>CM052722.1:19188885-19219434 GCA_028551405.1 Uromys caudimaculatus | reverse complement strand
CTTACAGCCTTGACCTTAAAAATTCTGCTTCTATTTCCCCAGTTCTTAGAACCCAGGACCTTCTGCATGCAAGGCAAGTACTCTACCAACTGAGCTACATCCTTGGCCCCTCTAGGCAGTTATTATTTCTAATGTCTTCAATTCTTAGCCCTGGAGGCTAGAAGAGTAGTCATGTAGAGGTGAGTTGCCCTTTTAAAGAAACACATATTTGAGGGGGGCTTCTATTTTTCATGTACATTTTAAAATTATGTTTGTAGTATTCCACATTCCGGTTTCTGGCCCTCAACAGAGGGTTGAGATGACACTTATAACAATACTAATCACAGCAAACTTTACTGGGCATCTATTGTGTGACCATCTGAATGAAGTTTTCAACTTACATTACTTCATTTCAACCCCATGACGAGCTACTCAGAGATGTGTCTGTCTTAGTCTGAGTTATCTTGGGCAAATCCCAAAAGAAGGATTTGGGGCAAGATTCCAGAGGGCAGAATGGGGGAGGTGGGGGAGACAATGAGTCAAAAACGGTGAGGAAAGGCAAGAGATGGTGTCACACTCAGCAGGTCATTACTTTGGGCAACAAACTCAGTCTGTCTGGAGAAATCTGAGAGCCTGTGTAGCATTCAGGATTGCCCCACACTATGAAGGGGAAGGAAAGGCATTTATTAATAGACTCCAAGACCTCCATTGGCTGAGGGTGTTTACTAAAGGCACTAATTTCCCATCTCTAGCTGCACCTGCAGGGTCTGGGCAGCACTGTAGACAATACCCAAGGTCACAAGGCACGGAGCGTCTACCTCCCTGTATCTGTATCTAGCTATGATCTAGGAATCTGCATGACATGCTCCATTTTGCCTTCTTGGAATTGGGGACTCTTAGGTACTCTGAACTGATGACCTATTACAAGCACTCACCACAGGACTATCACAAGCCCTGTTTGGGAGCCAATTCCTCCTCCTCCTCCTCCTCCTCCTCCTCCTCCTCCTCCTCCTCCTCCTCCTCCTCCTCCTCCTCCTCCTCTTCTTTAATGAGTGTGTGCATGAAGTGTCTGTGAATGTGTGTACTCATGTTTTTATGTGTGGAAATACAGGTGTGAGTACACACGGAGGCTAGAGGTCAATATCAGGTGCTTTCTTCAATTGCTGTCCGTCTTCTATATTGAGGCAGAGTCTCTCATCCGAATCTAGAGCTCACTAATTCAGCTTGTCTGGCTAGGCAGTTTGACCTAGGGGTCTAGGGATCTGTCGACACTTCCCAAGCACTGGGCTTGTAGGCAAGCAAGCAAACATGCCTTCCCAATCTTTTCATGGATGTTGGAGATCTGCATGCAAATCTTTATGATTGTGAGGAAAGTACTTTACCCGTAAGTCATTTCCTTACCTGTGTCTAATACTTTGTTCTGGGACACACAACCTGGGTATCTCAAATGCCTTCTGGACACTGATCCATGCCTATGTCATTACTACTCTGGAAAGGGTCCCCGCTCCACAATTAGAAACTGTCTAGTTAGCTTTGCAGGAGACTATAACTTCTACCCACTGGTGTTAATCTTCTTTAGAGGGACCACTTTTGTTTCACGTTTCTTAAAAAACAATTCCAGGCACAATTTACGCTTCCCATCATTGTTTTTCTTCAAAATAAATGCTGCCAGTTTGTTTGGCAGTTCTTTATGGAATCTGATCTCTAGACTCAGCCATAGCCCACTTGGATACCGTGAACCTTTTATGTGTGTGATGTTCAATGTTCACGGTACAGAGTGTTTAGTTTTGTAAAAGCTAGGAGATAGTCTTTGCATCATCAGGAGACTTGGCTGGATGGGGTCATAGGATGTGAGGCAAGTCAGCCAATGATTTACAATCATACTTATGAGACTTGTGCCGAAGGGCATAGAGATTACTTGAGACAGGGCAGTGAACAGTTCTAGAGCGGGTAGGACAGCACATCCCTGTGATTCCAGCACTCAGAAAGCTGAGACAGGATAGTAGTCAGCTCAAGGCTACCCTGGGATACAGAGTATCAGGCAGCCAGGACTACAGTGCAAGATGTTACAACAAACAAACAAACAAACAAACAAACAGGGCCAGGAGATGACTCAGCTCATTGCAAGTGCTTGCTGAATAACCTGGTGACTGACTCCAAAATGTTTTCTCTGACTTCCACATGTATGCTATGGTATGCATGCTCCCATAAAGATCATGCATATCCCCCAAAGTAACAATAATAAAAAAACAAATCCAACTAACCAACCAAAACCAGAACACAACACAACAAAGACAAGTCTAGTCACAATGAATTAGGGTTAAAAGAAGGATAAACTTAGCTATCATTATCATTATTACTATTATTCTTGGTCTTTTAAGACATGAGACAGTGCCTCATGTAGCGTAGGCTGAATTCACTATGCAGCCAAAGATGATCTTGAAGTCTTTATCCTCCTAACTCTAAGTGTTAGGAGCTCAGGTATGATTCACCATGTTGACTGCTTGACTTTAAACACTATAGGACTCTGTTTACCAGAGGATGGGCTGCACTGTAAGCATAGATATCTTGACATGGCAGGTATTCCAGAACTCTCTAGGTTTTTCCAGTATTCATTTATACCACCACCAACCACCACCACCAGTGTTACCACTACCACCATCATTATTATTTTGGTCCTTGAAATGTACCACTCCCAAACTGAAGTAATATGAGCTGCTATCTATGTATTGGAGGATGACCTTGAATGTTTGAGCTTCCTGCTTTCGTCTCTTAAAAGTACTGGGATTACCATACCAAGTTTATCTGCTACTGGGGGCCAGGCTTTGAATATGTTAGACACTCTACTAACTGAATTACATTCTAGCCCACGATCTTTCAGTTTGGTGCCTGCCTATGACTTTTGTGAGTATCAAAAATACAGCACAACAGGAAAAGATACATGCAAGGCTGAGGCACACACACACACACACACACACACACACACACACACATGCACACACACACACACAGAGAGAGAGAGAGAGAGAGAGAGAGAGAGAGAGAGAGAGAGAGAGAGAGAGAGAGATGCTATTTGGAAGGAGTGCTGGGGGGGGGGGGGCAGATAGCAAAACTGTCATGACCAAATGCTACTTACCAGAACACTGCAGTCCACTGCCCCTATACCCCTGCTTGCATTTGCACTTGAAGGATCCTTGGATATTGAGGCAGTTGGCATGGGGGCTGCACATATGGGTATTCAGAGCACATTCATTTATATCTGAAAAGGGGGAACATTCCAGTGAAAAACTTTACCATAAAAGGGCTTGCTAAAGGAGTAGCCTTTCACCTGAGCAACTTCTCAGCCACTCAACACTTCAGCAAACTAAGGGTTGCCTGAGAGCAGAGAGGTGTTCAAAACCAGAGGCCTTTTGGCCACGAGCCCTGGCATTGCCTGGCACCTGCCTGGTATGTAGGGAGGGTGCCTGCAACTCACCTCCCCCAGAGCAACGTCATTGCTTGCTCATTATTAATGCGACTGAAATCAGCTCCGATGTGTGGAGTTTCTCCTTTTCCCTTTCACCCACATAATCGGGAACTAAATAACAGTATCAGAAAATAAATGCTAAATTTTGGATTGCTTTGATTTTCATCCACGGTAATCTGAAAATTAAGGAACAAGATCAGAAAATAAATTCTAATTTTGACTTGAAACTCCTTACAAACAAAAGACAGGATCAGCCAGGAACCACTGCCATTGTCTGAATTCATCGGCGTGGGCATTTTGTTCAGAACCTGTCAGGGGAAAGGGTCAGGCTGGTTTGAGCTTGTCTGCTGGATTTAGAGGTGGAAAACTGGCCAGGTTCCACTCAGGTGGGAGCTTCAAGTGCTCTACTCTTCACCCTAAGCCCTGTCTATGCTTTTGTGATGTATTATTGTTTTGAACTCAGTCACAAAAGGCGCTCTGATGCTAATATTAACCGCTGTTAGTACATCAGAGATTTGCTTTCTTGGGAAGCTATGTACGAAGGGGAATGTCTTTACAGTGTCAGGGATCTGGGCAGCATTGCACCACTGTCATCTGGTTGCACAGCTGGCTGGATTGACAGGACGTGGTGGGCTCTAAGCTTATGCTGAACATGAATTTTATGTGCCTGCTTAGGGTAGTCTTTATATCTAAGAAGATTCAAGGGAATAGCTGTGCACGTATCCCAGCATGGCTCAAAAACCAGCAATGGGGTGTGGTCCCAACACGATGATACAAGACATGTCCTAAGAAGCCCTAAATACAGGATTGAAAGAATGTTATTTTCTCCAACAGTTAACTTTCCATGTCATGTGCATACCTTTATCACTAAAGGTATGTGAATGAACAGAGAGGTAGAGGCAGTCTAAATTTCTCTTCACTGTAGGACAGTATATCAAGGGCAATGGGTATGTATATCTGACCTCACAAGCTCTTCGAGGCCTGGAATCCCTTCACTAAGAGATGAAAATGTTTTAAGATGAGACTAATAGTTGACCGATAACAGTATTAGCACAGAGTGGTGCTATTTGATGCTTGAACTACAAAAGGGCTAAAAGAAGGAAGAGGAAAGAACACGTACCCTTCATATAATTTTCCTTTAAAAATTGTTTGTGCACACATGTGCACACAGATGTGTGTGCCTATGTCTACAGCAGAGGCAGGAAGAGTAACCCCTTCTATGACTCTCTGCCTGTTCTTTTTGCCTGGGGGCTCCTGTGTTCTTAGGTATGCTAGAAGCCAGCAGACCCCCAGTGATTCTCCTATTCCCTTTCTAGAGCTGGGGTTCAGGTGTTTTCTGGGATAGCTTGCTTGTTACTTGGGTGCTTGGATCCAAATTCAGGTCCTTGTGATTAAGTACTGAGCCACCTCTCCAGTCTCCTTCATACATTTTTGTAAAGCCAATCCAATGAAAGCTGTTAGGAACAGACCACCAAGATCTTCTTAATCTTGTAGCAAATATAAATACTTCCATTACTTCCATTCATAGATGTGTAGTTGGAGATAGAACCAGACATATAAACTAAATAAAAACTTATTACATTTTTTAAAAAACCCTCAGCCGGGCAGTGGTGGTGCATGCCTTTAATCCTAGCACTTGGGAGGCAGAGGCAGGCGGATTTCTGAGTTTGAGGCCAGTCTGGTCTACAGAGTGAGTTCCAGGACAGCCAGGGCTATACAGAGAAACCCTGTTTAGAAAAACCAAAAAAAAAAAAAAAAATCCCAAAAAACAAAAAAACAAAACCTCATAGAAATTGTCTCAAGATATTTGCTTCCATGATAGTGTTATATTCATTTGTTTCCATCTCTATAGACCTGGCTTCATAATTAATCTTACTGGAGTTACCTAAAGGCCAGAAACATAATATCAGTTTGTTTGTTTTTGTTTTTCTTTATGTATGTGTGTGTGTGTGTGTGTGTTCCAGCTGGTCAGTATAGTAGATTGAATGAATATAAAAAATGCCTGTAGAGAAAGCCTGCAGGCTTGGTGGCAAGGGGGAAAAGGCACTGGATCTTACCTACACAATCATATCGGTGACTGATATATTTCAGTTCAAAACCAATGTGACATTTGCAGTAGTAGCTTCCAAATGTGTTCACACATCTTCGATTGGAAGGGCAGATTGCTTTGCTAGAAGCGCATTCATCGATATCTAGAAGAGAGGGGTAGAAGCTGTCAGAGGTTGCAGGAAGAGGACTCTAATACATGCCCATGCGCAGTACGCACCTCAACCCCTGGCACACAATGCCCAAGCACGCGCTCAGTCTTCTTGCCTAGAAAACCAAGTGACTACTGTCAAGGTCAAGTCTTCAAGAAGTATTCTAGATTTTCACCAGGCACGTGCCCAGCTCTTTAGCTTACAGGTTCATATCAATTATGTCCAATGTCCAACTTTTCTTGGAGGTGTTACCTGGTGTCATTATTGTTCTCTCTCTCTCTCTCTCTCTCTCTCTCTCTCTCTCTCTCTCTCTCTCTCTCTCTCTCTCTGACATGTATCCTAGGTTGGCCTCAGACTCACTATGTAGCCAAGAATGACCTTTAGCTCTTCATTCTGCCTCCATGTTCCTAGTGCTGGGATTACAGACCACCATGCCTTGTTTATGTGGTGCTGGGGATGGAACACAGGGCTGCATGCTAGCTAGGCATGCATCCTACCAACTGAATTACACCTTCACTACTTATACCTGCTTGTACTGGCTGGTTTTGTGTGTCAACTTGACACAAGCTGAAGTTATCACAGAGAAAGGAGTTTCAGGTGAGAAAATGTCTCCATGAGATCCAGCGGTAAGGCATTTTCTCAATTAGTGATCAAGGGGGGAGGGCCCCTTGTGAGTGGTACCATCTGTGGGCTGGTAGTCTTGGGCTCTACAAGAAAGCAGGCTGAGCAAGCCAGGAGAAGCAAGCAAGCCAGTAAGGAACATCCCTCCATGGCCTCTGCATCAGCTCCTGCTTCCTGACCTGCTTGAGTTCCAGTCCTGACTTCATCTGGTGATAAACAGCAGCATGGACATATAAGCTGAATAAACCCTTTCCTCCCCAACTTGCTTCTCGGTCATGATGTTTGTGCAGGAATAGAAGCCCTGACTAAGACACTGCTCATGGGTCAGGCCCCAGCTCTTCTAGGGCTGAGTGTGTGTCTAGCATATGGTACCTATGTTTTATGTATGTGTTGAGAGACTATTTTCCCAAGCAACTAATTATATTGTATAACACACAATTTTTGAAAGTGAGGTCAGTCACACTCTGAGCAACCCAAAAGACATGAATGTTTAAGATTTGCATTTTGTAAAAGCATTAAACAACTCCTTCTAAGCTCCTGTAAGATGGACTCAAATCACCAAAAAATGTAGTTGTGGAAGAATGCACTGCACGGTTGTTTAAGTTGTGGGTCAAGTACAATTGTGTAACAATGAAACTTAAACCAATTATATAAGCATGTTACATTTCTCCCGAGTAAGTGATGTCACACGGGGGGCTGACAGCTAGGCTGAGCAATTTGCTAAGACTCGGGCATTGCTCTAACTTCCAGATATCAAGTAGGCTGGACCTTGCATGCAAGTTGATGCTGGCTTATTGCTTTCATGTCACAGACCCCCCATCCCCTCCTCCACCCATGAGTGAATGCTAGGGATCAATCTGGGGATACATGTATGTATAGTGAGTACTTCACTGACTGAGCTATCCTGCTGCACTCTTACAATACTAAGTAAATATTGAATTGAGCAAAGTTAATCCCAGCACTTGGGAGGCAGAGCCAGGCAGATATTCATGACTTCAAGGCCAGTCTGGTTTATAGAGAGAGTTCCAGGACACTGAGAAACCCTGTCTTGAAAACCAAACTGTTGGGCAGTGGTGGTGCACGCCTTTAATCCCAGCACTTGGGAGGCAGAGGCAGGCGGATTTCTGAGTTCGAGGCCAGCCTGGTCTACAGAGTGAGTTCTAGGACAGCCAGGGCTACACAGAGAAACCAAACCAAACCAAATAACAACAACAACAAAGCAAAACAAAACAAAAAACAAAAAAAGACAGAGTTTAATATATATGCATATTTTAAAAAAGTGCTTTCCTGGCCTATACGGCTGAGTTTACTTAACACACGAAATTCATCAAACTATACCCATTTAGGATAAATGAACATCCAGCATTCTGACTGAAAAATATTTCTATTACATTGAAGAGGTTGTTATGTCATGCTTATATTTTAAATAAAAGATGAGCTGTTTTTTAAGATTCTGGTCTCATTGGTTCTCCCTTATTGAGACCATGTATTCACCCAATCTAAATGTTGTATATTTGGTGCAATATGATTGTTAGGAATATATACAGTTAGATGATTGAACATAATTCAAACTCACAAAAGTAACCAAACTGCAAAAATGAATGAAATGGTGTTCCAGCCACCAAGGGCGCTGTGCCACTCAGCCCTCAAAGGTTCCCTAAATGCCATAGGCTGCCTGCTAGACGTGTTCCTGGGTTCTACTGTGGGGACTAGGGAGTCTCACCCTGGAGCAGCATCCCATGAGGGAACAGCAGAGGTTGGTGGAGAGATGACCCAAAATCTTTGCCTGAGAGGGAAAACCAAGAGGCAGCTTTCCTCAGAGTTCTGGTTTGAATGTGAAATGTCCTCCACAGCCTCATTCATTTGAGCACTTGGTCCCTGGTGATATTTGGCAAGACTGTGAGGCTTACCAGAGGAAGGAAGTGACTGGGGGCAAGACTTGAATCTCACTTCTCTGCTTTCTGAATGTGGATGCAATAGGACCATCTCTCTGCCTTGCCTTCCACTCTTGCCGCAATGAGTCTTCCACTATGGTATTCTCTGCATCCTCTCAAATTATAAGTCAAAATAAACCCTTCCTCCCTGAAGTTCCTTCTTGTCAAGTATTTGGGTCAAACAAGGAGAAAAGTAACAAATACAGTTGGTCTCCCAGAGGTCCCCAGAGCTCACTGAACCTGCTCACTGAATTCACTCAGTGCTGGTACCTGCCTTTCCCTGAGATACTTCCTAAGTGCTCAACCAGGGTTTCCTGGGATCATTTACTGAACCAACAGTGTGGACTCACAAAGTAAGATGTACAATAAAACAAGAGAAAGCAAGGGAGTTAAAGCTTTAGGCCACAACTTTAACTAAATTTACAGTTATAAATGAATGGTTTATGTGTTTCATTGAGACTGGTTTAATCTGCCTGTTTTGTCTAGCAATGAAATTATATATATATATATATATATATATATATATATATATATATATATATATATATATATAGAGAGAGAGAGAGAGAGAGAGAGAGAGAGAGAGAGAGAGAGAGAGAGAGAGAGAGAGAGAGAGAGAGAGAGAGAGAGAGAATGTCATTATGTATTATTTATGTATTATTTCTGGCTGACTTGGAACTCACTATGCAGACCAAGCTGTCCTTGAACTCACAGGAGTCTGCTTGGTCCTGCCTACTGTGTGCTAGATAGTTTATATAAAGACAATTTTTTGAGACAAAGTCTAAGGTAATCCAGACTAGTTTTGAACTTGCTGAGGATAACCTCTGGCCTCTCCGATGACCTCTGGTTTCCCTGCCCTCATCTGCTGAGCACTATGGTTACAGGTATATTCTACCACACCTGGTTTATATGGTGGTAGGGACTGAGCCCAAGGGTTTTCGAATGCTAGGCAAGCACTCTCTAACTATGCTCCAGCCCCATCCCTACAGCAGGATTTAAAGAGAATGTGAAAAAGCATTTAAAACACTGCCTAAACTTCATGGGAAGCATATAGTATTTTCACTAAATTAATACTGAGAACAAAAAAAGTAAACACAAATGGTAGCCAGGACTTGAAACAAATTCCAATGGCTCATAAGCCTGAATGAATGCTGTAGTGTCAGTCTCATGGTAATTGAAGTCAGATATGCAGTGGCAATACAGTAAATAAAAAGATTCTTTATACCCTATTCATTCTGGCACTCAGCAGTATAGACTACTAGAAGACTGGGTTTCCTTTCTATACCATAGTACTTAGAGAGCACAAATGACTAAAGATATTTCATAGACAGAGATCAGTACTTTGAATTCACTGTATCTAGTCAACGCAAACCTAGTGATGAATGAAAATGGAGTTCAGTGGAGAAAGGACAGAGGGGAATGAAGGGGAAATGAGAAGGGGATGGAGAGGAATAGAGGTGATATTTTCTGTTTTACCTAGGCACACTCTTCCATTTGGGCCCAGGCGGAGGCCAGAGGATGGACACACACACCGTGGCCCTTCCTTTGTGTCTTCACAGCCGTACTGGCAGTTTATTCTGGCGCACGTCTTGGAGTCTGCAAAAGTAGTCAAAGGTTAACTAAGAAAGTCTCTCCCAATTCTCTGATGTGAAATGTAATTCGTCTCAGGACAGGCTTCACGGGCTGAATCCCAAATGGAAACCCACAAGGAATCTGGCAGGAGCATTGTCCTAGTGGCCTCTGGGAATCATCTCAGTCACTCATGGTCTGTTTTGTTGACCCACCACTGCATTTGACTATCTCTAGGCAAAACATACAGCTCTGACTGAACCCCGTTCTCTCTCTCTCTCTCTCTCTCTCTCTCTCTCTCTCTCTCTCTCTCTGTCTTTTAAATTGAGACTTTGTCTCATGTATGTCAGCTAGGCCTTGAACTCCCATATAGCCTTGAAACTTTTGATTCTCCATTTCCAAAATTCTGAGATAACAGTCATGTGACACCATACCTGGTTTATGTAACACCGAGGATCGAACCCAGGATCTGTATAAGCTAGGTAGCATGATACCAACTAACCCATCCTCAGCCCTTCTCTCACCTTTTCTATGCACGCGGATTAATATGTCACGTGACCGCTCTCTAGCGGATGAAAAGTAACTGCTGATGTTGATTATCAATGTGAGCAGTTAGAGTGAAAGAACTCTAGAGATCTTTGCACAAATGTGGAGACTCATTGAGAGGCACTCAAGCCACAAACCTTGGTGTTTCAGATACTTGTAGTGATGTGGTAAATACAGGTAGGTACTCAGTTCCACAAGAGCGCTTCTGGCCCCCATTTTCACCATTGTGAAATTGTGTATCTGACAAGCTAGATACTTGTCCGGCTTCCCTTGCAGCAAAGACTAGCTACATGTCTTCATGTGGCTGAAAGGAAAAAATAAAGTCTCCAGTAGGTGGCTCCAGTGTTGGAGTGCTTGCCTAGCATGCATGAGGCACTGGGTTTGATCTCTAGTGCCACACTACAGGTCTCGGTTGTATTTCTACTGTGCACTTCAGCCTAGCTGGCCTGGAAACCTAGGGATTCTTCACATCTTCCTACAGTGTTGAGATTACAGACCCTTGTGCTATGTGTTTTGTTTTTACAAGGATTCTGGGGATTTGAACTCAGGTCCTTATGCTGGTAGGACAGGTGTTTTTTTTTTTTCCTACTGAGCTATCTCCCAGCTCTCTTAATACCTCTTATATTCCAAGATCAGTGATCAAAACCATGATTTTGGTAAATATTTTCCATTTACTCACCTCAATAAAATGCTAGTCACCCAGAGGGACAAAAGACAATGAAATGGGCCAGGAGGAAAACAAATCAGCACCCAGGAAAGCTTTAAATGTGGAGGCACAATAATCCCTAGATGTTAAGAAAGAGGGTGCAGGGATGAAGACCCAAGGCAAGGAAAAAAACACCTACTGATGGCTATATTATTAATTTCTTTTCTCTTTAGCTATCTTCTTTGAAACTTAATCACAAAAATTAACTTTCTACTTGGGGAGTAATATCTCTTTTGGCATGGAATGAGCTCCCCTGTAATGTTTTCAGAATCATCCATTAGCATCAATGTTTTTAAAAAGTTTGAAGTGACCACTGTAGAAAGCCTAGATAATGGTCCTCATTGAGAAGGCACAAGACAAGGAAGTTCTAGCCAAGTTCTAGTTGGTGCTAGTCACAAGGGTGCCGTACAAGAATTCAACAAGTTATCTGATTGTTTCATGTGGGTTTCTCCTTAATTTGAAAAAGACACTGCAAATGTGTGTGGTATCTCTTAGGTGGTTTTTTTTTTTTTTTTTTTTTTTTTCGAGATAGGGTTTCTCTGTGTAGCCCTGGCTGTCCTGGAACTCACTCTGTAGACCAGGCTGGCCTCGAACTCAGAAATCCCCTGCCTCTGCCTCCCAAGTGCTGGGATTAAAGGCGTGCGCCACCACTGCCCGGCCCTCTTAGGTGTTTTTTGCTAAGTGAAGATCTGAGCAAATGATGATTTAGGGTTAAGACAAAGAAGAACTGGGGGACACTACACATTACTTTCCAAAGCCTGGGATGGGCTGGGAGTCTGCATGATTGCAACCCTGGGAAGATGGCCAAAGGCAGCAGGCTTGTGCTTTCTGGGGGCCAAGGGGCAGAAGAAGATGAGATGGTAAGAGAGGAGGTCCTGGAGGGGGAAGGCAGGCAGGGAAGGTGGGTTTGCCTTTAAGCTGAAATATAAAACTTAAAAAGCCTCTCCTCTCAAGAAATGAATGGATGGAGATTCCCATCCTCCCCCAGGACATGGGGTTCATTGTCACAGAAGGGCTTTTCTTTTCAGGAATGTGAGTCAGATGTATTTTCAACGAGACAAACTAATCTCTGGGAGTGGGGCAAGGGGTGTGAGAAAGGTAGCTGGTGGGAAGGTCCCTGGGATGATGTAGAAATTTATCACCTCCCTTTAATCGCCATGCCTACTTTCATGATAAAATTGTCTCCACATATATAAGTAGAGATATGTAATTGATTCTCCCTAGTGAGTCACCCCCCATTTATAAAGCGAATGTCTAGAAGAAACGAATCCAAAGAGACAGAAAGCAGATTTGTAGCTATTGAAGGCAATAGTTGCTGTTATTGGTTAAGGTTTTTTTTCCCTTTTAGTATGTTTTAAAGTGTGTGTGTGTGCGTGCGCGCGTGTGCACGCGCGCCTGTGTGTGTATAGTGAGAGAGAGCACGAGCACATGAGCACGTGTGTGTGAGTGTATGGTTACATGCGTGCCACAGCACACATGTGGAGGTCACAGGGCAACTTTCAGAAGTTGATTCCTGCTCCCTGCTGTGTTGAGCCACGGTCTCTCTTGTCACCTGCTGCTACACTGTGTAAGCCATGAACTCCGTGCCCACTCATTTGTATCCACTTCCCACCCTGAAGTAAGAGGGCTGGAAATTACAAATGAGAGCTAGGAATTTTGTGGATTCCAGGCATCAATCTCAGGTCCTCAGGTCGATGGTGGTGGTGGTTGCTGAACATTGTGAAAGTAGCAGGTAACTGCTTTGCTCACTTTTAAATGGCTAAAAGGGTAAATTTTATGTTATGTACATCTTAACCATAATTTTTAAAAGTGCCCGAAAATGTTTTAGCTTATGGTGATGTTAAAGACTTTTTTTTTTTTTTGAGGCAAAGTCTCATGTATCCCTGTGTTGACTTCCAATTTGATTTATAACTCAGTTTGATTTTGAAATAACTTATCCTCCTGCCTCCACCTTCTGAATGCTGGCATTACAGACATGTATTATTATGTGATGTTTATGTGGTTCTGGAGCTCAAACTCAGGGATTTTTTTCATGCTAGGCAAACACTCTACCAACTGAGCCATATCCTCAACCCTAGAAGTTGGGAATTAGTTCTAAGGCTTTATCTTAATTTGGCTCCCAAAAGCCAAGCTTCCAGACCCGAGAGTCCCTGCCCCCAGCTGGCTTTAATTGGTAATAAAGAATTGCCAAACAAAAAACAACAACAACAACAAAAACCTTTGAGCTGGGCAGTGGTGGCGCACGCCTTTAACCCCAGCACTTGGGAGGCAGAGGCAGGAGGATTTCTGAGTTCGAGGCCAGCCTGGTCTACAGAGTGAGTTCCAGGACAGCCAGGGCTACACAGAGAAACCCTGTCTCGAAAAACCAAAACAAAAAACAAAAAACAAAAGAATTGCCGATCAGCCAATGGCTGGGCAGAGGCGGGACTTTTAGATTGAGCAGGCAAGGGACGGAGGGGGAGAGAGAGAGGAGGATCGCCATGACCAGGGCGTGGGGGTGTGTGGGTGTAGTTTTGTTTTTGTTTTTGTTTTGAGAAAGGGTTTTCCTATGTAGTCCTGTCTGGCCTAGAACTCACTATGTAGATGAGATTGTCCTCAAACTCACAGAGATCCACTTGCTTCTACCTCCTTAATGCTAGGATTAAAGGCAAGCATCGCCACACCAGGATAACACAAGATATATTTTTTAAATTTTATTTTTATTCTTTATATTGTTTGTTTGTTTTTGTTTATTTATTATTTAGAGACAGGGCTTCTTTGGTTTTCCCTGGTTGTCCTGGAACTAGCTCTGTAGACCAGGTTGGCTTTGAATTCACAGAGATCCTCCTGCCTCTGAAAGACATGCACCATTGCCCAGCTTCATATGTTTTTAAAAGTTACTCAAGTCAGTCTTTCCCCATGCATCAAATGCCAAAAGGCAAGCCTTCTGCATTGAGTGGCTGCTGAAACTTACTTGAACATGTAGCATCTGGTAGAAGCATGTGGCCGCTGAGGCAAAAGCATTTGTAGCTTCCATGTGTATTCACACATCTGTGCTGGCATGGCCGGGGTTTGACTGCACACTCATTCACATCTGCATGGCCAGGCAGAAAAGAGAGAAATGTTAACTAAGTCAGAACATACCCATGTGGGAGAGACTAGATGCCATTTTGGGGACGGTCACAGAGTCACCTTTGCTGAGCCACTTCCTTTCTTTTCTTTCCACTTGGACAGACTGGTGAGGATGTGGAGCAAATAAGACCATTGGAGGGAGTGGATATTACTGCAGGTACTTTGCACATACACACACACACACACACACACACACACACACACACACACACACACACAGAGGCACGCACGCACACAAAACCCCATATACTAAAGGGATCATAATAGTACTTATATATTAATTGGAGTGATTCAAACACACCCCAGCAGGATGGGTATTCAATGAGTATGTAACTCTAGGCAACAAAGGATGATTCTCACAGATACTGAGTAGACTAAGATGGATATATCCATTGCATACATAGTGCCATAGATAAAGTCAAGATATGCTTTTCTCTCCCTCCTATCTATCTATCTATCTATCTATCTATCTATCTATCTATCTATCTATCTATCTATGTATCTATCTATCTATCCATCTTCATTTTGTAGCCCAGACTGACTTTGAACTTGAGGCAGCCCTTATGCTTCATCCCGTCCAGTGCTAAGGATCACAGGCATATGCCACCCCCCATCCATGGCTATCCTTTTCTTGTTGAGGAAAGTAATGCTTAGATAGGTGGGAAGTGGGGACTGTTGACATTCTGCCTTTTTGATCTGCGCTCCGATTAAAAAAGTGTTGTGACAATTTATCAAGTTGTATAAATATTAAAATATTTTGTTATTACTATTTTGTGTGTGTGTGTGTGTGAAATGTGTAAGAGTATGGGTGTAATGGTGTGTGTGGAGGTCAGAGGACAATGTTCAAGGGATCTTTCAATGTGGGTCCCGGGGTTCAAACTCAGGTTGGTAGGCTTGTGTAGCAAGTACTTTTGCCTGCTGAGCCATCTTGCTGGCCCAAGTTATACGTTTTTAATATACATACATTTATATATGATGCTACTTTAATGAAGAGTCAGAAACATACCATTTGAGTATTTCTGCCTTTACTATTTCCCAAACAGCTCACGACAGCAGCATTGTTGTGATTTGGGGTGGCTCCAGGCCAACGCCCATTATCTTAGCTCACACTATTCTAGAGAGAACCTCAACAGACAGTTGGTTGTAGCATATTTAATTCCAAGAGCAGCTGTTCACGGCGTGATTACAAGGTTAGGTGTACTGATCAATCCTAAATGAATAAGCAACAAAACAGAATGTGAAAGAAATAAAAACCTAGGGTGAAAAGCTCTTGACGATAGCCATGGCTGTGGTTAATCAGCATGTTCAACGGTGTCTTTCTTCTTTCTTTCTGTACTTTGTAGTATATTTTGGTAAAAAAAAAAATTAAGAATAATTAATGTTTCTTTTAAAACAAGAAAATGATAAAGGAAGTGGGCTACAGGGAATGGATCAGTTGGACATGTGCTCACCTAGCATGCATAAAGTCCTGAGTTCAATACCTAGTGTCACAAAAACCAGGCATGGTGGTGCAAGGCTGTAATCTTAGCACTCAGGAGGTGGATGCAGGGGGGAATCAGGAGGTAGATACAGGGGTGAATAAGGAATTCAAGGTACATGAGATACATGAGACCCTGTCTCAAAAGGGAGAAAAGATTCAGGAGAAAAAATTGTTAAAAGATATTGTGATAAAAGGATCTATCTGACTTGTCTTTGGAAATATGACTGTGGAGGAGGACTCATGGATGAAGTCCCCCCAAGTAAGCTATAGAGTGGAGAAAGACACCAAATTCCACAGAAGAGAAGACATTCTGACTGGCAGCCGCAGAGTGTGCCCTTGAAAGAGAAAACTGAGCCGGGCAGTGGTGGCGCACGCCTTCAATCCCAGCACTTGGGAGGCAGAGGCAGGTGGATTTCTGAGTTCGAGGCCAGCCTGGTCTACAGAGTGAGTTCCAGGACAGCCAGGGCTACACAGAGAAACCCTGTCTCGAAAAACCAAAAAAAAAAAAAAAGAAAGAAAAAAAAAAGAAAGAAAGGGAAAACTGTAGCTGTCCCTGCCTTTGGAAGGTTCTGTGTATATGCAGATTGTCCTTAACATGTGAAGCTTCCTTCTCTGTTGTCTGTTCCTTCAACCCTATCATCTCCCACACACACTTCAACTACCTTGTTTTTTTAAAACATTCACTAATTTGTTATATTTTGCAGTAACGTGTGTGTGTGTGTGTGTGTGTGTGTGTGTGTGTGTGTGTACATTTGTATGTGCACATGAGTGCATGTGTGCCTCACGTACACCATTTCAGTGGCCTCAATCCCCATGCTCTTTTAAGGGGGGAGCGGAAATATGGTGACTGGACATAATGGAAAACCCAGGGCAGCCCATCACGTGGCTTTAAGCCAGAGGTGACTCACTCATGTCTTAAGAGGATTTTTGGGAAACACATGAGCTCAGGCCCATTGCCATGAGTCCTCTTTGATCAGGCTGCCATGGGGCAGGCAGGCTGCAGGGGAAAGAGAGACAACCTCCGAACTTGAGCCAACTGGACCACTCTCTTAATATTAATATTTTCCTGGAATTTGAGTCCAAAGGGCTCCAGAAAGGATCTGCAGAAAAAAAGAAGCACCTGGCCTGAAATGGAAGTTCTAACAAGAGATGTCACTGATGAACCTTGGGTTCTCAGTGTTTGCTTGGTGTGCATGTTTGCGTGGGCTTGGATGCATAGGTATGAATAAGGAGGCCAGGTGTCTTTCCTAGGTTTTTGGAGACAGGAAGAGAGGGCTCAGCTATTAGAGTAGGCTTGGGAGCCAGTGAGTTCCACATCACAGTTATTTACCACCATGCCCAGCCAGTTTTGTGTATGGGTGCTAGGATTGAACCTTTAAACTGCTGGTCATCACTCTGTCTCCCTGGAAATTTCTCATGAGAGAAGTTAAACGTGATTGACTGATGGTGTGCAACCCTGTTGTAGGGCTGGGGGCACTTTCTTAGTTAGTGTGACTTTCTTCATGCAAGGGCTGCTCAATTTCTCTTGCTATTTGAGTCCACATCGTTCTTCTATGTAGGGGCTGGTTTGGACTGTGGAGTGTTTAGGAGAAGGGATGGGATCCGTTCAATAGATACCAGGAGCTACCCCTACCCTAACTGTGACAACTCAAACTATGTCTAGATATTGTCAGATGTCCCCCAAATGACAAGATCACCCTAGTTGAGACATCTAGTCTACAGCCAGGACCAAGGTGGCTCCTTTTCCTCCCAAAGTGTTTTAGTTTGTTTGTATGGGGTTTTGTTTTTGTTTTTGTTTTGTTGTTGTTGTTAGTTTTGCGACAGGATTTCTTGTATCCCAGGAACCTGCTATGAGGCCAAGGACGAATCTTAAATCCTCCTGCTCCCACTGTCCAAGAGCTCTGAGTGCAGAAATTTGCTATCATGTCCTCTTTATTCCAGGGTGCTGTGCATGCTAGGAAATACTCTATCAACCGATCTCCAGCTCTGGCATTCGAGGTACTTTTTGTTTACTATAATTTCCACAGTCTCTCAGCATCAATGTCTATTGCCATTTGGATTGAGCTATTTTTGTTGGTACAGGGTACTTCTGACCACTGTAAGGTGTTGTAGTGGTTTAAATAGGAATGGCCCCCATAGGCTCATAGATTTGAATGCTTGGTCATTATGAAGTGGCACTATAAGGAGGTGTGTCTTTGTTGGAGTAGTTGTGGCCTTCTTGGAGGAAGTATGTCACTGGGGGTGGGCTTTGAGGTTTCAAATGCTCAAGCTGGGCCCAGTGACTCTCTCTCTTCCTGCTGCCTGCTGATATGGATATAGAACTCTCAGCTACCTCACTAGTACCATGTCTGCCTGCATGCTGCCATGTTTCCCGCCTTGATGATAATGGACTAAACCTCTGAACTATAAGCCAGCACCACTTAAATGTTTTCCTTTATAAGAGTTTCTATGGTCAAGATGTTTCTTCACTGCAATAGAAACCCAGTAGATGCCAACATCACCCCCTCCAAATGTCTTTCAATAGTGCCAGATGACCCAGGGGATGGTTCCCAAGTCTGGCAACTAAAAATAAAAGACTCCTAGTTTAGTTTGGATTTCAGGAATATAACTAGTATGTTTTAGCATGCACACATCCCATACAGTATTACTATATAAATAGACTATATAGTTATCACTTATCTGAAAGGTCAGTGCAAATGGACATTATATATTAGCTGACAACTCTCTCTCTGGAGGACAAAGCTTTTGTTTGAGAAAGCGTCTCAGATAGCCCAGACTGTTCTTTAGCACATAATGGAGGCTGGCCTCAAATCCTGATCTTCCTGCCTCTACATCCCATGTGCTAGGATTATAGTCATGTGCCACCATATCTAGCCAATGTTCTAGATATTAAATAAATCCTTAGTTGTCATCAGATAACTAGCCTAAAGCAAATGCCATAAATTGTCCTTTGAGGTATATCTGTTGTTATGTTTGAGATGTAGCTCAGTTGGTAAAGTGCTTGCCTGCCATGTTCAGAGTCCTGGATTCCACCCCTGGATACCATATACATTGGTGTGGTAGCCCATACATATAATCTAAACACTCAGAAGGTGGTGGCAGGAGAATCAGAACTTCAAGGTCCATCCTGCACTACATAGCAAACCTGGGACATATGAGATTGTCTCAAAACAAAACAGACCACTGTGCTGTTACACATATTGAATCCTGGCACCCAGGAGTCAGAAGCAGGCAGCTATCTGTGAGTTCAAGGCCATCCTGTTTTACAGACTGGCGTGTAGGACAGCTAGAGCTACATAGTGAGACCGAAAACAAAGTCAAAACCTCTAAGAAATATGTATGTTGGGTAAAAAGACACATGTTATTCAACAATTCCATTATTTATCTCAGCCCAAATGACTCCAGAAGAAAGGGCCGTTGGGTGGCTATGAGAAGGATGTTTGGTTTAGCATTGTTTGCAGTGTCGAGGGACTGGGGACAACGGAAATGGTGATGGTAGGAAAGCATTGGTTCCATAAAAGATAAATATCTTCACACCAAGGACCGGGACAAGGCCTTACGGAGTGTGAGCTCTGTACATCCTGACAGGTGAGGATACCCATGAGAAATGCCGATGTTTGTACGGTCAGTGAAATGGTTCGGAAAATCTAGAGCAGCCGTTCTCAACCTTCCTAATGCTGCAGCCCTTAATCTAGTTCCTCATGGTATGGTGACCTCCAACTATAAAAGTTTGTTTCTACTTCATAACTGTAATTTTGCTACTGTTATGAATCATTATGTACCTACCTGATATACATGCATCCAATGTGTGACCCCTGTGAAAGGGTCATTCAACACCCCAAAGGGGTCTCTGCTCACCGATCTACAGCAAATTGTTAACTATGGCTCTAATAAGGGTTAAGGGTGGATCATCTCCTTAAGGCCCTTCCCCAATTTGAGACTGGGTTTCATGTATTCCAATTTGGTTTACAAATTGGCATGTAGCCAAGGATGACCTTGATCTTGTTTGAGCCTCCTGTCTTCATCTCTCAAGTGCTAGAGTTACAGGTCTGTGTCACCATACCTGGTTTCTGCAATGCTGGGGATTGAACCCACAGCTTTGTGCATGCTAGAAAAACACTCTACCAAGTGAGATACATCACTAGTCCATCCTTTTTTACTTTTATATTCTCATTCATTGCTGGTTTTTTTTTTTAAATAAAGAATGTATATTATTTAGATAATCTCAAAAACAATAGTTATTTTAAGCGAGTACCCTTATTGTGTAATTTGAAAATAAAACCCAGAAGCTTCACATTTACCAAATACGGATTGGCTAAAAACTCTCATCCTGAAACTATGTTCAAGATTTGGCTATCAACGTCTAAGAAATCCTCGGTGCTGTCTTTCCTCCCTGACCCCATTGAAATGAAGTTCATCCCAGGGTCCTGGTGTTGTACTGACCTTGACTGCAGGTCTTCCCGGTGTATCCTGGAAAGCATCTACATTTATTTGGTCCCACACACTCACCAAACTTGCATCTGGGCTCACACATAGCTGTAAAAAGGAAAGAGACCTTAATGATATAGTTGACACACTGACAAGGTACACAGGCTGATTGCCCTTCTATATGGCAGAGAACCCTTTGGAAATGGACTGAGAATCGATATTCTCTTTACTCTGCATTCACCTTTTCCAACACTGGGCAGAGACTGGCTTGTGAACAAAACCATCCCTCACACCCACAAAGCAACGAATGACAGTGCATTGGACTCATTTGCTTAGCATAGCCATTCCTCCAGTGGCATAAAGCCCTTGGACCACACAGCCTACTACTTCGGCATGTCAACCCAAAATATTACTAAAGAAGAGCACTCAAGAGGAAGACATATCAGAGCAACATGGGCAAGTTCCAAGGTCCCTCCATTTCTTTCTGTCCCTTGTCTCTTCTTCTAAGTATTTCTCTATTTTTCTTTCTTTTTGGTGTGTATATCTGCGTGTTCATCTATGTGTGGGTGTGAATGCACATGTATATACTTTAATGTGGAAGCCAGGAGACAACCTTTTGTGTCATTCTTCAGGTGGCATCTATTTGTTTAAAAAAATGTATTTATTTGTATTCAGGGGCAGGGAATGCATGTGCCATAGCATGCATGTAGAGGTCAGAAGACAACTTGTACCAGGTGGTTCTTTTCTACTCTGTGGGTCCTGGGGAACAAACTCAGGTCATCAGACTTGGCTGCAAGGGTCTTTACCCAATGAGTCATCTTGCTGTCCCTCTCCCCAATCTTGTTTTCTGAGACAGAGTCTCTCGCTGGCCTTTAAGGATAATAGATTAAGTTAGGCTGGCTGGCCAGTGAGTCTCGGGGATCCACCTGACTCTGCCTCTCCAGGGCCAGGATTACAAACATGTTCAAGCACACATGGCTTGCTTGCATGTGTGTGTGTGTGTATATATATATGTATATATATATATATTTTTTTTTACATGGGTTCCGTGGATACAATTTAGCTCCTCATGCCTTTGTGGCAAGCACTTTACTATCTGAGCTATCACCCCAAGCACTAACTATTTTTTGTTGGAATCATCAAGATCTTTTTAGTGTTGTTTGCGACCATTACATTGGAAGAGCTCACTCTGATGGGCACTCGAAGCATTGCTGATGACAGTGGTCCCAGAAGCATACCATAGATGGGGTTTGTTCTTCTGTTATTGGCTTTTGTATCCTGAGGAATGGCATGAGGTAGGCATTCAATAAGACTTTCTTCGGTGAACAAGAAGGTAGGCTAAAGCAAGCGAGCTAGAATGTTGTACCTGAAGTGGGGAGGGGGGGAACGACAATGGAAGATCATGGCAGGTTTGATGTGGATTCATGGGAAGAAGATGAACAAAACGAGTGAGACAGGTCCTGTCTGTTACAGTGTTTTCAGGGTCGTCAGACAATCACTCAAAATTCATTTTTTTTTCTCCTGCAATGTTGTATAGTATTGCGAATCTGCCACTGATGAGAAAATTGATTCATCATGCGCAAGTATATGGCACACACAAAACCATGCTATGGTGCAAATATATTGCACTGAGAACCTTGTGCAAGTTAGTCAAATGGTCTAGCACTGAGCTACACTCTTGGCTCTTGGTTTGGGTTTTGTTTTGGGACAGGCGCTCTCTAGGTAGCCTAGGCTGATCTTATGCTCATGGTCTTCTTACTTCGGCTTCTCTAATGCTGGGATTAGAGGTGTGTGCCACTATGCCTGGAACATATTTTATTTTTCGACAGTGAGTAAAGCAATAGGCATAGAAATTGCAACAGGGGAACATTTTGGTTCTGAGCAAGTCATAACTAAGAAGGTAAGGAGAAGGGGAAAAAGCCTTTCCAGCAAAAAATTTTCCACTTTCAAAGACTAAAGAGATGGAATTTAATTTTCAGTGTCTCCTTTGTTATGAACATGGGCTTGGTGATGCAGCTTTAAGTTCAGATGTTGGAAAAATAAACCTTTGATATATATTTTTTTAAATCCCAAAGACCCGTGATTGTTCCCGGGAAGCTAATTTCCAGTGTGACCCAGACAGGAAAGCCCAGGATGAATGCCAGATAGCACACGGGAGAAATAGTGAGTAATGTCCTCGCTCTGAGGTCCAAGCTTCAGAAAAGATGTTTTCAATTTACAGTGACTTTGAATCTGTGACCAGAGCGGCCCATCCAGCAAAGGGAAATTTGGTTTGTGTCTAAAAGAGCCAGAGGCTGAGGTGCACTTTGCACCAAGTTAAACTCACACACTGCCCCCCTCATCTTCCTGTTCTCCCCCAGTCTCCACTGGTCTGCAGTTTTTCATTGGGGATTTGTCCTTGGACAACACTTAGTTCCTTGTCACCAGAGTGACATATATTTTGAGGTTAATGATACAGACTGATCAGACTTCTCTGCTGAGAAAAGATTTAGACAGGGGCAGGGGCAAATGTTGGGGGCAGGGGTCCGGTGTGCATGGGTTCAGGTCGCTGAGAGAAACAAAGAATGAAGAGTAGATCAGAGAAGGCATGTGTGGACTGGGACCTCCCAGCCAGGGTTTGGTATTGCTTGTTCGGGCAGGTTGAGGTGTGTTTTTCTTAGGGCAGAGGATGAACTCTGGTTTAGGATTAAGAAACCCAGCAGGAGGGGAGTGGCTATCCTTATTATTTTGTGCTTTTAGGAGCCTATGACCTTACTGACAAGAAGGAACAGGCAGGGGCTAGGGATGCAGCTTTGTAAGGAGAGTGCTTGCCTAGAATGCAGAAAGCCTTGGGTTTGGTCCCTAGTACTGCATAAACATGGTGGTGAGTGGCTGAAATTCTAGCATTTAAGCAGAACAATCAGGAGTTCAAGATTGTTTTCAATTATGTAGAGAGTTTAAGGCCAGTCTGGCCTATATGAAACTCTGGGGAAAAAACAGATTCAATAAAATATGATATGTATTTTTAGATCTAAAAGTTATTTTGCAAATATTTTATTTATTGCAAAGAAAAAGTTATATTGCAAATATTGCAAATTAAAACCCAAATATTCAACAAAAGCAACGGAGCTGCTAACCATATTTAGCTCGCAGCACATACATATTTTTCTTACACACTTCCACTGGGACTTTTAACCTTTTACTTTATGTTCCTTTGTGTCTGTAATATGTATTCTGAGAAACCACTAAGATTGTGATTGACTGTACAGACTGTGCCAAACTACTCTGATCTAGTTGAAGAACAAACAGCTCTTGCAAAAGGCCATAAGCTCACTCTTATTTACTCCCCAGTGGCATGCTGGCTCTGACCAAGTTTTATGGCACTGAGTGTTGAGGTTCGTGAGAAATTATATGTCACATGGCTCTGGTGACTTTTACCCCTTTCCACCTGACTGCCTCCAAAGAAGAATGTTTTATGTTGTGTCTAGGTAAAGAACAAAGCTATGCTTATTTCTCCCGCCATCTGGTGCTTTGAAGGACAGAAATGTGACAAGAGTCATTGGTCCTTTCTGAATCAATGGTAATTTATGAAGCATTTTTTTTTTCCTGTGGGACAGTAAGTTAAGAACACGCTTTAGAGCATCCACTCTGGACCTTCTGAGAGTTAGTGCCCTCTCTATGTTCCAGAAAAGGAAACAGAGCTTAGTGAACTTCAGTACCCTCTCCAAGGTTGCCCACATCAGTCTTTGATCATAAGGCGTCCAATTAGGAGGACAGCTGCCCGCTTAGCAAGCCTTCTACCAACGGAGGTACATCTAGGTGCTCTTTTAATTGGCCCAGGGCTCTGAGTGATGCTCTATTTTCCTGGGACTGGATGGACAATGATGATCTTCATTTTTTTAAACATCTCAACATCCTTGTTGTACCATTACAAAGAAACTCTGATGGCTGAAAGCTTTGAATAACAGGGAATGTGTAAAAATGCTCTCCATGTCTTCTGTTGTTTCATGGACTTCAGACATCAAGTTTTGTCCTCCCCTATGGTCAACCTAGATCTTTTAAAATCTTGTAATTTTTTTGGACAAATTTATGCATGTATACAATGTATTTTGATCATATTCAGCTCCCACTATACCTCCTCTTATCTCCCTCCCAGGCCTTCTCAAGCCCCTTTTCTTCCCAACAAGCCCTCCTCCTGTTTTCACATCTTTTGCCTTTTTAGATCCTATTGCAATTTGAATAAGTATGACCCCCATAGGCTCATATATTAGGATGCTTGGTCATCAAGGAGTGGCACTACTTGAGAGGAATTGGGAGGTGTGGCCATATTGGAGGAAGTGTGTCACTGCGGTTAGGCCATGAGATTTCGAAAGCCCAAGATTGGTCCAATGTCTCTGTCTTCCCTCTGCCTGCGGACTTGGATGCAGAACTCTCAAGTACTTCACTAGCATCATATCTGTCTGTGGAGCAAGCTGCCATGTTCTCTGCCATGATGATAATGGACTAAACCTTTGAAACTGTAAGCCAGCCCCAATTAAATGCTTTCTTTTCAATAAGAGTTGCCATGGTCATGGTGTCTCTTCACAGGAATAGAACAGTGATGATGACAGACCCAGTGAGTTTAACTAAGATGTTTGCCTAGATGTAGGTAGTTATGGGGATTCTAACTGGGGCATGGGGAAATTACCAGTGGTTACCTTACTGAAAAATAATGACTTCCACCACCCAAGCAGCTACTAATCTAGCTATTTGAGGGCTGGCTAGAACGGAGGGGGTTGAGTCAGGGGTAGGCCTATGAGGAGATAGTATAGTTCCTTCTAAAATAGTTAGCATTTTAATGCATTTCTGGAACATTTGGACACGTCATTACCCCACTTAACCATCAAGGAACTCAGGATTTAGGATTAAGCATTTGATACCTGCTGGGGACAGTGAGAGCAGATTTCTACCCCGAGGCAATGAACTCTATTCAGAACATCACCTTGGAGAAATGCAGGTTTCATGGCTCTCCATCACGAATATGGGTCACTTTGGAAAACCACATAGAATTAATACAATACACCTCAGCTCTCCCAAATCCTCTGGAAATTATAAAAGGTCTCTCGTAAGCTCCTAACACAGAATCTTAGAAACAGTGTCCAAGGAAAACTCTGTTTTCTTAGTCTGTAATCTGCACAAAATAATGAAAAAACAACACCTTTGCATTACATGCATGTATTTCTTGCCATTAGAAACTACTCTTTTTTTTTTTTTTTTTTTTTTTTTTTTTTTTTTTTTTTTTTTTTTTTTACAGCACACCAAAAGGACACGCCAATAACACAATGTAGAAACTACTCTTAAAGAATTTAAAAAATGGGAATGGTATATCTGTAAGATATAAAGATCCCCATTCTACTTTGTAGACAGAGACTACTTGGCTATTAGCCTATGGCTAATAATTAAAATGTCTATTTTGCTAGAAATCAAAAAACTATAATTAGAAGGAGTTAATTGGTCTGGTTCTGCCCATCTCAGTTTCTACAGATTAAATCTAACCAAAACCAAACCAAATTCCAGTTACACTTGTTCAAATAGTAACAGAAATAAGAATGAACAAGAAAGTCTCCTAAAATAACTCCCATCTAATGTGACAGTGTCAGCCACTCTGGACACTGCACTGGGACTGAAACTTTGTGGAATGTCAGTAGTTACCCATGTCCTCACTCCAGAGAACCCACTGACAGTGGTGTCATAGATTGACAATTGGCCATCCTGATCCAACAACAGGGTGGTTTAAACTTTTATAAAACGTACCTTCGCATACTCCCTTGCTGTTCCTTTTCCAGCCATAGCAGCAGGCCATCTTAGTTCCGTAGTGACAGACCCCAGGCTGGTGTGCTAGTGCTGGCACCCTGTAATCCCGGAGACTGTGGATAAAGAACTATGGGTGAGTATTGAGAAAACAGAGAAGGCCATGGAGACTCTTCCTTGCCATGGGAGCAACTGGAAAGATGTGAAGTATCTGAGTGATTTCCACAGACCCGAGGTAAGTGCTAGACTCCATAGCGCAACAACAAACCAAAAAATACACCAAACAAACAAACAAACAAACAAACAAACAACCCAAAAACCAAACAAAATTAAAACCCCTGAATCTGGGGGTCGGTGCCTCTGCCTTCCATCCTTTGCCAACTTTGCTCTAGTTTTGTCCATTCTCTTTTAACCTAACGTTCAAGAGTAAAACTGACAAAAAAAACCCCAAAATAAAAATAAAATAAAAAACAAACAACAACAAAAAACCAAACCAAACCAAACCAAAACCAAAAAAAAAAACAACAAAAAAAAAACAAAACAAAAAACAAACAAACAAACAAAACCAAACCATTTTTGAGACTGGTGGAGTGCCACTTCTCCAACCTGTCCTGAATAGGTACAGTGGCTTTCCAGTTTTGGTTTTTTGTGTCTGTGACTCCCTGGCTAAGTGGTTTTGGCTCCCACAGGAGCTCTGGACTTTTACTTCATGGCCACCTGGGAGTCACTGGACAGCTCAGAATTACCATACACTGTGGACAGTTAAGAACTGGAGACTATTCTGCCAAGTCATCTCAGGTTCCAGAGGAGGAAACTCCAATGCCATAAAGTGGAGGTACATCCCCGAGCAGATGTCCCCAAGGACAGCCAGGTGCCGGGATTTTAACTGGCTGTGTTTCAAAACAGCCTCCTGCAAACACAATTCGCTAAACTCTTGACTATTGAGCAACAATCAGAAAACATTTTCTCAAAGGGACTGGGGGGGGATATGTTTCGGGCTTTGCAGGAGGGTTTTTGTCTATGTGCAAAAGTAGCCATAGGGAATAGCAAACATATGGGTGGGATTCTTCCAATAACACTTTATCTCTGGGACTGGGAAGCTAGCTCAGTTGGCAAAGTGGCTCATGTATCCCAGACTGCCCTTGAACTTGCCAAGTCAAGGATGATCTTGAACTTTTCAACTTCCTGCTATTTTCTTCTTACTACTTCTGATTTATGTGTTGCTGAGGATCAAACTCTGGGCTTCCTGGGTGTCAAGTGAGCACTCCTTCAATGGAACTATACCCACATCCTTATAGATATTTTATTCCATCATCAACCATTTGAAATGTTAAAAGTGGCTTTGGCTTATATGTTGTATAAAGATGGGGCCACCTTGGTCTTTGGGTTGTAGCTTGCTGATCCCCCCGATCTGAAGAGTGAGCCCCTGTGTCCCAGGAAGAACCCTAAATAACACTTCCAGGTAGAAAGCTCCTTGCCTGTTTACCTGCTTAATAATTTTGGGTTGAACAGAACTGCTACCAGACTAAAAGAAAACACATTTTATGGAGGGCTGCATTTGATTCCTCGTGCGTATGAAATACAGCAGTAAGTGATTTCCTGAGTTCTTTGATAAAGGATACACATTTTTGTCAGGTACAGGATTGAATATATGCTAGTATCTTTTAGTCGAAGCCAGACAATTAACAACCTCGTCTGTTCCTCTCATGATCTGCCCTGCCTTTCCAACAAAGTTCACTTCTCAGATAAAAGAGTGGCGTTTGGGACATCTTATTCACCAAGAGCATAGAATGAGAGAAAAAAAATAAAGTTTGGAATAGAACTTTTTTCAGGTTTTAAGAAAGTTATTTATTTTTATTTTATGTGCATTGGTGTTTTGCTTGCATGTATTGAATCCCCTGGAACTGGAGTTGTAGACAGTTATGAGCTGCCATGTGGGTGCTGGGAACTGAACCTGGGTCCTTCAGAAGAGCAACCAATGCTCTTAACTGCTGAGCCATCTTTCCAGCACCCCTTCATAAACTAGATCATGTTTCTCAACCCCTGTATGAGTGATATTTTAGACTATATGTTTCTTTGTTTCTTTATGGGGGTTATCTTGGGCACTCTAAGATGTTTGGTAGTATCCATGGTTGTCAGGAACATGGTTTTTTTTTTTTTTTTTTTTTTTTTTGGTTTTTTTCGAGACAGGGTTTCTCTGTGTAGCCCTGGCTGTCCTGGAACTCACTCTGTAGACCAGGCTGGCCTCGAACTCAGAAATCCGCCTGCCTCTGCCTCCCAAGTGCTGGGATTAAAGGCGTGCACCACCACTGCCCAGCGGTTGTCAGGAGCATGTACCCCCCCCCCCCCCCAATTTATGACCATCAAAAACCTTTGCAGGTTGGCTGAATGTGGTAGTGCACACTTCTAATCCTAGTACTCTAGAGCGAGAGACAGGATGATCATTGCTTTAGGCCAGAAGATATACACAGCAAGTTCCAAGCTTGCTAGGGTTATATAGCAAGAT
Organism: Uromys caudimaculatus; assembly: GCA_028551405.1. Lineage (NCBI taxonomy): Eukaryota > Metazoa > Chordata > Mammalia > Rodentia > Muridae > Uromys > Uromys caudimaculatus. The sequence continues at coordinate 19,191,121 of CM052722.1, read as the reverse complement.
GCTGTCTTGAAAACAAAAGCATTATTTGTCAATTATCCCCCACAAGACAAAAGTGTCTTTAAGTACCATTACTTTAAAGGGAAACATTTCTTGAGCTTTTGCTGTGTTCCGAGATATTACTTGGGTACATGGGTGGAGCACAGAGATGAGAAAGAGCCAGCCTTTGCTTTGTAGTTCGAAGTCTATGGCAAGCAGATGTACTATAGTCTAGAACATCCTGGCAGCTACTATTAAAATGCTTTGAGAAAGGGATGTTTTCAGTGCTTGGTATTGAGCAAATGTCTAGTTAGAGCATGCTAAGCTATTGCGCCACCACTGAACTACATCCCAAGTCCTGAAAAAGAGCTTTGATTTTTTTCTTTGTAAGGAAAGAAAGTTTATTTGGGCTTACAGTTGTGGTGTGTGAGTCCATAACAGCAATGAATCAGGAATGTTGATGATCACATCCCCAATCACAAGGATGAAAAAAGAGTTAGCTAGGGGCAAGGGAGGCTGTAGACTCCTAAAGCCCCCCCCCCCCCAGTGGTATACTTCCTCCAGTAAGTTTCCACCTCCATGTTTCCAAAGAAACTTTGGAATTTAGAAGACAGGAGTTAACAACTGGATGGGAAGACTGCAGAAGAATTGTATTCATTGTAAGTCAACTGAGGATCAGAGCTAAATAGAAGCTTGTGAGCACAGGCAAAGAATGACGAAAGAGTAAAGAACTGTAGCCACCAACAACTTCTCCATGTAACAATTCAAAATTTCCAGATGAGCCTCTTTTCCCATTTCCTCACCAGTTGGGCTTGCTTTCCCCACACTTCTCTAACTCTGTAACAAAGAGAAAACTGTTTGTGTCCCTAACAAGTTGTCTGGAGTTTGACAAAAACAACTTTACCATCAGTGGAAAAACAAACTTTTACCTGCACTGCATTTATTCTCACAGTTAGTTGAGTCCCAACCATTCAGAGCAGCAGAACTTCAGGCAGCTGACTACCTGCTCTTGACCAAACCATGCTTCATCCTGCAGGCCTCAACTAAGGCAGATCCTGGACCTATAAGCACTGCAGCTATGAACAGAGTCTTGCCATGTGTACAGACAATTCTTTGAATATCTCTAGGTTTTGTATGTTGATAGATCCTTGGTTAAATAAGTTATGCTAAATTCAATTGGCCGAATTTTTTTTTTTTTTTTTTGGTAATTCTCCCCACCCTCATCTTTTCCTTTTATTAAAAATAGAATCTTTTCTTACACAATATATCCTGATTATAGTTTCCCCTTCCTCTGCTCCCCCCTGCTTCTCCTCCCTCCCCTTCCCTGCCCTCCCCTCCATTCCTCTCCCCTCCGGATCTGTTCCCTTTCTGTCTCTCATTACATTTCAATCAGCCCCAGCCATTTCTGCAACAGTTAGATATGAAGGAAAACAAAGACAGATAGAAATTTGTTTAAAGATCTTATATTTTAAACACCTAATTAGAAACCAGTACGGGGTCTCTGGTATAGGTGGCCAAGCCTATCTTCAATCTATATGTCAAAGTCAATTAGTTTGGATTGTAAATAATATTGTCTGGAGTTCATGAGTAGAAAAAGTTACCAGAAGATGGAATTCGCATGCTGTTTGCACATTTCTAAAGCTCTCCAGAGTTTAAAAAAAAAAAGTGCTTTCTCAAGCTTTATTGCTTTCACGTGCCTGACTTCAGGTACAGTGGGGAACCCAAGAAATATGAGGTATATTAATTTGTCCTATATCATCATTTTGATGATTAAGTGTCACTCATGAAATGCTTCAGAGTGCTAATGGCTAACACTTGGACCATCAAGATCCTGTGAACAAATCAAGATTCCTTCTCCACTACAAAAGATACCTTCCCCATCACAAACACAGCTTAGTAGTTCAGCTCTGTTGGAAGATTGTAACCACAGATACAGGCACAGAGGCCAGAAACCTCTGGAAGCTAAAGCAGGACAAGCATGAGTTTGAAGACAGCCTGGGCTATATAGTGACTTCTATGACAGCCTGGACTAGGCAGGGAGACATTGTCTCAAAAAGAGAAAAAAGAAATTTAGAGCTGGAGAGATGGCTTAGTGGTTAAGATCTCTTGCTGCCCTAAAGAAATGTTCAACATTCTTAGTCATCAGGGAAATGCAAATCACAACAACCCTGAGATTCCACCTCACACCAGTCAGAATGGCTAAGATCAAAAACTCAGGTGACAGCACATGCTGGTGAGGATGTGGAGAAAGAGGAACACT
>CM052722.1:19128528-19188785 GCA_028551405.1 Uromys caudimaculatus | reverse complement strand
TTTACACAATGGAATACTACTCAGCTATAAAAAACAATGACTTCATGAAATTCACAGGCAAATGAATGGAATTTGAAAATATCATCCTGAGTGAGGTCACTCAGTCACAAAAGAATGAACATGGTATGTACTCACTGATAAGTGAATATTAGCCCAAAATTTTGGAATACCCAACTTTGACTTTACAGTAACTGCTGGACTGAAAGAGGTCCCAGATGGAGGAGTTGGAGAAGGGACTGAAGGAGCTGAGGGAGTTTGCAGCCCCATGGAGGGAGCAACAGTGTCAACTGGCCTGACCTCCCGATGCTCCCGGAGAGTGGATCACCAACCAAAGAATACATATGGAGGGACCCATGGTTCGGACCACATATGTGGCAGAGGAGGGCCTTGTTAGCCATCAGGTGGAGGAGAGGCCCTTGGACCTGAGGGTGTTAGATACCCCAGTATAGAGGAATGCCAAGGTGGGAAGATGGGAGTGGGTGAGTGGGTGGGTAGGGGAATACCCTCATAGAGGCAGGGAGAGGGTGGAGGGGATAGGGGGATTCCAAAGGGGAGACCTGGAAAGATGGAAACATTTGAAATGTAAATAAAATATCCAAAAAAAAAAAAAAGATCTCTTGCTACTCTTGCAGAGAACTCAGGTTCAGTTCCCAGCACCCACATGGCCCAGCACACCAACGGTAATTGTAGCTCCAGAAGATCTGATGCCCTTTTCTGATAACTCCAGGTACCAGGTATATACACATACACTCAGCCAAAACACACACAAAAAAATCTTTAAAAGAATCTAGCTTTACTTTCATTTATTTAAAAATACAGACAAGGGGCTGGGGATATGGCCCAGTAGATATTTGAGAATCAGAAGTTTGGATCCCTAGATCTTAAGTAGAAAGACAGTCAGGTATGATGGTGGCCTGGAAACCTAGCACTTGAGACAAAGAGAGGGCATTTCTAGGGCAAGCTCACTAGCCAGACTAGTTAGACTTGGCAAGTTCAGCAAGAAACCCTGCCTCAATAGACATGCCCACACTCATACCCAGCCATGTACCCCGCACATGCAACCATGTATACACACATGCATGCACGCCACATGCATACAAATGCAAACATGCAAATGACTGTTGTTTAAGAATTAACTCATGATGGAGAACTACATAATAGACCCTGATATTCAGACAGTAACACAAATCAAAGCACAACAGTTTGGCCCGTGGCTGCTCCATGAATAGCAACATGTCCTCTGTACATGTCCTAACTAAGGGAGACCTGATGTCTTGAGTGAGTACTCTAGGAAAAACCGTCAGAGGAACACGAGTCAATAAACAAGCAACATGCCTTGTAATTAGTAAGTGTGAGGTCCATGCATTCCCTGAATTTGGAGAATGCTTCAAAGGGCCAGCTGCAACCAGGATTTTACTGGTTTAATTGTGAAGTTCTACATCTGGCCATGGAAATGGGAAGAAAATCACTTAAAGAGGGAAAAGCATTAGAAGATAGGATTGCTAATAATTAACTTGCTGATTTATAGATGCCAGAGGAAATTGATTTATTACACCAAGAATCCAGTTTTGTGTTGCCAGTTTTGAAACTATGCACTGAAGCTATTTAAAATTACAGAAAAAATAAAATTAATTATTCAACTCTTTATATTTAAGTGGAAACAATATGGTCTGGGGGAAGGAAGGAATCCAGGAGAAGCGAGCATGACATGCTTGATGACAGTGCAGTGCATAGCTTGGAAAAATGAAAAACAGAGTGCTCAGAAGAAAACATTTTAACTTACTTCTTCCTGATGTTGAGTGGTATTCCAAGTTAATATTACCCGGGAATGTGAGCTATTTTCCCAGCATCCTCTCGTCCTTGCCCTTTGCTTTAAATCCATGACCACTCTAATGTATCCATCACTGATTCATTCTCTCTCTCTCTCTCTCTCTCTCTCTCTCTCTCTCTCTCTCCCTCCCTCCCTCCCTTCCTCCCTCCCTCACTCCCTCTCTTTTTCTGTGTTTGAGCATGCACTTTTCAGTGCAGGTACCTGTTGAAGCCAGAGTTTGACATTGAGATGTCTTCCTCACTTGTTTTTCTGTCTTATTTTTTGAGACAGGGTCTTTCACTGAACTTAGTGTTCCCCATTGTGGCCAATCTGCCTGGCCAGCGAGCCCCCGGGATCCACCTAACTTTCCCACTTTTCCCAGCATTGGGGTTATAGGCATGTGCCCGCTACACCCAGCTTCTTGTATGTGGGTGCCAGGTATCTGAACTCAGGCTCCCATGAGCTCTGAATTCAGGCCCCCTACTTGTACGGAAAGCATTTTACCCAGAAAATTGCTGCTTCTGTACATTTAAAATGTTCAACTCTCTGTGACTTCCGATGTTTCTACCTTGGGAAACCTGGATGGGCATGCTGTCCCCCTAACCTCTGTCACTCCATCCCTCTTCTCCCTTTCTGTACCTCTCCATTTCTCTCTCTTCCTAAACAGTGTTTAGCAGATATAAGACCCAGAGGATCCAGGGAATCCAGTCTTGAGGCAGTGGAAAGTCAAATGTTGGCAAATAACAGGCCCCAAGCAGAGAACGTTTTGAACTAAATGTTGAATTGCCCAGAATTCCTTTAATGCATTATACAGCTTGCTGTCTACATTGATCAAATTAATCAGAAAATCGCTGTCTCCACAGCTGAAGTCAATTTAAAAACATTCCAAGGATTGTGTAAGTAGTATAGTATTTCTGCACAGGATTCCTTATTTTCTACAAAAATAGAAGGTGCCAGAATCTTTAGTATGCTTGCCTATGATCAGAAAACTTCACAAACCCTTCCAAGACAAATTGAGAAGTTAAATTTCTTTTGCTGTTGTTTAAATACATTTAAATATTGTCCTACGAATAAAAGTTTTTTCTGAATAGGAACAACAAGTGCAAACAACTGTTTTTTTCCAGATATATTTTATTTTTAATGATGTGTATGTGTTTGTGTGGATATGTACACATAAATGTAGTATCCGCAGAGGCCGGAAGAGGGCGTTGGATCCCCTGGAGCTGGAGTTAAAGGCAGTTGCCACCTATACAATGTGGGTGCTAGGATCCAAACTTGGGTTCTCTGTTACAGCAGTCATATTCTTAACTGTTGAGCCATCTACCTAGTCCCCACAAGAGTATTTGTGTTACTAAGCTTTGAAAAAATCATTCATCCAGTATGGCAAGGTCATTTTTTGTATTTAATTAGTTAAATTATTTTTGAGTTCTCACCCATCTTCGTGTTTGTGTGTGTACATTCATATGTGAACATATGTGTGTGTGTGCACATGCTTGTGTGTGTGTGTGTGGAGGCTAGAGGACAATCTTAGGCGTCACTCTTCATGAGCTGTCTACTTTGTTTGGCCTAGAGTTTTTCAATTACTAGCTGGCTGGCTGGTGAGGTCCAGGAATCCACCTATCTCTCTGTCTTCCCTGTGCTGGGAGTACAAGGATGCTCCAGTAAGTCCAGCTTTTAAAATGTGACTTCTGGAGATTAATCACAGGTCTTCATGCCTTAAGGCAAGCACTTAACCCCCTCAGCCATCTCCCTAGTCCTGAGTTTCTACCCATCCTTAATAGACAGAGTAAAATCCCGGTTAACCCAAACCACCCCACTCTTCAGATACATAGAGGTTTAAGAGCAAGAGCCTACCATGCTGGTCCTGGGGATCAGTCAGTCTTAGCACTAAGCACCTTTGAGCTATCTTGTTGGCCTTGAAGTCACACTTTAAAGTCAGATACAGGTATATTGAAACCACCAGAAATAGAACCATCACCTAGGGAGAGTATAGATCAGGAAATCCAGAACATTGCTTCTCATAGGAAGGAGGCTGGCAAAGAAGGCTGATGAGCAAGCAGTATGCAGGAAGGCAAATCAGAATGTGTGAGGAGGAGGAGGTTATCAACTGTGTCTGCAGTCTTTGATACTCTTCAGTGTCAAAAAAGATGAATCGTGCGTTTCCAGGCTGCCCTGGCTGGCTTCTGATGAGCAGTGTACTGTGGGAAGGGCAGATTATCATCTTCCTGGATGAAGGCTCCAAAGGCAACATGGCTTCTTTTTTGTTCCTTCCATTGTATCAGAAACTCTGGGGGGGGGGGGATGTCAGCTGACACACTGTGAGGATAGTCAAGCCATCTTATTGGAGGAATGTTCACATGGAAAAGATAGGAGGTTTGCTGCTGACAACCATGGGAGTTTGCCTCTTGGAAGCAGCTTCTCTAGCCAGTGACAAGCTTGCAGATGAGAGTGGCATTGACCAAAGCTTGACTACAAACTTGTGACAAGCCTGCCTTTTTACTATGAACCTAAAATGGCTCTCTATAAAATAAAGTCCATAAAAATACAACAGCCCCAGTGCCTAGACAGCTAAGCTGCTTAGCTTTCCCCACCTACAGAAATTGTGTGAGACAAGAAACATTGGTTTTTTTTTTTTTTTTTTTTTTGGTTTTTTGAGACGGGGTTTCTCTGTGTAGCCCTGGCTGTCCTGGAACTCACTCTGTAGACCAGGCTGGCCGCTGGCCTCGAACTCAGAAATCCACCTGCCACTGCCTCCCAAGTGCTGGGATTAAAGGCGTGCGCCACCACTGCCCGGCAAGAAACATTGTTTTAATAAGAAGTTTTGAATTATTCTATAGTTCAGGAATAGATAGCAGGGAAATATGGCCAGCAATCAAACAAAAATGACTACTGAAAAGCAAGCTGATAATATTTACAAAGAAGTTTGCTGCTTTTGGTGTATTGAGTTCTAATCATGCACTCATCAAATCCAACATGCCAAGGATTGTAAGTACACTGTAGTTGTATACATTAGGAAAGGGGACATGTTTCAGATTCAACTACCGCTCGTTATCATAATGACAACCCTGAGCAGCTTTGTCATGGTCTTGTACATGAATTAGTCATGACCGGGTTAGATTTAAAGATGACAGAGCCTGTGATGGCCTGCTTTACTCTCTGTTACTCTTGGAATGGAGTCTAAGCTCTGTGACTTGGCATCCCAGCCTCTTTGAAGCCTGGCTCTAGCCTCCCTTCTTTGGTTCTTGGAAGGTACTATGGCTTCTTGATGGCTAGTCTGCCCTCTGTACCTGGGGCTGTCTTCATTATTTTTTTTACAGATACACATCTATCCATTCATTCCCTTATTCCTATCAAAGTAACTATCAGTGAAGCGCTGGCTGACTTGCTTTCTCCTACATTTTATAGCTGATGGACTCACATTGATCCATAAGGACACTTCAAATGCCATGCCCCGTCCTCAGGTTTCCTCAGCTCTTTCAATTTTTCTCTCACCTACATTCCATGGAATCCTCTCCTCTCCTCTCCTCTCCTCTCCTCTCCTCTCCTCTCCTCTCCTCTCCTCTCCTCTCCTCTCCTCTCCTCTCCTCTCCTCTCCTCTCCCCTCCCCTCTCCTCTTTTCTCTTCCTCCTCCTCCCTCCCTCCCTCAAACATAGGATCTTATGTATCCCAGGCTGGCCTTGAACTTGCTATGCACCCGAGGATGACCTTGAACTTCTGATCATCTTGTCTTCGTCTTCTGAGTGCTAGGATTACAGGCTTGCAATATCACACCCAGTTCATGTGGTGCTGGGGCTCCAACGCAGGGTTCTGTGCATGCTAGGCAAACACTCTACCAACCAAGCTATATCCCCAACCCCTGAAATTTACTTTTTAATACCTTTTATTTTCTGAGTTTATGATATAATTATATCATTTCTCCTTTCCCCTTCTTCCCTCTGCTTGCTCTCTTTCAAATTTATGGTCTCTCTTTTCATGAACTGTTCTTACAAGTATGTATGTATAAACATCCATTCCTAAATACAGTCTTGAATATTATATATATATATATAATATTATATGCAATATAAATAAGTGGCATAATATGTACGTATCTGTTCATCTGAAACCACCTATTTATTGTTTATGCACATGTAACATTTTTGCCTTTCATCTCTTTCCCATTCCATGGTCTTTTAAAAATGTTTTTAAATTTTATTTATTTATTTTTAATTTTTAATTTTTAGATTTCTTTGGTTTCTTCAGTTGACAAAAAGAAAACCTTATTTTCTGGCTCTACCAAGGGCTTCGGTGGGGGCAGTAGATAGATATGTATCTCTGGCATTCCCGAGAATGTTTGAGCATGCCAGGGTTCAGTTAATGTTGTTGAATTGGACTGAATTAATTTTAACTCCTTCTAGAATTTGTCTTCATAATTAAAATCTGGATATTTAAAGCCGTTACTCTCTCTGTATGGCATATATGTGTACACACGTTTTACACGTGTGGAGGCCGGAAGTCTATGATGGATGTTTTCTTCAACCACATGCCACTGGATAACAATTTTTAAAAAGACAATCTCTCACTAAACCTGGAACTCACTGACTGAGAAAGGCTGACTGGCTAGCCAGTCCCATAGATCCTTCCGTCTCAGCTTTCCCAGAGCTGAGAGAACAAACATGGACCATTGTACACTGCTTCCATGTGGATGCTGGGGAGGGAACTTGGGTCCTAATGTTTGTGCAGTAAGCACTTTATCCCCAAGTCATGTCCCCAGCCCTAAAACACTTTAGTTACTGAAACTACTACACTGGGATTTGATACGTTATTGATAGAACTAATCAATACTACTGATCTTTTTGGAAAAAAAACCTGTACATGGTAGACAGAAAGATTTAAGTATTCATGGGAGACACCATGAATTTAGGAAGCTACCACGTGTTTACTGTGAGATTTTGAACAAGTCAGTTACAGATCCTTTTAAAATTGAGTTTACTGCCGGGCAGTGGTGGTGCACACCTTTAATTCCAGCACTTGGGAGGCAGAGGCAGGTGATTTCTGAGTTTGAGGCCAGCCTGGTCTACAGAGTGAGTTCCAGGACAGCCAAGGCTATACAGAGAAACCCTGTCTCAAAAAAAAAAAAACCCAAAAAACAAACAACAACAACAACAACAACAAAATTGAGTTTACCGTAAAACCTATATCACCTTAGAACACCTGTCTGCTCTGCTTCTGCTGTCTCCAGAAGGGTTTATGTAGTAGAACTTGTTATCAGGGGAACACGATCCTGAGGGTTTTCCTGTCTCACCAACCTAGGGACAAACTGTATATCACAGTACACAGAAAGCTTCATGTGCACTTTTTCTGAATTTTAAATCTAGTACTATTGCATGTATGCGTGTCTGTGTGGAGATCAGAGGACACCTCTGGAATTCTTTCTTGCCTTCCACATTTATGTGGGTTCTAGGGATCAAACTCAGGCACATAGGCTTGCGCAGCAAGTGCCTTTACTCACTGAGCCATCTAGGTAGTCTCTAGCTTCATTTCTTGACATGCAAGAACTCTTTCTGTTGGCAGGAACCAGTTTTTCCTGTGGACATGGGAGGCTGGAAGTATGGGAATCTTCTACTCCAAGTCTATCATGTGTTTGACTTGAATATAACCATTGCTCACTTCCCTTTGGAAGTACAGCTTTGAGGCGAATGTCCAATTGCTCCTATACAGGACTAAGTCATAATGGTCACTTATTTTTGTCACTGTCCCTCCCCTTCCTGTTATCTAACTTTCTCTTATACTTTTCCTTCCAGAGTATCCAAGGGGGCGCTCCCAAATCTCTTTGCACTGAGATTGCTTTTGAGAGAAGATGGTGATAAGATAAGGAAGATGAAACAAATCCCTAGACCATGATTCAGGGGACTTTATAAGTCTAGTCAGCCGGGCAGTGGTGGCGCACGCTTTTAATCTCAGCACTTGGGAGGCAGAGGCAGGTGGATTTCTGAGTTCGAGGCCAGTCTACTCTACAGAGTGAGTTCCAGGACAGCCAGGGCTACACAGAGAAACCCTGTCTCGAAAAACAAAACAAAACAAAACAAAACAAAACAAAACAAAACAAAACAAAAGTCTAGTCAAAGCATTTTGAGATTTTCCTGGATAATCCATGTGGGTTTCCTATAATTCCAAGAGTTTCTCATAATGGGAGGAAGACAAAGAATAGAGAAGGCAAGCTGATATAGGGGGAAGAGATGGGAGTTATTTCCACAAGCCAAGACTGGGGGCTAACCTCTAGAAGCTCAAAGAATAAAGCTCCAAAAAACCACTTCCCAAGACCTCAGTTTTAGCCCTGTAAGACTCCTTGTGGTCCTCTGGCTTCCGGAACTATTAGACAGTACATCTAGGTTGCTTGAAATGCTGAAGTTTGTGGGCTAGTTTCAGCTCTTCATGTAGCCTGTGGTTAGCAGGAAGCAGCCCCTTTGGTGTGAACCCAGATGTCCCTTTGTCTCTCACACATTACGTTTTACTTGAACTAAATAGAGAAAAGATGTGTAACAGCAATATATTCCAAGTAGAAATTTGCTTCAAATTTACTTCTAAGAATAGCAAAGTTAATAATATATTTCTCTTACAAAGGATAAAGATCCGTGTGTCAGGACTGGAGTGTTGGAACTAGAATTCTAAGCAAATCTTTTTGACCAGTATTGCCTACTGGAAATATGATAGCCAACTGGGGCATATCTGATTTTCTGGTAGTTTTTAAAATAAGAAATAAATGAGTGAAACTAATTTCAGTAGAAGATTTTATCCAGTGCTCTGGGTTACCATCTCAGCATGTAGTCAATTAAAATTCATTAGTGCGCTAGTTTCTATTATTTTGCCTTCATTCTAAATCCTCAGATTCCAATAAATAGTTTTCATTTACACCCCTTCTCACCTTGGACTGGCTACATTTGGGGTACATAGTCACCATCATGTTTGCTGTTATGGGCACAGTGAGTCCAGGCATGTAAATAGTCCCAATAACCAAAGAGCATAATAAAGTGCAAGGAAAGGCAAATTCTGATGCATGTAAGAATGTTAATATACAGCCAATGAATTATTTGTTAGACGAGTGGTCATTGTCACCTATAGACTAAGCATCATTTGAGAGGCATATAGTTTCTCAGGTCACACAATCATAACTGTGTTCCAATGAAAAAGAATTGGCACTTTCTTATTAGTTTTTGAGACAGGTCCTCAGAAACTCATTACGTAGCTAAGAATGACTACTAATGTTTGATCTTGATCCTCCTGCATCTACCTTCTTCCCCAGCACTGGGATTATAGTCAGGCACCACCACACCTGGTTTGTTCCATGCTGGAGATCAAACCTAGAACTTCATGCACGCTTAGCCGACACTCTCCTGACTGACCTACCTACATCCTCACCTCCCTCTTTGCTCCCCCCTCTCTTCCTCCTTCTCCTCCTCTTTCTCCTCCTCCCTTTCTTCTTTTAGTTTGAGACAAATTTTCTCTGTATAACAGTCCTGGCTGCCCTGGAAATCGCTTTGTAGACCAGGCTACCCTCAAACCCACAGAGATCCACCTGCCTCTGCCTCGCAAGTGCTGGGATTAAAAGTGTCCACCACTACCACCTAGCCCCTTTTTTTCTTTGCTTTTTATTAGAAAAATCTGTGTGTACCAGCTATAGATTTTAAAAAAATATACATTTCAATGAAACACTAGGAAATGACTAGCCCGTAGGCACACTCTTTTTTTTTTTTCAATGTATGCCTTGCCTTTTCTGTAAATGAGCTCCCTGAAGGTGGAGTCTGGAGCTAATTAAACATGGCCCTGCGGAAGTTCCCAAAGTGCCAACCACTTGACATTTCCAGGCATATGGAGCAGATCATCAGTACACCAGCCAACGAACCTGACACTGTAAAGCAATCACACTTCACATCTTGAAAAGTTCAGTACTGCAGAATCTTTATACAGATTCTTCAGGTTAATTGGGGGAGGGGGTGTTGAAGGGGGGGATCTTCAGCTTTTGATTTAATTTAGTGGTACTTTGAAAGTGGATCTTCCGGGGAGTCGGTTTGCCTGCTGCTAAAGAACTGTTAATCTCATCTCTACATAGCACTTGGTCTTTCTTAAGTGGGCTTTCTAACAAAACATGACTCTCTCCAACGTTCAAGGGAAATGTGATTGGAGCAAATTGTGTCTGCTTACATTTTTATCGTGGGAAGGAAATTGAAACTTGCAACCATACATTCTAAGAACCTGGTTTGAGGGTTGTACTGTTTGAACTTCAAAATCCCTTAATAATGTGCCGGATCCTGATGAAAGACTTTTCCTGTAAGTTAAACAAAGTACCTCTAAGGAGCTGGAGCCAAACCAGGGGTTTCTCCTCTGCCCCTTCCTCTTCGCCCTAGAATCAGCACTAAAAAAAAACCTCACTCAGTTGGGAAGGAGCCTGTTCCTCAGGCGACTCTGAGAAATATCTGGAGTTTTTTTTTTTTTCATCAGCTGTCCCAACTTGGGTGGGTTGCAATGTCCAAGTTGTTAGTAGCATCTTATAGCAGCCAGAGATGCTGTTATACTTCCCAGGGAACACAGGAGAGCCTGCCACACCAACACATGATTAACTCATCCCAAAGGTCCCTAGTTCTGCAGCACAGAGACCCTATGCAGACAGACATGCAAGGAAGAAGCAAGGCATCATGGTAGAGAAGTGTGTGCGTGTGCGTGTGTGTGTGTGTGTGTGTGTGTGTGTGTGTGTGTGTGTGTGTGTTCGTGTTCTAGGGAATCTTCTTTTTTTTTTTTTTTTTTTTCTTTTTGAAACAGGGTTTCTCTGTGTAGTCCTGGCTGTCCTGGAACTCACTCTGTAGACCAGGCTGGCCTCAAACTCAGAAATCCACCTGCCTCTGCCTCCCAAGTGCTGGGATTAAAGGCGCCCGCCACCACTGCCCGGCTGGGAATCTTCTTGAAAAGGTTGCCCTACTGCACTGTGGAGGATGCTGGGCCACACTGACTAGGGTTGTTCCTGCTCTGCCACTTAACTGGCTTTGTCTCTTTGGGCAAGTTACTCGGCCTAATTTTGCACCCCTCTGAAACAGGGACGGCAACGATGGATGATAATACCTTGAATACCCAGGGACTAGGGACTTCTGGTTAATGGTCTGAAAGTTGCTTGGTCTACAAGACAGACACACTATGCCTATGTCCTTTTACTATGTGGCTTTGTAGCTCTCACAGGGAAATGTTTCAGGGCTCAGAAAAGCTCATGAATAGAAGGAAGTTTGCAAAACAAGGATCGGTTCAGCTATCTTTTTACCGATGCGAACTTTCCAGTCCATCACCCCGAATCCAAAGGCAACTAGAACAGGAGCCCAGCAAGGAGCTGCTTCCGTGCTCAACAAGAAATGCGAAAATGCGCGCTCCGCATCCTCCTGTTTTTTCTTCATTCCTTCCCCAGCAAAACTAACGACTGGTCATCAGTGGGCGTCCTTCAGGGACAGTGGAAGGCACTGAACTCACAGCGTGCTAGGTACTTACACATCTGCCTGCACCGGAGGTGGCTGCAGAGCACCAAATCCCAAATACACCCACAGTCTGTGCACCCAGTTCCCCCCTCCCCCCATCCGCCAGACAAACTCAGCTAAGTGGGGAGGGGAATACACAGACCACCCGAGGCGAAACCTTACCCAGGGGACATAGGGAAGAAAGTTCGTGGGCACTTGGGTCCGGTATCGTGGTGAAATGTGTCCCAAGGCACACAGATACCTCAACCCCAGCACCTAGGTACCCCTTACATATGCAGTCAATGACAAAGGGCTTCAAAAGGAGAGTTCAGGCTCAGGGAACCAGGGTCAATGCAGACACTCACCTGGTCCCTACTCCACCTGCCACCCAGGGGAGCAGCAGAGGGAGCACCAGGCCCCAAGGCGACTGCATACTGGCCGGGGGTGGGCTCCTTTCTTGTCCTGAGCCCCTCCGGACCTGGGACACAGAGGGGCCACCGCCTCGTCTCTGCTTCGCTGGCCAGGACCTTGGTTTTGCGCGCAGCTGGCAGGCTCTGTGGCAGCCGGCGCAGAGGAGACAGCGGGGCTGGAGAGCTGGGGAACGTTTGGAGTTGCGAGTAGCTGGGGGCACCCTGGCGAGATACTCTGCTGGGTGAAGCGCTCGGGTGCACCAGCGAGGGCGTGGCGGCTGAGCACATCTGGCTGGGACCCGCCTCCAGGACGACCCACGAGGTCTCCACGCTCTTCTCTCACCCTTAACTCCTCCACGCCCCCTCCCCAGCTTCAATTCAGTACAGGCTGTTCAGGGGCACCTCCAATTGCCATGCATTTCAGGCTTGGGACAGGCGATGTGCATTCTGAACTCCAAGGATTGAGAATTGACAAGTCAAAGCAGGACCACAGATCCAAGTTCAAAATCACACGGCAATCTCATTTCAATGGAGGGTTCATGCTCTGCTAGGTTTTATTTTCCACACAAGGCAACTCATAGGATGTTAGAGGTGGAAGGTCACCAAGTTTTGAACAAACCCCATCATTTGGCATCTTCTAGTCATTCACAACAGTTCAAATGTGACTCCAAATGACATTGTAGTGTAGTAGCCACTGGCAACTTGACAAACTAGTCATCTGGATGAATGAACCTTAACTGACAGGATGCCTCCATTGAATAAGCAAGTCTTGGGGGATATTTTCCTGATTAATATTTGATGTGGGAAGGTCCAGCGCACTATGAGCGGTGCCACACCTACGCTGGTGGTCCTGGAAGGTATGAGAAAGGTCCCTAAACACCATTAAGCAGTGTATCTGGATTACCGCTACTTCCAGCTTCCTGCCTTGAGTTCTTGCCTTGACTTTCTTTCTGGATGGGTCAGGAGGAGTGAGCCAAACCAACACCTTTTCCTTCCTCAGTTGCTTTTGGTCATGGTGTTTTATCACAACAGTAGAAAGCAAGCTAGGACAGAAAAGCACAAACAAAAGATACTTTAGGAGAATTCCTGCAGGTAGGGATGAGTTATCTATTCTGACTTGTAGCAGAAGGAATACTGGTTCTTCTTATCCTCACCTCCACACCCTTTGACTTCATATAGGCAGAGCCCATGACCCTACACCTCAACATTGGACTTGGTCCGGTGATTTGCTTTGGGCTGGTGGTGTTTGGGCAGAGACACACTGTGCCAATTCCAAACCCATTCCAACTCCAACTCACCCGTGCCTCTATTTGGGATATGAGAAGACCATGCCAGTTAGGTTGGTGGCCTGAGGAAGGTGAGGAACAGGCTAAACACAGCTACCTATATGGTCTAAGAGTAGACTTCCAACTCAAAGAAAGGCTCCTGATGGAGCCATGATGCCTTTGAACTAAAGTCAGCAGTGCAGAAAAGCTACAGAGACTTGTCAGAATAGATTCTTTTCTTGGTTTTAAAATATTTTATTGATGGGGCTGGAGAGATGGCTCAGTCCAGAGATTGCTCTTCCAGAGGGTGAGTGCAGGCCAGATTCAGAATTCCACCATCTACCTAAGTCTAACTAGGTAAACCTTTGAATTTACTGATTTTACTTAAGGAAGAATGGGGGAGTCAAAGCCATTACTGAAAATCCACTCTAGTGTGAGTGACAATTCGCAGAAGCTGCATCTCTGAAGCTTCTGGTTCAACTTGTAGGAGGCTTCACCAAAGAAAGCCTCTTCTTCCTAGCAATTGTTTACCTGTTTTGTTTTGTTTTGAGACATGCTCTCACTATGCAATCCTGGCTGGCTTAGAACTATGTAGACCAGACTGTCCCCAAACTCAGAGATCTTAGCTGCCTCTGCTTGAGTGCAGAGATTAAAGGTGAGCACCACCACACCAGGTTTGTTTACTCTTTTCTTATAGCCCTGGGGGGATTTGTCAATCTTATAACCCTCTGAGCTTACAAAGCCTATACATTTTGGTTTGCCAGTTTCTTTCCTCTGTTCAGGAGTGAATGGTTTGACTGAGAGGAAATACAGCTACACATCGGTTATGAACTCTATATCTAAACTATCTTAAAGAAAATAGGACATATATTTTATCTTGGTGTGGGTTTTGCCACAGGCAGACACTAGGACAAGGATTTGAGTGGAAATGGTTTGTTCTGGTGGCACTGGAGAAAACATTGTGAGGTGTGCACCACGTCACTGGAGCTTCTTCCTGGGAGAACACGTGTCTGCAAGGATCTTATCCTAAAGTGAGGGAGCTGGACTGGTTACACTTCATCCCCACTGAGTCATGGCCTGACAGAATCTGCCAGGGGACTGATCTTAAGAGTTCTGCTTTCTGTGCAGAGAGCAGAGTGGCATGGGGTGACTCAGTCAAAGGACTGTAGATACTGGGTATTGATGGTCTGATTGGAAAAGCAGGGCCTGGAGGGCCGTGACTAAGATGCCACATTACCTGTTACTTAACCTAGAAATTCAATTGAACTGAAAATTCTGAGTGTTTGCTCCCAAACATGCAGATACTGATTCCCCACTCAGTATCCACTCCTTCAGAGACACAGCTCTTCTAAAAGTCTAATCCCATGAGTAGCCCGATATGCAGGACTCATTTGTTCTTTTCCACTGTCCAGTATAAAGGCCAAAAGAGCATCTTTTATTAATATTTAACTGTCAATTTCAAGTTTCTGGCAATTAGGTGCTCCTTCCTTTCAATTTCTTCCTTGTTTCCTTCCTTTCTTTATTTTCTTTTTCAGAGTGAAGTTGTCTTCCACAGGTTAAGCAGGGGTGGAAATGGGGGTGTGCATTTGAGCCTCTAGGGAAACAAAATAAGTCTCAGCCAACCCACCTATTACTATTATTTCCTGGGGAAGTTTGGGCAAAGGAGCTATCAGGCCATATGAGGAACAGAGAAGGCACATGGGGACAAAGTATTGGCAGGCGAGATGTCAGATAGAAATTGTCACCTGGAGGCAAGTATTCTGAATAACCTCATTGGCACTGCTGACTCTGAAAAGAAAGTTGTCAACTGATCTCTAGGAGGCTCTACTCCATTGTACAAAGGAAAAATGATCTTTGATCAGAGTACCATAAAATCACATGTGCCTTGTATAAGAATGTATCTTTTAATTAGTTCTCATTAATCTCCCCTTTGAGGGACAGGTATGATGGAATATTTTTGTGTTTCCTGAACACACACACACACACACACACACACACACACACACACACACACACACAGTCCAGCCCAGTGTTTTCAAATTTCATTGTTAGTGCAACTGAGCCAGGAATCTCCTTCAAAGGCAGATACTGTTGTTAGGTGGGGGTAAGGTCTAAAAGTTTTTATAAAAATCTAAAAGACACTCAGGTTGTTTGCTAGATGATCACATTTATGGTAGTGACAGTCTACAGATAGTCTAGACTGGTAGTTAGAAAGCAAAATGGCATCACATGGGAAGCTTTGCCACCACGGATGCCCGGGGCACACCTCCAAAGATTCTAATGCCTGGACTATGGCTTGAGTATACAAGCACTCAGGAAATCTCTAGGTGAGTCTAGTGAACAGCCAATGTTGAGTGCCATTGATATGAGCCAGTGACCACATTTTATAGGTGAAACAAAGTTAACGCTCTTGTCTTTGGAGCGCATGGTCTTTCCCCTCATATATCATGTTGTTTTCTTTTTTTTTTTAACCGCCATCTCTGTGTGTCTGTATATGTGTGTTCACATTTGTGTGTTTAGATATGTGTGTGCTATAGCATGTGTGTAGAAGTTAGAGGACAGTCCTTTTGTTTGTTTGTTTACTGTGTGGCATGCTAGCTGGTCTGGGAGCATGCAGAGAGTCTCTTGTCTTTGCCTCTCATTTTACTATAGGAGCCCTGAGATTACAGATGTGCACTATTATACCTAGATTTATGTGAATTTGGGGGACTTGAACCTCGGTACCCTTGTTTGGGCAGCAAGTGCTTTACTCACTGAGACATTTTCACAGCACGTGTGTGTGTGTGTGTGTGTGTGTGTGTGTGTGTGTGTGTGTGTGTGTGTGTGTTTCTGGAACTCACTTATGTAGACCAGGCTGACCTTGAACTTGTCTCTGCCTTCTAAGTGCTGGAATTACAGAGGTATGTCAGCATAACTGGACTATTCTTGATGCTTTCTACATTACCTTTCACCTTGAGAAACCTTAAAGTCTCTCTCTCTCTCTCTCTCTCTCTCTCTCTCTCTCTCTCTCTCTCTCTTTCTCTCTCTTTCTCTCCCTCCCCCCCATCTGGTTTTTCAAGACAGAGTTTATTTGTGTAGCCTTGGCCGGCCTGGAACTCACTCTGTAGACTAGGCTAGCCTCAAACCCAGAACTACTTCCCTCTGCCTCCTGAGTGCTGGGTTAAAGGCATGCAATACCACCTCCCAGCTTTTCATCTCTTCTTGTTGAGTGAGAGGAGTCAATGAAGAAGTGTATGCCAATGGGAGCCTGCTGACCTCTGTCTTGGAACATTTAGGCCTTGCACATGCAATGGATTGTTTTCCTTCTTCTTGTGTCTGTGGTGGAAGACAGCTACCTATCACTTCACATTCCTTCCCTTCCTTCCTTCCCTTCTCTCTTTCCTCCCTCTCTCTTATCTTTCCTATTTTGCTTGCTCAAGTGTCTTCTTTGGTTCCTATGAAGTGTTAGACTATGTGATAGGCATTGGGAACCACTGAGTGGAAATGCCCACTGGATAATCTGTCTCTCCATTTCCAAAGTGGAATGAACTGGACCACGTAGCCTGTAGTTTATAGATGATTTGGTCGTCTTTTTAAAGCAATGATTATTAGCTTTTGGAGCAGAAGAAAATCTAAAGCAAGATGGAAAACAAAAAGAATGACACTTGAATCAATTTTCCTACCAAATTCCACTAGCTCTTAGGATGCTCCACTTAGTACATGAGAAACTTAGTGCCTGTTCAGTGATTGCTACATGACAGGTATTTTATTGAGAGTAGTGATTTAATGTTGACAGCATCTGCAGATCTCAGGTATTACCAGCCCAGTTTACAGGTGAGAAACGTGAAGGTTAAGGCATCTCAGTATCTTACTTAAGATGACCTAGCAATATAACATTTTAAAGATGAGTTCTGGAACTCAGCTGTTAAGAGCACTGACTGCTCTTGCAGAGCACCTGGGTTTAGGTCCCAGCCCCCATATGATGGCTTACAGCTGTCATCAGTAATGATGACGTGATCACACATCATCAGTAACTTAAGTCCAGGTGTACAGAACTCTCTTCTGGCCTCTGTGCAAGAGACATATATGTGGTGTGTTTATGTATATGAAGGCAAAATACTCATGTGCATAAAATAAATATAAAAAACAGAAAGAGGTTTGAGTTTTGAACTCCGACACTTCACTGGAGATTGGTCTTGCAACCTAATTTCATTCTTTTTGGGAGATAGAGTCTCAATGTGTAGCCAAGTACTACTTTGAATTCCTTTTGTAGTCCAGGCTGACATCAAACTCACAGAAATCCTCCTGCATCAGTCTCTTTAGTGCTGAGATTATAGACATGAACCACCATACCTGGCTTCAATTTTTGTATCAGGAGGTAAGTAACCTGGTAACGTTGGAGTGATGCCAATTACTTTCAGAAACAGTAGATATTTGTTCTCATGTGCTGTAAAAAAAAGAGTGGGATGATATTTTATGTACAGAGGAATATGTTCTAGGGGGTCCATGACTCTTTGAGTTTATCCAACCCATGGCCCTTAGGCTACAAGCAGATGATAATAGCTAAGAATGGAGTCCAATAAAAAGTTATAAAGTTATTTAAAACATTAAAATTATTTTGCAGTGTTGTGTTTATGTGGCTATTATGCATGTGTGTCTACATATGTGTGTGTGTGTGTGTGTGTGTGTGTGTGTGTGTGCATGTGTATGCTAGATGTCAACACTGGGTGTCTTTCTCAATTACTCTCCTCTTTTAATTCATTTACATATATTTATTTTAATTTTTAAAAATTTTTTTTACATACAAGACAATTCCAACAACAGGTTCCCGTCCCCCCATACCTCCAAATCCTTCCCCCACCTCCCTTCTCCCCCAGGTCCACTCCCCCTCCATTTCCTCTTCAGCAAAGAGCAGGCCTCCAAGAGAAGACACCCAAACAGGACAAAAACAAGAAACCAAAAGCCAAGGTAAAAGCTCTCACATCGAGGCTGAACACAGCATATTTTTCAACAAGTTCTCTCACTGAACATCGCACTTAAAGACTCAGCTTGACTAGTGTTCCAGCAAGCCCCAGGGATCCTCTGTCTCTGCCTCTCTAGTGATGGGATTTTTGTATGCTACTATGCTCAGGTTTTTTTTTAATGTGAGTGTGGGGAAGCTCTTCACTAAGCCACCCTTCCAAGACAAGATTTCTCTGTGTAGCCCAGCTTGTTCTAGAACTCACTCTATAGACCAGGCTGGCCTTGAACTCAGAAATCCACCTGCCTCTGCCTCCTGAGCACTGAGAACAAAGGTGTGGACCACCACCATCTGGTTTCAACCTTTTCTTTTTTCACTATTAAATAGAAAGGTTTTTCTTGTTTGTGAATGAACTCTTACTGCCTGACTGTTAGCTCTCTTGGTTTTGGACTGAATATGTAAGTTCCCGACTGAAGGCCCTCCATGGGCAATGCTTGGCCTTTATCTTGGGGGGTGTAAGCTGGTGGGTTACAGGCCTAGTTTGTCCTGTATTATTACTTCATTACCTGCTGTGCAGAAATATACCTTGCTATTTTCCTGCTCACAGTTGAGTGTAGGAACTTGGGCTCCTGCTGCAAGGCTTGTCTGTGTTTTCCTGTGGAAATCCTATATGATGATGGATGACAGCTGGAGTCAGGCAACCTAGTTCTGACAAGTCTTAGTAAAGACTCTTAACCCCGAGTCACTTCAACTTGGTTTGGAAACATTTGCTTGAGAAATGTTCTGTGTGCTGTGCAAATTGGATCGACATTGTGACCCTTTAAAAACATTTAAACTATCAAAATTTACCAAAAATAAAAGTCTTGTAAAATATATGTCTATTTTTTCAAAATTCTCATATATAACACATAGGCACACTTATTCCTTTAGCTGACACTAATTGTCCCCTCTCTAATCCTGTGCTGGACACTGTTTGGGTGGGCTATAACGATGAATAAGATATAATCCCTTGCCCTGGGTTAGAGAAATGCAAACACATTATTAGAATTCATGGCATAAGTGTTAACAGAAGTACTTCAGGGTGCCTTGGGAACGAGGAAGGAAGAGGCTCAATCCTTTGTGTTTCATACATTTAAGTGTTTGTCCCCATTTTATCCTTCTCTTTCATGAATGATTTTCTAGCATGACTTCATTTAAAAAGGAGAAAAATAGGAAATCCTGAAAATTGCCTTCTCTCAGGTAACTTGTGGCAGACATGTCCTGACACATAGGACTTGTGCTGCTCTTGAGTACAAGAGACAATTAGGGGAATCAGGATTTACTTGAGGCCTCTGCCAACTTCCTTGACTTGGACAAGCCAGTTCACCTCTCTCTCTCTCTCTCTCTCTCTCTCTCTCTCTCTCTCTCTCTCTCTCTCTCTCTCACACACACACACACACACACGATATACGTATTTGTATACATATTTGCTAAGGATTTTGGATCAATAAACAGCTCCTTCCAAAATTCTGTGACTCTTTTTCCTCAGCCAAAAATGGAAAAAAAGTCAATTATGATCTTCACAATTGTATTTGAAGTTACAAAATCAGGCTGATTTCAGCAAAGAAGGAATATTTAGTAAATGAATGAATGAATGAATGAATGAACCAACCTCCAGGTTCATTAGGATCTCTAATCCCACTGAAGTAATGTCTTCAATAGTAGTTTGTAGCCAGGCATAGTGGCCCACACTTATAATCCCAGTTCTCCAGATTGCCACAAGTTTGAAGCCAACCTGGTCTATACAGCTACTTCTAAACAGTCAGGGTTACAGAGTGAGACCCTCTAATCCCCAGCCCTGCCTCAGCCAAAATAGTGATTTATTGGTACACACTGGTAGCTGTTCTGCAGTGATTAGACCAAAGTGGATACATCGATCACATGGTTCATCTCCAGGAATGTGGAACTGATCCGCTTAAGGACAATAGTCATTCAGTCACGGTATAAAGTTGTGATGGGAGAAGTCCAAGGCATAAACATAAGCTCAGGTCAGGGCAAGGAACTTGATAAGGAATCAGCAAGAGCAAGGCCAATGTGTAAGCAAGGAGTGAATGCTTGGAGACTGGGTGGCTGGGGATATATCAATATCTGCGTCTCTACCTAAGCATCCACATGTCTGTGGATGAATCTAGCTACAGCCACACCTATACAGACAGAAAAATCTACATCTGTGACTATACTTCTACCTATATAACTATCATGTCTGTTTATAGCAATGCCAATATTTCTACACCATTATATCTATACATGTGTAATCATATCCCCATATCACGTCTTTATTTGCCACAAGGTCCATTACTACCTATAGCTCTATAAATCTACCTCTCAAAATATATCTACACCACTATATGGATAACTATCTGTAACTCTGCAATTATGTCCATGCACAATTATGTGCATCCAAAATATGCACTCCATGCATATTTTGATGTGCATATTGCTATTGCTGTAATCACAGCATCATCTATGCCTGAACATCCCAGTTTATGTTAATCAGCAGAACAAAATGCACAGTAGTATTGGAGGGCATTTTCCCACTAGAGACTCTTGAAGTCGACGACGTTACTGCCTCTTACATGTCTCTATGTCATTTTCCTATGATTGTCCAAGAGCTTACCTTGAACACTGGAAACTGTTGGTCTCTGATGGCAGCCCAAACCCCATAATGGGCAGAAATTTGGTGATTAAACATCACGGTTCGGTCCCCCCTGGCCCCGTGGGAGAGCTCAGACGCATGTTCAGCCCTGCTGGCCTGAGTTCCTCCCAGGCTTCCCCTGGAAGAGTATGAGAACTCACCCAGCCTTTATACTGGACCTCTGTTTCCTAAGATCAGCCTCCAGAGACTGCCTTGCCTCTGGGGAACCCTCCCCCCCAAAAACCTAAGACACTTATGTATACTAGTAAAATCATTTCTATCCATACACTGAACTGCATCTTATAGCAGGATCTGGGAGGGGCATGCCTTTTAATGTCCATTTAGCATAAATCTTACTGATTATGTGAGCACTGAAGTGCCTTGTAGGCAAGTACTTGCTCTTTCTCAGAGGGACCATTAGCTATTTCATTCAGGCACATCCAGTTATCTATCCTACACTGAGTAGCCAAGGGAATGGAGCACATCATTTTTCACTTCTCATTGTCTGGGTGCACGTTTTTATTTTACTGAACTCGTAGACCTGGGGTGTTGGTTGTACGATGTGAGAGTGGAACAACACATCTATTTTACATCCTGTTCTTACTTAACAAAGTACACCGTAAATCTACCACAAGACAGATTTATGATGTATGGAAATTCCAATATTTTCTTCCTTTGTCAAATATGTTGGAAAAAATTTATGTAACTTGGAGTTTCTGTTAGAGACACAATGTGATAATAATCATGCCACCTTTTCCAAACAGAAAAAAAAATTAAGATCATTTTGCTTATGTTAAAGTCTTTGGTCAGTTTATGAAAATTAAATACCCCACATTTACAATATGTTCCATTAACATCATGAAAACATTTTAGATGGCTTCTTATTTTTGGAAATCCATAAAACACCATAAATCTGGGCTTTGTGGTACAGGTCTAGCTATTCAGGAGACAAAGGCACGAGATCTGAAAGTTCGAGTTGTGTCTGGGGTACAGACTGAGTTCAATGAGGTCAGCCTGAGCAATGTAATTTCATTCTATCAAAAGGAAAAGGCAAAAGAAGGCTGGGATGTAACCTAGTGGCAGAGAACTTGCCAGCTCCAGCACCGTAACTAACCGACACAGAGGCCTCATGGGAGTATACGACTTTGATTTAAATTTAAAGTTTGATTTTGTTTGCTTGTTGATTTAATACATGTTTATTTAATGCCATTCTTATAGTGGCCACTTGAGGAGAGAGCAAGAGACAACAGAAAGCAGACAGTAAGCAAATAAGCTAATATATATTTAATATAGCTTGCATCCTTTAAAAGATGTAGTGTTATTTTAACTCCGTGTGTATGTGTGTGTTTGTGTGTCTATGTGTATCGGTGTGTGGGTATGTGCCGGTGCCCAGAGAAGCCAGAGATGTCAGAAGCTTCTGGAGCTGGAGTTACAGACTGTTGTGAGGCACCTGATAGGGGTATTGGAAACCAAATTCAGGTCCGAAGGAAAAGTATTACATACTGTTAACAACTGAGCAATCTCTCCAGACTTCTATAGCATATATATTTAGTTATAAAACCATTAGGAAGTAAATCAGAGTTAGTGTTATAGGCATAGAACTTTTCTCTAATTTGACTTTGTCTTTATAAAAAAATGAAGATTTTAGCGAAGTTGTTGTTCCATGCCTGGCATCATTAATCATTTGTTTAAACAACATCTGCTGTCTGAAGCATCTTTCAAAGCAACATCGTACAAAGAAATTTTTAATAGTGAAATATTCATTTGGTCTCTTTTGGCTCCACAGGGAGAGGTATTAATTACCATATGTGTGTCTTGCAAGTGTGACTTGGGAGCTCATGCAAAAACGGCTGTCTAAAGTCTAAGGTTACCAAGTCTGGAATGAGAAGGGATCTTTCAACATAAGGAAGTGTGGAAAAATAATACAGGCACAAACCTTCAGCATAAGATATCTTATTCTTGACGGGAGGAAAATGATTTCTTCTTTTGACTCAGGGTCTCATTATGTAGCCCCAGCTGGTCTAGAACTAGCTATGTAGATGGCTTGGACCTCCCAAAGATCCACCTGCCTTTACCTCTGGGGTTAAAGGTGTGGGTCACCACACCTGGCATGAAAGCTATTTTTCTAACAGCTGTGCCCTTGAATGTTATTTCTAATGAAACTAAGGAGACAATAAGAGTCCTCTATTCCCCATTTATTCTTCATGAATTGAACCAGATATCTGACCCAATCCTGCTAGTGAGTGTCGTGAAGATTTCAGCAACACAATTGAGGTACAGTCCACATAATCACCCTAAAATTCCCACAATCCATTTTTCTGGGATGAGAATCCCGAGCACACAGTTATTAGAACAAATACAGGGGACCTTTACAGACTCAGAAGCCAAGTGATCTATCTAAAACTGCTATGACTTCTTGGTAGAGGAGAATCATTTGATGATACCTTTCTTCACGAGTCTCCAAAGGTCAGTGAAAACATCTTTAGTGTGTAAAGTATTTAGAGTCTATCTTCACTTGAGTGTAAGCAGGTATAGATTCTCAATATCACTTTTAAAGGAGGTTGAATCAAAGTCTGCCATTCTTGCTATTAGACAATAATTCCCATTTGGTCCAACTCAGTCAAGATCAAGTGAGTTCCGTTTTCTGTTCTTAATCATAGAGGTTAAAGAGTTAAGAGATGCTGTATATAAGCCATAGAGAAAGAAGATACTACTTTATCTGGTATTTTTCATCTCTGTTTTGGCTTTTGTTTTTTGACAAGGTCTTGTATAGCTAGATGAGTTTTTGTGACTCTAAGGCAGGTAAGGAACCAGCTAGGCAGGAACCAAGAAAAACAGCAGTTGTATCCTGCTAGCTGATTTTCTTGGTTACACAAGAAGTTAGGCCTAAGGTAACTAAGGGAATTACAACAGTTACCTGTGACTTAGTCTCCTATAAATCAGGATGCCCTCTGTAAACATCCTTGAAGATTTCCTCTATGCCAGAAAAGCAGGCCCCTGGGAACTTTGTCAACTCCCACATGAACACACCAACAAAAGGTCTGCATCCTCAAAAGACCCAACTTTACTACAGTGTCATTTGGATTGAGGTTTGGGTTGTGGGAAGAAATAATCCCGAAAGAGAGATCTGGTCCGTCGTGATTAGGAGGGGGAAAGGGTCATTTTACCCCTGTGAATATGCCATCAAGCTCATAAGTATGCATTTAAAATGTCTGTCTCTCAGCTCAATTCTTCTTTCTGGGAAGGGGAGAAGTGAGAGAAACCTGCTCCCTATAACAGGTAATAATTTGGGTCATTTTAATAAAGGTGTAACTGTGATTCAAGCCTAGTCTCTTATTAGCTGTATGGTCAATTAAGTTTCTGTTTCTCAACTTCAACCAAGACATGGGAAGAAGATGCTAGGGCCATTTGAAGTGAGATAGTATCTGCCTGGCCCTTAATATGGCACCGGGTATAAGGTAAGACCCACCATGTTAGATGTCAGCGGGGATGGAACTACTTTTATGTGAGTGGAAGAATCAAAATGACAACCAGAACTTTGGACTCTCGGTCCAGTGTGCTTTCTACAATACTACATCATGACTTGCCATCAAAGCTAACATTGGCTTTAGAACGAAGGGTGGTCCTAAATAGAAGTTAATCCTTCAGTTAATTGTTGCTTAAGTTACTAATGAAGTATGCATTTTTGGAGAGCCCAATATTCTGCACAGTAATACATATGAAACGTGTTTATTGAAAGAATTCTGTTAATGCTTTCTTACATTAAAAAAAAAACCTTATAAAAATGACATGTTCTGTTGGGCCTCCTGTTTTCTATAATCCATCTGAGGTTTCATCCCACAACTCTGCAAGATCTGAAACATAGTGATACCAGTGGGAAAAGTTAGTCCAACAAATGTTGAACAGCATGGGTTGCATAGAGAGACATCTGCACTTTTACAAGCAATGTGTTGTCTAAATACTGCCCATCTTGGATTGTTTTTTTTTTTTTTTTTTTGTTCTTAGCCTTTTTTTTTTTTTTTTAATCTTTGAGTGACTTTATGACTTTGCAAGGTATAGGTGACTAGTAGCAATGTATATCCTGTCCTATGGACATTCTAATGACCTGTCTCCCACGGTGGGAGAGGCCAGATAGATCTCTAACTTGTACATTCATTTCCGTATTCCTCATCAACCTATGCGTCTATTCAGTTTCTCCTCTGAGCTAACTGAAATAACTCCAATTCACAGTGACCCTCCCTCCTTAGTCTCCTGAGTGCTGGGATTACAGCCAAACCACTTTAATCACCACCATTTATTTCTGTTTATTTGTGATAGTTTTAAAGTTTGACCAAAACAAAAGATCTCCTTCACCTATTTTTAAATTCAGATATAGAAATAATGAATTCTTGTATGAAAATGAATATAGTAGGGCCACCCAATGCTGACAAGCGAAGGCTATTAAAAATCAAATGACAATGACAGGGGTAGGTCGATTTATCTTCAGAGAAGCTCGATATGGCTAGCATTATATGGCCAGAAATTGTTCTCATTGCTGTTTGATGTCTATGTGACCAAAATCAAGATAACTCTGTAGGTGACTGAGACTGGAGTTGTTTATTTTTTGGAGGTTGGTAGGGAATGGTAAGTTTTGATTGTATATGATAAAAATCTCCTCCAAGGTTTTGGCGCTTTTGGATTTATCCCCAAAAGTCTCCTGTCCTTTTATTACATCTCAATCTGAGGCAAACTGCGAGGGTTGGTTGCCCCCAGATTTGAGTTACCAAAAAGGCTAATGACATTGAATACAGATAACATGCTAAGTTTCCAAAGATCTTTATCTGGGCCCTGCATCTTACAAGCTGTGACGCTCTAGGCAGTCGTGAAAATTGTTTCGTGGGCTCCAGATATATTCATGTTTTATACAATGGTTTAGAGAGACATTTTCCTGTCTCCATCCCTACTGGCTGAGCAAATCATGCTGGAAGGGCTAGAGTAAGGTGGGTTGCCTAGCAGCAACAATATAGATAACAATAGTCACCTAACAACCAAACAAGAGCAACAGCACATACTGTGAGGAATGTGGCTTGTTCACTGGTCCAAGAGTTTTACCGAACTCATTGCCACTCTAAGAAGTAAGTTATTGTTGCTTAACCCTATAGAGGAGTGAAGTGACTGGCCTAGGATGTCATTGCTAATAAACGTCAGAGCAGGGTTCTGATATGGACAGTATGGCTCCACGAAATTGGAGTGATCTCTCCAGGTTTAACAGGCAGTTAGAAATATATTCCATAGACCTGCTAAAAAAGAAGAGTCAGCAGGATACACAGAGAAACCCTGTTTCAGAAAACCAAAAAAAAAAAAAAAAAAAAAAAAAAAAAAAAGGTTTATAGTTTAGAACATAGGGATGATTTTCATATATATAGAGAGAGCTCTTCAAGGAAGACCAGAGGGAAAAAGGAGAACAGGGAAGAGAGAATGTAAAAAATAATAAAAAGAAAATGGCTACTGTGAAATGCTCTCTTCCAGGCATTATATGAACATTGTCCTCTTGGACTCTGAGCAGCTCTGTGATAATCCACGTAAGATCTTCACAGATTGGGCCTGTTAACAATCGGTTCTTGGTTGATCATGGAAGGTAGGGAGGGCACAGGAATTAGTGTTCACAAGAGCCCCCTCTCTCTGAGCATTTATAAGCAGTTACTGGTTGCTAGAGGAGAGAGACTTCTTTGATGGTGCTGCCTCTAGTAAGTTGTCCATGCTTCTGTTGGCAACTCCAATCAAAGTAATTGTTTCTTGGGTCTGTCATTGATTCCCTCTCTGCAATAAATAGATGTTTGCTTGTGTCCTCCCCAAAGGGGAGGTTAAAGCAATTGTGACCAAAGAGATGAAGGGATCATAAGAAAAAGGCTGCTGACCTGGGCCTGTGGTTCAGTTAGTACAGTGTTTTCCAAAAGTGCGTAAAACCTTCGCTATGATCTCCAGCACCACATAAAACAGTCATTCTGGTACATGCTTGCAATCCATATACTAGGTTGAATCAGAAGTTCAAGGTTATATACAGCTACATAGCTAGTTGCGGGCCAGCCTCGGATATATGAAACCTCTTTTTTTTTTTTTTTTTTTTTGAGACAGGGTTTCTCTGTGTAGCCCTGGCTGTCCTGGAACTCACTCTGTAGACCAGGCTGGCCTCGAACTCAGAAATCCACCTGCCTCTGCCTCCCATGTGCTGGAATTAAAGGCGTGCGCCACCATTGCCCAGCGGAACCTGGTCTTAACAAAACAAAACTGTGCTGACTAGTCTTATGTCAACTTGACACAAGCTAGAAACATTAGAGAGGAGGGAACATCAATTGAAAAAATTCCTTCATAACATTGGTCCACAGGCATGCCTATAAGAGAATTTTCTCCATTAATGATCAATGGGGAGAGCCCAGTCCATTGGGGGTGGTGCCATGGCTGGGTTGTTGTTCCTGGGTTGAGCAAGCTATGAGGAGCAAACCAGTAAGCAGCACCCCTTCATCTCTGTGCATCATCTCCTGCCTCCATGTTCTAACCCTATTTGAGTTCTTGTCCTGACTTCCTTCAACGATGAACAGTGCTATGGAAGTGTAAGCTGAATTAAATCCTCACCTCCCTAACTTGC
Organism: Uromys caudimaculatus; assembly: GCA_028551405.1. Taxonomy (NCBI): domain Eukaryota; kingdom Metazoa; phylum Chordata; class Mammalia; order Rodentia; family Muridae; genus Uromys; species Uromys caudimaculatus. The sequence goes on along the minus strand of CM052722.1, from coordinate 19,161,589 downwards.
TCTTCGGCCATTGTGTTTTATCACAGCAATAGAAACCCTGACCAAGACAACAACGAAAATGAAAACAAAAGGTGAAACAATGAAACAAAAGGCTAGTGACTAGGGGTGTTATGGAGGTGTGAGTCTTTTCTAAAATGATTGCTTTGGATCACTCCTTGTGATATAATCTTAGCCCTTGTGGCAGAGTCAGGGGAAACTTCAAAATAGTTCTCCTTCATGAAGACCTTGCAGTAGCTGGCTGGCACCAGGTCTCTGATTTGTTTGCAATTGTGCCAAGGCACAGCAAATAGAAAGTGTGATATAAGGGACATTTAACTGGAGTGCTTTGAAAGAGGACCACTGTGTTCCTGAAAACTTAATAGTGCAAGGCAGGAACAGTAGTACACATTTAATTGATATTTTTGAAAATTTAAAACATTTGCATGGATACTGAAGCCTGAGGAACCTGTTACCTAGATAAACTATTAGGACATTCTACCATGAGTCTCTGCAGTATCGTTATTCTTCGCTGTAGCATTTTAAAGCAAATCTAAGACTCACAGACTTTATCACTGAGTACCCCAGCATGCATCTTCTAGCAGATAAAGCCTTTAAAGTAATAATTCAAGGGTCAGGGCCAACAAAATTAATAAGCACTTTTAATATCATCTATTAATTTTCCCCAGTTGTCTCAAAAATGTCTTTTTTGTGGTTGGCTCTCAATAAGATCCACATATTTCTTTTAGCCGCTATGCGTCTTAGGTTTCTTTTAATCTATACATGCATTTCCTGTACAAAGTGTATTGTAGCACTGCCAAATAGTGGTTGCAAGCATGCTCATAGATAGGCCACAACTGAGAAATGCAGAATTTATACATGCATTTACATGGCTGTGTTTTGGTGACTTCTGGAGATGCAATGGATCTAGACAGTGGGTATCAGTAGATGCTGAGACTAATGTGGACCAATCTTTGCGGGGGGGGGGGGTTATGGTGGAGGAAAAAGGCTGATAACACTGGAATCTGCATCTCAATCTGGATACTAGTGAATGTGGAACAAATAGAACCTCATGTTCCCTGTTATGAGGCAGTAGGAAGTACATTGGTCCCTTGACATCTGGAGGATTGGTTCTAAAATAGTCCATGGATATCAAAATCCTCAGATGCTCAATCAAGTTCCTTATAGAAAATGGTGTATATTAGCACAAAACCTATATACTACCTTTTAAAGCCGTCTCTAGCATCTTTGTATATCAGATATAATGTAGCTGCCATATAAATAATTATTATTTTAGGGAATAATACTACTAACAACAACAATAACTTCAGGACATACACATCCTTTTGAATATTTTTCATCCACAATTCATTGAATTCATGGATAGGGATTATGGTGGTTTGAATAAGAATGACCACCATAGGCTTATATATTTGAATACTTGGTCATTAGGAAGTGGCACTATTTGACAGGAAAAAGGAGGTGTGGCCTTGTTGGAGTAGGTGTGGCCTTTTGGGAGGAAGTATATCATTCGGGGTGGGTTTTGAGGTTTCAAACGCTAAAGAGAGATCTGGTGTCCCTTTCTGCTGCCTGCTGATCAGTGCAGTGAGAATTTTTGTTTCTTAAAATTCCCACAGAATTATGGAAATATTTTGATTTTAATCCCAGGTTTGGGCTTTGGGGCTGCTTCAGATTGTTCACAACAGCTGACTAGGATTTCCCTCGTGCTCTAACAGGGTGTGGATTTTGCCAGGTGCAGGTGGTTTCTGTAATTGTGTGACATTTGGATTTCTGGGGACTCTTCAGAGAGTATATACTTGCTAGGGCCCCAAGAGGCATGATGGGTTGGTCAATGTTGGTCATTTGGGAGGGTTAGTTGTAGTTTGATACTAGTCATGGTTGAAGAAGAAAGAAAGATAAAGAAATCAGATTCATGGATTCCTTTCCCTCCTATGTAGTGTTAGGAGGTTGAAAGGGTGGAATAATGGTGGAAGAATGAAGAACCTACAAGGTACCAAAAGAACAGCTACAGATCTGGATATAGAATTCTGTTGCTTCTCTAGCACCATGTCTGCCTGCATGCCACTGTGCTCCCCGCCATGATGACAATGGACCAAATCTCTGAAACTGTAAGCCAGCCCCAGTTTAATGTTTGCCTTTATAAAAGTTTCCATGGTCCTGGTGTCTCTCCATCACAATAAGACACTGATAAAGACAGGGACCTTATAGCTATAGAGGGTTGGTTTTATATTGCAGCACTTATGACATTGTCTTGCCTCCCTAAAGAAGGTTAAACACATGGGGCTAGGAAAATGTTAGTGTTTTCTGTGTATGCATGAGAACTTGAGTTCAAATTTCTAGCACCTACAAAAAAATCCAGGGCTTGGATGAGCACATGGGTATAACTGGAGCGCTAGGGATGGCTACAGACAAGAGGATTTCTAGTGCTTGTTGGCTGATAGTTTAGCTCCAGATTCAGTGAGAGACCGAATAGAGCACAGCGATAGGACAGGACTCCTGACCTCCTCCTCTGGCCTAATGCCTGCACACAGATGGATATACCACCATACACACCCTCTCTCTCACACACACATACCACCAAAAAGTAGAATATGAGAAACATCTGACGGGCTGTTGCATGCCTGTAATCCAAAGAGGTGGAGACAGAAGGACCAGAAATTCAAACAAAGTGATCCTCAGCTTCATGTAAAGTTCCAGGGCATCTGGAGCCACACAAGACCTTCAAAAACAAAGAAACACAACAAAAGCCCCCAAAGAACTGATCACCTCCCAAATCAAAAGCAAGTCCTTGAATCCAAAAACACATAAAAGTCTGAAATAGGAACCTGTAAACAGCTGCAGAAAAAAGTCAAATATAAATCCAGTCATGACTTATGAACTATACTGATTTTTTTTATTATTGTGATGAAAATATTTTAAAAAGCAACTTAAGTAAAGAAGGGTCATTTTGGCTATCAGTTTGAAGGTAGTATCATGATGGGGACATAAGAGCAGAACGTGGAGCAGCTGGTCACATTCTATCTATAGTCAGAAAGCAGAGAGAGGAGTGCTTGTACTCTACCTGCTTTTATTTTGTTTAGTCCAGGACCCCAGCCCATGGAATGATACCACTTACATTCCAAGTGGGTCTTTGAAATCTCAGTGAAAACTCTCTGGAAACAATTCTCACAGACAGGCACAGAGGTTTGTCTCCTATGTGATTACTAAATCCAACCCAGTTGAAAAAATCAAGATGAATTATCATAGAGCTGTAGCGATAGCTCAGCAGTTAAGGCCACTGGGTGTTTTTCCAAAGGGTCCTGGTGCAATTCCCAGCATCTACATGGTGGCTCACAATCAACTCTAACTATGGTTTCAGAGGACCCTGATGGTGTACCAGGCACACACAGGATGCATGCACATACATGCAGACAAAATGTATTAGTCAATGTTCTCCAGAGGAACAGAACTTATAGAATAAATTTGTAAATATTTATAGGGGATTTCTTAGAATGACTTACAGGCTGTGGTACAGCTAGTTCAACAATGGCTGTCTACTGACAGAAGGTCCAACAGTCTAGTAGTTGTTTAGTTCGTGAGGCTAGATGTCTCAGCTGGTCTTCAGTATATTCTGGAATCCTGATGCAGTAGGCTCTAATGCCAGCGAAGGAACAGACTTGCCAGTGAGAGTCAAGGCAAGCCGCCAAAGAGAAAGCCATCTTCCGTCTTCCATGTCCCTTATATAGGCTGTCTGCAGAAGGTATGGCCCAGACTAAAGGTGGGTTTTCCTACCACAAAAGATCCAGAATAAAAGTACACTTCCTACTTCAAATGATTTCATTAAGAAAAAAAACCATTACAGGCATATACAGCTGTTTGGGTTGTAGGTAATTTCAGATGTAGTCAAGTTAACAACCAAGAATGGCCATCACAAATGTTCATATATGTAATATTTACATACATAATTTTTTAAATCTTAAAAATTCCATTCCTAACTTCCAGATGGAACAGAACTAGAATTCATGTAGGAGTTGGTCCATGGACCATGTTTTGCTGATCCCTGCTACAGAGAAGAGCACTTTCCTCACCCATTTCTGAAGTCCATGCTCTGTGTAATACACATTCCCACATCCGAGCAGGCTAGTCTTGATGTGCTACCTAAGTGGCCATTTCATCCTCAATCTTGATGCTTCTCTCTTTCTTGGAGGAAGGGTTGAGACAGATCCAATCTCCTCTTGAAGCTTCGATTGAAAGACCAAGCTGGCTACTGTCTGGTAGAATTTTAAATTAAAAAAAATAATTGAAAGCAGAAGGAACATATTTCTAAAAATATATAATGATGCTATCTCAAATGTCTATGTTTTCTTTGAACTTGACTTGGGAAAATACCTTAGAAATTGAATCTTAATTGAATGGCCAGAGTGTTTTTTGGCAAAAAAAGATTCAGGGAATATTAAAACCATTTGACATTTATCTGTGGAAAGTGATAAAAGATAGGTGAAATGAAAATTTCATTGACTATTATTTTATTTATTTGAATATTAAACATTTTGGGCTTTAGGACTTCGGGGTCATATACAATGTTGTGTTGTAGCATTGAGTCATTTTACAATTTGTTTTCTTTTTCTTATGTCTAAAAGATACGGGATTTTTTTTTTAAATGCCAGTCATACATTTTACATGTAGAGCAGGGCGGTCATTTTAACTATAAATAAAACATCAAAATACAGCTGCGATATCAATCTGTTTTTCTTAGTTTCTCCTCCTCCTCCATCATCATCATCATCACCATCACCATCATCATCACCACCATCATCATCATTATTGACAGAATGTTGCTATGTAGCTTGGGTTGGCCTTGAACTTAATGTAGCCTATGTGGTTGGCTTTGAACTCCTGACCAACCTACTTTGAGAAGTACAGGCATGTACCACCAACACAGCCCAATAGCCTCCACTATGACAAATGCTGATGTTCAAAATCAATTGCTTAAACATCTGGAAGGAGTTCGCTAGAGCTACCAGGGTTTCAGTTTCCTGAAAGAATATATGCCTACAGAGAAATATAGTGGCAAAGTTGTATTTCTAGACGTCAGGGAGTTTAAGAGGGCTTTGGGGGAATTTGGCACTGAGACAGGGCTGCTGTTTTGAATAAAGCATTGCTTTTGACAGCAGCCCATATTTTATATGCCGTAAGGTATTATTTTGAGTTTAGTGTTGTGCATTTAAGGAACGGAGTCCAGGAGACAAGAAGGATCCTGGAAAGATTTCAGGGGTTTGTTCCATCTTCCTGGAACTAGAGGTGAGGGATTGGGCTACATAGGTATGAAGAGCCTGGGGTCGCTGGGAAAATGTGCACCTTCAAGTCCTGGCAGGAGATACTGAGGAGGGAGAGTCAAAGGGGGAAAAATACAGCCATGAGATTTGACAATAAAATTGATACTAACATCAAGAGCAAGTAAAAGCTGTCAGAGGTAATTCTAAAAAGTTTCAATGGTGGCCTCCCACGGGGAGAGAGCAAGTGGCTGAGCAGCACGTGGGCTAGTTAAATGGGAAGAGTCCAAAGAAACAGGTTCAACTCGACAGTAGAGAAATGGAGAGCATCAGTGTGCGTGTGGTGGCATGGAGCTGGGGTTTGGATGAGGAACAGGGCATATGAGGCAGCTGTGTGATAGGGGCATTCATAGGGACTGGGGCTCAGGGGGAGCTCTTTGCATACACAAGTTACTGGGTTCAACTGCACAAGCAAGCAAGTGAAACCACAGACGTTTCTAATACAGACGTCTAGGCCAAGAGACTCCGGATTTGGATTTAGAAGTAGAAAGATCAAGGCTTACTGTGTCAGCCTAACATTGTCTGAGGTTGCCATAATGGTTGTGGAAATCTGAAACAAAATGATAAACTTTGGCTATTTGTGACCAGATAATAACTCATTTTGAAGAAAAATCGCATTTATTTCGAAGAGGAAGAGGCAGCTCTAGTTCCTGATACAAACACAAAGGTCAGTGAGAGAAGACAGGGCAGACTGGCAGAGCTTGTGTATGACCAGTCTTTCAAGGGATTCCAGGCTATGTCTTAGGAATGGACCTCCGCTCCTCCGGGCTGTTAGACATGGTTGGGACGGTTATGGGCAGTGATAGCAAGGAGCCAAGGTGTCTCTGAGCCTAATGGAGAGTGGAGAGAATGAAGTTTAGCAAAGCAAGTTCTCTTGTTTGTTAGGAAAAATAATTCTGCGCAAAGCTGTCTAAAGCTTCACGTTTCACTGAGAAACAAGCAAGCAAACAGCAAAAACAAACCACAAACTCCTTCCGATGATCGATAGTGTGATTCCTTCCTGATATCATTTGCTGTCACTTGCCCTCCCTCTCCACATTCAGGACCTTCTATTCCTTCCCCCCTCTGTTCTGAGCTCATAATGTTTTCCGTGTGTGAGCACGTGTGTGTGCACGTGCCTGGGGGTCTGTGTGTGAAGTGGATGCAAACACAAATGTCTGGGTACACGTACACACGTGCACGCAGAGTTCAGAGGAGGATACTGGGTGTCTTGATATATTACTGTCTGCTTTATTCCTTTAAGATGAAGTCTCTAGTTGAACTTGGAGCAGGACTGGCAGCCAGCAAGTGCCAGTGAGCCTTCTGTTTTCACCCCACACAAAACTGGAGTTACAGGACCATCTATTGTCATACCTGACTTTTTATGTGAAATTTGAACTCGGGTCCTCGGGCTTGTATAGCAAGCGCTGTTACCTGCTGAGCCATCCCTGTAGCCCTCAGAAGACTTCCTTTGCTGTTGCCTTGTTTGTACTACTTGTTGCCCTAATCTTAAATGGCCAAGGCCTTTAATCACTCAGATCTCTGCTGAAATGTCACCTCCATAAAGGTGGCCACCATATCTGGTGTTGTATTCAGTCTTTCAAACTGTACTATGTATGCTCATCACGTGGGGGATTGTGTTACTTTTCAGACTTGAACTCAATAGTGGTCCTAGGGTGGAGCCTGAGATTGCACATTTAATTTTTTTCCTTGGTGTATACTCATTAAGCAGGGTATTTGTATTATGTAAGACATTTTCACACAACTCTATATTAAATGCTGAATACATTTCTCTTCATACACTTCCTTTTATTTTTCTCACATCTCCTGTTAGTTCTTTTTGTTCCCTTAGACAATTCTACTAACACCTTTATGTGATATACACATAGATAATTTTATGTCTCCATAAAAATATAGGTACCAAAAGTCAGAGAAAATATATGATATTGATTTGAATCTACACTGAGATTGCCTCTCTGTGTGTGTGTGTGTGTGTGTGTGTGTGTGTGTGTGTGTGTGTGTGTTTGTGCGTGGTCATATATATGTCCATACACATGTGCACATGCACGTGGAGTCCAGAGATCAATCTCTGGTAATTCTTCAGGTTATAGTTCTAGTGTGAAAGACACCTTGACCACAGTAATTTATTTTAAAAAACCATTTAATTAGAGACTTGCCTAGAGTTTCAGAGGGTTCAACCATAGCTATTATGGTGGGGAGTATGACAGCAGCAGGAGAGAGGGAGAGAGAAGGGGGGAGAGGGAGAGAGAGAGAGACAGGACTTTTGAAGCCTTAAAGCCCACCCCTGATGACATTCCTCCTCCAACAAGGTCCCACCCCCTAACCTTTCCTAGGCAGTCCACTGACTAGGTACTAAACATTTAAATCTATGAGCCTATTGGGGCTGTTCTCATTCAAACCACCACAGGCACTATCTACATTTTTTGTTTGTTTTTGAGACAGGTTTTGCCACTGGCCTGAAGCTTGCAAAGAAGCCAGGCTGACTGGCCAATGAGACCCATGAATATGCTTGTGGCTTCCTCTCAGGTGCTGGGATTACAATATACATGGTCATGCTCGGCTTTCTGAGGTTGCCTTTCTGGGGTCCCAGGTGATATAGATGTGGCGTTCTGCACTGACCACCAAATAGCACCAAGACTTCTCAATCCCTGTCATAATATTGCTTTCATTTTCTTCATGATGTTCCTCATAATTTGAAATTACAGATATGTACCCCATGATGATGCTTTGGTCAGTGGTAGAATATATAATATGGCGGTATTTCTTTAGTGTCACCTGATGATATTGTAGCCATGGTAACCATAAAGGACAGCACATTACTTGTGTGTTTATAGGGATACTGATGTAAATAAGCTTTCTGAACTTCCCCAAATATAAAAGCATACAGGACATGATTATGTATCTGATGTGCTAATAAATGAATATGTTACTGACTTATTACACTATATTTTCTAATCATTATTTGATTTCTACTTTTATAAGAATGTGTATACTGTAAAGCAGCATCTTGTGTTACACTAGCGACAGGGTCATGCATCTTTTGTTTAATTTGTCTCTTGATTGCATCAAGAGACCACACTAAGAGATTGATTTATACCATCTAGATTTGTCCAAGTGTACTCTTGTAATGTTCACACAATGACAGAGTGGCCCAATGAAGCATTTCACAGGGCAGACTTCATTGGTTAAGTGACATGAAAATCTCCTTGCGTATTCAATTGTAACATTGCCTGGTTGATTTGGCTTATCAGAATATAATTCCATAAGAGAAGAGTGTCTGGCCAGCTTGCTCACTTTTGTATTCCTAGCACTTGCTATAGTATCTGGGTCCACAAATACTCTTTTTTTTATTTTATTTTTTATTTTTTAAAATTTTTTTATTTTTGATACTTTATTTACATTTCCAGTGTTTCCCCTTTTCTAGGTCCAAATATTCTTGAGTGATGTTTTTATTCGGTATTTGTCTATTCATTCCCTTCAGTTCCTGCTTATAGACTGCTCTGTGACTGTGACTGCTCCTTTATACAGCAGGAACTAGAGTATAATACCAGGGTTGCATGATTCAAGTTCTGGTCTAGGAATTGCTAGATATTTCTCCAAACTGAGATAGAAATATCTCAAAATTGGACTAGCACGTAAATCTTGTCCCTAAACATGACACTGAACTCGGAACTCGGATGACTCTCTTTTCATGGGAAGACTTTCTGACTGAAGGGAGCAACACCTTCCTTCTGACACAGGCCCCGCATCTCTTCATACACTGATAATGGTGTGTGAACTGACACTCACAAGTGAACTGTATTGTCAATAGGGCACTATAGAAGACAGAAGGGGGGGGGGAGAGGAGGGAGAACTGTTGAATTAATGCACAATCTCAAAAAACCACATGAACAAAGGCCAGGAATGGTGAGGCACACCTTTAATCTCAGCACTTGGGAGGCAGAGGCAGGCGGATCTCTGTGAGTTCGAGGCCAGCCTGGTCTACAGAGTGAGGTCCAGGACAGCCAGGGCTACACAGACTGACCCTGTCTTAAAAAATCAAAAATAAACAAACAAACAAATAAACAAAAAGAAGATAGTGTAATGAGATTTTCCTACTTTGAAAAATGTATAGTGAGTCACAGAAATGCATATTTAAAGACAGTTATAAAACTTTCCATCAAGTGCTATGATAGAAACCATGTGGTGGTGGGGCAAAGTATTGTTGGCTAGTTAAGGGATTGTGATAGAGAATGAGAATTATGGGGAAAGGATGGGATTACAGGACAGAGTAGAGAGTTCTGGGAGCACCATGGGGGACAGAATTATGAGGACAGGATGGGATTCTAGGAGAAAGTAGGGGATTATGGGAACAGAATTTTGGGAATAAACATAGGAATTGTGAGAGATAGTGCAAGATTGTTTCAGTCATTTAGAAATGTGTGAAGGAAGGAGATTTGTGAGAAAGAGTGAAAATTATGGGAGGGAATGGAGGATTAGGGCCCTCATGTAGAAATCTGGGAATAAAGAGGCGTTAAGGGTTATAATAGAGAATTGTGGGAGAGAGCAGGAACTGTGGGAGGAAAAAAAAATTGTGAGAGACACATGGAAGTGTGGGAAAGTAAAGGAATTTAGTAGAGGAATGTCTGTGAGGAAATAAGAGCTAGGAGGAAAACATGAAATTACAGGAGGCAGAGGAGGATTATAGAGAAGTACAGGAGGAATGGGAATTACAGAGAACATAGGAGATTGTAGGACACAGATGGGATGGTCAAGATGATTTGAAAGAGAATTACAGCAGGGGCATGGAACTCTGTGAGAGAAATGAAGATTGTGGGAGCAGGATGGAATCTTGGGAAAGAAGAGGTGTTGGGGCGATGATAGAGAATTGTGGGAATGGAAGGAGGTTGTGACAGGCAATGGAGGGCTGTTGGAACTTCAAAGGATTGTGGGAGACAGGGGACATTGTGGAAGAGACAAAGAATTGTGGGGAACGATGTAGAGCTGATCTAGAAATTAAGAGAATTATGGGATAGTGTAATAATTTTCAGGGAGACTAGAAAATTATAGAAAAGAATGGCAAATCGAAAGAGAAACAGATTTATGGATAATATCAGGCATACAAGGGCATGACTGATTTTAAAAAGATGAAAATTGATTCTTTTTCTTTTTTATTTCTTTTTTCTCTCATATATTGCATCTCAACCACGGTTTCCTTTCTGTCCTCCCAGTCCCCCCTGCCTCCCCTCCTCTTTTCTAAGATCTATTAAAAATTCAGTTTTGGAACACCAAGGGAATTCTAGCCCCCTTTCCTAATCCTCGGGTTCAGACAGCAGCAGTCAGGTCCAGACAGTCCCACCATACCACCATTTATTGGTAATGGCATAGGCGCTCCCTACCTTGTGCTGCTCCAAGATCTAAAATTATTATTCCAGGCAACCTCCATTCTCTCCACCATAGGCCCTGCCATGGGAAGAAAGTTCAACATTGCAGCTCAGTGGCTCCTCCCTGTGAGCTTCTGAGCCTTTCCTTTGGGGCCTAGACATGAGGTCCACCTGAGGCAATCAGTCTCGAGACACTCAATCAAAACAACAACATTAATAACAAAAACCAAAACCAAACCAAACCAACCCAACCCCCCCCAACCCCGTATGTTTTACTGAGTGACATTTTCCCTCTTTTGTGCTTTGTTTTACATGAAGTGCCAAGAAGACTTCTCCTTCATCAGGAAATGGACCATTTATCATTTTCTGGAATAAGTGGGAAGGGAATGCTAGTTTCATCTTGGAAACATCACACATATAAATCACTGGCTTTAGAATGGTGCGGTGGAACTGCATGCCTCTGGCCGGGAGTCGAAGGCTTCGTGTTGCTGCATTTATACATTAGTAATTTAGTTCTTCATGTCATACGTGTTCATAATTATAGCCAGGGTGATCTCCTGGATGTAATTCAGTATGATTTCACCCTGTGGGCCATAATGCTTTCCATCTGTGGCCTCAAAAATGTTCTACCCCTCCCCTTTCTCTCCCTAAAAAGCCATCAGCTCTGAAAAGCATTTGGAGAGATTTGACTTTTTTTTGACTTGTTAAATGAAAAAACATTGTACTGTTGCAGATCGTGGTTGTTTTCTTCGAGGTATTTCTGTGCCTATACAAGATATGAATTCTTCAAAGAGGCTGTCTTTATCTGAGGGCTGTCAATCATCAGAGACAAAAGCCGTTCATTTAAAACGTTTTCCTAGGAGCTAAGTGGAAGCAGAAAATATGAACTAGATTTTATTTGTGTCTACATGGTTGGAAAGAAAGAGTGGACACTGGGTCAAGGTAGCGGCAGAGAGAATCAAGATTGTCACTGTCCAGATGTTTTTGTCAGTACGGGCCTCACACATCCCAGGCAAGAGCTCTATACCACTGGGTTGCATTCTCCAGCAGCTTTACCCGCAGCAGGCCACTAATGAAATCAACTAGCTAAATCCAGATGTCTAAATAATCCCAAGGATAATCACATTTTCTTTAAATTTTTTAAACATTTATTTATTTATTTTATGAGTATGAATGCTTTGCCTGCATGTGTGCCTGTGCACCAGATGTGTGTATGGTACCCATGGAGGTCACAAGTGAGCATTAGACGGTTTTGAGGCACGATGTGTGGGTGCCAGGAACTGAACCTGGGTTTTCTGCAAGAGCAACAAGTGCTCTTAACCTCTGAATCATCTCTCTAGACCCCAGCAATCATATTTCCATTGATTGCCTGAGTTGATTCCATTTTTATTGCTTAAAAAATTGAAAAAATACCCTCAATGTCAAGTTAAAAACTTTTAAAGCCAGGGTCTTACTTTATTAATATCCCTTAGGCACCCACTTTCCCCTCTTAGACATTTTGTTACCACTCCCATATCTACAGATGATTCATTTGCAAAAGTAAATGTGGATCTTGCATTCAAATCATTTTTTCACTAACCTGACTCAGTATGTGATGGAACAAAAATCTACAAAATAAATCTTCAGTGAGTTGAGGTGATAGACGACCTGCATTTGTGAGTCTAAAGAGGACAGGTTGTGGGGTGAGGCTCTGAGGAAATTGCTTAGTCCATTAGAATGCATGTGATGAAAGTATGAGGTGCTGCATTTGCTCCCCAGAACCAGTGCTGGAGAAGTGGAGACAAGAGGAGTTCTGGGGCTTGCTGGCCAGACAATCTAGTCTAGTTGATGAGTTTCTAGCCAGTGAGAGACCCTGTCTCAAAGGAGGTAGCAAGCCTTTTGAGGATGACACCCAAGATTGTTTTATGGCCTCCACATGCACGTGCAAACACAAACATGTAAACCTGCACACACAGAAACATGTATACACAAATGCACATATACACATAAAATAAATTAATCATTAAAAGAAGGTCAGTGGTGAGATGGACAGTAGGTATACTTCAGTGGGAGATATTCGGATAATCAGTGAGTCAGGGACTCCTCAACCTTATATGACTCATTTCCAATATTGCTCATTCTAAATCCTGCAAGTACAGCTCACTCTAACAACTCCAGTTCATTTCAGAAAGGCCAAGTCCAAGAATGTCCCCTAGTTATGTAGTTGTAAGAAAGTAAAAAAGACATGCTTAATAGGGAATAGAGAGTCATCAGCATTTTCCAGCTGTACCAAAGAGTGAAAGATGGAATTTTCTAGAATTTATTAAACCTGCTATAATAATTAGGGAATTTATAATGTACATCTTAAAAAATATCTTTTATTAGTTCCACTGAGAATTTCCTAAAATGTATTTTTGATCATATTCATATTTGTCCCCCATCTTTTCAGTATGTAGTCCTGGCTGACTGGTACTTGCTGTATAACCCAGAGTGGCCTCAAATTCACAGCAATCTTCCTACCTCAGCCTCTAGAGTTCTGGGATCCTAGTTAGGGTTACTGTTGCTGTGATGAAACAGATGAAACACCAAGACTGAAAGCAAACCGAGGAAAAAGAAGTTTATTTGACATACACTCCTTATAACTGTTTATCATTGAAGGAATTCAGGACAGAAATTCAGAACTGGAACCTGGAGATAGGAACTGATGTAGAGGCCGTGGAGGGATGCTGCTTACTGGCTTGCTCCTCATGGCTTGCTCAGCCTGCTTTCTTATAGAACTCAAGACCATCAGACCAGGAATGGCACCACCCACATTGGGCTGAGATGTCCCCCATGGATCACCGATTAAGAAAATGTCCTATAGGCTTGCCTACAGATCTATCTTATGAAGGCATCTTCTCAATTGATGTTCCCTCCTATCTAATGACTTTAATTTGTATCAAATTAACACAAAACTAGCCAGCACAACAATTATCACAGGCAGGGTGTTCCACTAACAGAAATAACTGAGAAAAAGGATTAAGGTTTTTTGATAATCAGAATAGAGAATCTGGATAAAAGAAACTTACTGTCTCAATAAGGCTGGCATGAAATACTGCTGGGTCCAGCATAGACTTTGTAGGGGTGGAATGATATGATACCAGCCCCTGGAACAGGGCCATTAGGACTCGGGCCTCCATGAGCATTGATGGCCGCTCTGGGCATAAGGCTTGTTTGTATAATAATGTACATATTTTCTCATTCCTCCTTCAAGGAATGTCTTCCCTGTTAATGTTAATGACTCCATGATAATCAGAGACAACATGAGTCTGGGAGGTGAAGGTGTGGCTAAAGTCTCAGCAAAATGGTAAATACTGGGACCTTCAGGACAGCCCTTGAGGCTGTGGGAAAGAGCTCTAAATTCATGAGTCCAAAAGTATACAATTTCTCAACTATGCACAATATAAGGATGTAATATGAATTATATGAGGGGCTTCACGAATCTAAAGGAACAAAAGCAGCTGGACTGTGAGCCAACTTGTCAGAAAGATACTAAAGGAGATAAAGAGATTTAAGGAGTGGTGATCACAGGAGATCTCACCCAGCTAAGTTTTTTGTTTATTCTTACAGATTCCTGAGTTCAAAGTCAGCCTGAGACAGAAGGAATTTAGGTCCAGGGCCGGATATGGTAGAAATGGGTAATTTCAGGTGGGGTTCCACCCAGCTAGCTTATCCTCTGAGCTTAACAAAGGCAGACAGATCTCTGGATTCTTTTGCAATGTTAAAAAAAAGTCTGCTTGCTGTCTCCTAAGAATCAAGGGGCTGAGGTCATTGGGTGCTGATTTGTAGAATAATCAAAAGGGAACCTGCAGAAAATGACTAGATTGATATGTAAAATAAAAGAGTGGGCTTATGATCTACAGTAGATGAGGTATCCAGAGAAATTTTTAGAATAGCAAGAGAGAACTACTTGGACAACTGTCTTGAGAAGAAAAGAGAGAGAGAGAGAGAGAGAGAGAGAGAGAGAGAGAGAGAGCTAGCTGTCTGGAGATCTCCAGAGAAAGCAGAACAGAGAAAACAATCAGGAAAGCTGGCTCGAACAGAGCATAGGCCGTCAGCTAGTAACCCATGATTTGACTTTGAATCATTTGTTTCTCTGCTCTCAAACATCCCATCTCTCAGAACCCTTCTCCAAGATGAGGCTGGTCCTTGGCAAAATGCAAAACAGCATGGGAGAATATTCACATCTGGGCCAGCAAACAGAAGCAAGATCTAGAGAGGGGCGTGGATTAAGCTTGGTCTGCCACAAAGTCACAAAAGGAACAATGATTATATTAAGGAGAATGCCCATGGGAGAAAATATAGACAATGCTAGGCAATGCTGGAGTGGAAGTGTGTGGAGGACAGAAGGGAGGAAGGTTGCTTGAAGCATCTTAGAATACCACCAAGAAGGGGTGTCAGGGTGGCCTGTGTATCTTGGTGTCAGAGTCCACCATCAGAAGAGAAGTCATTTCTCTTAGCAATGGGTCTTTTAAATCATGTCCCAACTCGATCAGCAGCAGGAAAGGTGACTTGGGTGCACATGCTGTGATAGACTCCAGGGACAGCCACCAGGCCCCTGGGTTACTAATGTTTTCTATAGTTAGAAGTGTCTAAGATACATCCAGATGATAGTCATAGGCCAGGACAGACATTTTTCTTATGCCTTTCTGTTTAGGAATCACCCACTTCCATTTGAGATCAAACTCAAAATTGATGTACAAATCAGTCCATCTCAAGACTGAGGAGATGGCGTAATTGGTCAAATAGGTGCTTGTCAAGCGTGAGGACTGGATTTTGGATCTCTAGCCCCCATATGAAAATCTGGGCATGCTGGTAATACCAGCACTAAGGAGGATGAATGATGATTCCTAGAGCCTGCTGACCAGCCTGCCTTGCTGCCTTGCTGAATTTAAAGTTCAGTAAGAGGCCCTGTCTCAAAAACAATAAGGTAGATGTATTTTTATGGCCCAGAAAATGATCTATGACAGCCATAGTTTTGCAGGGGAGAGAAAAAGAAAAGGAGAGAGGGAAGGAAGGAGAGGAGAGAGACACAGATAGAGAAAGAGAGACAGAGAGATGGAGAGACAGGGTGCAAAACATTATTAAATTAGGTATTCACAATATCCAGCAGAAACCGACAGAGGAAATGCGCAGCTGCAGTTCTCAGCTGAGAGAGTCCAGGGCAACAGATGGAGATAACACCAGCCAATGGGGCGCTCACCGCATGGAGCTGAAATCAATTGGAGAATTTGAGGCAGTCAGCTGATGTTCCTGATGGAGCTTTTGCTCCATGGATGAACTTCAAGGTTTTATTTTCCACCGCAGGCGCGTTTGTACTGTGGGATAAGCAACAGGAATGCCTGCTGGACAGTTGCCTTCTAGCTGTTCTCAAGGACACTATGTTTTCCCCTTGGGCTGTTTCACTGTTCTCTACCTCAAACCAGTTAGGGGTTCAGAGCAGTTTCATTTTCTTTGCCACTTAAAGAACTAAGAGGCAGGAAAAGATTGCAAGAGAAGCAAACCCAAAGTTTATTCAAGGAGGACAATTTTATTAGAGTTTAGAAGAAAACCCCAGGGCAGGAAGCCTTAAATCTCAGCAGCTGTTTGGAGGAGGAGAACAAAGAGGAGGGAAAGTGCCACGTATTTTGCGTTAGGCCTGCACGGAGGTGGAGGTCAGCCTCAGGGTGGACTGGCAGCCACATGGCAGGGAGGGAAGCTTTAGGGAAAGAGTGAGAAAAAGCTGACTTAGGCTCTGGCCAACTTGGAAGAGAGAGAGAGAGAGAGAGAGAGAGAGAGAGAGAGAGAGAGAGAGAGAGAGAGAGAGAGAGAGAGAGAGAGGGAGGGGGGGGGGGGGGGGGGGGGGGGGGGGGGGGGGGGGGGGGGGGGGGGGGGGCAGGGAGATAGATAGATAGATAGATAGACAGACAGACAGATAGATACAAGATCATCAGAACATCAAGATGGATCAAAGGGACTGGGATGGAGGGTGGGAATTCTAGGAAGTAAAAGTTCATTGTCTCATTAAAGCCATAATTATTGCACTTATCTCTTCCTTAGGTTTAAGGAGTCTGCCTTCCTGTGGGGTGCTTCCGTAATCAGGTGATTTATTGGCCTCACTGGATTAACTTGTTTCTATTTCAGTAACTTGGGATGTTAGATTTCCACCACACCAGAGATTTTCTTGAGCAAAAGGAGCTTGTTTTTCCCTTAATGGGTCTTTACTGTTTCTGTATCATTCTCTCCCTATCACAGAGTTGGGGAGGGCACCCAGCCGTAGACCTTGAATAAACTTGGAGACAAATGTATTTGTGTCTGAAAGGGGAGGTGAGTCGCTATCTCACTTTTTGAGCCAGTCTTTCAGTGAGCTCAAACAACCCTCATACTTGCACAAGCACTTTACCTATGGAACTGTCTCCCCAGACTCCATAACTCCTCTTTTTCATTTTTTTCTCTTCTCTATTCTTTCCTTTTATAATTTATTTTTTGGATACAGGATTTCTGTGTATTGGCTGTGTTGGAACTTGATCTGTAGACTAGGCTGTGTTGAACTCAGAGATCTACCTGTCTCTGCCTCCTGAGTTCTGGGATTAAAGGTGTGCACCACCAGCACCACCACCCAGCCACTCCCCTTTTTCTTGTCTGTGATCCAATTTCTTGTTCTGAGATACAAAAACCTGGAACTCCTAGCCAGCACTCTTTCATATTCACCTTTGAAATTTGGGTGTATAAATATGGCTTAAGTATGGCAAAAGGCCAGGGCCAAACCAAAACCAAAACCAAAACCAACCAAACATGGCGATGCTGTGGCAAGCTAATGATGGAATGTTGAAACTGGATTCCTGTCCAACTCTGCAAATGTGTATGAGGAAAATAGTAGACCCAGTGGGGAGGGAAAATCCCCCAACTCTGTTCTGTGTTTTCCGGAGCCTATTCAAGGTTTGAGAACTGGGGCAGAGCTGTGCTACTTCCACAAAATCTGGCCTAGTTCTTCTGAATGAGACCGCTACATTTGCATACGTTTGGTCTAGAGTTTGTCTACTATTTCATGCTTTGTTCTTATTTGTAGGAGAAGTGGATTAGGAAAGTCAAGTGCATTCAAGGGAACAGATGGCAAAATCCACCTGTGACACGAACCCTGGGACAGATGAAATTGTCGCCTGCATATGGATTGTCAGGCTTGTCCCCACACAGCGACACTCAGGAGCCACTTACGAAATGAAACGCCACCAGCTTCTTAGCCCTCAGAACTTCACCGAAGTTTCAACACACAGAGCCTTTATCTTCTTTCTACCTGCAAAGCCACTGGTGGAAGCATTTAAAACTGCAACTAGAGAAGAGCTTTCAGGAATTTGTGATTCTCGGCTTAGTCATTTCAAATAGACTTGGGGCTGTTTAGTGTTTAAAGTTATGCTTAGGTAAGAAAAAAACCGTAAGAAATGCCAGTGGGTATGCAGTAGAAAGTCCCCTCCCTTTCGTCTAGACTGCCAAGGTGGAGCTGCACTCCACCTTCTGCATTTGCAACAGGGAGGTCAGAAATGGCACACCCTTCTGTGAGACAGTACTGGCTTTTACAAAGAGCTGCCTTTCCTCATGACTTTGACAAGACTTGAACAGTGCCAATCACATTGACTCTCCATTGCTTGCCTTGAAAATGAAGTCAACTTTGTTTGTACCCATTGTTCAAATTGAGCTCAAATACTTTCTCCTCCTACGTCCTGGGACTTCTGCCTGATATAAGTTGTAGGAATAAGTTCAGCTCAGCTCATAGTCTCGGGCTCCTGTGTCTCCAAACAATGACAATAAGGAGACAAGTGGGTAGTGACAGGAAGAGGCCGTTTATTGAAGGACAGGATTGAGCCTGAGCTGCAGCTGGGCTCAGGCATGGAAAGAGGTTGAGCCAGGGGCTCTGAGACTTTTTTTTTTGCTGAGTCGTTTATGGGCTATGCATTGTTTTTGCAATGTTCTGTTTTGGCAGAGATAGCTCCCAGTTGGAGGGTTTCCAGTGTCCTGTGGGTTTCTTTCATACATTTTTCTTGATGCCTCTCAGTGTGTGTGTGTCTCTCTCTCTTCCTCTCTACCCCCAACTCTGCCCCACTACCCCCCCAGACCCTCAGCCAATGAGAACTTAGAATAGGCTTTAGCCAGCAGATGACTGTTTCTCCATTTGCATGGCTGGATAAGAGCTCTATTATATAATATATTTGTAGATATTATATATTATAATACATATAATATCACATTATTCCTATTATTATATTATTATTACATACAAATTTTGTCCAAATCAACCCAGTAAGCATCAAGGCTATCTTATATGACAGGGATTTTAGGCACCAAAGCCACAACAGCAACATATCATATTTCTGCCAAATGGCATTTCAAGCCAAGCTTAGATGTATAGACACAAGTTCTCCAACCACAGGGTGTCTCAGAGGGTTTAGTGCTTAAAGAAACAGATGGGATCTGGATGCTGACCAAGTCCACATTTTAGCCATGTCCCAAGACACATGGGGAGGCAGAGGAGAGGAGGCTGTACATTATGAATGGCCTTTTGTTGTTGTCCCTGTTTTGATCAGCAGTCATATCTGTCATGTTAAAGTGAACTAACTGTTATATCAGGAGGCTAAGTGGAAAGACAGGATGGGGCTCCAGCTGGTCTTGCTGGCTGGGGAGCGTAATAGGAATTTATTCTTTTTGAACAATTCTTTTGAGTGTTTAGGAAAGCTAGCCCAAGTCGTCCTTGGATCATCCATTGCTCTAGGGCTACACTGCTTTCTAAAGAACTTCTGGGTCAGACTCACGTGGGGGAGTTAAGAGTACGTATGCCATGGCCCTAGGCAAGACTCATTGCATATTTAGCCTGCAGTAAGATCAAGGTGACCTTGGAGAAACTGCCTAGATGTTTCTTTATGCCTGCACCTTCTCTCAAAGCACCTAGTCTTCATGAGGTTCCACCCTAACTCATGTTGAAGCTCTACTACAGGTTTATTGTTAAGATTTATTTTTATTTTTATTGACGTCTGTGTGAGTGTATGCGGTACCCGTAGAGTCCAGAAGAGGGCACTGTTCTTCTGGAGTTGGAGTTAAAAGAAGATGTGAGCCACGGGAAGTGCTGGAAACTGAACTCCGTTCCACCAGAAGAGAAACATAGTGCTCTTAACTGTCTAGACATCTCTCCAGACCTAAATCTTCTTTAATTTTTATTTAATCCTCTCTCTCTCTCTCTCTCTCTCTCTCTCTCTCTCTCTCTCTCTCTCTCTCTCTGTGTGTATCTGTATGTGTCTATGTCTGTGTCTGTCTGTGTGGGTATGCACATGTGACTTTAGTTGTCTGTGAAGACCAGAGGCACTAACTTCCAGAGCTGGAATTGCAGGCTGTTGCAAACTGCCTAATGTGGGTATTGGAGACCAAATTCAGGTCATCTGCAAGAGTAGTAAATATTCTCAACCCTGAGCTATCTTTTCAACTCCAGGTTTCTGTTAATGTATATAGGGACAAAAGTCCAATCTCAGGGGGAAGGGTGGCAGTGGAGAAGGAATGTGCTTCTTTCATTTGAAACATCTCTCCAATTGGCTGAGATAGGCTCTCACATATTCCTCCCTGCATCTGAACCACAGCTTGGCAATTTATCCTCACACTAAACAATCCATCAAAAATCTGTCTAACTGCACAAAGATAAATCGATCCTCAAGCCCCTTGCTGTGAATTGATACTTGAAACCTTCAAAGCTAGGCATTTCCATTGACCTTATTAGAAGACCAAACAGCAAACTTCTCGTTATTCTAGCCATTGGTGAGGCCCTTTGCCACTTTTGCACTGTGCTCTTTGCTAGGACTGGAGTTTCTAAGAATCGGTGTATTTCTTATGGACACCAACTCATCAAATTACCTGTCTTTGGGTTGGCCACTTGAAAGCCTAAAATCAAATTTGTGGCCACAGTATGTATATAGAGCAGTTCACTAGTGGCTGCTTCTATTTTTCTTTGCCCACTTTTCTCCCTTATTTCTCTTCCTTCCTTCCTTCCTTCCTTCCTTCCTTCCTTCCTTCCTTCCTTCCTTCCTCCCTCCCTCCCTCCCTCCCTCCCTCCCTCCCTCCCTCCTTCCTTCCTTCCTTCCTTCCTTCCTTCCTTCCTTCCTTCCTTCCTTCCTTCCTTCCTTCTTTTGTTTTTAAGAGAGAGTTTGTTTTGACTCACAGTTTGAAGAGGTACAGTCCACCATGGCAGAGATGGCTCTAGCTGTGGCATCAGAAGTATGAGATAGCTGGTCACATTGTGTCCATGGTCAGGATAGAGAGAGAATGGGGTAGGGAGAGGTATGGGGACAGAGAGAGAGAGAGAGAGAGAGAGAGAGAGAGAGAGAGAGAGAGAGAGAGAAAAGAAGAAGAAGGAGAAGAAGAAGAAGAAGAAGAGAATGAACTTATTCTTAATATAATTTTATATGTTGAAATATTCTTCCAACCAATATATTAAAAAGAACCTTTGAGCCTGGCAGTGGTGATGTACACGCTTTTAATCCCAGCACTCTGAAGGCAGAGGCAGATGGATCTCTGTGAGTTTGAGGCCAGTCTAGTCTACAGAGCAAATTTCAGGATAGCCAGGGCTGCATATAGTAACTCTGTCTCAGAAAAACCCAAACCAAACCAAACCAAACCAAAAAAACAAAACCAAGCAACCAAACTAAAAAAAAACCCTTTGCAATTATTGATCCATTTTCATAAAATATATAAGCACCTGATAGCTTTATTTGTAATGACATATTTACTGATAAGTTTAAAAATACAATTTGTATTTGTCTTAAATTCATTAGTGAAAGATAAAATGATAGACACTGGTATTTTCTAAAAGTACTCATGAAATATTGTTAATTTTAAAAGAATATAGGGCTTGAGAGATGGTTCATGGGTGAAAATGCACTGTCTACTCTTTCAGAGGATCCTGGTCTGACTTCAGTACCCACATGGTGGCTCACAACCAGTTGTAACTCCAGTCTCAGAGGATCCAAGGCCTTTTTCTAGCCTCCATGGGCATCAGGCACACATGTGGTGGACAGACATACCTGCAAATGAAATACCCATACATATTAAATACATAAACTAATTAAATTAAAAATAAAAAGACCATGGCTGCTAGTTTGTAGGGTGTAGTATGTGTTTATTTGAGTCAATGGTATTTCTTCATAGTTTATACTTAGGGTCTCTGAAAAAGGATTACCTGGAAAACTAAGGCGCGCACACACACACACACACACACACACACATACTAGCCCATGGACACCAGTTTTTACTGTCTGTACACTTCTGGGTATCAGGCTGTCCACTGGAGCAGATTGGTGTTTCTTAAATTTAAGCTGTATCCAAACTGATGATCCTTTTTGAGATTCAGAGCTCTAGGGGATGGGCTTATCATTATTTCTGTCATCTTATTGACATTAATGAAGATTCTGAAAACAAAGACATTCAGTTTTTGTATACACACACATACACACATACACACACACACACACACACACACACACACACTCACATGTACAAGAGCTGTATTTTAAGAAGTATTCTTTTATGTCCTTCCTTGATCCTGACTATACCCTGACTATGGTGAAGGTGCTGTATGTATTTTATTTTAAAAGTTTTATATTATACTTTCCAAAAAAGAATTAGGCAGTACCCATTCTAGGAGTATATGCCTTTTATCTGGCCTTTTTTTCCCCTGCACTATGGAGAGATTCTTTATGGTATGCTATAAAATGAGGCCCCAGTTTCTTCAGCCTATAAACTATCTAGAAGTATTCAAAGCTGCTTTCAAAATGTCAGAAACCACAGCATCTGAGACCCAGAGGAGTGTCCCAGGCCTCCCATATGGAAAGATTGTTAAAAACCCATGTCAGAAGTGCAGGCTTTTCTTTCACTCCAGAAATCTTGCTTTAATTTGTGTGGAATATGTTCTGATGGCAACAGGCCACGTGAAACTGGTTAGGGGCGGCTGAGCCCCAGGGATTGGAGGCCAAGGCAGAAGGCATTCTGCCGGAAAGAACTCAGTTTGAAGTTGGTAAAGTCATGGAATTTAGCTAGTGTGAATCTTCTTTCATTCTATGCAGAGCTGTAGCCTTCATGGGCAACCCCTTTCCTGCTCAACTCCAGATAGCAGCATCTGAGAAACAAAACAACCAGAAAGAAGGTTCTCAGGACATGCTGAATGAAGAACAAAGAACATAGAATGTCACTTGTTTCAAGACTAGTAGACTAGTGTTGTCCAGCAGAACTTTCTGCAAGGACAAAAATGTTTTCTGTCTGTGCTGTCCAGTATGGCAACCACTGGCCATGTGTGACTATGGAGCCTTTCACATACAACTAGTGTCATGGAAGAATTGAATATGTCACTTTACTTCATTGTCACGTGACCATAGTGACTGCTGCCTTGAGATTTTATGAGGTTAACAGAATATGGTTTGGGTCAGAGAAGCTAGGTAGGCTTTTTTGGGGGGGGGGGTGTACTCTTAGCTATTTCCACATGGCTAGCCTATGGTCCCTGGGGATTTGCAGACTCTCAAAAAGGAGTGTACCTGTGCTCTGGCCTGTCCATCTCGCAGCATTGCTGTCTGTCCTTCCTCAGCAGAGCAGTGTATCTTTTTCATCCCAGCCTTCTTGCACAGAGAACCAGGAAACCGGGCTGCCTGCCAGCGTTCCCCCCATCTTTTCCCCCAGGGAGCTTGATCTCTCCAGCAGAGAAGGTGATGGTGGGAGTATTGGGGGGATGGGGAGCTGTCTGCATTAACAAGACTGAGCTAGGCTCTCCAAATCACCAGGTGAATTTCAATGACCCGGCAGCTGGGGAATGTAGGTCAGCAGGAAATGGAGGTCTAGGCCTCAGTGTGAGCTTGAAGGCAGCTCCTCTTAGATCTGACCAGGGATGTGAGGCCCTTGAAAATCAAATACAGAGACAGGAACTTCAGCTTCGGTTTGCTCAGTAGTGCCTTGCAAGTAGTAACTTGAGTGCTCTTAAGGCCAATTAGGAACTTGGCCTAGAATAGAAACTGTGGTAAACCATTGTGACCACATTTTGCAGTCCTAATTTGGGTTACATTGTGGCCTGCCCATCATAAAATCAGATGGTAGCAGCTGAAATCCAGACCTATCATGTTTGAGAAAGAACATGTATGTTATCTATGTAGTAAAAGGATGCATTAAAGGATGGGGATGTAGCTCAGTTGGTAGAGTGTTTGTCTAGCATTGTATGATATCCCCTGTTTTCATCTCCAGCACCCCATAAATTGGGCTTGGTGACACATGACTATAATCCTTGTACTTGGAGGTGATGCAGGAAGATCAGGAGTTCAAGGTCATCCATGGCTGTATAGTAAGTTTGAGCTTAGCCTTGCCTCAACAACTTTTTTTTTGAGCTATGTGGAATGGTCAACTCAGTTGCCATCCAGTCTCATATCCTACCTCTTGAGTTGGTCCATTACTCTATCTATGAGCTTCTGGGGCAGGTGGAGGAGCTGGTGCTATAGAACCAGATCCAGAAACAAGTCACCATGGAGTAGCTCTGAGAAGCCTGAGAGACCCATGGAGGCTCTAAGAGGAGACAAGGCAATGGCAGAGAAGTCTACAGAGCCCTCAGTGTTTCTGGAAAAACTAGAGAAGGGCAGGTCCATGCGAAGATGCTTTTAAAAAGTGGACTCATGCCGAATGATGGTGGAACAGAGCTGCAGAGAATGGTAAAACTACAAATAAGGACACCATGGTCCATGCTGTAGCCAGAAACCATGTGGAAAAGTCCATGTCTGTGCTCCTGCTGACTATAAAAAAGGGCAAGGAAGCTTCTTTTGCTGTGGTATGGATAATTATAGACTCATAGTTGAGAATGAGAGGCATAGAAGGCTTCTGGGACCACCTCTCTTCCTGAGCCCCCTCCAAAAGGAAACAGTCTAGGCAAGAAGCCACTGGAGAGAACTCTTAAAAATTGTGATAAGGATGCTGAAGTGTAGCTCTTCACAGTTGATGGCTTCCGGCAGGGGTGGGGTATGGGAAGGACTCAGTTTTCTTTTAGGGGCTGGCCCCTGGGAGTTTGACCATGCTCCAGTGAATATATGGGCAACATAAATTAAACTTTGTAATTTTTTTCTTGTTTTGGGTGTAGTCATAAAGGTTGAGAGGGTAGATTTGGGAGGACTGGAAAGTAAATGGGATCAGGTTTCGTTATGTAAAATTTCCAAATAATCAACAAAACATTTAGTTAAAAAAAGATTCACTGAATGCATGAATTTAGAGGTTACTTACTATACAATGCATTCCAAGCTGGAAGTCACAGATTCAGGAGGGGAAAAAATAATAATCTGCTTTAAGTATGTTTGTGAACAGAAGGCCTAGACAGCATGGTGCTGATATGACTATCTAGTATGAGTTAGTTAAAATATAACCAACAGTGAACATAGGGCTGTGAGTTAGCTCAAAATGAGTGACATTGGATGTCTGAGGAACCCCAAAACAAGCTATTAGCTTGGCATTTATGGGATTTCTGACTGTGAGTTTATGTGTAGAAAGCCTGTTCTTTTCTAATGAGAGACAGAAAGCGAGTAGATCGGAGGGGGAGGGAAGATGGGAAGGACCTGGGAGAAGTAGAGGGAGGGGAAACTACAATCAGAACACACTGGTTGAGAAAAGAATCTATTTTCTTTTTTCTTTTTCTTTTTTTTTTTGGTTTTTCGAGACAGGGTTTCTCTGAAGAATCTATTTTCAATGATAGGGAAAAAGAATGTTCCCATGAGACCGGTCCCATATCCGTCACAGAGTGTGGTATGCAGCAGCAGCAGTGGTGAGCATATTAGAAAGGCAGCATCTATGAGCACTCACTGAGTCTTGTGAGCCTGCAACACCCCAGGAAATCTGTCTCTATCACAGTTGGGGCAAGCTCATTCCCTCTGAGAAGCCTGGGTATGGCCTTGACCTTAATTCAGCTGAGGGAGGCTTGAAAGACAGGGAAAATCAGTGAGGAGCAGAACAAAAAATGGAAACAAAAAAATGGAAACGAGCCCCTCACTCTGAAGTATGGGTGAAGCCTATTGCATGTGAGTCAAGAATTACAACATGGTTATTATCTGCTGGGAAGTTTGCTTACATGAAAACAGTATTCCTTTTGTACAGCGATCTTCTGAATGGGACTGAGAAAGTAGCAATGAACCTGCTTAAAGTCGAAGCCTATATGACCTTAGAGTGTGGCCTCCGTCACCCCTTTCCCAGCTATAAACCTGCAGTTTTCTGGGAATCTTACAAACAGCTGTAATTTTATCCAGTACACACAAGAACTACCTACTCATCTCATTACTATTTTAATATTTCTTAGCAAGCTTGTGTGTAAGTGCACACATGCACACGTGAGAGTGAGAATATGTGTGTGTTTGTGTGTGTAAGAGATAGAGAAGGGGGGAAGGAGGAAGGGAGGGGGAGGGAGGGAGGGAGGGAGGGAGGAAGAGAGAGAGAGAGAGAGAGAGAGAGAGAGAGAGAGAGAGAGAGAGAGAGAGAATATGTTTATAGACCAGAGTTAACTTCAGATATGCTTGCTTGGGTGCCCTACATTTTCTTTTGGAAGGCAGGGTCTCTCACTCTCCTGAATCTTGTGGATTAGGCTGGGCTTGCTGGCCAGGGAGGCTGGGGAAACCATCTACTTGTCTCCATCTTTCCAGTGCTAAGACTATGAATTATGAGCATAGGCTATTAGGCACTTGAACATGTAACCTCAGAACCCACCAAAATCATGTATTTGCTATGGTAAAGACAATCAAGTCTCTCTTGAAAAGCTTACACCCACACTTGGATATGTCTTACCATTTCTCTAAATACATTTCTTTGTACTAACTTGAATTGGAGACTCTTACATTATTAAATTTTACTTGAGTAAAGCTTAGCCAGACCCCACCTCCTCATTAGGACCATGATGGATAATTTCTTTCATGTTCACTACCATTGTAGTACCTCAGTCTTTTAGCTACGTATCTTTTACCTTTAATTAGTAAAATAGACACAGTGAATGCTGGCTGAATTGAGCTTTGAGGAAGAGGAGTGTGTGGAAGACTTCTATACCAGCTAATAGAGTTTACAGCATGGCCTTCTAGAAGGGAGATGATATGGGCTGCTGGATGTATCTACTTACATTTGAGTGTTGGAAACTTAATGCTCCATGCAAGAGCCCCAGTGGGAGATGAAGTTCAGTGGGAGATATTTAGATTATGAAAGGCCCAGTTTTGTAAATGGATTAGTGCTACTATAGAAGGGGTTTAAAGAAGTAGGGATGCTTTCTTCTCTTCTGCCCTGGGAAGGCCCAGCATCGATCCCCTCTCTTGCCTTTCTTCCTACCTCCATGTGATGACACACTAAAGAAGGGCCCCAGCAGAGTCTGGCAATTTGTTCTTGGACATCCCAGCATCTGTAATGGTGAGAAACAAACGTCTATTCTTTATAAAAAACCAAGTTTCTGGTATTCCTTTATCACAGCATAAAATGGACCAAGACACCCAAAATATACCAGTTTTTCTGTACCCTGTGAAGCAGTTTGATGCTCTTTGAGTCTTGAATTCTCAGTTGATGAGACTGTTGTCTACACACACCTAGCCCTTCTTCACATGAGGATGGATTGTGAGCCAAATCCTGCTGTAAAATGACAAGTATCTCCAGAAAGAAACAATGTTGCTTGCTGAAAAAAATTGTAAGAGGCCCGATATGCAGTTTCTTTAACTTTTCCAGTCCCTTTTGGAGGTTTGTCAGTTTTGTGCAACTGAGTTAATTATGAATTTGAAAAGACATAGGAGAAATCTTGATGTCAAAATCTCACTAGATTATTCCCCAACCGTTGTTAGAAACCATGTGTCACTGTCACTTGGAGATTAAACACAATCAGCAGGAACTACTTTGTTCAACTGTACTCTGCTGAGATTTGTCCAGGAGTTTGAGTGACAATTTCTATCTTTGTGCATAATTTTACAACACGTAGAAACAAGGGATGAAAACTTAGAGAATGTCTTACCCAGCAGCACAGAAAATGTGTCAGAAACCCATGTCTGAGCAAAAGTGTTGATAAGACAGCAATTTGAAATCTTAGCAGACTTTAATTTAACCCAGTAGATATTTCAGAAATATTTAGAACTTTACTTGGTAACCTGGAATGATTATTTAGGAATAGATGCAAGAATTTTTCTTTTACTGAGTTGTCCTAGGATTCAAAACATACTTGATTTCCATCTTAAGAAAGAAGTCTCCAGTACTTGTTAAAAACCTTCATCTTTGTGTGCCCTTAATAATCAAAGACATCTTTCAGTGGGATCAACTCAACTTTTGAAACTGTGAATGGTTTGGGAGGGCCTCTCATTTATACACGCACAACAGGCCTGTTAGCTTTTCTAAGGGGAATGCTGGTTGGTGTGGTGTTTTAATTAAGAATAGCTACAATAGGTTCAGATATTTGAATGCTTTGTCATCAGTGAGTGTCACTATTTGAGAAGGATTAGGTGGTGTGACCTTGTTGGACTAGGTGTGGCCTTGTTGAAGGAAGTGTGTCACTTGGGGGAGGGTGGGTTTTGGGATTTCAAATTCTCAAGTCAGGCCCAGTGTCTCTTCCTGCTGCCTGTGGATCTGGATGTAGAAGTCTCAGCTACTTCTTCAGTACATGGGATGTCTGCCTATGTGCCACCATCCTTCCTACCATGATGACAGTAGGCTAAATTTCTGAGACAATAAGCCAGACCAAATTAACTATATTCCCTTATAAGAGTTGCTATGGTCATGGTGTCTCTTCATAGCAATAGAACATAGACTAAGACAGTTGGTATCAGTTCTTTTTGTTCCCACATCCCATAGGATGACATAGAAGTAGCAGATGTTATCTATATATGTAGGCCAAATCATACTCTGCCATACTGTGTCAAATCTGAGGAAACCAGAGCTTAGGATTTCCCACCACTGCCTGTGATAATTAGCATTAATTGTCAACTTGACAGGGTCTACAATCACCTAGGAGACAAACCTTTGGGTATATGAGGGCATTTTTTGATTGGGTTAATTGAAGTGGGATAATGGTAAATACAAAGAAGAAGGGAAACCGAACACTAGTACTCATCTCTCTGTGTATTTTCTGATCATAGGTGCAATGTGACCAGCTGCCTCAAGCTCCTGCTACCATGCCTTCCATACCACAATGGACTGCACTCTTAAACCAGGAGGCAAAGTGAACGTCCTTACGTTTCTTTTGCCATAGCAACCAGACAAGTAATAAATACATGGCTCAACCTTTGCTCCGAGGAGCCATTATTTTATTAGGAACCTGCCCTCAGAGAAACACATCTTTAACTTCCAAGCAATAAACAAACATGGATGGAAAGGCAATCTGGGCCAAAAGCTGACAATGTCTGCTGTGTCTAAAAGATGGCAGACATACAAGAGACCTATGGAGAATTGTCTCCACAAACCACCATTTTTACTGTGGACCTGCTCAAATGGCCAATCACTAAAATACTCCCACATCACTTGCTATTTCTTCTGCTTTATTTTTCTGCATAGCACCTGTCATAGACTGATATCACATTACAGAGTTAGTTTTCCCAATAAATCCATCAGACCTTCCTGTTTGGATTCATAAACAAGCTCCCCAAAGATTGCATTGATACTTTCTTTGGGAATAAGGGGAATTGCAGTTGTCTGTTCAGAAGAACAAAAGATGCTGATTGTTAAACTGTCTTTCAGCCCTAAGCTACTCTTCTGCATTCCTGCCTTGCCAGTTGCTTTCTGGTAATCCTTGTCATAAAAAAAAAAAGGCACAACAGGTTTGTGAAGAGATTGGCAAAAAGACAAGGATGGGTTTCTTTCTATTTATTGAGGTTTCTGTTAGTGTCTACCCAGAAACAATTCTGGGGGATTGCTTTCCTCTACTACACATTGTCAGAACATCTTTATCCACTCAACTATGCTTACTCTTCCGGTGATTTTTCTCCCTTAGAGATCTGAGTAGCAGCCCCATGGGGATCCTTTTTCACTATTCTAGATTCAGAAAACCACAACTTCTTCCTATGGCTCCCATCAAACCCTATGTGGCGGGGCTGCTTCCTACAGTTATAATCTCTGACATAACTTGTGGTTCACTTTAACTGTTGTGTTCAGTCAGCTAATGCAAACAGATTTCTCATACTAAATTCACTGGTATGAGTTCCTTTTTGGGGGGGTGGGTGGGATTTGGCTGAGATATGGAGGGTGATGGTTCATTTTCATTGTCAACTTGACTGGACTTTAAATCAGCATGGAAACATACCCCTCGGATGTCTATGAGGGTGTTTTCAGAAAGGTTTGACTGAGGAGGGAAGACCACCCTGAATATGGGTAGCTCCATTTCACAAACTTGTCTTCAACTCAAGAAGAGAGAGGAATACTACCAAACATTTCTGCCCTCTGTGACCATGTGACCAGCTGCCTCCTGTTCCTATTGCCATGCCTCCAGTGCCATGATGGACTGTATCACCTCAAACTGTGAGCCAAAAATAAACCCTCCCTTAAGATGCTTTTGATTTTGGAGGGCCTTACTGTGTAGCTCTGGTTGGTTTTGGAACTCACTATGTAAACCAGTCTGGTCTTGAGTTTGGGGCTTAAAGACACACACCACCATGCCTATCACTTTAGGATGCTTCTTGTCATACATTTGGTCCCAGCAACAAGAAAAGTAACTACTGCAGGGATGTGATGTTGGATATGAACAAAAAGCCATAGTAGTTGTTCTCTTGGGAAAAACATTAATGTTCTCTTGTTGGGCCGTGGAAGGGGGAGGGAGCGCAAGCGGGGACGGAGTCTCCTGGTCCTGGTCCCTGCGGCCGCTGCCAAGACGCTGTTCTGGCTCAGCGCTCGCCGTCCATGCCAAGTCAGGTCCTGGTCACAGTGCGATCCCCGCGAGACCCGCCTGTCAGCACAGGCCCCACCGCTTGGCCCAGAGAGCAGATCTCTTTTTGGGCCGAAAGTGTTACAACTCGTTGGACAAAAGGCTCTTGGACACGGGAGCAGTTTTGCACCTTTATTCCTTCTGGATAGTGGGCGACGGGTGCGTGCTTCGAAGTGGGCAGGGCAGGCAGGTGGAGCAGAGAGAGAGCGCTACTCAGGTCGGGATGGTCTGATATACTGTTTGGGAGGGGTCAGGGGTTTGGCAACCGAGACTTTCCATTGGCTTGGTCTGGGGACTTTGTAGTGCCTCATTTGCTTGTGGGGAGGACTCAGAGTTGCTTTCTACGTGGCAAATCTTACATGCCAGGTCTCTCTCTATACAGGGTTTGTGAAAGCTAGCTGTTTTACAGGAGTCTTCCCGGAGCATTGGCCAAAAACATAATCTGGTCCCTCGTGAAAATTTCACGGGGTCTCCCAGAATTTTTAGCCTGTGCCCAACCGGGTGTCAGATTGCCTGCCACAGACCACTGCCCCACACTCTCTTGCTAGTTGACCTCTTTATTTCATAAAGTAGATGCTATGAAATATTGGTTTTGGAGGGAATGACTCCATTATTAATGATTCAGTATCATTTCAATCACAGGAATTGTATATTTCCTTCTTATTTCATTGAATCAATGACAAAGTGGCTATTGAAGACTGTGTAGATGGTGGGATGTCAGCACCGAAGCCTATGGTCTATTCAGAGTAGTTCCAGTGTGTAATTCTTACATTATAATAGGCCATGTGGTTTTTTTCCATCATATTACAAGAATTGGTCTGTGCCAGATGTTACCATACTCTATTTAAAGTTTTTTTTAAAGAAGGAATTTCTCACTCTCTCTATATATATATATCAGAAAAGGGAAACTATTCACAGAACTTTCAGAAAAGGAGACCTTTAGTACAGTCTCAAGTTCACATTCCCTAAGTTTTGTGCTCCAAGTGGACTTCCTAAACTCTGTTTTCTGGCTTTCCTTTGGACAGGATTACCTAATCACAGCTTCTCTCCTCAGGGGTTGAGGATATGATGTTAAAGTTAATATTTTACCTGAAAACAGGCAACCTGCATTCTTTTCTTACAAAAAAAAAAAATAGCTCAAGGGACAATGAAACCTCTTTAGAAAGGAAAAAAAAATCTCCCTATAAACTCTCAAAGCTGTTGAACTTGAGTCCATTTAAGTGTCTGGATCCAGATGTCACTGGAAGAGAGAAAAAGGGCAAAGGTCAGGATTGAACTGAACATGAACAGGAAATAGAATCCAAACACTGGAAAACCTTATAAATCTAATAGCTTTGATTTTCAACAGATCAACTATAAGAAAAGAAAGGGATGGACAAAAAAAACCCTATGGATTTAAGACATTTAAAGGACTTGCCAAGTTTTTACAAAAGAGCATGAATTCAATGTCTAGAGAAGTCAACGTCATGACTGCTTTGGGGGCTGTGACTGAGACAGAAGCTTCCTGAATGACTGACAAAGTTCTGCTTCTGGATTGGCATGGGAGATACTGGAGTATGTATCTTCTGCAAATTTACTGAGATGCCTTGGTCATCTGTAATTTATTGCACAGTAAAAGCTAAAGAGCAAAGAGAAGCTACTGCCAACCTGGTAGATCAGTTGACCTTGGTATTGCTCGATAAAGCTGACCTGGGACCTACAGCTGAGCTTTGAGTTCTCTTGCTGAATGCTAATATTTTACAGACCTTCAAATACCAGACAAAGCTCTTCTGTGACCAGGATGGGTAAAGTCAAATACAAACCTGCTCTGTAGGCATGTGTGAGAAAACTTGACTATTACAGGGTAACAAGATAATCAAATATGCCCCTCTTATAGCTACTGAGAGTGACTGGTTCTCCTATCAATAGTAGCTTCAATCTTTTTTTTTTTTTTTTTTTAAGAGAAACTGGAAATTTTATTTATGAATTATTGTTCTTCACTTTTATACATTGTACACACATATGAAAAGAGAACAACAACAACAAAAAGATGTTGCTAAACAAACCCATAGGAAAATAAGATGTGTTGAGTATTCTGTGTGTTTACATTCTGTGCACTGCATAATAAATTGTAGTAAGTATTCTATGTGCTGGCCACAAAATTGAATTTTCATTCATTTTCCTCACAATACCTTCACATGAATTGCTTTTAGTTTCTAAAATATACTTTTTTTTTTTATTTACATTTCCGATGATTCCCCTTTTCTTTGGAAACCCCGTGTCCCCTCCCCCTCCCCGCCTCTGAGAGGGAATTCCTCCTCCCACCCACCCGCCCACCCATTCCCATATTCCCACCTTGACATTCCCCTTTACTGGGGCCACTAGCACCCTCAGGCCCAGAGTCCTCTCCTTTCTCCCTGGTGGCCATCGAGGTGATTCTTCTGCCTCATATGTAGTCCAAATCATGGGTCAATAGATGTGTATTCTTTGGTTAGTGGTCTGAA
>CM052722.1:19091965-19121610 GCA_028551405.1 Uromys caudimaculatus | reverse complement strand
TGACTTCACAGTGCTGGGCTTAAAGGCAAGTGGTACCATGCTGGGCTAGGAATTGGGTTTTTAAAACATCTGTTGGGATTCAAGAAAATCACTGGTAAGAGACTACTGTCAGCTCTCCACTGGGCTGCTTCTTAGAGAACGTGGAAAAATTAGGACTGAGTAGTGGACACTCCAGATCCAGGCATGGATGACCTGGAGGTCTAAATGGTGGCTGAGGTCCTAAGTTATTATCAGACCACCTGTGGTGCACAAACATCAGACAAAAGGATTCACTGCTAGGGCTTGTCCCTCTTGGCAGGGCCTACCCAAAGCAATTTGCAATGGTGAACAGGAACATTCTGGAAGTTCAGATAGTCTCAAGAAAATTGCTTTCTTTGTAACACAGCTCTCCTTCTATCTCTCAAGTGTTGGGCTTATAGATGTGCCCTACCACTCCCAGTTTATGTAGTGCTGTCGATCAAACCCAGGGCTTCCTGAATGCCAGGCAGGTACTCAACTACTTTGTACATTTCCAGGGTCAAATATTGCATTCTCATAAATTGCTAATGTGTTTTCAGCACAAAAATAAGCATTCAAAACAATAAGTATGTTTCCTTGGTTTATACAATTCAACTAAATGTACTCACTGGGAAAAAATAAATGAGAACATTTCCATCCTCTCTCTAATGGTTTTCATTGCCTGCACAGTAAGATCTGAAGCACAGGGTGTGGTACACAGGGACTTCAATGAACTCTCTGCCTGACCACACCCTCTTGTGTTTTGCTGCAAAGACCCTCACTGCTGTATGTGCTTTGCTCCAGAAATGCCACTTGTAGGAATTTGTCTACAGACTATACCCATGAAACTGGAAAATTCAAGTTCTATTTTATAACCTTAGTTAGATAGTAACACATTTAAGACATGTAAATATTGATTGATAACCAACCAATTATGAACCCATTATATTTGCATAGAGTGTAATGCTGTGCCTTGAGCTAAAGATTGAGGAAGCTTCTTTATGAGGAATTGAAAGAGTAAGAATTTCAAGTTATCCCCCTACCCCCACTTCCCCAGAACTGAAGAACTGACTCTTTCAGCTGCTGGAGATGTTGGCAAACAATTACTAGTTTAGTTTTCCTCTAGAGATTGTTCATACCTGAATAAAACCACTTCCTTTTGTGGGCAGCCCTCTTCTAACGACTTATCAACACAGGCTTCTAAAGGTCTAGCCTCTGCATTTGGAACAACTCATCAGGGCTCGCAAGGGTCCAGAAGGCTCCTGGGATAATCTGAAATTTTGTTGTGACTGCACTGAGCTCCAATACTCCTCCCACCTAGTTCCATCTCTTTGCTGTCCCAGAAATGGTGACTTTTAGGTTCCTGCCAGTGGAGTCCCTGCCTACAAATCTGGTGCCCTCAGATGCAGCCTGGGAGGATGGTTAGATGCTAATGCCAATATGTGTGTTGGTACTAAAGAGGTGAGAAAGGACTCTGAGGACCCGGGTCACAATCTTGCCTTCCTTCATGCTTCAATAGCCCCTAAGAAGTGCACATGCACACCCAAATGCCAGTCTATCTTAGTCAGAGTTTCTATTCCTGCACAAACATCATGACCAAGGTGCAAGTTGGGGAGGAAAGGGTTTATTGAGCTTATACTTCCATGCTGCTGTTCATCACTAAAGGAAGTCAGGACTGGAACTCAAGCAGGTCAGGAAGCAGGAGCTGATACAGAGGCCATGAAGGGATGTTCCTTACTGACTTGCTTCTCCTGGCTTGCTCAGCTGGCTTTCTTATAGAGCCCAAGACTACCAGCCCACAGATGGTACCACCCACAAGGGGCCCTCCCCCCTTGATCACTAATTGAGAAAATGCCTTACAGGTGGATCTCATGGAGGCATTTTCTCAACTGAAGCTCCTTTCTCTGTGATAACTCCAGCTTGTGTCAAGTTGACACACAAAACCAGCCAGTACACTTTTTTTATTAAAAAAAATTAGAATAAATAAATGAATATAATAATGGGTTTCTGCATGACATTTCCATGCGTGTGCATAGTGTGTTTTGAACATATCCACCCTCCGTTACCATCTCTTGTGTCCCTCCTACTCTTGGTGATTCTCTTCCTCTTCCCAACTAGCTCCCCCTCCCCTCTGTTTTCATGTCCTTTTTTGTTAATGGTGACCCGATGAGTTTCACTAGGATTGCATGGGTGAGGGGCTATTTACTGGAGCATGGGCACCTTACCAGTAGTTACACAACTAGAGAGACTCTCCCCCCTCCCCCCCCCCCCGGCAACCATTAACTGCCTGTAGAACATGAGTGAGGGGTGGGGTCTTGTGAGTCTCTTATTCTTTTCAGAGGAACATCCTACTTTGAAAAGTAGCTCTCAGAAGAAGAGGAAGAAGAGGAAGAGAAGGAGGAGGAGGAGGAGGAGGAGGAGGAGGAGGAGGAGGAGGAGGAGGAGGAGGAGGAGGAGGAGCTTGTCCTTCTGAAAAGATGAGAAAACCGAGTCCAGGCCAGAGTAATTCATCCCAGGAAAGCTGCTGTAGGACAGATGAGGGATTCTCCTTGGAGTCTACCATGCCTCTAGTCCAGTGATTCTCAATGTATGGGTTGAGACCCTTTTGGGAGTTGTCGAAAGACTCTTACACGAGGCTTCCCTAAGGCCATTAGAAAATACAGATATTTATATTACAATCCATGACAGTAGCAAAATTACAGTTATGATAGAGCAACAAAAATAATTTTCTGGTTGGGGGTCACCACAACATGAGGCACTGCATTAAAGGGTCACAGCATTAGGACTGACATAACCACTGCTAGTCTCTCCTTGAGGAAACTCATCAGTTCCCAGATCCCATGTTCATCCTTATCTGCTGAGAAAGAAATAATCCTGCAGCCCAGAGGTGCCTCCTATTTGGCTACCAAATTTCTTTCCTTACATCTAACCTAGGGAGACTCTTCTCTGGTCATGTGCTGTACAAGCATGAGGGCCCTAGTTAAGATCCTAGCATCCAAGTGAAAACTTGTGCATGGAGGCGGGCACACCTGTAAGCCCAGTGCTGGGGGATGGGGGTGGGGATGGGGATGGGGATGGGGATGGGGATGGGGATTGACAGGAACATCTCTAGCTGAATCAGTGAGCCTCAGGTTCAGCGAGAGAAATCTGTCTCATAAAATAAGGAGACACCCAATGGCCTCTACACACGTGTGCACACATGCATGCATACTTGAATACATGTGCATAGACACATGCCCTCTCCCAGAAAGAGAAATTATACATATATATATGCTAAGGGATTCTTTATATAAAATTTTTCCCTCTTCTCTATGCGGTAGTCCTGAGATTTATGTCAGAAGTGGCAAGGCATAACATAGCATTCATTCATTCATTCATTCATTCACACATTGATTCATTGATTCAGCAGTCACTTACAAAATCTTCTATGTACTGCACTTGTTAAGAAGATGCAGATGTTTATGTGTCTTTCTTCTGGAAAACCTGATGCCTCCCTCTCAAGGTACTATCTTATCTCTCTACTCTGGCTTTTCTTCTAAAAGACCAACCTCCAATCCTACTGTTTCCAGCACCGCTCCCTTCCTATTATCCTAAGACTGTGTAAATGGTTTGCTTTCCTCCACTCTTTTAAATTCTTTTCTGTCACATCACTGTGTTAGAGTAACTAAAACTACCAGGAACAAAGAACTGCTCGTTTCTCAGGGGTCTAACCTAATAGGCTCATATTTCTTGCATCTGTCACAGACTAATTAAAGCTGAGGGCAGTGATTGGCAGCATCGCTCTAGGTCGACATGTCACAGACAGTTTCCTTCTAAAGCTCTGTTTTAGATCCTTTGTATTCAGTTAGGTACCAAGCTTGGAGAGGTGGGAAAGGATGATATAGAAAGTTTTATGCTGGGCAGTGGTGGCACACGCCTTTAATCCCAGCACTTGGGAGGCAGAGACAGGCGGATTTCTGAGTTCGAGGTCAGCCTGGTCTACAGAGTGAGTTCCAGGACAGCCAGGGCTACACAGAGAAACCCTGTCTCGAAAAAACAAACAAACAAACAAACAAACAAACCAAAAACCAAAAAAAAAAGTCTTATGAATAGACATTGTCTCCCCTATCCCATTAGTCAACTACCTGTCACATGACTCAACTAGCTGCAGGGAAGGCTGGGAATTGTAGTCTGCACATGCTAGAAATAGGACCAGGGAACATCTTGATGAAATCTACCATGCTGAGTGTCTTCCTCACTGCCAGCTCTAGTGGCTGCTTTTCAATCCTCTGCCCTGACTTCCTTGTGTTTATATTTCCATGTGTTCTATATTTCTGCTCTTTACTTGGGCTACCTGCCTTCTGTGTTTTCCTTTCTGCCTCTGTCTGTCTTTCCCTTAGATGCTACTTTTCCAGTTTGTCTTGCTCTGCTGTTTTCACATCTCTGTCCAACGCCGCCCCCATGACAAAACAGTATTATTTTTATGTGTTTGTGGATCAGGATCTGGTTGAGGCTGACCTTGAACTCACTAGATAGCTAAGCATAAGCATTGCCTTATCCTTCTGCCTTTCCCTTAAGTGCTGGGATCACAGGCAGCAGCGTACCTGACTTTCCTTACTCACTTTATATCCTTCTTCTTTTGTTTTATTGGTAGCACAATGTTTTACAGCGGCTGCAACTTCATAGGGGCTCAGTAAATACTTGCAAATTGAATGAGATTTGTGGTGGTTCTCTGGCACCAACAAGCTCCTAGTACCCCTGCACACAGCTAATTTTAAAGGCAGGGTAGGTAATGTATGAAGCAGTGAATATCCCTGTGCTATAGAAGATTACAAAATACCAAAAATTTTTTCTTGTTGAAAGGGATGAGAGAACTCTTCAAGGATAGAGCAGGAGTAGAATGGGCAGGTGTGTTGGTCTGCTTTCTTTTGCTATAACTAAATGCCATAGACTAGGCAATTTATAAAATGTAGAGGTTTAGTTAGCACATGGCTCTTAACCACTGTACAATCTCCCCTACCCCTTATTTTTAAACGTGTGTGTGTGTGTGTGTGTGTGTGTGTGTGTGTGTGTGTGAGTGTGTATGTGTTCGAGACAGAATTTCATATAGCCTAGGCTGGCCTTGAATTCGTTATGGATGTAAGGATGACCTTGAACTTCTGATCCTTGTGCCCAAAGCTCCAGAGTTCCAAAATTACAGACATGCACCATCATGCCCAATTTTATGCAGTGCTAGGGAGGTTAAGAGTAGCACTCAGGATTTCATGATTTCATGCATGGTAGGCAAGCATACTACCAATTGAGCAATATCTTCAGCTCGGGATGAAATTCTTATTTGTAAAGAGCCAGTTGATAAAAAAGAAATGGACAAGTTTTAGGTTACAGTCTTGAGATTTAATACTGGCTCAGCCTTTATCACTCAGTTGCTATAAGACTTTGACAAGCACACAGATGCTTTAAGTCTCACTCATTAAATAGAGATCCTGGGCATTAAGACCACCAATGTCCAGAATGTATGGTTAATAAGCAATTACTGGGATAGGCTAGAACATCAAGGAAAAAAGTCTGCAGGCTGTGTTGCCTGACAGGGAGAAGAAAGTCAGACATCACCCTCAAGATTCAGGATCATCAAGATTCAGGATCAGTGGATCATGATGTCTTGACTGAGGCTCGAAAGAGCAATTGCAGGCAGAAGTCAAGGAACTCTGTTTTAGACAGGTTGAGCTTGAGCAGGCCATGGGAATTTCACCCAGAACCTTCTAAGAAGGCAATAAGTTATATTAGTCTGAAAGAGTGTTAAGGGATGCGGTCATCATGTAGATGGACAGTCAATGTCCTAAGACTGGATCGTGGACTGTGGCTGACATTGCTTTCCCTTAACTCTTCAGAGTAGACATAGGGCAGTATACGAAAGGTACATAGTGGGTAAGGAAGAAGACAAGCAAGAGACATGTGCATGTGTTTGTGCGCACGCGTGCACGTGTGCAATCTAGAGTGTTAATAAGGAGAACAGACCAAAGGTAGTATATAGACATAACAAGTCACTAAGAAATGGACCAAAAAATGTTCTGGGTGGTGATTTCTTAAGATCAGCTTTAGTGGGATGATCAGAACAGAATCCTTAACTCTGCTTACAAAGTGAAGGGAGAATGAGGAGGGAGCTGAGAAGAGGTGGTGATGGACTGCAGCTTATGGATCAAGGGAGGGCAGTTGGAGTGGCAGACTTGAAGAGATGGATAGACCAAAGAACATGACAGTTGGGAGGAAGCAGATGAAAATGGATGATCCTGAAAGATCTTAGAGAAGAAAGCATTTAGGATCCGAACTGAGTCTGATGCTCAGACCAGAATGCCATTCGGATCCTAGGAATCGGTCTATTACCTTCCAGATGGCCGTGCCATCCCACTCCAAATGCAGTTGGTGGAATTGGCTTCAGTGGGGGCAAAGTGCAAAGGCAGATCATGGATCTGGATTTGGAACTTCATAGGACAAATCTGGAAGGACAGTGGTGCAAGAGGATTGCAACCTATTGAGAAAATGTTCGGTGCCAGCCATGTGGGTCACACTTGGTAGAGGAATCAGGCATAGCTTGCTAGAGTGCAGGAAAACGAAAGGCTCTCCGTAAGCATGCAATCGATGTGATCTAATGCTGAGACAAGGACGGGGACTGTGCTGGGCTATAATGAGATGTAAACACCTGCGCAATATAATGATAAAGTAGCCCAGATCTAGAGTGCAGCTGGGGTGCCCGGACTCCAAGTGAAAGGCATTGTGGGACTTTTAAAAGATTTCCCCCAACTCTACTCTGAGAATACAAATGGGTGCCACCAGTCTGTAATTTTTTTCTTTCATTTGCTTTCATCTTTTATTGAGGCAATACAGTGGTTTTGCCAGCATTCTCTCAGAAGCATCATTAATTAGTTTGGTTTTAACAAAACAACAGGATAAATTAAGTGCCCATTTCGCATTCACCTTGTATATCTTGTCTAAGGTCAGAAATTTCTCAGACTATTGGCTTGGGATAGTTGGATCATGATGGATTCATCAAGATCACTTTCTGTAATGAAGTCCAGACATTAGTATTGTTTTTAAATGCACTACTGCTTTCCGATGGATTGACTTAATGCACTGCGATTTTACTGATCTGGCAGTGTCAGACTAATGAATTCCTGTGAAAGTTGAAAGAACACTTTCTAATCTTTCACCATATAAAGTAACTCACTAAGGAAAGACTCTGAAGGCCACTTGAATGGCTTCCTATGATAAATTGTTACTTTAGTACTGATGACGCTTTCAGATTGGAAAGACAGGTCCTATTACCTACGAATGGAGTTTGATCTCAGCAGGTGACAGGCTTCTTAGCAAGCTATTCATCTTTGCTTCATCACAGACTGTTCTCACAGAGGTGATATGAACAGGGCAGGGACAATATGTTCAATCAGGGCCTTCCAGCAAATTAGGAAGCACAGCTGAGGGAAGCCGCAGACCTGTTTTGCCTTTTCCGGGAGTCTTGGTATGAAAAGCACAGACTCTGCTTCATTTCTAACCTTTGCCACTTCATTCAGAATCAGTTCAAATCCTTCCATTATGAAATAGATGAACATTTACTCTGCCCTGTGATAACCACCACTTCAGGACAGTGTTAAAATGATGTATCAACTGGGTGGGATGGCTCAGTGGATAGAGATGCTCAGCTGAACGACCTGAGTTCAATCCCAGGACAGATATGGTGGAAAGAAGGATTGATTCCTACAAGGTGTCTTTGGCTTTCACAATCCCTCCATGCCACCTGCAAGGCTACCCAAGTAAATAATATAAAAATTAAAATGTAAAATGATATGTCAATTTATTTTAATAAGTGGCGCTTACTTAGATTTTGCTGCTTTTGTTTCTGAGTTTGTATTATGCTACAGCTGGTGTCTACTCTCCTTTCACCTTGCTCTACTTGGTGGTAGTTTCATTGTGATGTCCTTAGAAGACAGAAATGTTATATAATAAAATTTCTTACATCCCAGAACCTTCTCAAGAGCTCAAAACTCCCAAATCCTGTGCAGCCCTGCTTAAAATATCCCTCCTGCCATCTAGCGAGAGTGACATCTACTGGACCAAATGCAGACAGCTTTATTTTGGAAAGTGCTAGAAGCACTCACTCCCTTCTTAAAGATTAAGTTCTCTTTGCTTTTTTACTGTTATTTGTGTTAAAAATATGTTCTCCTTGTTTATGTGGAGCCACTAGGCAGGCTTGGGCAAGGGTGTCAGGCCATAATTTGGTTTCTCCAGAGGAGTCATTTACAAGGGAGGGCTGAAGGGAAACTGGAACTCTGCTGGGCACAGAGGAAGAATTGCAAGAGTGAAGCTCAGAGCATCTAGCCAAGTGCAAGGTGCATCTGAGTAGGAGGCCTTGTGAGACTCTGTGGCTGTGCTCCATGAAAGCAGGTTCTGGGAGCAAGTCTCTGAAGGGAGAGCATGGAGTGGACGACTTAATGACTCTGTAACCTTCAAATGGCGTCAGTGACACGTTTCACTCTCAGGGGAGAGGAACTGACAGGAAAATGACCTATACATGCTGGGCTATATGTAGTAGAGTTGGTGGAGTGCCTGGCTGATGTGTGTGATGGTACCCAGGTGGATCCTAGCATCTGGGGAATGGAGGCTGGAGAATCAGGGATGCAGGCTCCTCCTTGTATGTATAGGGAGTTCCAGGCCAGCCTGAGCATACAGCAGACTTTGTCTCAAAAGAATGAACTACAAATTAAAGAGTGGTCTGAGTTACACTTCAGGGACCACCCAGGCACTTCGCATATTATTTATCTCCTCCTTGGTAACGTCTTGGTGATGAGGCAGAGTTGGATGGAAATTAGGGGAGACAGGCTACCCGAAGATCTTTTAGATATCATGTTCTAGAGGAGGGCACTGTCTGGCCACATTCCCGGTCTCTTCTCATCCATACGCTTCATTGAACCATCAGATTTTCCATGGTCATTGAATGAGGATAGAGAAAGCAGTTAGTGTAGAAGAAGCAATCCTTTTCTTCATAGTGAGGGGTGGCAGAGTTAGCTCCAGTCTGGTGCTTGCTCTGTGTCAGGCACTAGCTCTCAAGCTCAGTGTGAAGCTCTAAGCATGCGTGCCAATTCAAGGACTTCTGTCCACAGCTCTGGAATGTGGGTCTGTGGCCATAGTCCTTTGAAAGTTTGACATCTCTTCTTTCATTTTGTATCTGGCGCCTTAGATTTAGGCTTACAACCCTGTTCAACTCTTCCTGGAGGCACATTACTAATTTAAGGAATATACACCCAAAGTGAGTACTCTTCCATATTCAAGGCTAAAGACACCAAAAACAATGTGGTATTTTCAACAGCTTGCCAACTGCTAGATTTTACAGCATCTTCTTCCAGACCCCTGGAGTGACACCTAAAGTCTTTAGTCATTGTCCTGTACCTTCCAGGGACAATGGGACAGTAGAGGCTTGTGGGCATATTGTCCCATAATGATACTCTCTCTCTCCAACCAAAAGCAATAGTCACATGGGACCTCTTGTAGCATCATGGGTCTATCGTGTATCCTGTGAATCAAATGGAGATTGAAGGGACTCTGGCCAGCTGGTGGCAAGCACAGCTCTGGCAGGCCTTGCTCTTCTCCCCCATTCCCTCTGCCTTGCTAAAATCCCTTAGACTACATTCCTAAAGCTCGCCATCAAGATCCATTCCCTTATTTGGCCACTTCCTCCTCCTGAGGCTGACTGCCAAGATCCAGCTATCAAAGTGTTGAAGTCCACCAATCAAAAGCCCCCTTTGGCTCACCTAATTAACATACCCAATTAAAATTAAACACCTCATCCTAACATGG
Organism: Uromys caudimaculatus; assembly: GCA_028551405.1. Taxonomy (NCBI): domain Eukaryota; kingdom Metazoa; phylum Chordata; class Mammalia; order Rodentia; family Muridae; genus Uromys; species Uromys caudimaculatus. Next base: position 19,111,788 of record CM052722.1, on the reverse strand, counting down.
GGTTTACCTTTTTCCCTTTATAAATGGCCATTTTCCGATGGGCCACTTCTCTTAATCTGGAGGCAGTCTTTTGTCTTCTGGGACAAATACCCTTTCCCCCTTTTCCTTGTTCCCTTTCCCTTGTCCTCTATGTCCTGTCCTTGTCTCTTATTCCCTGCCCTCTGTCCCTCTGAGACAAATAAATCGTCTTTGTGCTGAGAACTTGGTTTTGGGGGGTCCTGGGCCAATACAAATCTCTTACAGAGATTGTCCTGGGAACAGTGACAATTTCTGTGGGCACCTGGGCAGGACAACTTCTTTGATGCAGATAAGACCTTGTGTTACCAGATCTGAGAAAATGTTTCAGTTACTTTTCATTGCTGCAACCAAATGCTCAATGAAAGAAACTTAAGGAGGAAGGATTTATTTTGGGTCACAGGTTCAGGGTATAGCCCTTCATGGTGGGGGAGGCATGAGGGCAAGAGACTTCTGGCTGTGGTGGATTGCGCATGAGGCTGCTTGCTCATAACCTGGATAGATCGGGAAGCAGGGGAGGGATAGCAGACAGGATCAGATGATAAATCTCAAGGCCTACAGTCCAAAGACCTACTTCTCTCAGGTAGGCTCTATCTCCTAAAGGTTCCTCACCCCTCTCCTTGCTCAAACAGTACCATTAACTAGGGACCAAACACTTAACCACATCATCCTATGGGAGGGACATTTTGTATCTAAACCATCAACCAGGCTACAGTTTGACCAAGATTCTATCTTGCTGGGAATTATCTCTTGCTTCCCTTCTCCATGGACATGGAATTCATGTCAGTATTACCAAAGACATCCGAAATGCTTCATCTCCTTTGTCTTTTCAACCTGGTTGTGTTCATTATAATCTGTTCCTAATGTGATGGCTAATCTTTACTGACAATTTGCTTGGGTTTAGAACTACCACCAAAATGTACCTCCAGCCGTGTCTATGAGGATTGTTTCCAGAAAATCTTGAGAAGGTCCACCCTGGACTATGGGTGGTACTATCCCATGGGCTGGTGGCTCAGTTTAAACGTAACAGAGAAAGGCAGCTGAGCACCAGACTTTATCTCCCCTTCTTGAATGTGGAAATGGTGTGGTCAAGCTATCTCTTGCTCCTACCACCACGGTTTCTGTGCCACTATGGACTGTATCCTCAAATGACCCAACAAAATAAATTCCTGCCTTCTTGCTTCTTGGTCATAAGAACAAACAGTAACTAATATGTCTGCCTTTTACCATTATTTCCCTTCTGATTTGGGGCTTAAGTGGTCTGGACCTAGTTTGTTCCTGAAGTCAGTCTTTCTATGGCCTAGGACTCTGGTAACAGCTCGAAATCCTTTCCTGGATGTGGGTCCTGGGGTCAGTAGAAGCTGGAAGAAGGGCCCATTTAGAAACGAGCTACCTAGTGGAGAAGACAGAGGGAAGATTTGGCCTCTTGACAGATGTGCACTTCTGTTTGTCATCTTCAGCCCTCCACATGTGTCCTTGGCAGTTTCATCAGCAAGTGTGCATGTTAAATGCCTGTGCATTTGTGCAATGTTTATTTTGAAGAAAGATACGCTGTTGCCTTTCTGGTGTCAATATTGAGGGTGTGTTTGTTTTCCTTTGCTTACAGTCAGCCATCCAGTGTGTTTTCCTGTAAGATATCTTTTACTGTCAGTTTGTTCTCATGACATCTGGTAGCATCAAACATTTTGGGTGACAGAAATGACTTGCTGCATTCTAATAGTTATGTGGCACTGTATTCCATTGGTGTCTGGTGCCACTCTACTTCCACTCCTGGGACACTCAGATTAAGCTGTCTTTGTTGCATGTGTATGTGTCGGTGTGTGTGCCTATGTTCACATATATGTGGGCACGTGGTGTGTGTGTGTGTACCAGTGTAATTCATAAATTGATGTTTGGTCTTCCTTTGTTGCTCATCACCTTAAATATTGTAGTAGAGCCTTGCCTTTGAACCCAGAGCTCACTGACGTAGTTGCTCTTGTAGCTAGTTTGCTCCAGCAATCCTGTGTCTCTAGCTCCAGGGTGCTGGATTACTGGTTCACCATGATGTCCTCCCAGCTATTGCATGATTTGTTGGGATTTGAACTCTGTTCCTCATGCTTGTGCAGTAAGCGCTTCATTCACTGACCTATCTCCCCAGCTCCCTGACGAGGCATTTTCAAGATTTGCTTTCCGAGTTCCCACCCCTCTGGTCCCTCATAGCTTCCCGTGCCCATGCCCATGACACCTCCATCTTTAGCAACAATGATTACCTTCCCGTGTCACATTGCAGATTTGGCCTGCTCTGCTCTTTCTAGGTGGGAAGGAAGAAGAGCAGAAGATTCAGAACCGGCAGCAGGGGCCTTTAGAATGATCTGAAATCTTCAGTCTATGCAGACCTGTCAGAACAATCAGCGTTAGGGACCTTCACTGCCATGTTCATCAATTAAGGGGAAATGCTTATCTTTGTAAGGTGAACATACAGAGCTAAAATCAAGTAAAATAACTAGCCATTCAGTGTTTGCTCTCTACTGGTTTTGGAAAGGAACACTTACTGCTTGAGAGAGTAAAGAAGATGATTCACCATGGGTCTCTCTAGTTTTGTTTTGTCAATTAATAAACTGGATGCATTTCTTCTAGACTTAAAAAATAGTTTTATTATTTTTTTGTGTTTCACTTGCTTGTACATCTGTGTACCATGTACATGCCTGGGGCCCTCAGAGGCCAGAAGAAGGTGTCAGATGCCCTGGGACTGGAATTACAAGTAGTTGTGAACTGCCCTGTGTGTGTGTGTGTGTGTGTGTGTGTGCGCGTGCGCGCTAGTTCCTTTGGCAGAGTAGCCAGTGTTCTTAATTGCTATCTGTCCAGCCCCAGACTTATTTTTTGAAAAAAATAAGAGATGCTTGTATAGCATTGTTTGAAAGACAGAGAGGGTGTCCATCACCAGAACAATATCTGTTACCTCATATAATAAAGGCAACATTTCCCACTGAGTCCGAAAGTAGGCGTGTTTGCTTACTGTTCACTCAGTGTAAAAGATCAAGGTTTCCCCCAAATGGAAAATTTCTCAGTCATGCTACAACTGTATCACTTATGCAGCATCTATGTGGACCACACTGGGTAGCATCTGTGGAACTTTAGAAGCAAACAGCATCTGATGTGAACATGACACTTAAACTGCTATGACCCAAGAATAATGAAACTGGCTGGGAAGATGGCTGAGAGGATAATGGCGCTTGCCACCAAGCCTGGCAAGCTGAGTTCTAGCCCTAGGACATGGTAGAAGAAGAGAGCTGACTCCTGAAAATTGGCCCCCGACTCCCACGAGCATGCTCCAACAATGCACTCCTTCCTCAATAAATGAACATGAGAGAATTTCAAAAAGAAGAATGAAGCCTTTGGTCTAACAATCTCACGTACCTACCTATGACACTGTTTCAGAGAAAGCCTTGAGTTTGTGAGCAGGGTCAGCTCTCAGATACTCCACAGTTCTTGATCCTGCCAAAATGCCACCATTTCATACATATTCCTGAATGCCAATGGAATATATGGCTTTAAAGGTGAGCTGTGAGAGTTCCAGTCAGGGTCCCAGTCATGGGCTCCACTCCAGGAACGAGCCTCTTCTCTAAGCCTCAGCTTGCCCATCCCATCATATGACTTTACAGAAACAGTCTGATTTTACAGTAAAAGTCTTTCCTGCCCCACATTCTCAGCCACCTTGTCCCTGTGCTTGGCAGGACAGAGTGTCTTTGGCAGGGCGTTTGTGCTGACTCATTTTGAATTGTGACTATGGTTTGTCTTGGTCCTTACTCCCTATCCTGGCCCAACCTTGCATGGGAACTGGCCTGCTCTCCATTGTGGATCTGCACAGTTAAAAGAGAATGTGAAAACACCAGTGGGGACTCCTGTGGCCTTAGTACAAGTGATCTTGGGACAGGATTTCGCCATCTTGGCTCTGTCACTATTTAGGACCTGTTGGTATATTGTAAGATGCTTAGTATCATCCTTAGCCTGCAACTATTAATTGCCAGCAACAATTTGCTTCCTGAACTGGGACAAGGAAAACCATCTCTATTCGTTGCTTGATGGACAAAAATCACCTCCAATCGAGAATCCCTGATCTGCTTTAGGAAAGGTTCTCCCAAAACGGTTTTTCCCTTTCAACTTTGTAGATACGACTGGTTTGATCAAGGGTTCTCATTCACAGTACTTATTTGACATTTGAGTCTTGACACATACACAAAAATGTTTATAGATAGTAGTATAGCCAAATTGAAACTTTCATTGCCAGGTGGGTGAAGGAAGCTCCAGAGACTGGGGAAACTAAGGAAATTCACATGGCTCAGGAAGCTCATAAAACTTACCAAGCTTGGAAAGTTAGAAAATTCACAAGACCATTCTCCAAAGTTATAAAAGCAGGGGGCAGTTGCTGGGATAGAGTTGGGTACAGCTGCCTGCATGTAGCTCCAGAGATGCAGCTTTCTTGATTCGTTGTCCATACTGGAATGTGATTATTTCTTTATTTTTTATTTTATTTATTGGAATGTGATTTTTGATGACACATTTGTCTTTGAGTCATCCCTGCACCTGTAATTAACCCTAATCAATGTATTGGTTTACCATGCTAGATTCTTGGATGGAATTGTTCCCTTGGTCTGTCACTGGTGCCCTGAGATGAATAGATACTTGTTTCCATTTCCCTAGGAGAAGTTAGACATCACAGACATGGTCCTCTGAGAAGCAAAATTGTCTCATGCTCAGAACCACTACCCCACAGCAATGATCACATACATGATAGTGTGTGTTAGTTATGGTGAGCACATAAGGGGAAGAGAGGGAAGCAGACAGTTGGAGGGGAATTTCAGAGGAAAACCTTGACTATCTCAAAACGGAAGTTTCAAAACTGTAGTTCGTTTTTATTAACAGTGAGTGAGTGTATCTATATTAGTGGATCTCAACTAATATTAACTTTTGCTCCTGAGGGCACTTAACACTGTCTGGAGATGTTCTGGTTGTCTCAAATAGGGGCATGAAATGCTACTGGCATCTAGTGAATAGATTCTAGAAAGATTACTAAACACCTTACAGTACACAGGACAGACTCCACAATGAAACCCCAAATGTCAGTAGAGTGAAGACGGTGAAGCTTTGAGCTACATGAAAGCTGCTCATTTTGATTTGATTGCAAACCAAATCACAGCGCAGCCCACCAGTTCTGGAGTCACTCACAAAATAGCCCTCAGGAAGGATGGTGGGACAGTTATTTTAACTCTGGATGACTGCCTTTTCTGCTTATATTTGTGAAGAACCAGCAACACCTGCCCTGGCAAGGTCAAAGTCAATCTGGGAAACTAGTTAGTGTCAAGGAAAGATGGTCTCAGCTGTGGTAAAACTTTGGCTATGGGTTTCTGTTTTCTCTAAAATCTGGGTTGCAACTCTAGCTTCAAGGTTCGTTAACCTGAGCAGAGTGAGTCCTTTGATCAAGTTGACTTCCGAAAGATTCAAGTGCTATAGATGCTTTCGATCAGAAGGCTGCAGAACTTCTTACTATGACAGCAACTTTGCTAGATACATGAGTTTAGCTAAAAAGAGACCACTACATGGCAAGTAGCATAGAACATGCACCATGTGACATTGGCAGACAATGATGGTTATGAGACAGTCTCCCACTTTGGTTCATCTTTCCACCCTTCTCTTCAAGGCCTTTTGTGAAACCTCAAATAGATTGCATGTTCTCAGACAAGTGAAAGAAACTTGTAGAGTGGTGTAAGATTTCTGGTTGACTTCTAATCCAGGGGAATATAAAATTAGGGAAAAAGTGATGACCAAGGTCTAAAATATTTACTTTCTGTTTATTCCTGTCTAGCTAACAAATGAATGAGACTCAGACTATAGATTATTTATTTGATTTTGGCAATTACCAGAGGTTACCTCTGATCTACTTTTCTAATGGCTGGACTGGCCACTTCCCCAGCTGTGTACCCCAAATCCTTGCTGTTTGAATCTTTCTGCGTTATTTCTGCTTCAGCAGTCTTGTGTGTGTGGGAGGATGCATTTCACTCAGACACATGCCGCTGGTCCATCATAACTAATGGAGACCTCCTGTTCTTCCTGTCTTATTTCCTCTGCAGCCTCTTCTCTCTCCCCTCTCTCCTTCTCTTCATGGTCCCTACCTGTGACCTTCAGCCTGGTAACTCAAACTCCACCTCTCTCTAGTCTCCCCAGCAATTGGTTGTAGGCATTTTTATTTAACCAATAGTTTTAAATTGGGGAGCAAGGTTTGTACACCAAAAGCTGGTGTATGTGGGACTTTGTCTTGGGGCAACCGGATCTTGGAGTAGAGAATTAAGCATTTGAATACATAGCAGCATCAGACCAACCCTCAACACTAAGGGATTAAAACCATGTCATTTATGGCCTTTTATTTGTGGCCATTTCCATCACCCAATCATTAATTATAACCGTGATTTAAGTTTGCCTTGCAAATTGCGTTTAGAATTAGCTCCTAAGGCAAATGAACGTCCGGGTCAGTTGTTTTATACTGCAGTAAACTCACACATGCCCCTAAAGTAGCATATTGAGTTACATAATGACTCTTTCATAAGAGTGGGTCACACGTGTTTATCTTTAATTCTTATCTTCACAAAACATTTCTAAGCTAAGCCATTTGGTTTTTCAGTTTCCAAATTAGGAAAGCATATTTTCTTTCCCAAAGAAACAAATTGAGGTATGTAATAATAAGTTCATATTGCCTTCCTGGGAAATTTAATGGAGGTTCTGGCCAGACCACAGTCCCACTGAAAGACAGCCCTGTTTCTCAACAATGGTTCAATTTCTAGGCATTGTCTTGGGGACATGGAGACTTTGCAGGACTTCTCCCATGCTTCTGTCAGCAGTCACATGAAATGGCCTTCTAGTGACTCCCAAGTCATCCCTCAGGCCTCTCTCACACGACACAGAACACAACCTGGTTAAAACAGTCTGCAGCCAGGGTGTCTTCCCTATTTAGTGCGGACAATATTTCCTAAATCTGTTCTACATGAAGTGTGGCGGCTGTCTTTGAAATCAAACCCAGAAAATCTCAAGCGACAGCAGAGGGCGCTCTTCTCTCTACCAGTGAATTACCAGGCTCGTCACTCGGAGGAGAGATTTTGTTTTGTTTTTCTGGGATACTGGAGCTGACAATGGACTCACATTCCAGCATGAGATGACACACCCAGAAAGCCAGGACTTTCCAGAGCCTCCTGGCTTCACTTTGCTTCTCTTTGTCAGCACTGGGCCACCTTACATTTGGAGAAAACCAGAGTAAAAAAATGAAGGGTTGCTGGGAGCCCCCTTGAGCTCTGCAGGGACACCTGGGTACAGGGTCCCCGGGTTGTTACTCTACAGCTTTAGGCATTTCATCTACGGTTAGAAGCCCGGCCTCTCTGCGGAGGCCTCACCTTCACGGTGGAGATCATCAGGGCTCTGCTTCAGTTCTGCCCTCCTAAGGGAAACTGTCTTGCCAAGACATGCTTACTCTCTTTTCTCTCCACACCACTACTCTTTTGTTGGGGGTGGGGGTGGAACCGACAGGGTCTTTGCTGTCAGCAGTACATAATGAATGTCACACAGCACATGCTGGGGCAGAATGAGCGATGCTTGAGAAGAACCAGTCGAGAGGATTATGGGTGAATAAAACCCACATAATATCCTCCGTAAAAACAGCTGGCCTAGCAGTAACTGCTAACTGCAGCCAGCCAGCACTACCGCTAGAAGGCAAGTGGGAGACATCATTGCAGGAAAATGGAAGATTCTAGGTATTTTCCTCAGAGACCTATAAAAAGCAATGGGCCTAGAAATATCTAATTTGGGGATCAGACATTTTTCTATATTTGTTCTAGATAAAATGTCCTCTTCCTTTATCGAGTTCCCTTTATTTTTGTCAGCTATTGTGGTTTGGATGTGGCCTTTTCATTCTTCTCTGTTCCTCCTACAAAGAGGGCCACAGCATTCCCAAATAAGGCAATGGGTCCCTGCCTGTCACTGCATGTGGTCATGGCTGGGCTATGTGTGAAGGGAGCCAAGGAAACGGCAAAACCCCAGCCTTGTTTGGAAAGGCTCCTGCTTTCTGCCTGGAGAAACGTGGTGACGCAGGCTGTGGGTGACTCACCCCCTGGAAGTGAGCAGAGGGGGAATTTCAGCTTTCATGTCTTTCAGCCTACAGGGCTAGTGGTGAGGGCTTTCAGCCAGAGCAGAGCACACATTTACCATCAATCATCTTAAACTCTTTCTTTGATTTGGAGAGACAACATATGGGAATTGTCATCTGTCACCATTTTCTTCTCTTGAGCTGCCTACCAGTCTCGATTTTTTTTTTTAAGTAGTGGTATCATCTGTTAACGTGGACACAGTGTGCCAGGGTGGTGGTCATGTCCTATGAGAGACCATCCTTTTGATCTCTAACCTTAAAACGTTTACTTAAAAACAATAATACCCTTCCTTCAAAGCTCTTGCTACAAATGTGTTCTGATCCTGGCTGGTAGCTGGTGAGATGGAAGCCCTTAGGAGCAGTTGTGAGGCAGAATGGTTGATGTATTCAGGATATATGTGTGTGCTATATAGATCTAACCAGGTACCTGCACACTGAAGAAGCAGGTCAGGGAAAAGGCCGTGCCATAATAGGCTAAGTGGGCTTTGAAAACCATAGCTAAGATGAGCATTGGGCTCTGAATGGATTGTTCACATGCATGAGGCTTCACTCAAACATCTTCACCTCTTCCGTGTGTATGCAAGTGCGCATGTGCGTATGTGTAGGAAGCTGGAGGTCTGAAAACAGTTTCAAATGTACATTAGGCATTAGGTGCCTTCTGCCTTTTGTTGAAGCTCTCTCACTGTTCTGGAACTTCATCAAGCCAGCTAGGTTAGCTGGCCAGTGTGCTCCAAGGATTTGTTTGTCATCTTGTCACTGTTGGGGTTACAGATAAGGACCACCATGCCCAGCTTTTTACAAGGGTTCTGGGGATCTGAACTCAGGTCATCATGCTTGTGAGGCAAGTGTTTTAACAACGGAGTCATCTTCCAGGTCTTTCTTCAATTCCTAAGGTTGTAATTTTAAAAACTTACGTATTCTTTTCTTTTCTGTGTCTGGGTGTTTGGCCCGCAGCATGTTTATGCAGTGCCCACAGAGGCCAGAGAAGGCAATGCATTCCGCAGGACTGGAGATACAGATGTGAATCGTCCCGTCCATGTTGCAGAGAGCCTAACTTGGGTCCTCCACAAGAACAGCCAGTGCTCGCTCTCTTAACTGCTGAGCCACTCCTCCACCCGCCACCCCTAGAGCTGCATTTTAATCTTTGTTCCTTTCAACACTTCCCTCCATGTCTGTATCATAATCGTCAATAAGAGCCGACTTACATTTCCTTGATTTCTACTTAGTATCCAGAATTTACATAAGTGCACAACTCTCATGTGCTGAATGGATAGCATCGAAACAACCACCTTTTGTTCCAGACAAAGGAAGATAAAAATCTATATTTTTTCCTTTTATTTACAGAAACTAGAAAGTCTCGCCTAAAAGGGTTTTCTGGTCCAAGATAAGAAAGGCATCTGATTCCCGTGCTGTGTTAGGCCGTTGCATGTTTGGTTTCTCAGGAACAGCTCTGGCCATTTTCTACTGCTGTCAACAAAGGGATGAGACTAGAGAGCTAGTCTCTAATGCCTTTTCCCCTGTGGGAGGGGGAACCAAGGCAGAGGCAGTTATTCCCTGGTGAACTGAGATTCTCTGTTTCTGGGAATCTCTGTTTATCTTTAGGATGTGTGTGTGTGTGTGTGTGTGTGTGTGTGTGTGTGTGTGTGTGTGTGTGTGTGTGTGTGTGTATGTGTGTGTGTGTGTGTGTGTGTGTGTGTGTGTGTGTATGTGTGTGTGTGTGTATGTGCGCGCGCGCACCCACGCTGATAGATGTCTCAGAGACTCTTTATTTCCAGCAATGGGCTCCTAAGGATTTTCAGGGTAGCTTACTTGTACTTCCTTTATTTTAAAAGTTTTCTAGACCTGTTTGTAAATTCATATGATTATACCTTGATCTTACTCAGCCACCACTGCTCCCAAACTCATTGTCTTTCCCAATCTTTCCTCTCCTTGATGGACCCTTTCCTCCTCTCAAGTCACCCTCCTCCGTATCGTGTAAGTGTATGTATATATGTTTCTAAATGAGTGTGTATATTGTGTACACATAGTTAATATAGATCCTGGAATGAGAACAAATGAGATCTATTGTCTTTGCCCCGAGAATGGGCTCTGTCTTAAGGGAAAGGACATGGATCTTGGCTAACAGTTCTAATATTTATGAAGGGCATTCTAAATGCCAAATCCTGGGCACATTTGTACTCATTTGCACTTGGCAATTACCCTATTAAGAAAGTACCACTATTGTCCCTGATGGCAAATGGGGGAATTTAGGCACAAAAGGTCCATTTGCTCAAGGTAGTACTGGAATGATACAACTATTCTAGTTTGGATTTGGCCATTCCTAGAGCCAGAGCAAGAACACATAACTACTAGGCTGACCATTTTTCACATATCCAAAGAAACTATGAGTAAAATTGTTTCTTTGGTCTTAATGCCTTTCTCAAAGTATTAGAACAGTCTGCTGTAGGCCCCCAGTTGAAGCTACTCTGAGTTGCCATTTTTAATCCTTCAGTGAAAGCTGGCAGTGCACATACAATCCATGTCAGTGTGTGAAAGGGTGGATCTGGTAGCGAAAGAGAGCCCAGCTTCCCATGATTCCATGATGCTATCTCTGTGTCCTTAGGGACTCAGAACAGTGAGGACAAGGTGAGGGTGATGGGGCCCTGTACTAGGAGGAGCCACCCAAAAGAAGGATGTGTAAAAGTAATTATCACAGCCAACCAATCCCCAACACTGTGAAAACCATGGAAGGGAACGGCACTCCTCTGCATGAAACAAAAATAGTATGGTTTATGAGCCTGGAAAGCAGAGATAGAGCATGTGAAAAACATGACATGAAAGCTCCCTCATAGGGCAAGAAGAATTAGGCAGCTCCAATACCTTATTTCAACCAACTTGCAATTTCAGTACTTTGTAGAATTGCTGAGAAGTAGCAGATGCAGGTTGTAATCAGCTCCACTACCCTCTCCAACACATCTAGTCAAGCCCATCTCTTAAAGGGCCCCTTGCTTCAGTTATAGTAACTCACTGTCCTGCAAAGTGTCAGAGACCAGGTACAACCAAGCCTTTGTGTCAATTTATGCCGCTCTTTTGTGCGCATGTGCATGTGTGCGTGCGTGCGTGTGTGCGTGCGTGCGTGCGTGCGAGCGAGTGAGTGTGTGTGTGTGTGTGTTTTGGTAGGAGGGCAGATATCTCAGAGAACTTCTATGCAACCTTGAGGATGAAGCAGGCTGAAGACAAAGGAAGTTCAAAGGACACCAACGAAAATTACATGAAAGCAAGGTCAAATAAACAGAAAGCAATTAATAATAAGAAGAAACAGAGCCAAAGAAAAGTTGTGCAATCTCAGGCCCCCTTCCGATAGATCCTATTTAGGGAGATTGAATGTCATAAAGGAAGGAATGCCTGAATCAGCCTCGGTGAGCTCTGTCTCCAGAATTCCAGACAGGCTGCCCCTGCCTGGGGAAGCTGCTCCTCTCTTTAGTCTTGTTCATAGAAATGTAGTTCTTAGTCACTCTTGTGAGACGGTTTCAAAAATAGCAGCTCGGCAACACATTGGCAGGGGACTTGTTGACAAGCTAAACCTGTTAGACGCTGGCTTGCTCCAGTGACAGAGACAATCAGCTCAGACTAGAAAATGGAGAACTAGAGTATTCCTCACACATTTCTGTACTTCTTCTCACTCTTGCTTCGCAGCTCTACTGTTTGATGCATAGATTTCATTTTTAGGGCCTCCAAGAGCTTTCTGGTATGTTCCAGAATGCTCTTTCACTGAGGTCAGTGGCACACTTTCTTCGTCAAGGACCAGAAAATAGTTTTTTTTTTATTAGCTTTCACAGGCATGCAGTCTGTCCCAAGTATTGAACCTGGAGATGGCAGCGTAAACGCAGGGGGCAGGCAGTACAGAAAGAAAGGAGGGACACATAATACAGAAGCAAAGCAGGATGGCAGGCTCCCATTTCAACTTGATTTATCCTAATGGACTGGATTAGTGTCTGTGGCAGCACTCCTTCCTTATGACTTGACTAGAGGGTCACTTCCGAAGCCTCGGCAGATGAACTATTTCATTAGGCGATGATGGTTCACTGGAGAGTTTGCCCAGTGCTATCAATGCTCAGTGCCTTTATCTCAACATATGAAATAAGGCTTTCTGTTTTTAATAAGCATCATACCACAAAGTCTCTGGTGATTCCATTTTAAGTTGTCATCTGCAATTGACAGGATCCTGATGCAAACAGTCTGTAGCAGGATCAATGGCTTCTGCGTTTATTTTTCCTGTATCTCTGTCTTTCTCTCCATCTGCATTAGGCTCCACATTCTGTTTCCAGTTAACCTTTTTTCTTTCCTTTTTTTTTGAGACAGGGCATCGTACACCTCAGACTCGCCTCAAACTCACTGTGTAGTTTGGTTATGACCTTGAATTTCCCACCCCTCCCTCCCTCCTCTCTCTTTTGCTCTCTCTCCCAGAGTGCTGGAATTACAGGTGTGTACCACCACACCAGGGAGTTTTGAAGAGGTTGAGGCCATAACATGTTTCTAAAGCCAAGTGAGGAATGATGTGCCTTTTACCCACTAGGGGCATAGACTGGTTTCTCTGTGATCAGAGTGGACCGTGTCTGTTACAGAGGAACAAACTTGGAGGAACCAGCAGGAGAGTTGGGCATTTGGTAGCAGGAAGGGCTCCTGAAGAGATATGTGAGCCCAATCCCCAGGTCTCAGTGGACCCATCATTGCAGTGTGGGCATGCTTAAACCACTTTTTGGATCCTGCTATCTTATTCAGTAATATGGGAATTCTTGACTGAGGAGAAATCTATTTGTAGCCGATCTCTCCCCTTTGTTGTTTGAAGCATCTGCGTGAAGGGAGGCCTGTGTGATAAGGGGACAAGGGAGTTGGCTGAAATCAGCGTGAGAATCACTTGAAATGGCAAATTTGGAAAGATGGGTAGACTGTGCAAGGCATCAAATGGAGACAGGGAACTGACCTGCACACTGAGGAGAGGAACAGTTTGGAAAAGTAGCAGCTTCCCCCTAAACAGCAGATGGTTTCTTCCGTTTCTCCCAAGAGGATCTAGCAGCACCAGAGTGACAGAAACATGGATAATTGTGGTCCAGCCTGGTCGCTAGCATGCCTTAGCTGCAGGTTTTGGGCAGATCTCTTAAACCCTTTATCCCTTGGTGTCCGCAGAGACAGGTCTCTTATGCAGGGAAGCCAGATGAGGGCAACTGTGGCAAGTGGAAGAATGGATGGCAGTAATAGTGCCGGGGTTAAAGCATCTACCTGGGAGCTAGCTGTGGTTCAAAACCAAACCCCGTCACTGAGAAGCTGGGAGATCTCTGTGCCTCAGTTTCCATAGCTGTTGAGTGGTGCTAGGGATGGAATCCTCTTTATAAATCATGGAGACGTTTAAATGACATCTCATGTGTAAAGCCCTGCTCTGGTACTGTTTAAGTGCTGCTTAAATGCTATGGACTTCCATGGTACTCAGGGCCCGGACCATAACTAAATTCAGTAATTAATCAGATCGTTTATTCTACACCAGGTATCCAAGGAGGATACAGAGTTCTGGTACTTCTAGTACTTTCTCCCTGTCCTTTTTACAGCTTGTTAGTTATACTTAGCATAATTCCCAAGGAATTTGAGAAAACAAGATGAGCAAAGAAAGGGGCTTTGGGGCTCAGTTCTTGCTTGCCACAGCCTAGGAGCTCACCCTTGTCCTCTACGAAAGCCACAATTGCCTCTTTTTCCACCATCCCCCCCCCCCCCCAGGAAGCAGTACTTTTAAACATAGACGAACCCAAGCAGAAGCCAGAGTCCTGTGCACAGGGCCTCACACCGAGCCATGCCTACAATAGATTTACCGGGCCAGCTCCATTCCACCCTCAGGATATTGAACAAGTGACAACAGAAAAGATGTGCAGAACATCAAGCAAGATGCGACGTGGTGATGAGCCGGGTCCTATTAATGATGGGGCAGCCGGAAAGTGCAGCATACCGTGCTTACAGTTCACAAAGCAGGAAGCAGAGAGCTCATTCAGACGGAGAGCTGCTCTCCAGGGACCCACTTTATCCAGACAGTTCCCACTCTCCAAAGTTCCACAGCTCCCCAAAGAGCAGCACCAGCTGAGGACTGAATGTTGAAATCCATGAACCATGACAATAACTTTGAAGAAATGGAATTATTCCATCAGGTTTTACATAATACTCCAGGTTTGGTATCTGTGGAGCAGAATTTATACAACTATTTTCTACCCTGTCTGTGCATTTATGTGTGGAAACCGGTAGTGAGGGTCCTCTGTTCATGGAAGAGATGATAGTAGACACATTTTCATTAAAATGGGGGTGGTGGTAGCCTTTGTCTCTTGAATCCTAGCCCTGTCATTCATTGGCTGGACTCAGTAAACCTTAATATATTTATTTTAACTTATGAGAAAAAGATCTTCGACTCAGGTTTGTTAAGAACATTATGCTGGACTTACCTTAAAATAAAGTGGTTGGTTAATCAGGGAATTTCATAGGGTTATTTAAGATCTAGGAGAGCCTATAAAGGAGAATGAAGTTCCTATTTGAACAATTAAATGAATCAGGCGCTTAGAAATTGCTTTTGCTAAAATGCATTGATCCTACATTTGGGTCTGCAGGATGAAAACCTGACATCTCCACCTTCATTTTGAGTCTGTCTATTCCCTTCATTTTAATTGAAGGTACAAAAATAAGTCATTGTCCAAACCTGTAGCCAACTTAGATTTCAGGAAGTATAAAGCCTCACAGGACAGACAACTGCCCTGATGAGGATGGTTATTCATGGCTCAGGAATAGAGGTAATTGTCTTGAAGGAACCAGATGGGTCTCTTCAAGCAAGGACAGCTCCAAGGTCTTTGGACAATATTGCAGAACTAGAATTGAAACAATGATCAATCAGGTCCAGCCTTGATTAGGACTGCATTATGTAGGTCTCTTTTAACTCTAATTCCTTTTATATATAAGCGTAAAGCGCACATCAATACCATGAAGATGGACAGGGAATGGCAGGACCCTTTTTTATTAGTTTCTTTTCCCACTGTGGTCACATTGAATCTCTCTCTCTCTCTCTCTCTCTCTCTCTCTCTCTCTCTCTCTCTCTCTCTCTCTCTCTCTCTCTCTCCTTTCCACCACTCTTTAATTGGTGTGATGGGGACAGGTGGCCGAGCCTAAGTTTTGGAGAGTTGCTAGAGCCCAGACTTTTGTCTTTAAAACTCTGGACTCTGCTTATATAAACAGCTGAATTTTCCCAGTACAGATCTTATGAAGTCTTTATTAGTATAAATGAATAGCTTAAAAATGATTCGTTTATGGGCTCAAGCTAATATGAGTCTTTTGGGATAAGTAGGTGGTACGATGCTAGTGTTGGTGAGGGAACAGGAGCATGGAGCTGCTAATTGCCTTACTGAAGGGCTCTTGCCAGCAGCATGCCTGAAGAAGAATTATAAACACTGGGTGTGTTTCCTGATAATTTCAGGATGCTGCTGCTGCTGCAAAACTGACATTTGACTTATTTTTTGTTTGTTTGTTTCACAGTATGAGACTCAAGGTTGTTGGAGTAGACTTATCCCTATATATTTGAGGTGCACGAATCAAATTTGGATGTGTCAAAGGCAGTCCATGTCTCTCTGAGACCTGATCATAGCCATCAGGACCCATCCCATTGGAGAGCAAGTGAAGGTCACACACACAGCCGTTTACTGTTTGCTCTTCCCCATGTTGCCAGTCAAGAAGCCAAGAAGGCTTGGCTGGGTGATCTGAACAGTTACTTATGATAAACTGGGTGGCTATGATCTTCTCTGGGGTTCTTGACAACTGTGAATAAATCCACACTGCTGACCCAGACAGCATGCACTGCAGAATGAGAATTGAAACAATGATCAACCAGATTCCACCTTGATCAGGACTGCATTATGCAAGTCTCCCCCAACTCTAATTCCTTTTCTCTATAAACCTAAAGCTTATATAGGCCAGTCGTCATTCTTGTCTTGCTAGACATCTTCAATAATAAGCTTCAGCATCCCAGACTGCCTGGTATCCTTGGAGCGGTTTCTACTCAGGAGACTCCTTAGGGCCCTATTTAGATGTCTACATCCTACTTACAAGTACCTCACAGCAGACAATGGAGTGTTTGTTGCAAAGTACAAATGCAACAAATTCAAGTCTTTCGTAGGACCTATGCCTAAGTAGCATCAGTGGAGGATGAAAGCATCAGAAGGAGCATGATGAAGATAGCAAGACGACCCTACACAATGTCATAGTCCATGTTCATTGTAAAGAAGGTATATGTGCATTTGTGGTTTGGTGTCCAACTTGAAAAGAAACCAGCAACCACATTTTACTGTAGCTATATTCTAAAGCCTAAATGCTCTATGTTGACTGAAAGTCACAAATTGAGACTGTCTTTAAATTCTCTCTTGTTTACTTTCTTTTTCACAGATTATTTTTAGTTGGAGCCATTTTCTTCCACTGTCATTCTGTCCTCTACGTTTCAGAAAGTCAGCTGCTTACCATGCTCAACTAACTATTCTGTTGCTGCTCAACTGGCTTTAGACCATGGAACCTTAAGGCTGTATCTGCAGTGTTTCTATCCCAAATAGTCAAAAATTCAATGCTATGACTAGGGCACATTTCTCAACTGTTGAAGAGATGGAATATACCGTCAGATTGATGAATCAGAGAACACTGTAGGAGAGGGACCACTGTGATGTTTGAAGAAATTGAATAGGAGACATGGTAAATTGAGGGTGGAAGTACTGTTTTGTGTTTTCCCAAAGATGTTGTCTTTATATTAAGTTATTATTTCATATGGAATTTACTGTCAATTTAGGCCTCAAATTCTGTGGCTGCTTAATGATAGCTTCCCAACCCAATTACCTTCATGTTGACTTATCCCACCTGACACAGAGGACATGAGTTGGATGTTAGCTGGTGTCTGTATATTGTTGGTGCCTGGGTTCTGCCTATGGGGATTTATTGTGGTCCCTGCCTTTTCTCAGCTGGTTCTCCAACTCAGCTCTTGTTACTGGATGCAGTTTGTAAAGCAATGCAAATAAGGCTATCCTGGGTAGGATTAGGCCTCAATTGCTCCTACTGGGGAACCTCAATGATAATATACATAAAGCAATGTAATAGGGTGATCCTGGGTAGGACTAGATCTCATTGGGGAACCTCTATGAGAAAATACAAGACTGAATGTTGGGGTTGGGGATGAAACTGTAGTTAAGTTGGCAGAGTACTTGCCTAGAATGCAGGGGGCCCTGGGTTAACTCTCTAGCTCTGTATAAACCCAGCATTGTGGTATAAAACTGTAACCCAAGGGCCAAGGAGGTAGATGAAAGAACATCATACATTCAAGATCATTCTCAGCTATATATCAAGTTTGGGGTCATCCTGTGCTACATGAGACCCATTCTAAAAAAAAAAAATCAATGGGGGGGGGGGCCCAGGGAGATTGTTCAGTCAATAGAGTGCTTGCCTAGCAAGCTCAAGGACCTGAGCTTGATTTCCAGAACCCATTTAAAAGGAGTTGGGTACAGTGTGGCATTGGTCTGATGTCCCAGCACTGGAGAGATAGAAACAGGTGGTTCCCTGGGATTCACTGGCCACCCATGCATGCACACACACACACACACACACACACACACACACACACACACACACACACACACACGCCTGCTCTCTCCATCTTTTAGCTTTGTGGATACAAGTCACATAGTGCCTGTTTTATTGAGGAAGGCTTTGGAAACTAGGCTTTCTGGGAAATCCCTGGATTTTCTCCATCTGACTATACAAAGTATGCATTTTAGCTGTATCATTTGGGTACTTCTTTCAGCTGCGAGAGTTGTCTGTAGACTTCACAGGTTTCTGGGGGACAAGCTGCTACTTTCCTCAGTTAGTTTAACTATAGGTTGTTTCTCATTTAGATGTGTGTGTGCTTTTATTTTAGAAGATATTCATAGAAGACACCAAGTGGAGACCCTGGGGATTTTTTTTTTTAGTCCAAATCATCACTATTATACAACATTGCCCATAGGAAATATACAATTAAAGTGCTTCTGATGACATCAGGCTCATGTTTCTGGAGATTAGTCTTGCAATATTTAATCATGAATAGAGTTTAACTTTAGAACAAAAAATAAAGATTGGGAAAGGAGACCTTGAAAGTGAATGATGGAAAATATTCCTCCGATTCAGCCCTTGGCTGGTTCAATAGTTGTCTATACAACTCTGTTTACCATTTGTTCTCCAAACTTGAGTGGTCTAATTTGCTCAGCAATGCAGCATTCCACTGTTGGTCTTATGCCAATCACATGGCAAGTAATACATATAGATTTGTTGAATTACTGTTAGAATGAATAAATCCTGAAAGTGTTGACCAGAATATAGTTAAATAAATCACCTTGATTTCTGTCTCAGTTAGGGTTCCCACTGCTGTGACAAGCCATCATGACCAAAAAGCAACCTGGGGAGGATGAGACTGATTTCAGCCTGTATTTTCACATCACAGTCCATCATCCAAGGAAATCAGGGCAGGAAAACAAGCACAGCAGGGACCTGAAGCAGAAGCCATAGAGGAATACTGTTTACAGGTTTGCTTCCCGTGGTTTGCTTAGCCCGCTCTCTTATCACCCAGCACCATCTGTGCAGGGGTAGCACCACTCTCTGTGAGCTGGGTCCATCCCTGTCAATCATTAGTCAAAAAATGCCCCACAGGTTGCCCGCAAGCCAATCTAGTTAGGGCATTTTCTCAATTGAGGTTTCCTCTTCCCAAAGGACTCTGGCTTGTGTCAAGTTGACAAAACACTAGCCAGTACAATTTTGAAGCTTTCTTTCTTACTACTCTCATTATTCTTTAGATACAAAGTTTTGTAGAGAAGACATGGTTTAGCTTGCCAACAACTTTTTAATGGCCTAGCATTTGTACTCTCTTTTCTTTTTTTTGATACTTGATTTACATTTCAAATGTTTCCCCCTTTCCAGGTCTCCCCCTTGAAAGCCCACTATCCCCTCCCACCTCCCCTGCCTCTATGAGGGTACTCCCCCACCCACCCACACAACCACTCTCACCTTCCCTCTTTGGCCTTCCCCTATACTGGGGCCTCTAACATCCTCAGGCCCAAGGGCCTCTCCTCCCCGATGGCTAACAAGGCCCTCCTCTGCCACATATGTGACCTGAACCATGGGTCCCTCCATGTGTATTTTTGGTTGGTGATCCAGTCTCCCGGGGCATTGGGGGGTCAGGCCACTTGACACTGTTGCTACCTCCATGGGGCTGCAAACTCCCTCAGCTCCTTCAGTTCCTTCTCCAACTACTCCATCTGGGACCTCACTCTCAGTCTAGCGGTTACTGTAAAGTGAAACTTGGGTATTCCGAACTTTTGGGCTAATATCCACTTATCAGTGAGTACATACCATGTTTGTTCTTTTGTGACTGAGTTACCTCCCTCAGGATGATATTTTCGAGTTCCATCCATATGCCTGCGAATTTCATGAAGTCATTGTTTTTAATAGCTGAGTAGTACTCCATTGTGTAAATGTACCACATTTTCTGTATCCATTCCTCTGATGAGGGACATCTGGGTTGTTTCCAGCTTCTGGCTATTATAAATATGGCTGCTATGAACATAGTGGAGCATGT
>CM052722.1:19071726-19091465 GCA_028551405.1 Uromys caudimaculatus | reverse complement strand
TTTGACCTCCTTTTGTTGTCTAATTGCTCTAGCTAGAACTTCAATTACTATATTGAATAGATAGGGAGAGAGAGGGCAGCCTTGTCTAGTCCCTGATTTTAGTGGGATTGCTTCAAGTTTTTCTCCATTTAGTTTGATGTTGGCTACTGGTTTGCTGTATATTGCTTTTACTATGTTTAGGTATGGGCCTTGAATTCTTGATCTTTCTAAGACTTTTATCATGAAGGGATGTTGAATTTTGTCAAATGCTTTTTCAGCATCTAATGCAATGACCATGTGGTTTTTTTCTTTGAGTTTGTTTATGTAGTGGATTACATTGATGGATTTCCCGGTTTTGAACCATCCCTGCATCTCTGGGATGAAGCCTACTTGATCATGATGAATGATCGTTTTGATGTGTTCTTGGATTTGGTTGGCAAGAATATAAAATATAATTGAGTATTTTTGCATCGATATTCATAAGGGAAATTGGTTTGACATTTTCTTTCTTTGTTGGGTCTTTGTGAGGTTTTGGTATCAGTGTAACTGTGGCCTCATAGAAGGAATTGGGTAGTGTTCCTTCTGTTTCTATTTTGTGGAATAGATTGAAGAGTATTGATATTAGGTCTTCTTTGAAGGTCTGATAGAATTCTGCACCCTACCCATCTGGTCCTGGGCTTTTTTTGGTTAGGAGACTTTTAATAACTCCTTCTATTTCTTTAGGGGTTATGAGACTGTTTAGATGGTTTATTTGATCCTGACTTAACTTTGGTATTTGGTATCTGTCTAGAAAATTTTCCATTTCATCCAGCTTTTCCAATTTTGTTGAGTATAGGCTTTTGTAGTAGAATCTGATGATTTTTTGAATTTCCTCAGAATCTGTTGTTGTATCTCCCTTTTCATTTCTAATTTTGTTAATTTGGATACTGTCTCTGTGCCCTCTGGTTGGTCTGGCTAAGGGTTTATCTATCTTGTTCATTTTCTCAAAGAACCAGCTCCTGGTTTTGCTGATTCTTTGTATAGTTCTTTTAGTTTCTACTTGGTTGATTTCAGCCCTTAATTTGATTATTTCCTGCCTTCTCCTCCTCTTGGGTGTATTAGCTTCTTTTTGTTCTAGAGCTTTCAGGTGTGCTTTTATGTTGCTAGTATATGCTCTCTACAGTTTCTTTTTGGAGGCACTCAGAGCTATGAGTTTTCCTCTTAGCACAGCTTTCATTGTATCCAATAAGTTTGGGTACCTTATTTTGTACCTTCATTTTCATTAAATTCTAAAAAGTCTTTAATTTCTTTATTTCTTTCCTTGACCAAGTTATCATTGAGTAGAGAGTTGTTCAGCTTCCATATGTATGTGGGCTTTCTGTTCTTGTTGTTGCCATTGAAGACCAGCCTTAATCCGTAGTGATCTGATAGGAGGCATGGGATTATTTCAACCTTCTTATATCTGTTGAGGTTTGTTTTGTGACCGATTATATCATCAATTTTGAATAAGGTACCATGAGTAGCTGAGAAGAAGGTATATTCTTTTGATTTAGGATGAAATGTTATATAGATATCTGTTAAATCCATTTGGTTCATAACATGTTAGTTTCACAGTGTCTCTGTTTAGTTTGTGATTCCAAGATCTGTCCATTGATGATAATGGGGTGTTGAAGTCTCCTACTATTATTGTGTGAGGTGTAATGTGTGCTTTGAGATTTAGTAAAGTTTCTTTTATGAATGTGGGTACCCTTGCATTTGGAGCATAGATGTTCAGAATTGAGAGTTCTTCTTGGTAGATTTTTCCTTTGATGAGTATGAAGTGTCCTTCCTTATCTTTTTTGATGACTTTTGGGTGAAAGTCGATTTTATCCGATATTAGAATGGCTACTCCGGCCTGTTTTTTGGGACCATTTGCCTGGAAACTTTTTTTCCAGCCCTTTACTCTGAGGTAGTGTTTGTCTTTAACACTGATGTGCGTTTCCTGTATTCTGCAAAATGCTGGGTCCTGTTTATGGATCCAGTCTGTTAGTCTATGTCTTTTTATTGTGGAGTTGAGTCCATTGATGTTAAGAGATATTAAGAAATAGTGATTGTTGCTTCCTGGGATTTTCGATGTTATTTTTATGTTTGTATGGCTATCTTCTTTTGAGTTTGTTGAACGATTACTTTCTTGCTTTTTCTAGTATGTCATTTCCCTCCTTGTATTGGCGTTTTCCATCTATTATCCTTTGTAGGGCTGGGTTTGTGGAAACATTGTGTAAGTTTGGTTTTGTCATGGAATATTTTGGTTTCACCATCTATGGTAATTGAGAGTTTTGCTGGGTATAGCAGCCTGGGCTGGCAGTTGTGTTCTCTTAGGGTCTGTATGAGATCTGTCTAGGATCTTCTAGCTTTCATAGTCTTTGGTGAGAAGTCTGGTGTGATTCTGATAGGTCTGCCTTCATATGTTACTTGACCTTTTTGCCTTACTGCTTTTAATATTCTTTCCTTATTTTGTGTATTTAGTGTTTTGACTATAATATGACAGGAGGAATTTCTTTTCTGGTCCAATCTATTGGAGTTCTGTAGGCTTCTTGTATATTTATGTTCATCTCTTTCTTTAGGTTAGGGTAGTTTTCTTCTATAATTTTGTTGAAAATGTTTACTGGTCCTTTAATTTGGTAATCTTCACTCTCTTCTATACCTATTATCCTCAGGTTCTGTCTTCTCATTGTATCCTGGATATCTTGGATGTTTTGGGTTAGGAGCTTTTTGCATTTTGCGTTTTCTTTGACTGTTGTGTCAATGTTTTCTATGGTATCTTCTGCACCTGAGAGTCTCTCTTCTATCTCTTGTATTGTGTTGGTGATGCTTGCATTTATGACTCCTGATCTGTTTCCTAGGTTTTCTAACTCCAGGATTGTCTCCCTTTGTGATTTCTTCATTGTTTCTATTTCTATTTTTGGTTCCTGGATGGTTTTGCTTATTTCCTTCATCTGTTTGATTGTGGTTTCCTGTAATTCTTTAAGGTATTTTTGTGTTTCCTCTTTAAGGGCTTCTAGTTGTTTACCTGTGTTCTCTTTTATTTCTTTAAGTGAGTTATTTATTTCCTTCTTAAAGTCTTCTATCATCATTTTGAGATGTGATTTTAAATCCGAGGCTTGCTTTTCTGGTGTGTTGGGGTATCCAGGGCTTGCTGTGGTGGGAGAGCTGGGTTCTGATGATGCCAAGTAGCCTTGGTTTCTGTTCTTTATGTTCTTGCCCTTGCCTTTCACCATCTGGTTTTCTCAGGTGTTAGCTGGTCTTACTCTCTCTGACTGTGGCTTGTCCCTCCTGCAAACATTGGTGTCAATACTCCTTGAAGACCAGCTCTCTCTGAGAGGAATTTGGGTTTGGAGAGCCGTGGTACAGGGTTAGCTCTGGGGTGCAGACAGAAACCAGAAGGATCTTGTCCCCATCTGCAAGGGTCCCTCTTGATCCAGTGAATTTGAACTGAAGGATGGTCTTGTCTGTGCTCGAAGGTGTGTCAGCACTCCTGGGATACCAGCTCTTGAGTATGGAGTCCTGTGTCACAGGATCTGCTCCCTGGCTGCCGAAAGAAACCAGAAGACCACTCCTCAGTCCCTGTGTCCTGGGGATTCCAGGTGGGTCCCTCTGAACAGACAGGCTTGTCCACACTCCTGGGAGTCTAGCTTTCTCCTGGCACTATTTGGCTATGGAGCCCTGGTGGCCCAGGCAGAGGTCTCCAGCCACAGATGGAAACCGGAAGGCTCCTGTCCCTGGCTGTTCCTCAGTCCCTGTGTCTCAAGGATTCCAGGCAAGTCCCACTAAGCAGTGCTGCTCCTCTTACCCTCTCTCACGGGCTTTTCCACACCCCCGGGAGGCTAGCTTTCTCCCAGTGTTGTTTGGCTATGCAGCCCTGGTGGCCCAGGCAGGGGTCTTTTTGTACTCTCTTTCTAGTGCATTCTCCATGGCTGTGTGGAAATGACTTGGTTTTGCTTTTCAATGAGTGGTGATGGAACATGCTTTCCAAAAAGGATACAATGGTTCCTTGAAACAAAAAGAAGAGCAACTCCAATGTTTGAACAACCTTCCTTCCTTCCCAGTCATAATGACTTTGCATCTAATGCTAATGTCTTGAAACAAAAGTCTACCCAGTGTCAACAGCATCTCACCTAGGCCTGCTTCCTTCTGGAAGTGGTTGTGCAGAGCGGCTTGGAGGGTATTCTCAAGATAGTACACTATGTCTGCCTCTGATTGGCTAGTCCAGCTCTAGAGTTTTTCTTTGGAACAGAATAAGTATATTCTTGCTAAATAGTGTAACTCATTCAAGCCCTGAGGTTGAATCCCCATTTGAGACATTTTTCTAACTCCCAAACTTGCCCTTGGTTCACTGTGGAGGGTGGGCCTGTGTCTCTGGAGACTTCCAACATTCTGTTGTTAAACAGCTGTTTCCAGAGGCCTGTTATCCTCACACCCACACAAGTCTGAAAATAGCAGCCCCATCCCTCCCTGTACATTCTGTGCTTTCAAAGGTACAGTTTGCTCAGTTCCGCCTTTCATTTGCCTTCAGTTCGGGTTTCTCTTACTTACAAGCTATTTTCAAAGCTTTCCATGATCAACAATGGGAAAAATATAACTATATGTATCTCCAGTAGATGCAAATCAGGGAAACGACCAGCTTTATCAACAGTCGCTTTTTCTAAAAGCATAGGCTCTTCCAAAATGAAGGAAGTGGTTTTGCTGATTTGGTGTCTGTAGCAGAGATGGTCCAGGCTCAAAATGGCTCCTGGTTGCTGTGGCAGATTCTTTCTCTGACTTATGCTTTTCAAAGCTTCTTTCGTTGATCCTTTTTATAATTTATAATTTTTTTAAAAAAATTCAATAAAATGTATATAATATAAAATTAATAATTTAAAAGTGACCAATTTAATTATGACCGCAATGTTACAAAATCACTACTTTACAACTCTAGCTGTAAAACACGATCATTACCCCAACACAACCCCCATGTTTATTTAAAAAGTCAGTCCATTCCCCCTCCCATCTCCTTCCCTGAGCACTCATTGTTATTTTTGCCTCTGTGATTTTACCCATGTTACCTAGGTATTTCTCAAAAAGGAATCACATGTGATGCCTTTGGGCTGCTTTCATTCATTTTGCATAAAAAATTTCAAGGTTCATCATGTTGTAGCATGTATTACTATTTTGTTTTTTAAGATAGCTAAGTGCTATTCTGGTGTGTGTATATAAACCACATGTTCGTCTGCTCATCTGTCAGTGGATATTTGGATTGTTTTCAGTTTGTACATTGTAAAGACATTTGATATAAACAATGACGTAAAATGAGATTTCTCTTGGGTACATACGTATACATTTGTTTTCTGTGGCTGTGATAAAATATCCTGACAAAAGCAACTTAGGGAAGAAGTTGCTTATAGTTCCAAAGGGAATAGTGCACTGTGATGGTGAAGGTATGTCAGCAGGAGTGTGAGGCTGGCTCAGCACTCAGGAATTGCAGTGATCACATTTCATCCACACACACTGGAAGCAGAGAGGGAGAGAACAGGTGGTGGGACCAGGCTATGAAATTTCAAGGCCCACCCTACTGACCGACTTTATCTAGCAAGGCTCCACCTCCTAAAGATTTCACAACCTTCCCAACCAGCAACACCAGCCAGGGACCAAGTATTCAAACACATGAGCCTTGGGAGGACTCTTCATATTCAAACTACAACATATAGTTAAGATTAGTCCTATGGGTTATATTGTGTCTAATTCTTCTGTTGCTGTGATAAAAATATGATCAAGATAACTTATAGAATGCTTTATTAGGTTTATGGTTCTAGGAGAATAAGAATGCATCATGGGATGGAGGCATGGAAACAAGCAGCAGGCATGATGGCTGCACATTGCTTACATCTTGAACTACAAGCACAAAGCAGAGAAAGCAACTGGGAATGGTGTTGGTTTTTAAACTCTTAAAGCCTGCCTCCAGTGACATACTTCCTCTAACAATGCCATACCTCATAAGCTTCCTAAATATCACCACAAACTGGGGACTAAGTATTCAAATATGTGATCCAATGGGGGAGCATTGTTTATGTGTGTGAGTGTGGGATATATGGATGTACATGCTTGTGTGTATGCTCAGAGGTTGAAGGAGATTACTGGGTATCTTTATTTTTGAACAATTCTATGCCTTATTAATTTGATTCAGTGTCCCTCTGTGAACATGTAGTTCACATTTTTCTTTTGGCTAGGCTTGTATATAGTGAACTCCAGAGATGCCCCTGTTTCTATAAGTGGTTGAGTTACAGAGATGTGTAGGATGTATGGCTTGATATGTGGGTGTTGGGGTCTGAACTCTGGTCCTCATGCTTCAGAGTAAGTGCTCTTAACCTTAAGCTACCTATTCAGCCTCCATTTTTACTTTCTTTAATTAAAAATTTTATTTTATTATTTTATTAGATGGGTGTTTTTACCTGAATGCATGTCTGTGTGTGCCTGGTGCCACAGAGGCCAGAAGCGGTGTCAGATCCCCTGGAACTTGAGCTGTAGGCAGTTGTGAGCACCATGTAGGCTGGGAATTAAACACGGGTAACCCTTAAAAGAGCAGTGAGTGGTATTACCCACTGAGGTGTCTCTCCAACCCTATTTTTCATTCTTAGCAGTGATATATAAAGTGTCCTCATCCTCATCAGCTCTTATTATTTTCATCCTTTGATTATAGCCATCCTTGTGTGTTTGAAGAATGCCTTATTATGACTGTGATTAGCATTTCCCTTGTGGTGAATGATTTTGAACATTTTTTAAAGTGCTAGTTCCAGACAGAAGTCTATTCTACTCACTTGTCCACTTTGTTATTGAGTTGTGAAGATTCCTAAAAATTCTGCGTACTAGACCCTTGTCAAATATATGTTTTGTAAACATCTTATTCCATGTTATAACTCTTGGCTACATAAGTGTTTTCGTTTTCTTAAAAAAAAAATGTCTTTTTGAGACAGAAGTTCTGTATAGCTCAGCATTGCCTCGAACTCAGAAGGGTACTGCTTTACCCTCTGAGTACTGGGATTCCAGACATGTGCCTCCATGTCCAGCTGATAAATATTCTTTGGTGCACCAAAGCTTTTTATGTTGATGGCGTCCAGTTTCACAGCTCTTGCTGATATGTAGACATGGAGGTAGAGATAGAGGCAGGCTAGTTATTTCTGGGTAAAGCTCACTAAAAGTCTAACTCCATCCTTCGAATAGTATTAGGCTACTCTGGTCCTGGTGGTCAATTTGCACTTGAAGACCAATTTTATTTCAAACCAGCACACTTTTATATTAGGTTTGCTTACAAATTGTTGTAATGTTAAACATTTTTCTACTGAGGATGAAGTTACTCAGCTGACAGAGTGCTTGCCTAACATGTATGAAACCCTGGGTTGCATTTTTTTTTTTTTTTTTTTTTTTTTTTGGTTTTTCGAGACAGGGTTTCTCTGTGTAGTCTTGGCTGTCCTGGAACTCACTCTGTAGCCCTGGCTGTCCTCGAACTTAGAAATCCACCTGCCTCTGCCTCCCAAGTGCTGGGATTAAAGGTGTGCGCCACCACTGCCCGGCCCTGGATTGCATTTTTAGCTCCATGTATGCCAGGCATGGTGGCATTGGAGCTATGGAGGAAGAAGAATCAGAAGTCCAAGGTCATCTTGGACTACATAGTGAGTTTGAGGCCAGTCTTGGCCACATAAGACTCTGTGTCATAAAAGAAAGAAAGGAAAAAGAAAGGAAAGAAAAACCTTTGTTTGCTTGCTTGGCTTCCTTTTTAGAATAAGAAAGAAGTGGGGGTGGAGTTGGGTGGGTGAGCAGGATCAGGGAGGACTTGGGGAGAAAGGAAATAGTGATCAGAATATATTGTATGAAATTTTTTCAACAAGAAGAGAAACATTTACTGTTATAAATCTACATCTTTTTGTCTTATAATGCTGTTCACCAGTGGAGCTGGGAGTGCGTGATGGCTTGGGAAGAAGGGGATATGTAGCGATTGCCACCCACTACTGCATCTGCATGGTACACCTGACTTCATGGCTTTGGACTCATATGTCCAACTGCCTACATGACATCTCTCCAGGGGGTATAGAAAGGCATCCCAAATTTAGAACTCTAAACAAACCTTGGCTTTCTAATGGCTCTTTGTGTTGCTGTGTGCTTTAGGTAGCTTCATTCTTCCAGTAACTTAGACCAAACCTATTGGATTCATCCTTGATTCTTTTCTTTCCTTCTTCTATACCCAGATCATCAGCTTAGTCTGCTCAGTCAACCAGCAAAATAGGAATGTCTTAAAATTGATGATTTACTTAACTGCCAGGGGTGCCAACCAGTTAAAAACACATCACATATCCTTTTAGCCCACATTCTTATCTCTTTACTGGTCTCCTGTCTCCTACTCCACCCCATTGGTCAGGCTTCTCTAGAGGACTAGAATGGATAAAGTGAATATTTATTACAAGGGGCATTTATTACAGTGGTTTATATGACATAGGCTGGGTAGTTTAGCAATGGCTACCTCCACACTGGAGAGGCTGAGAACCTCAGCAATTCCAACCTGGTGCTGAAGGCATGGAGTATTCCCACAGAGCCATGGGATCTCAATACATCTTGGAAATCCAAAGAAGCTGTGTTATCTGATGTTAGGGAAGCAATGAAGCAGCATCAGCATCAGCACAGATGAACTCACCAATAGAGTAGAAGAACTCGCCAGCAATATGTGAAGGCAATGAGTCAAAAAGCAAAGCGTTCTCCATCAGCTTGCCTTTTATCTGGGTTGCTACTGAAAAGCATCACTCACAGTTAGGATGTGTCATTCTATTTCAAATAGCCTGATCCGAAAAACCCATTTCAGGTGTGCCCAGATGCTTATCTTTTAGTTGATTCCTGGTCCAGTCAAGCTGACATCTCAAATTCATCATCATGTCTTATTTTCCTCAACAGTGTGTGTCAGTCTCAAAAAGCAAGAAGAATTCTTTCAAAGGAGACCTCAGGCCATGCCATCTGTGTGTTTAACCCTTTCAGGGACTCTAATCTTACTTGGAGTAAAGACCCAACATGTTTTGCCCTCCTTCCCTGCCATCTGTGCTGACATACCCTGTCCTCTCCATGGTCATTCTGCTTTAGCCCCACGTCATCTGCTGTTTCTCTTTTCTCTCTTATTTCTTTTCTTTTTCCCTTCCTTCCTCCCTTCCTCTCTCCCTTCTTCCCTCCCTCCCTTCCTTCTTTCCTTCCTTCATTCTTTTCTTTCTGATATAGGGGTTCTCTGTGTAGCCCTGGCCATCCTGAAACTCTCTAGCATCACACTCAGAGATTCACCTGCCTCTGTTTCTGCCTCTGCCCTCTGCCTCTTGAGGGCTGGGATTAAAGGCACGTGCCACCATTGTCCAGCAGCCCATCTGCTGTTTCTTGAGGACTCTATTGACTATACATTTGTTTCTTCTGCTTGGAACACTGTCCTTCGTGTAGATTAAACACATCAGAGATTTCTTATATAAGGCACCAAAATGTGTTGATTTAAATGTATTAGTGGTAAGCTCAAGAGTTACCAATATGCGTCAGTGTAGCATTAAGGAAAGAAATCAAAGCACTTTCCCTTGGAGTTGTTTGACCCAGAGCAAGTCCAGGTTTGAATTCTATACTTCTCTCTCTGTGTCTTTGACCTCTCCTTACCTTATGTTTTCTGGACTACCTGTAATCTATCTGTTGTTTGAGTCTGAGTCTGTGCCCCCATGCCTGCCTGAATGCTGTCTGTCTTGTCTAAGTGTGTCCCTAATGAAAGGCTTTTGCTCCGTGTTTATCAAGTATCACAGAAAGGATCACATCAGGAAGTACTCAGGAATATTTTACAGAAATTCCTAACAGGGTTTTACAAGGTATTAAGTTATTTACTTCAACGTATTCTGGAATACTAAGAAAAGCAAATATTCATTGCAAACATCACTATATCCATAGTATTTACAATGCTTATGGTGGATATTTATTGTATAAAGTTGCTTTCAATCTATTTGCTGTATTGAGCATTTGCTGTTATAAAATGCACAAAGACACACACACACACACACACACACACACACACACACACACACACACACTTTCCTGGGTCAAGTGTATAGCAGAGGACATAATTTAAGGTTACAGCTGTGCATTAGTTTAGGTAGTAACAGTTGATTTCATGGGAAATGCGAGGCAAGAAGATTGGTTGCTACATTGTTCTCTTAAAGGCAGGTAAACAAAACACAAAACAGGCCAAGTACAGAGTAGGACAAAAGTTTTAAGTCTTAAGTGACTTCATGGTGTATTTTTAAATATGTCTGGCAAAAGTTCTTGTCTCTTAAAATGTAAGAGATATTCTCATAAAATGGGTTACTATATTCCTTATAGTTGCAAATCTCACCCCTCACTGCCCTCAGGACTCTGCCTAAGGCCCACCACGTCCAGAGTCTTACTTAATATTGTCATCTATGAGAGCAATACCATCCCACCTTACTGCATCTATGCTCCCTAATGCTACTGCCTCCAAGTGTCCCTAGCACTCTCTACTTTCCGACAGGATTGAGTTTCACCTGAGTGGCTGAATAAAGATAAATTATGCCTTTCACCTACGTTTTGTGACTTTCCATCATCATTGAAAATGAAAGGGACCAGGTGCATGGAGGCTTCTGCTTCCTGGGGGCTTGCAAGGTCTGCACTGGAGTGCTCTTTCTGAATTACCCAGCTTATTAATTTTTAAGCAGGCATGCTTCCATTTATGCGATGTGGTCCATTGTGCTCTTAATCTAACTCATTGGGGATTGCTCAGTATGCACTCACATAATGACCGTAGTACTTAGAAGAAATCCTTTCAAATTTCCATGTGTCATCCCAGAGAATTAAAATCAAACCTTGAAGCTCACAGGGAATGCCCCTGACTTTGCAATCTCTCAGGCCCTCAGAGTCAGTTTGGTGATTAATGATTCCAATTCACAAGACTCCAGGAACTGAGATCGATTCAAGTGATAGAGTATTCCGTGAGAGAGCAATGACTCTTTTTTCCTTCCCTTGTGTAACACTGTGGAAAGTCAAGTGAATGCTTTCAGATATCACTGCTTTCCTCTTGCTGATTCTTGATGTAGAGAAAGAATCAGGCCTCAAGTACAGCCTCCGTGCCAGGAATTGGTTATATCTTGTTGAATCACTGGTCAAGGTGGTCCCAAGAACCCTCCCCAAACATATCCCAGGCTATTGCCAAGGCTATTGGTTGCCCTCAACAACCCGATATTAAGGCCCTATTGCTGAAGACAACACTTATGGCATGAAACATGGGAAAGTTGAGCTGCTATCCAACTAAAAGTGTAAGTAGTGTTCACAGCGCTGGAGTGTGCTCTGCCAACTACCGTTGGAGGAAGGTAATCATCAATATCACCTAGCTCCAAATCTGCAGCTCTCAGTAATGACCTGCTTGCAGGATATACTGGTGAAAGAGTGGCACAAATATGGCGAGAGTTACAACCTCTTTTTGATTAGATTTAAGGCCCACCCAGAGATGGAATCCATACCTGATACTGCTAATGTGGCCAAGAACAGGAGACTAGCCAGGTCATGGGCCTATTGGAAAAGTCATTACTATTCTGCTAAAGGAACACAGCAATAAAATGATTCTTAATGACATACTGCTATACTCATAGATCTGTGCCTCAACTCACATCATAGAAACTTGTTTCTTCTTGCAGTCGATAATAATGAACACCGAGACCCACAAATGGACAATGTGCAGAGTGAGAGACTTTGGAACAGTCCGATCTAAATGGGATTTCTTCTTTAAACTTTTCTGCTCAGGGATTAGAGAGCTGTGTGGACGGGAATGTGGAAAGATTTTCAAAAACAGAGCAGGTGGATGAATCCAAGGAAATAGTGTCTTCCTGACACAACAGGTCCGATGTACATCGATATCATAAAGACTATAGCAACATGCACAAGACCGGCATAGGTTCAATACAGAAAGGGTCCCAGCACAGAGAACGGGTAGTAGACACAATCTCCCAGCCTTAATCAAGAAGCTATCTGCAAATGATACTCTTTGGTAAAGAAAAAATTAATTTTCTTCAGTGGAGTTGCACTGGGTATATTAACCACATTTCATGGCAGTCATTATGTCCAGGAATAGTTGACCCACACAAAACAAGCTCCATGTTTTATTTTGGTGTGTGCTTTCTCTTTTATTTTATTTTGTCATTTCCCAAGTTTTAAAAACCTTTGTATTGGATCTTTGTGACTTTCACATCATGCACCCCAATCCCACTCATCTTTGCCCCTCCCCCCCGTACCCACCCTCCACCCTTTACAACTTCTCCTCTCAACACAGGAAAAGAAATCTCATTGTGGAAACTGTAGTGTGTCACAGTACACCCTTTTGTCCACAAATCTTTACTTGCAAATGGTCATTGCAATGACTCGGTCTGGTATGAAGTATCTGACTTCTCCTCTGCCAGTACTGGAACCTCCATGGGACTTCTCTTAGATACCCTGTTGTTGCCCTGTGTCATGGAGATCCTGTAGTTTTGGATCTGTAGGACCTGTCTCTTCATGTACTCCGGCAGTTCATCGATGTGGTAGCTGTTGGGGTGGGCCAACTCAAAGCCCTGGATCTGAGTCTGAGAGGTATCTGAGCTGGTCAGTGCACGGGTGCTCCTATTCTCATGCCCTGGGGGCAACTCACCAGCACCCCTCCCCCAGTGTTGCAGCAGGTGAGGGACACGACAAGTTTTCTCACTCTCATGACCTTAGGAGCCAGCTCTCCCACTGGCCATAGGTGACAAGGGAGAGGTGTGGGGGTGGGGGGATATTTCTCCCTTGTCATTTCCACTGTACAACAGACTCCTGTGTTCACTCCCTCAGGGCAGGCTCATCTTCAACCCCTATGTCCAAGGCCAGCTCTACTGTGCTGCCCAAGAGAGGTGCAAGTCCTGCTGTCCCCAGTGCTGCAGCAGGTGAGGATCGGGGCCAGTTCCCTCTCCTGCTCTCAAAACCCCAAGGCCAGCTCTCCCACTGGCTGTAGGTGACAAGGGCTGAGGGGGACATCTCTCCCTTGCCCATGCCACTCACTGCACAAGTAGACAAGGGACAGGGATGGCTCTCTTGCACTCATATCCTTGAGACCAGCTTGCCTGCTCCCCTACCACCAGAATCAGCTTTGCTATGCTGCCCAGGAGAGGTACAGAGTTGCTCTCCTGAGTGCTGCGACTGCTAAGGGGAAGGCCAGCTTCCCTGCTCTCCTGACCCCAGGGCCAGGTCTCTCACCTGCAACAGGTGGTCAGGGGTGAGGGAAGAAGAGACAAAGAGGGTATCTTGTTTATGCCACAGCACAGGAGACAAGTGGCAGGGCTAGCTCTCCCATGCTTATACCCTTGGGGCCGGCTCACCCACAATTCTCCCAATGTGTGGCCTGCTCTCCTGAGCATTGCAGCTGGCTATGAGCAGGATCAGCTCTCCTGCCCTCTTGCTCCCAGGGCCAGGTGTTCCTCAATGCCCAGGCAAGGGGTGAAGCCAGTTCTGCACAGCCGTAAGACATCAATATGTTCCCGGGCAGCAGCCCAGACCAGAGATGTGTGCCTGGACTTTGATGGTAACAGATTCCATGCTGCTTCAGGGCTATGGACCCAGATGTGGTCCCCAGTGGCAGCACAGGCCAGAACCCCACCATGGTCCCAGGTGGCATCACTGGCTACTCATCACAGGCTGTTCCTCATTACCCTCAAGTCTCCAGTTCTTCCTCTCTTCATTGTGCCCACATTCTTCTGTTTCTCTTTCTCTTCCATCTTTCCACCACTCTCTTAGTGGAGCCTGGGGTCTCTGAGTATCTGGAGTCATCTCTGGAGTGGTCTTGGGAGTGCTATGTCCTGGTTGAACATTATGGTATCAGGCAGGGGTCATCTCAGGCATGGTCTGCCTCACTTAGGCCTACATGTCACTGGACGGGTGGTCGTCTCAGGCTCACTTTTTTCAGGGAATATTAGGCTACTAATCATTCAGGTGCTCACAGGTCAGAACACTCAGAGTAGAAATAAACTCCTTTTTGCCAACTATGGACGTACAAGTGACACAGCAGCCACATCTGCAATGCCTCAGTGTTACCATTCTGTCTAAACTGCACCCCACAGTTACCTGGCAACAGCCAGGTATGCTCTGCCCTACCGTTACCTGGCAACAGCCAGGTAGGCCTGACCCACTATAAAAGGGGCTGATTACCCCCTTCTCCCTCTCTTGTTCTCTTGCTCCTCTCTTGCTCTTTCCCTGCTTCCCTTCCCCCCTCTCTTCCCATCCCCATCACCCCCCCCCAAGTGCTCATGGCCGGCCTCTACTTCTCTACCCTCTCTCTGCCTCTACTACCCTCTTAACTCCTCTCCCCATGCCCTAATAAACTCTATTCTATACTATACCTTCTTGTGTCTGGTCTATCAGGGGGAAGGGATGACTTAGCATGGGCCTGCTGAGGCACCCCCTTCCCCCACACCTCACCACACCTCCATAGAATATATCCCCCCTCTCTTTATCTTTTTAAAAACACAACACTCTGGGACAGGCATTTTGTCATTTTTTGATGGTGCTGATACTATGTATGTATGTATGTATGTATGTATGTATGTATGTATGTATGTATTCTCTCAT
This sequence comes from Uromys caudimaculatus, assembly GCA_028551405.1. Lineage (NCBI taxonomy): Eukaryota > Metazoa > Chordata > Mammalia > Rodentia > Muridae > Uromys > Uromys caudimaculatus. Next base: position 19,076,852 of record CM052722.1, on the reverse strand, counting down.
ATGGTCTCTGCGCTATCCAGCATCTGGGTCCTGGCCCTCCAGGCAGTGTCAGGGGTGGGCTCCCTCTTGTGGCATGGGTCTCAACCTAGACCAGTCATTGGTTGGCCTCTTCCATAATTTCTGGACCATTTTTAACCTGGCACATCTTGCAGGCAGGACAAGTTGTAAGTCAAAGGCTTTGTGACTGGGTTAGTGTCTCAGTCCCTCCACTGGAAGTCTGGCCTGGTTATAGGAGATGGCTGGCCCAGGCTCTATGTCCCCTGATAATAGGAGTCTTCCCTAGGGTCACTCTTGTAGATTCTTGGGAGCTTTTGTTGCACTAGGTTTTTACCTTGCTCCTGAAATGTCCCCCAATTCCAGTTGTCTCTTCTAGTACCCCCTTCATTTCTCTGCTCCACCTGATCCCTTCATTCCCAACCCCACCTACTTCCGGCCCACCAGCAATAGAGATTCATTTCCCCTTCCCAGGAAGAGCCATGATTTCCCTGCGTGAGCCCTCCATGTTAGTTAGCCTCTCTGGGTCTGTGAATCTGTAGTATGGTTATCCTTTATTTTACAGCTAATACCCTCTTATAAGTGAGTTCATAACATGCTTATCTTTCCTGTCTTATTGGTTTTGTTTGTTTGCTTTTTTGTTTTCGTGTGTGTGTGTCTGTGTGATAGAAAGACAGAGAGACAGAGACAGAGACAGAGACAGAGAGGAGAGACAGAGATGGGAGACACACAAATTTGGGTAGGTAGGGAGGGGGAGTTGGGGAAAGGAAAACATGATCAAAGTGCAGTGTGTGAAAAAATAATTAATTCAGGATAATCAGAATGTTACAGGTAAAACACTAAAGAAGGCCAGCTGCAAGTACTCAAGAGTTTCCTGAATACATCATATTCAGCAGATTAAGAAACTAGAGCATCAGGATGGGGAGAAGGGTAAGAGTGCTTGCAATCTGAACTTGAGGGCCTGGGTTTGAATTCCCAGTATCCATGTAAAGGAAGTTGGTCATGGCCACACATGTCTGTAATCCTGGCATTTGGGGGCAGAAGTAGGCACATCCTGAAAGATCACTGGCAATTCAGCATAGCCAAATTGGTGAATTTCAGATTCATTGAAAGATTCTGCCTCAAAGGAATAAGGTGGAGAGGAAGAGATGAAAACACACACACACACACACACACACACACACACACACACACACACACACACACACACACGCACACGCACGAGAGAGAGAGAGAGAGAGAGAGAGAGAGAGAGAGAGAGAGAGAGAATCAATAGAGTCTGCTGCCTAAGCCCTTGCTTTGGGTCCTAGAGTTAAACACATGTAGGACTACTGGTAGAACGTTTCAGGGCTATAAGTGACCTTTAAGGTCTCCTATTATACCTGACTAAACTGAAGAAGGGCACTTTGAGGCTGCTTGTCAATGACCATAAAGCCATTCCTGGGAGAATCTGGACTTCCTAACTCCATATTCAGCATTTTTCCATCCAACCACTGAACTGCTGAAGGATTGTCTCTAGAATAAAGTGTTACGGTCCTTCCATTCTTTACTGGCATTTAACCTTTGGGAGTTGGAGTTGGCTAGATCTAAGAGAAGATGATCTTTAGTGGAGCCACTAGCCTAATAATACCACTATACCCATGTTTTTGATGAGCCAACCATGACATTATTCAACCTTTGTAAGTATGTTGATGTGTGAATTTACAGAGTCTAGAGCTACCCATGACCTAGCTTTCCAAAGGCAATGGTTGCTTTTCAGAGCAGTGCTTCTGCAAGTATGGTTCTGGGCCCACCACCATCAAAACACCTGGGAGTTGTGAGTTTTATCCCAGATTAAGTGAATCCGAAGTTTAGAGATGGGTTGTAACAATCTGTTTAATAAACATTCCTGAGGACTTTGGTACTCATTCAAATTCAAGACATGCACATTTAATTGCTGTTGTTTTTGTCTTGTGGACTACACCTGAGATTTTTCATTCACTCTGCTTCCCATGTTGCTGCCAAGAGCCCATATGTGAAACCTTCTTCCTATAGGATGCTCCTGGCCAACCATAGTTGTCTTAGTTGAGCTGTTTCAACATTCTCTGTCCTGTGTATACATATGGCGGCTAGGGGCCAGGGACTGATGGGTGCAGCTTACCAAAGGCTCTTTGCCTGAAGATTGATCAGGTAAGGTTCTACTATACTGTTTCCATTTTAGAGTTCCCCCGGGACTTGGGAAAGTAATGAGGTAAAGCGGAAAGGGAAAGGGTGAGGGCGAGCCAGCCAGGCACTGGGATTTCTCTACAACTCTATCTGTCCTTTCTCCCAATCCCATTTTTCTATCTCCTTTATAGATTTCTTCTACAAACATTCCTCTGTCCAACACAAAGATTACTTGCCCAAGAACCACCAACTTCAGCTCTGCTTCTGGAGAGCCTCACCCAGGACAATTAGCAAGTGCACTTCAAAGATATCCCTTTCATGGGTGTGCATAGCAAGAGTTCTCAGTGAGACGTTCCCTGGGATTTGGAGAGCTCGTTTCTCACCTTGTTGGATGCTTTACATCTACAGCTCCCACATTCCATCAATAATTTGGAAGGTTTCTATGACTACATGACATTTACTTTCATGAACACTGATTTCAGGCAAGAGCAATCCCAGGCAACAGAAATGGGAAAACATCTGGCCGCTGTTTTAGCCAGTCCAATTGCTGGTGTATGCCGCAGTTTGATTTTGTTGAAGTTAGGGGAAAAAAAAAAAACCCAAAAAACGAAAAACCACCACCACTAACAGATGATTCAGCATGTTGCTCACAGCCATCTTTTGCATTTGTTTGGGTCCTTCAGTCTCTGGAGGCACATGTGCAATAGTTAGAGATCTGGCCCCCAGGGTTAGCTCTTCTGTAGGAAAGGGCCACAAGATGTCTCACTGTAAACTCCAAAGATACTGACTAAGCTCTTCTCCCAGCCTTAAAATTATGAGGAAGGGATTCTTTTGGAATTCTTCATCTTGGAATGGAAACAAGATTCAATGATGAGTCTGTTTCCAGAATGCTCTATGTCCTTGGGCTCTGGAATTCTTGGTTCCCACAGAGCTTCATACAAATGGCCACAAGTAGCAAGTAGGACTCTGCAATATGACACTTGAGACAGCCCCTAAGTAAAAAGTTACCTCTGGATCAGCCAGGAGCCATTTTTAAAATATGTTCTCTTTTCTCTCTTACCCATCCTCATATAGGCTCCACCCAACACGATGGAAATGAATTGTCAGCATCCAGTTGGGAAAGAGTCTTAGGTAGCTTTCTTCATTTCTTTAAGACCACAAAACACAATTGTATTTTATGAGACCCAATCCTCACAGGAAACGTGATATAAATGCTATATTTCACTGTCCCAACATTATTGTTCACAAACCTGGAAGTCTCACAATGCAAATTAGGTGAATTTCCTTTTAGAACTATCTACCTGGTATTCCCAGCATGAAGCATTATAAAGGAAAGGCAATACTTTGGTGCTTATGCATACACCAAAAGATACAAACACTTGCATGCGCTTGTGCACTCTTGAGCATGCGCGCATACACGCACATAAACACACACACACTCACGTTTGAAATAGTGTTTCATGCATCCCATATTGTCCTCAAACTTGCTGTATAACAAAGGATGGCCTTAACCTTCTGATCCTTCTGCCTTCAACATCCCGACTACCGGCATCATAGGCATATACCACCACACTTGGCTCTAGGAATAGAATTCAGGGACCTCTGCAGGCTAGACAAACACTCTACCAACTGATCTCCACCACTAGCCTCATATTGGGCGGTTCTTTTGTTTGTTTGTTCATCTGTCTGTTTGTTTTTGAGCTATGGTTTCACTTTGTAGCCCAAGCTGTCCTGGAACTCACTAGCCTAGGCCGCCCTTAAACCTACTGTGATTCTGCTGTCCATAGCCTCTCAAATACTGGAACTAAAGATGTGAGCCATCAGTCCTGATCTGAGAAAATATTAATGAATACTTATTTTAAGCATGAGCTATCTATTCATTTCTGGATACGCATCATTTTATTTCTGGCTAACCACAGGAGAGGTGAACATTAGATCATATTGTTGCAAGCCCCTCTGAAAAACTGCCTTTGGTAGGAGGTGCATCTATAACCATCTTTGTTAGCCTTCGACAAAGAGTTTGTAAATAACACCCTGCAGCATAGCAGCCACGGCTATATCATCAATGCAGATGTGCTCTGTGGGAAGACCTGTGCGGGAGTGGGTTTTTAGCTCTCCCTTCTGGTCAAACTTCCACCCCAGATTACAGGCAAGTTTTTTCTTAGACAATGAATCAAACAGCCTGCATTTTCTCTGAGTGGGACATTAGAAAGTATAGAGCCATATTTTAGGCCTGTCTTTGTAATGGAGCCTGAATATCCCCCCCATGCCAGCTTGCTTTAGCTCATGTACATTTCTATAAGCCCTGATTTCTCAGTTTTATATATCTAGCTTACCTTAATAAATCTAAGGAATCATGAAGAACCATTGTTCTTAACCTTCCTAATGCTGTGATCCTTTAAAAAGATGCACGCTGTGGTGATTCCCAACCATAAAATTATTTTGTAACTACTTCATACCTGTAATTTTGCTACTGTTATGAATTATAATCTGATATGCAGGATATCTATCTAATATGTGGCCACAAAAGAGGTTATGACCAACAAGTTGAGAGACACTGATCTAGAATATTTTCTGTGTTAAATTAAGGAGTAAATTTTAATAATTTTCGATCTGGGAAAAATGTTCTTGTATAAAGTGAGTTCATGACCACTCCAAGGTGTGGTTGAAGGAAAGGTTTTTATTGTAGATATGAGGGAGTGCAGAGGCAGAGGCATCGGGAAGGGTTCAGAGCAGAGAGAGAAAGTAGTAGAGGAACCATGGCCCGCAGATTGGACCTGGCCATCAGGAGAGAGAGAGAGAGAGAGAGAGAGAGAGAGAGAGAGAGAGAGAGAGAGAGAGACTAAAGAGAGAGGAGCAAGAGTTCATGGCCAAAAGGTCAGGGTTATATTGGAATGAGAAGGTGGGGGAGGGTCTGTGTGGGAGGGTGGGGAAGAGCCAGGATGTCAGCACAGACTCTGTAACACGTATTTGCTATGCGGAGAGAG
>CM052722.1:19055790-19071626 GCA_028551405.1 Uromys caudimaculatus | reverse complement strand
TTTTTGGTATGCCAACAGACACCAGAGATAACCATTTGTACCTCGTGACTCATTTCGTTATTTGGAAATGACAGGAATTTGGGGTAGTGGAGTTTCCTTTGGACCAGACAGTTACCAAACTGCTCCATACTCGTCTGAAACCAAGCTAGAAATGTTAAACAGATTATGCGGTAGACTCCATTCTGAAATGGGGGTCAGGATTTACAGGGACAATTAAAATGTCAACCCTGCTAACAAACCGATGGAGGGTCTAGAGTCTGGGATCACACAGAAGGGAAGCTAATATTTACAAATATCCAAGAGAAAAACAACCAGGAAGCATTTCTCTTGACTAAAGAAAACACTGCCAATGTCAAAGGGCAATGAGGTCAAAATGGCAGAGTTGCTGGGGGCAAAGTTCATGAGGCCTTATAACATGGATCTTCAGGTTGCTGCCCCCTGGTTTTGTTTTGTTGTTGTTTTTAGATAGGGTCTTGCTGTATAGCTCTGGCTGTCCTGGAACTAGTTATGTAAAGACCTAGATGGCCTTGAATTTACAGAGATTCAGTTTCTCCTGCCTACCCAGTACTGGGCTTAAAGGCACAGGTCACCATTCTTGGTTTGCCTCTCCCTTTAACTAAACAAAGCTCTGGGAGATAGCCAGAGAATATGCAGCATCATGATTCTCTGTGGTGGATTCCACATGATTATTCTTCATCTTGCTAGATTTTTGCAAGAAATGGTCTGATCATTTCAGTCTGGGGCGAATTATTTTCTTCTTCTTATCTTTACTTCCAAATGATTATTGGAGGCCCTGGACTTAGTGGGAGAAGTAATCTGGGGTATGAGTGACGGAGGAAGAATGCCATGGAAAGGTTCAGGCCTTACAATGACTGTTGATGATTTTCTGTTGGCTGGTTGATTCTAAGCATGGTACTCAGGACAGTTTTGAAGAACAACTCAGAAAAACATGAACAAACATAATATTTCATGAAAAGAAGACAAAGCATATATAATAGTTCCCACATGCAATGCAATAATAATCTGAAAACTGAATTTCTAGAAGTTTAGAGTTCCTTCAATTGACAAGAATGGTCTAGAGCTGTGAAGCTTAACTCTCCTTGTGCTGCGACCCTTTAATACAGTTCTTCATGTTGTGGTGACCCCCCAGCCATAAAGTGATTTTTGTTGCTACTACTTTCTAGTATTAATTTTGCTACTGTTATAATTCATAATGTAAATATCTGATATGTGACCCTCAAAGTGGTCACAATCCACTGGTTGAGAACCCGTGTTTTAGAGCCTAAGTGAACTTTGGAGTCTTTCTGCTAGAATTACAATGAGGACGCTGTAAATGCTTGTGAGGTTTCATAGAAGCAGTCCCTTGCTCCTTGGCTTTAATGTAGCACTTATTTTTCTGTGAATCATTGAAAATACTCTTGAAGCTTAATTGAAAAAAAAAAAAACACCCTCTAACTTGCTTGTGGTGGTTTGAATGAAAATCACCCCCCACCTCATAAGCTTGGGTATTTGAACACTTGGCCCTCTGTTTGTATCAATGAGAATTGTAGGCAAATAGTTTGTCTCTATTTAATTTTCTGATAAATATCCCTATAAGAAGTAGTTAAAGCCCCAGCAAATACTAGATAGTTTTGATGGAAGAAATATCAAATCTATGGCATTAAACTCTAGAGGTGGCTCAGTCAACTCTGTCACAATAGTTTGAGTGTATTGGAAGCTGACCACTATGTGACGTCTGAACACTGGTAAGTAATACATGAAATCCTTCTTTTTACTGAAAACTTGGCTCACCTGGCAAGCTTACACTTTCTTCCTGACAAGACACAGAAAGCATATTATACGAAAAACATGTTGCAGCCTGACTGTTGCCTTGGAGTCTAACTACATACCTTAATCCCCTTTTTTGTTAATATAACAAAATACCAAAGCTGGGCTAACTTATAAAGAAAAGAGATGTTTTTTAGATCACTGTTTGGGAGGCAGAAAGTACTAACTGCATGGCACAGTATCTGGTGACACCCCTTCTCTCTGGTTTCATCACTTCTTCTTGGAAGGTAACTATCAGAGGAATGTGACACTAGCATCTCCTAATCAATTCCATGGCCATGACTATATTTGACCTAACAATCTACCACTTGATTCTACCAGTTCAAATTCTCTTTATTTTCCGATACCACCATTCAGGAGATCAGAGCTCTTATACACCAACCTTTGAACATCCTAAACTGCATGTGAACCATAGACTACCAACTTAATTTGAAAAGAAAACCATGCGGACATGTGTATCAGTTGTTTATTACCACGGTATCACCATATAACAAATCGATCCCAAACTCAATGGCATTAAAAGCCTACTAATTATAACTTTTGAGTATACAAGAAGATAGAGCTTTAATTGTTGTTGTGCTATGCTCACATTTGTGGTTAGATTTGTATAAAATCCTTTTCTCTGGGGATGGGCTGCCGGTCTGCTGTTTATTGGCTAGTCTGGTCACATTCACACAGTGGCTTCAAGGCTCCCGAAGAAGGATTGGAAGTTCCAAGTCCTTTTGAAGTCAACGTTTAGAAATGACACATAATCCTTTTGATGCGTCATTGTCAAACAACTTAAAAGGTCGTCCTAGATTCCAGGCACAAGAAATAGGCACAATTAAAAAAAAAGTTGCAGGGGGCGACAACAAAAAGGCTTAGTGGTTACAAGCCATTGCTGTTGCAGAGGATGCCAATTTGGTTCTCAGCACTCAAGTCAAGTAACTCATAACCATCTGTAACTCCAGCTCTGGGGATCAGATACCCATGTCTCACCTCGGTGGGTACTGGAACTGTACTCATGTACACATTCCTACACACACGCACACACACACGCACACACACACGCACACACATGCACACGCACACACACACGCACACACACACACAATTAAAAACAAGTGAAGAATCTTTCAAAAAATAATTGTAGGCCAAGGAATGAAGGGGTAAAAAATTGAGACCTTCTTGCAATAATCTACTATGTTAAGTTTGTGTACTTTATTAAATATTAGCTACGCTATATCTCATCTTATAATTAAAACGAAGACTCCAGTAAAGACTAAGTGAAGGCAGATAGTTTGCCTAGTTCTCATCGACAGTTTTGGAGTTTTCAAAGATTTTGAAAATTATTATTTTTATTTATTTACTTCTTATTTTGAGACAAGGCCTCACTTTGCAGCCTGACTGGCCTGGAATTCCCTTGTAGACCAGGCTATCCTCAAACTCATGGAGATCCCCCTGCTTGGCTTCCTGAATGCTGGGATTAAAGGCTTGTACAATCTCTCTCTGTCTCTGTCTCTGTGTCTCTCTGTCTGCATAGGAGTGCATGTGTCACACTACATGTATAGAGGTCACAGAACAACTCTCAGAACCAGTTGTTTGGGATCCAGGGACTGAACTCACGTCTGGCTTGCGAAGCTTTACCTACTGAGCCATCTTCCTGGCTCTATTTTTTTTTCTACCGGGAGCAAAGGTAGAAATTAATACTTGAGCTGAAATAAAGCAGCCAGCCTGTGGATCTTCCCATGTGATGAATTACATGAGTAATGTCTCCATCTGTACCTAAAATGCATAATCATGTGGCATATGGTGATATGAGGAGTCAGATGGGGGCTTCAGACAGGGAACGTATCCTGTGTGTAAACTGCAGCTGGCGAGCATAGACGCTCCTCATTAGGAGGGAACAGAACCATTCATCATGTAAAGGAGGCAGCGGGTCAGCGGCAGCTCTGGTACCCGATGCAATCCTGTACAATCCCCCAGACCAGGCTGGAGACAACGCTGCAGTGAAACTGCTGAGAGAATACAGATGCCACTAGGAACATGCTGTTCCATAGCAGGAGAGGAAAGGGGCTCCACACTCTCTCCTGTTTAATAAACATGGTGCAGAAAGTCGCCCTCTTATTGGGAGCAACAAACATCTCTGGATAAATCTCCAACAAGGATAATTTGGGGAAGGTTAGTAAATGCACACACTCCTTCTAGAAGCAGGGAATCTGTGCTAAGCTTGCTTGCTTTTCCGAAGTTATATTCTCCAGGGAACTAAGCATCTCCATGAGAAAACACCCAAAGGGAACTGTTGCCAAGATGGTAGATGCTTACAGACACATTGCCCACTCTGCATACACAGAACGAACTGGGCTGACCCTTGAAGTCCCCAGGACATCACGGGTCCTCGTGTTTCTGACACAGTCACCTTGTGATGATTACTATTGAGTGTCCATTTCACAGGGTCTACATTCATCTATGAGATAAACTTCCAGGCTTATATGTTAGGGTGTTTCTGGACTGGAGAAACTAAAGTGGGAAGACTCATTCTAAACACGGGTAGATCATCCCATGGGTTGAGGTTCTGGACTGAAGAAAAACTTAGCAGCAGCATTCAGCTTCCCCCACCTCCTGAGTGTGGACACAATGTGACCAACTGCCTAATGCTCCTGGTCACCATGATTTCTTTGAATTGTACCCTCAACCTGTAATAAACCCTGCCTCCCTTAAGTTGCTCTTGCCAGGCATTTTTATTGGAACAATAGGAAGGATAACTATTACATTCCTAATTTGTGAATGAGAGAGTAAAGATTTTATGTACTGTGTATAACAAAGCACTCTCCCAATTCTGGCTTAGTACAACACACATTTATTGCTCGATGGTTTCTGTGGGCTGGAAATTGAAGAACACTTTAGCTGAGTAGCTCTGGCTCTCTCCTAAAGTTGCAGTCAACACGGCAGCTGGAGTTATGGTCATCTGAGGGCTAGCCTGGCTCTGGAGAGCAAGATTCTAAGATGACTGCTCATATGCAGGGATCCTTGGTTCCTCATCATATGTAATATCTGGAGAGCTGCCTGAATCCTTAAGTATTCTTATGATGGTGCTACTTGAAGAGGGGGGATCTCTTACAACCAAATTTCTCTTGAAAGGGATGTATCAGTTTCTTTGGAGGTCTTTTCATCATGGGAACTGTCGGCATCGGAATCACCAAACCAGTGACGTCACACCCAGGCGACAGCTCAACCCGCCCACCTGTTACCAAGGCAACAGTCACCATATTCCCAGAATCCACTTGGCCCACCGCCCACCTTTACCTGTGGCTACCTCACTCTCTATATGTAAACGGGAGACCCCTCTGATCTTTCTCTTTTTTCCCCTCTCTCTTTTCCCTTTCTCTTCTCGCCACTACCTTCCCCCCTTCCAATAACCCCTCCCCCCCCCCATGTGGAACTGTTTGGCCTGGTGTGATTTCTGGAACCGCGTGACCAACCCCGCCGATTATAACACCACACATATCCAACCCTTTCATCATTTTTACAAGATTGGTGCCACTTCCCTTAGAGGAAGGACTGGTGCTGGGTCAGGTGTCTCTGGAGGAGAAGGAATTGGGGATTTGGCTGCAGCCTTAGAATGCGTGATAAGAGGGGTGAAGGTTGGTGCCAATGCAGGGTGATTGGAGCGACCTGCAGCTGGCACAGAAGGAGGGGAGGATCTCTGGAGAGATCGAGCTAGTAGGCCCTGGGGTATCCTGGTGAGAATGAGAAACTGAGGCAGCAGTTTGGGTTTCAGGTGGTGCGGAAGGTGGCGTGGAAGCAGGTCTGCAGCGGAAGGGAGGAGGTTTGTTAGCTGGATCTAGGGTTGTGAAGACATCTGGTAGCAGATGAATAGGTTTTATAGCTAAGAGAAGTTGGGATGGAGAACAAGCAGAACACATAGAGGGTTGAGAGTGAAGATAGATAAAAGCTTGAACATATGGGATTTCCTTCCATTTACCAGACTGCTGGCAGTATGTATGGAGATCTTTCAAAATGATCATGTCTAACGTGTCATTAGTTGGCTATTTGGAAATATTTTATAAAGCGTACTGAATCCAAACCTTATTGCAGAGGTGTATCAATTTTGAGGGCCTCAAGTCAGGCGTTAATTTAAGAGATTTGAAGTTTGCCAGGAGACATCCCAGAGGGGTGTCTGGAGGTACGTTCGAAGACCAATTAGTACCCATTTGGTGTTGGGGGATGTTACTGAACTATTCATGCCGATGTCCCAGAGAATAAGTTCAGTAACCAGAGGCCAGTTAAGCAAGAAATTCAAGTTGTCATGAGAATCCTAGGAGCCTCGGCTGGCAATTTCCCCGAAATTGCCAGAAAGCAATTCAACCTAGTACTAGGAATTTTTTTTAATAACTGGGGAGGGGGTATGAACTGCTTTTGAGAGGGGAGGACACCCAGGGGCTAGGTCCTAACTTGAAGGTCAGCTAGGAGGCCAGTCATAGAGACTGGGGCAATGAGAAGCCAACCCCTCAGCCCAGAAAGAGTTGGCCAGACGCTATCTGAGCAAAAAAGGGTCCTCCCGCCGATTGGAGAAACTCCTTACCATTCAAAATGCCAGCGTGTGTTTGCGGACTGCGCAGTCAGTTAGCAGGAGGCGTGGAACTGTTTGTTCGGTGTGGCGCCACGTGGTGGAAGTTTGTGAGTCTGGCGGCGGCGTGGCAGCAGGGTGCCGGTGGAAGAAGTCTATGTGGTGTATCAGCGGCTTGTGGGCGGTGATGGCAGTAGCGATGACAGTAGTGGCAGTCCACGTGGGCGGCTGGAAGGTCACTCAAGGCTGCGACCTGGGGCCCCGCCCGGACCCTGCAGCAACCTGTGTCGAAATTCCCGGGTTTTGACACCAATCTTGTAAAAATGGTGAACTGGTTGGATATGTGTGGCGTTATAATCTGGGGATGGTCTCGGGGTTCCAGAAACCACACCAGCCCAAACAGTTCATGTGGGGGGTTTATTGGAAGGGGGGGCAAGGTAGCAGCAAGAAGAGAAAGGGAAAAGAGAGAGGGAAAAAAGAGAAAGATCAGAGGGGTCTTCTGTTTATATATAGAGAGAGTGACGTAGCCGCAGGTAAAGGTGGGCAGTGGGCCAAGTGGATTCTGGGAATATGGTGGCTGTTGCCTTGGCAACAGGTGGGTGAGTCGAACTATCGCCTGGGTGTGACGTCACCAGTTTGGAGGTCCTGATGATGATATAATAGTGGAAGGGACTATACTAGGACTGTACTAAGGTGTTAATACCAGGCAATAGGGACCACTAGGACATCTTGGGTGTTGTCATCACAGACAGATTCAATGGACTTTATAGTTCCTTCCTTTCTGAGTGGTTCCACGGTGTGCTGGCTTGGTTTGAGTGTCAACTTGACACAAGCTAGAGTCATCAGAAAGCAAGGATCCTCAGTAAGGAAATGCCTCCATGAGAGCCAGCTGTAAGGCTTTTTCTCATTTAGTCATCAATGCGGGAAGGCCCAGCCCATTGTGGTTGGTGCCATTCCTGGGTTGGTGGTCCTGGGTTTTATAAGAAAGCAGGCTGAGCAAGCCATGAGGAGCAAGCCAGTAAGCAGAAGCCATAGCCTCTGCATCATCTCCTGCTTTCAGGTTTCTGGCTTGCTTGAATTCCTGTCTTGACTTCCTCCAATGATGGACTGTGATCTGGAAGTGTAAGCCAAATAAACCTTATCCTTCCCAACTTGCTTTTTTTGTCATGGTGTTTTTATCACAGTATTAGAAACCTGAAGTAAGACACATGGCTTTGTGTAGAAGCAACACACACACACACACACACACACACACACACACGCACGCACATACCCACACACACACCAATCTGACCCTAGAAGATTTAAATGTAAACTAGGCTTTAATAGAGGAAAAGAGTATCTTGCTTACAGTCCATCCACTTTGAGCTATTCTGACCTCATAAAGGTTAGTACACAGATAAACTGTACCCACTGGAAGGGGGAAGGGGGTCTCATAGAAGGGAATTCTAGCGTATAACACCACTTTCACTCATCTGTCTATCTACTATCTGCTTGTCTATTATCTATCTATCTATCTATCTATCTATCTATCTATCTATCTATCTATCTTCTATCACCTATCATCTATCATCTATATATCTACGAGGGGATTATTTTTCTAGCTAAACTTTGCTTAGAGATGCATCCTTGTTTAAAAGGAAGCTTTTGTCTGCAGTGCTTGAGATCATTCAGCATCCTATTTTTGCAAAGCGCAGAAGTACGAAATATATGCTTTCATAATTCCTCATGCACAATTTCATGACCTAAATGTTTTTGAAAAGCCCAAAGCCTCTCTCATTAGTGATTTGCTAGCAAAATTTGACTACAGTTGTCCTGGAGCTTCTTATAGTCTCTGTTCTCATTTAGTAAATATCTATGTATTTCACTGCATAGAAACTAATGCAGTTGATTATAGGATGCTACCCCAGAGCCTGCTGGGGAATGTAATAATAGACACTACAGACACTGCATTGCCTTTCATAAAATAGAAAATTATTTGGCTCTGTGTGGGTGGGCACTGCTTTTGTACAGTTAATGCCAACTAGGCAAGTTTTGCAAAAGGCCAGTTGTCTGATCTCACAGCAGAAAATGGGCCCCTATTATTACATGGTCTAAAACCTTAAAATTTAATGAGAATCTTAATAAAATAGAGGCCACCCAATTTCTTACTCAAAATCCTTTGATCTAGATAAGTTTTGAAGTTTATATTTGCATATTTAGAAACAGGGCTGTGGGGATGGTTCAGTTAATAAATTTCTGAGTTGAATCTCCAGAACCCATGTAAAACTAGCCACGCATGGTGATGTGTGTTTATAATAATCTCAGTGCTGGGAGGCAGACATGCAGATCTCTGGTCTAGCCTACTTGACAAACTCCATGCCAGTGAGAGATTCTGTCTCAAACAAAGAAAATGATAGACAGCATTTGAGGAATAACCTTTGAGATTGTCTTCTCCCTCCACATGTACATGTGTACATGTACATAGATACCTGTAGACGCATGTGCACTTTCACATGTACACAAACACACATACACAGAGAAAGAAAGAAATATGCAGGACATCACACATGATATAACTTTTGAAAGCTCTGTTCCTTTGATTAGATGTGTGTGGCCTTGGATAAATTATGTAACCTCTGTCTTCCTCATCTGTGAAATGGGGCTATTTGCCCATGGAGCTTATGGTAGGATTTCAGTAAGATAAAATGGCAAGTGTTGTGGTAGATAAATCTTACTATTCTATTGCCCCCAGCCCCCATCTTGATTCCAAGTTTTGCAACCTGGGCCTTAATTCTGAACAAATTCTTGTACATTTGGCCCTTTCATATCTTGCTAAGTAGTTAATATAGTTCCTTCTTGCTTTAAGTATACCATGGGACCTTTCAGCCCAGACAAGATGTAATATTGCATACATGCTTAGTGGGAACCAGACCAATAAACAGCCATTTACTCCAGCTCACCCCCAAACTGATCTGCAGTTTGCTACTTTTCTTGAAGCACAAAACAGCCCCATCAATCAAACGAGGAGTGGTGAAAGGAAGAGTGCACACATTTTAGTCACAGTGGCCTGACTTTTGTGACTTTAGAATACACGCTGACCCACATCCCACAGCACTCTTTTAAATGATGTGAAGTGCATTTTGATTGTTAGCTCCCAGTTAGAGGTCAGAATTCCAAAGGGATCTTAGTTTAGAAGTACAAGTTGTAATTCCTTTTGTCTCTCCCCTAACCCCAGTTACACACGTTTCTTCATTCCTGATGATAATCTATGTATTAAGTTATCCTATTTGGCTCTAACCTATCAATGAAGGAACTATTTCTTCTCTCCCTCTCCCATCCTTTCTTTCTATCCCTGCTTCTCCCTTTTTTCCTCTTTGTCCCTCTTTTTTTTTTCTTTCTGAGACAGGGTCTCATATAGCTCAGGCTGGCCTTGAATTCACCATGCAAACAAGGATGACTTTGAACTCGTGATTTCCCTGCCTCCACCTCCCAAGTGCTGGGATTCCAGACTTACATTATCATGCCTATTTGTGCAGTGCAGGAGGCAGAAACAGCACTCTGCACATGTTAGACTACACCCCAAGCCCTAGTCTTTCTATCTTGATTTTATCTTTTATTCTAAAAATTTTAATAGTGCAACAAAAGAGGTCATTTAAAAGGAACAATGGAAATGACCTTTTGAAAAGTACCTTTTCAACCTGTTGGTGGCCTGACTCCAGAACTTGTGTTAGTTGTGTATGTAAAGCAATTCAATTACCTCCTTTCCATTGTCATTTCATTTTTCCTATTTTTCCGTCTATGCAGAGGGTTGATTCAATGCGGAGGTGAATACAGTTTCATTGCATTGGACAGTGGCAAGTGTGGTAGGCTGACGCTCAGTGAGCAGCTGCAGAAGTACGGCAGGCTATGTCTTGTTTACTGTCTACAATTAGTTTGCAAGCTTGTCGCTCCTGCAAACCCTCTATTTCCTAGGACCCTATAATTAGAAACGTGGAATGGTTAATCCCTATGGTCAACTTGATAGAATATAGACTCATGAAGGAGGCAAACCTCTGGGGAAGCCTGTGAAGGGATTTCTAAATTGAGTTAACTGAGGAAGGAAGACGTACCCCAACTGTGGTGGCACCATTCCTTCAAATAGGGTCTCAGGCAGAATGCAAAGGAGAAAGTGAGCTGGCTACTTTCCTTCATTTCTGTCTGCTTCCTGACTATGGATGCAATGTGACCAGCTGCCCCCTACTCTGCCATTAGGCCTGCTCTGCTGAGCAGACAATACCCCTAAACTGTGAGCCAAAACAAACCCTCTTTTTCTTAAGTGGCTTTTCTATTTTGTCATAGCAACAGGAGAAAAGTGACAGGTTGCTAGCCTGTAAGTAATGTGAAGCAGGCTACAATTATTTTTCGGGACAGTATAGGTTAAGCACATTAAGTTTGAATTAGAATGGCTGGGTTTGTATTCTCTTCCTGAGTTCTCATTAGTAACTCCCAGTAGCTATGTGACCTTGGGTAGGCTTCTTAAACACTCTATACTCCAGTTTGTTTGTCTGTTTGCCTGTTTCTTTCTTTCTTTTAGGGCCTCACCATGTAGATTTGGCTGTCCTATAAGTCATTGTGCAGTCCAAGCTGGCTTTGAACTCACAGAGATCCATCTGCCTCTGTGTACTGAATGCTAGGATTAAAGGCATGCCACTCTGTCTAGATATATTCCAGTTTCTTTATCTGATCATTGTGTTAATATAGCATGTCATTGACTCGTATACAAAATACAGAGGAAGTAGGGGGCTTGGGACAATAGCTCAGCCGTAGGGCACTTTCCTACAAAGTGCAATCCCTGACTAAAAACAGACATTTAAATATGTAGATATCACAGGATGCACCATTATTTTATGTATGACAAAGAAAAGTTTCTAATTATTAGATGTGCTCGGTGGTAGCATACAGTCTTCTATCAGAGAAGTTAAGTATACCTGTAAGGATTAATTAAATAAGTTAATTATGTAGACATGGTCTTTTTTGAGAAAGGATGTTACCACTGTAGTCCTGGCTGGCCTGGAACTCACCCTGTAGACCAGATTGGCCTCAAACTCACAGAGATCTTCCTGCCTCTGCCTCCCAAGTTCTGAGAATAAAATACAGCATCATTTGAAAAATATAAAATTATACATACAAATCAAACCAATGTCAATTTCTTGGTTTTGATATTTTACCAAAATTTTGTAAGGCCTAGCATTGTTGAAAAATGGAGAGATATATGTAAATGACCTCTCTGTACCATCTCAATAACTCACTGTGACTATGATTACTTCAAAATAAGAAATAGCAGTAAGATACCCAAATAGCGCTGGGAGAAAGCTAGCATCCCAAGAGTGTGGACAAGGCTGTGAGTGGAGGTATTTTGAGCACCACTGCTCAGCGGGACCCACCTGGAATCCTCAGGACTCAGGGAACTAAAAATAGCCTGGGACAGCAGCCTTCAGGTTTACGCCTGTGGTTTGTGCACACCTCTGCTCAGAGGGACCCACCCAGAACTCCCAAGACACAGAGTCTGAGGAGTGGCCTCCTGGTTTCCTTCTGCGGCCAGGGAGCTGATCCTGTGACACAGGGCTCCATACTCATTGCCAGGAGAGAGCTGGTCTCCCAGGAGTGCCAACACACCTTTGAGGACAGGAAGACCACCACTTCTTTTAAATTCCTCTATCAAGAGGGACCCTATCAGAGCCATCAGGACACAGGATCCAAGGAACAGGTGGGGACAGGATCCTTCTGGTTTCTGTCTGCACCCCAGAGCTGACCCTGTACCACAGCTTTCCAAACCTGAATTCCTCTCAGAGAGAGCTAGTCTTCAAGGAGTATTGACACAGAGGCTTGCAGGAGGGACAAGCCACAGTCAGAGAGAGCAAGACCAGCTAACACCAGAGTTAACCAGATGGTGAGAAACAAGGGAAAGAACACAACGAACAGAAACCAAGGCAACTTAGCATCATCAGAACCCAGTTCTCCCACCATAGTGAGCCCTGGATACCCCAACACACCAGAAAAGCAAGTATAAGATTTAAAATCACTTCTCATGATGATGATAGAAGACTTTAAGAAGGAAATGAATAACTCCCTTAAAGAAATACAAGTGAACACAGGTAAACAGCTAGAAGCCCTTAAAGAGAAAATACAGGAAAACACAATCAAACAGGAAAAGAAAATGAACAAAACCATCCAAGATCTAAAAATGGAAATAAAAACAATAAAAAAAAAATCACAGAGGGAGACAACCCTGGAGTTAGAAACCCTAAGAAAGAGATCAGGAGTCATAGATGCAAGCATCACCAACAGAATACAAGAGATAGAAGAGAGAATCTCAGGTGCAGAAGATACCATATAAAACATTGACACAACAGTCAAAGAAAATGCAAAATACAAAAAGCTCCTAACCCAAAACATCCATGAAAACCAGGACACAATGAGAAGACAGAACCTAAGGATGATAGGTATAGAAGAGAGTGAAGATTCTCAACTTAAAGGGCCAGTAAATATCTTCAACAAAATTGTAGAAGAAAACTTCCCTAACCTAAAGAAAGAGATGAACATAAACATTCAAGAAGCCTACAGAATTCCAAATAGATTGGACCAGAAAAGAAATTCCTCCCGTCACATTATAGTCAAAACACCAAATACTCAAAACAGGGAAAGAATATTAAAAGCAGTAAGGGAAAAAGGTCAAGTAACATATAAAGGCAGACCTATCAGAATTACACCAGACTTCTCACCAGAGACTATGAAAGCTAGGAGATCCTGGGCAGATCTCATACAGACCCTAAGAGAACACAACTGCCAGCCCAGGCTGCTATACCCAGCAAAACTCTCAATTACCATAGATGGTGAAACAAAGA
Source organism: Uromys caudimaculatus (assembly GCA_028551405.1). Classification (NCBI taxonomy): domain Eukaryota; kingdom Metazoa; phylum Chordata; class Mammalia; order Rodentia; family Muridae; genus Uromys; species Uromys caudimaculatus. The sequence goes on along the minus strand of CM052722.1, from coordinate 19,058,384 downwards.
TTTTCCATGACAAAACCAAATTTACACAGTATCTTTCCACAATTCCAGCCCTAAAAAGGATAATAGATAGAAAATGCCAACACAAGGAGGGAAACTACACCCTAGAAAAAGCAAGAAAGGAATCTTTCAACAAACCCCAAAGAAGATAGCCATACAAGCATAAAAATAACATCGAAAATACCAGGAAGCAACAATCACTATTCCCTAATATCTCTTAACATCAATGGACTCAATTCTCCAATAAAAAGACATAGGCTAACAGGCTGGATACATAAAAAGGACCCAGCATTTTGCTGCATACAGGAAACGCACATCAGTGTTAAAGACAAACACTACCTCAGAGTAAAGGGCTGGAAACCAATTTTCCAGGCAAATGGTCCCAAGAAACAGGCAGGAGTAGCCATTCTAATATCGGATAAAATTGACTTTCAACCAAAAGTCATCAAAAAATATAAGGAAGGACACTTCATATTCATCAAAGGCAAAATCTACCAAGAAGAACTCTCAATTCTGAACATCTATGCTCCAAATGCAAGGGCACCCACATTCATAAAAGAAACTTTAGTAAAGCTCAAAGCACACATTGTACCTCACACAATAATAGTGGGAGACTTCAACACCCCACTTTCATCAATGGACAGATCTTGGAAACACAAACTAAGCAGATACATGGTGAAGCTAACAGAAGTTACAGACCAAATGGATTTAACAGATATCTATAGAACATTTCACCCTAAATCAAAAGAATATACCTTCTTACAACACCTCATGGTACCTTCTCCAAAATTGACCATGTAATTGGTCACAAAACAAATCTCAACAGACATAAGAAGATTGAAATAATGCCATGTCTCCTATCAAATCACTACGGATTAAGGCTGGTCTTCAATGGCAACAACAACAACAGAAAACCCACATATACATGGAGGCTGAACAAGGCTCTACTCAGTGATAACTTGGTCAAGGAGGAAATAAAGAAAGAAATTAAAGACTTCCTAGAATTTAATGAAAATGAAAGGACAGCCGGGCAGTGGTGGTGCACGCCTTTAATCCCAGCACTCGGGAGGCAGAGGCAGGTGGATTTCTGAGTTTGAGGCCAGCCTGGTCTACAGAGTGAGTTCCAGGACAGCCAGGGCTACACAGAGAAACCCTGTCTCGAAAAACCAAAACAACAACAAAAAAAAACAAAAAAAAAAAAAAAAAAAAAGAAAAGAAAATGAAAGGACAACATGCCCAAACTTGTGGGACACAATGAAAGCAGTACTAAGAGGAAAACTCATAGCTCTGGGTGCCTCCAAAAAGAAACTGGAGAGAGCATACACTAGCAGCTTAACAGCACACCTGAAAGTTCTAGAAGAAAAAGAAGCTAATACACCCAAGAGGAGTAGAAGGCAAGGAATAATCAAACTCAGGGCTGAAATCAACCAAGTAGAAACTAAAAGAACTATACAAAGAATCAACACAACCAGGAGTTGGTTCTTTGAGAAAATCAACAAGACAGATAAACCCTTAACCAGACTAACCAGAGAGCTCAGAGACAGTATCCAAATTAACAAATCAGAAATGAAAGGGGAGACATAACAAAAGATTCTGAAGAAATTAAAAAAAATCATCAGACCCTACCACAAAAGCCTATACTCAACAAAATTGGAAAAGCTGGATGAAATAGACAATTTTCTAGACAGATACCAAATACCAAAGTTAAGTCAGGATCAGATAAACCTCTAAACAGTCCCATAATCCCTAAAGAAATAGAAGCAGTCATTAAAAGTCTCCCAACCAAAAAAAGCGTAGGACCAGTTGGGTTTAGTGCAGAATTCTATCGGACCTTCAAAGAAGACCTAATACCAATACTCTTCAATCTATTCCACAAAATAGAAACAGAAGGAACACTATCCAATTCCTTCTATGCGGCCACAGTTACACTGATACCAAAACCTCACAAAGACCCATAAAGAAAGAAAACTTCAGACAAATTACCCTTATGAATATTGATGGAAAAATACTCAATAAAATTCTCACAAACCAAATCCAAGAACACATCAAAAAGATCATTCATCATGATCAAGTAGGCTTCATCCGAGGGATGCAGGGATGGTTCAATACCTGGAAATCCATCAATGTAATCCACTACACAAACAATCTCAAAGAAAAAAAAACACATGGTCATTTCCTTAGATGCTGAAAAAGCATTTGACAAAATTCACCTTCCCTTCATGATAAAAGTCTTGGAAAGACCAGGAATTCAAGGACCATACCTAAACATAGTAAAAGCAATATACAGCAAACTAGTAGCCAACATCAAACTAAATGGAGAGAAACTTGAAGCAATCCCACTAAAATCAGGGACTAGGCAAGACTGCCCTCTCTCTCCCTATCTATTCAATATAGTAATTGAAGATCTAGCTAGAGCAATTAGACAACAAAAGGAGGTCAAAAGGATACAAATTGGAAAGGAAGAAATCAAAATATCACTCTTTGCAGATGATATGATCGTATACTTAAGTGACCCGAAAAATTCCACCAGAGAACTGCTGCAGCTGATAAACAACTTCAGCAAAGTGGCCGGATATAAAATTAACTCAAACAAATCA
>CM052722.1:19023396-19055290 GCA_028551405.1 Uromys caudimaculatus | reverse complement strand
AATACACATTGACGGACTTATGGTTTGGACCACATATGTGGCAGAGGACGACCTCGATGGCCATCAGGGAGAGACGAAAGGCCCTTGGGCCTGAGGATGTTAGAGGCCTCAGTAAAGGGGAATATCAAGGCAGGAAAATGGGGATGGGTGGACAGGGGGTGGGGGTGGGAGTTGGAATTCCCTCCTAGAGGTGGGTTGGGGAGGGGATGGGGGGTATACAAAGAGGAGACTCAGAAAAGGGGAAACATTGGAAATGTATATAAAGTATCAAAAATAAAAAAGGAGGAAAAAAAAAAAACAAAACAAAACAAAAATTCAGGTGACAGCAGATGCTGGCAAGGATGTGGAGAAAGAGGAACACTCCTCCATTGCTGGTGGGATTGCAAGCTGGTACAACCACTCTGGAAATCAGTTTGGCAGACCCTCAGAAAAATGGACAAAATACTACCTGAGGACCCAGCTATACCTCTCCTGGGCATATACCCAGAAGATGCTCCAACATGTCATAAAGACGTATGCTCCACTATGTTCATAGCAGCCATATTTATAATAGCCAGAATGCAGAATACTAACCACTATACGATCACGGCAAGCCACACGCCCAGCAAAGCTAAGCGAACTCGGCAGGATCTATGGACCCATGGTTCGGACCACATATGTGGCAGAGGATGACCTTGATGGCCATCAGGAAGAGAGGAGAGGCCCTTGGGCCTGAGGGTGTTAGAGGCCCCAGTAAAGGGGAATGTCAAGGTGAGAATATGGGGATGGGTGGGCGGGTGGGTGGGAGGTGGAATTCCCTCATAGAGGCGGGGAGGGGGAGGGGATAGGGGGTTTCCAAAGAGGAGACCCAGAAAAGGGGAAACATTGGAAATGTAAATAAAGTATCAAAAATAAAAAAATAAAATAAAAAGATTATTTCTTTGCTACTTCACAACTAAAAAAAAGAAAAAGAAAAAGAAAAAAAGAAAAAGCCAGAAGCTGGAAACAACCCAGATGTCCCTCAGCAGAGGAATGGATAAGAAAATGTGGTACATTTACACAATGGAGTACTACTCAGCTATTAAAAACAATGACTTCATGAAATTTGCAGGCAAATGGATGGAACTTGAAAATATCATCCTGAGTGAGGTAACTCGGTCACCAAAGTATGAACATGGTATGTACTCACTGATAAGTGGATATTAGCCCAAAAGTTCGAAATACCCAAGTTTCACTTAACAGTAACCGCTGGACTGAGAGTGAGGTCCAAGATGGAGGAGTTGGAGAAGGGACTGAAGGAGCTGAGGGAGTTTGCAGCCCCATGGAGGGAGCAACAGTGTCAACTGGCCTAACACACACACACACACACACACACACACACACACACACACATACACACACACACACACACACCCCTGTGCTCCTGGAGGCTGGACCACCAACCAAAGAATACACATGGAGGGACCCATGGCTCGGACCACATATGTGGCAGAGGAGGGCCTTGTTGAGCATCAGGGGGAGGAGAGGCCCTTGGAACTGAGGGTGTTAGAGGCCCCAGTAAAGGGGAATGTCAAGGTGGGAAGACGGGAGTGGGTGGGCGGGTGGGTGGGTGGCTGAATACCCTCATAGAGGTGGGGAATGGGGAGGGGATAGCGGGTTTCCAAAGAGGAGACCTGGAAAGGGGGAAACATTGGAAATGTAAATAAAGTGTCAAAAACTTAAAAAACACACACACAAAAAAAAAACAAAGCAACAAAAGCAAAATGAAAATGAATTTTTACAATAAAAAAAAAGAAAAGAAAATGTGCTCTGTCAAGAAGCAAGCAAACCAATGGTGGGTGCTCTCAAGGAGGATTGCAGGGTTTCCTTCTGGAATGATTGACTGACTGCAGCAAATTCACCAGCAGAAGTGCTACTCTAAGTTTTTTACTCTACGACAGAGTTCTTCTGTGAAGTCAGAGCATTTCGCATTGCCTCCCAGATCTTTTGTTAAGCTCTGTCCATCCTTAATTGTAGCAAAACTTACAGCCTCGATTTTTGCTGCATGGTCAAAAAGTCCCATGTAGTGCAGTATCGTCACAGCGCTAAGCAGAAGGATCGTGGGATTGGCCATGTCCTTGCCTGCAATGTCCTGGGCTGTTCCATGAACGGACTCAAAGATGGCATCACCGTTGGCTCCAATATTGCCACTTGGAGTCACACTAAGACCTCCGATCAGTCCTGCACACAGATCACTAAGGATGCCTCCATATAAATTTGGCATGACAAGAACGTCGAACTGGGACGGGTCTTGTACCATATTTAAACACACAATATCAAGTTATATCTCATTAAACTTAATATCTTTACAGTTCTCCTCAACTTCCCTGCATTTTTGCAGAAAGAGCCCATCTGACATCCTCATGATGTTGGCTTTGTGCACAACTGTGACGTTGCTCCGGTGGTTGTTCCGAGCATACTCAAAGGCATACTCAGCCATGTGCGTGCTTGCTTCTTCGGTGATAAGCTTGATGCTCTGCACAACCCCATCAACCATCACATGCTCAATTCCCCTGTATTCTCCTTCCGTGTTCTCTCGGATGGTGACAATATTTACATCCATGTAAGGGGTTTTATAACCTTCAATTGAGACACATGGCCAGACATTGGCGTAAAGGTCAAATGTCTTACAAAGCAACAGATTCATAGATGGATGGCCAGCTGCTATTGGGGTCTTTAGTGGGCCTTTCAAGCCCATCTTGTTCTTATCCATGGACTCCTTGGCTTCTGGAGGAATCATTCACTTTCCTCCTGGTCCTTGAATGGCTGTGACATTCCACTCCTCCCACGGAATAGGTGCTTTGGCAGCATCAAAAATCTTCAAAACTGAGGCTGAAATGTCTGGGCCAATTCCATCTCCAGGAATTAAAGTTACTGTCTGAATGCCACCAGCAAACCCTCTTGTCACCTGTTTTGTGTTGTGGCGTGCACCCAGCAGCCAAGAGACCTTGGACACCCACGCGGATCCACTTCCCTCACAGTGGCGACAGAGGCAACAGCAGGGCACATGCGTGTAGCCGGGGGCGGGGGGGGGCGGGGGGGCGTAATCCTAGTTTTAGAGAGGCGGAGACATGCTGGATCTCAGTGGCAAGCCAGCCTAGCCAAAGCAGTGAGCAAAATAAGGTAGAGAGCACATTGAGGAAGACACTTACTGTTAACCTCTGGTCTATACATATATGTGCACCAACATGTATGTATATGCACACACAATTACATACACTACAGAAAAGAATATGGCAATGCTGATTGATGCTGATGGCTTACAGGTTTTGCTTTTGAGCTATTGATGGAAAGGTGGACTTATTAAGTTTGGCAGTAGGCATAGCAGATGGAAGAATGGAGTTGTCTCATATTCCAAGAGAACTAAGCACTATGTGGTGATTTGAATCAGAATTGCACCCACAGACTCCTATATTTGAATGCTTAGTCATCAGGGACTGGCCCTACTTGGGAAGGATTAGGAGGAATGACCTTGTCGGAGTAGATATGACCTTGTTGGAGGAAGTGTGTCACTGGTGGTGGGCTTTGAATTTTCAAAAGCTGAAGCCAGGCCCGGTGTCACTTTCCTCTTCTGTTGCCAGCCGATCTGGATGTAGAACTCCCAGCTCCTTCACCACACCCTGACTGCCTGTTTGCCACCATGTTCCCTGCCATGATGACAACGGACTGACCTCTAAAACTATAAGCCAGCCCAATTAAACACTTTCTTTCACAAGAGTTGCCATGGTTATGATGTCTCTTCACAGCAACAGAACCCTGACTAATACCCAGTATTTCCAGTTTTCTATTTTTTAGTAGACTCATTTGTATTATTCCTTGACATTTTTATACACATATAAAATGTACTCTGGCCATTGTCATCCTGCATTATGCTCTCAAATCTCATTCTTAACTCCTGCTGAATCTTTTCTACCCAATAAGTTCCCTCCCTATTTCCATGGCTTTCATGTTGCTATGTTTGTTTTTAATTTTTTTGTGACCCCCTGAGTTTAATTAGGGCTGCTTGCATGGGCATGGGTGTGGGATTGGTGCATGAGCAGCTTACCATTGGCTATAACACTGAAGGAAATGACCCCCTTTTGCCTAGCAGCCACAAAAAGCCAATAGCTCCTCAAGAGTGGATGGAGCCTCATGAAGCCTCATGGCCATCCATGGTGGAATGTTGATGGTCTCAATCATGGGCAAGTCTCACGCAGGTTACCATAGCTGGTGTGACTTCCTTAGGGTCACAGCCATGCGATGACTAGAAGACAGCATTTCACAGCCCTCTCCCTATCCTTTTGGTTCTTACACACTTTCTGCCCTCTCTGAGCCATGCTTATGGTTTTAAAGAATTGTTTTCACGTCACATTTTCTGAACATGCTAAATGTGTTGTTATAACAAATACAATAAATGTATTTCCAAGAGCTAAATGAAAGCCCTATGGGCAGTTCAGAAGCAGGTGATTGAATACTTCAAAAGAGAAAGGTTGGGGAAAATTTGATAATTTAAATTACTAAAATACGAATAATTTTTTGACAAAAAATTTTAAAGAAGATACACAGCTGCAACTGATATTTGAACATCAAGATATCATAATGCTTCCAGAAATATTGATAATTTGTACTGATATATATGCATATGTTTTTAAATTTTTAAACACACAAGATGTAGTTTATACACACCTTTAATTCCAGCATTCAAAAGACAGAAGTATGGGGATATGTATGAATCCGAGGCTAGCCTGCTCTACATAGTCAGCTCTAGGTCAGGTAGAGTTACATGGTGAGGACAAGCCTCAAAAAATATTCTAAATAATTAAAGCATGTCTACAGGAATTGGAAACATAGAGTCACAGAAATAGTCATTTGACTTATACTCTCTTGCAAATAATCAGGACCAAACTGGGTAAAATCATCTCGTGGATATGGTGGCCTATTTGACACCATGGTAAAATCAATGCCAAGTCCCAGTGAGCTACTTTTCTTTTTATTTTTTTTCTATTCTCCCATTTAGACATCCAAAGCTACAATGTGAAGTTAGATAATAGCCAGAGTCATTAAACCTTTTCTGCAAAAGGCCATGCAGTAAATGTTTTAGGAACGACAGGCCATATGTTCTCTGTCGCCGCTACTGAACTGTGACACTGCAGCTGTAAAGCAGATATAGAGAGAATATGTAAGCAAATGGGCACGTGGGTCCCAGTAAAACTTTTTATGGATGCTGTAATTAAGTTTCATATAAGTTTCGTGGCATAGAATATTCCGTGGTAAGTTTGAAACCACTTAATGATATTAAAATCATCCTCCACTTGAGTGAGATACGTAAGGAAATCATGGGATGGATTTGGTCTAAAGGCAGTTGGATTGTGGTGCTGACATTCCCTAGCTACGCAACTTCTGTGGGGCCATTTAGCTTTCCTGAGTTTTTTTCTTTATCTGTGCAACTGAGGTTTACAGGATATTGAATGCAGAAAATAAGGAGAAGTTCTGTTGATTTTTGAAAAGAACTTTAAAAAAATCTTTCAATTCAAAATAAGATGAACTATATTTAGTATCATATACCATACATTGACTGATATGGTACAAGTAAGTGATCATTGCCATTATGATATTATGTAAGTCACATAATTATAACACTGGCACTGAGGAGTCTGATGCAAAAGTGTCCTAAATATAACACGATTTCATTTTTAATCATTCTCCACGATCCTGTTTCCTCTTTCTTAGTTGAGTGGATATGATGACAAATCGGGACTATTTGGAGAGTCAGCAGAAAGTGCAGCACAGGTCAAAGTGTAGCTCAGTTCCTGTTTGAAAGCTTTCCCTCATCGATTTAAGCGGCAGCATTTCCCCCCTGAGACCTTTCAGGACAGAGAGGCCATCTGTTCTAGATGACTCCAATTTTCACCTGCCTGGAGGCAGGAGATGATCTGGTGGTAGGATACAGAATCATTTACTATCTGACTGGAACTGAAAGAAGACCACTGTAAACATCGGTGTTCTGGTGTCATTGCCAGCTCCAGCATATCCAAGTGGAGAGGCAGAGTCTTTTAGGAACTCTTTCATGCCCTAATGTTAGGGAGCTAGCTGATATTAGCAAGCTTAAAAGACATCAGGACTAGACTCATAATGTTGTAAAGCCAATAACTAAAACTTCGGGACAATAATTAATGGGAAGAGAAATACAGGCTGAATCCTGTCTCTGCTCCTGGAAAGATACGTGATACCCTGAACTGCCCAGAAGGTCATTAATAGATAACTATCTGAACCTGCTTTCAAGAGCCCTAAGCCTCACATGATGACTGCCCAGTAGGAGGCTTTATGATAATGAACAAAGATATATCACTGCCTGCCTCTGTAAAAGTTAATCCAATCTCCTGGACAGGAACACTACCCTCAAGAAGTCTGTTTCTTCTGGAGCCTTTAAAACTGGTACAAAGCCTGTCTAAATTGTAAATAATCAGAACAATTATCATTCCAGTCACCACTGTGTTGTTTCTCTCTCTCTCTCTCTCTCTCTCTCTCTCTGTGTGTGTGTGTGTGTGTGTGTGTGATCTGCTTTCTCTCTTTCCCCCTTGAAAATGCCCTTCCCTCTGTAATGAACTCTGCCTATCTTTTACACCATATTCTCTGTCTCAAGCTGAAATTCTTTTGACAGAGATCAGAAGGATCAGGGAGCCCAAGGGAGCCAGAATGAGCCTGGTGACATTAATTTGTAAAGAGCTAGTTTCGCAAGTCATTAGAATTCATGTAAGATGGAAGCTTAGCAGCCTCCCTCTTTACCTTCTGTTCTCTCGCTCCTCCAGCTATATGATGCCAATACGAGCCAATTAGGAGAAAAATGAATTCAATCTACAAGCTCTTCTACTTTGCCTGGAGTAACCAGAGCCTGAACATTGTGATTTAATAGCATGTGTTTGAAGGGTTGCCTTAATGAAGTAATTATTTCATACTGAATGAATAAGTAATTTTAGAGTCACATGGGTCCATGCTTGTCACTACGAAACCTTTCCCCGGTCTCCTTTATGTTTCCCCTCTTCTAGGGTTGCAAAATCCATTTAAGCAAGAATCACATGAACAGTTTTGTGCTTTGAAATGGGTCTCTAGACCTAAGTCTCACCATAGTCTATACTGAGATGGTTATTAAAGTGTTCAGTAAGAACATATTCGGGTGTTTAGTGCATTGTGTTGGAAAACGCACATGAAAATGATCGCTTTCTTTTTTGAGACTAAAGTTTCCTACGCTAGCATGGAATTCCAGCTCATCCTGCCTCAGCCTTCAGTGTGCACCATCGCGTCAACGGAAGATGAAATCTGGAGTCCTGTGTTTTAAATTTTATTATTATTCCTTTTAGTAATCCTTGTCGATATTATTTTACAATTGGAAAGTAAATTGGAAGCCGGGCGGTGGTGGCGCTCGCCTTTAATCCCAGCACTTGGGAGGCAGAGGCAGGTGGATTTCTGAGTTTGAGGCCAGCCTGGTCTACAGAGTGAGTTCCAGGACAGCCAGGGCTACACAGAAACCCTGCCTCGAAAAACCAAAAAGAAAGAAAGAAAGAAAGAAAGAAAGAAAGAAAGAAAGAAAGAAAGAAAGAAAGAAAGAAAGAAAGAAAGAAAGAAAGAAAGAAAGAAAGAAAGAAAAGAAAGAAAGTAAATTGGAGTTTCTTAAATGACATAAGTTCACTCTAACCTTAGAGGTGAGTTTTTGTTTTAATATTTTGGTTGGAAAGTAAAAATATTGAAGTAGCATTCCTGCTTCAGCTAGTGTCATTCAAGAGAACATGATTGATCCTTTGTATGGTAACTGTTTAGCATGGTTCTGATGAGACCCATGGGAAACACTTTAAGAACATATATTCAGGGTTGCAGAGATGGCTCAGTCGGTCAAGAGCACTGGCTGCTCTTCCTGAGGACCTGGGTTCAATTCTCAGCACCCACATGGCAGCTTGAAACTGTCTGTAACTCCTGTTCCATGGGATCTGACATCCTCACACAGACGTACATGCAGTCAAATCACCAATGTATATATAATAAAAATAAATAAGAACTTTTTTTTAAAGAACATATACTCATGATTCGAATGAATAATGGAAAAGATGATTGGCACAGGTCTGACTTTTTTAATGTACAAAGCCTTTATACTGTTTCATACTTGTGTATAACATTTAAAAATCTATCCCTCTCCCCAGTGGAGGAGTTGGAGAAGAGACTGAAGGAGCTGAGGGGGTTTGTAGCCCCGTGGGGGGAGCAACAGTGTCAACAGTCCAAACCCCCCAGAGCTCCCAGAGGCTGGACCACCAATCAAAGAATACACATGGAGGGACCCATGGTGCTGGCCACATATGTGGCAGAGGAGGGCCTTGTTGGCCATCAGGGGGAGGAGAGGCCCTTGGTCCTGAGGGTGTTAGATGCCCCAGTGTAGGGAATTCCAGAGCGAGAAGGCGGGAATGGGTGGGTGGGTGGGGGAGCACCCTCATAGAGGCAGGGGGATGGGGAATGGGATAGGGGATTTCCAGAGGGGAGACCTGGAAAGGGGGAAACATTTGAAATGTAAATGAAGAAAATATCCAATAAAAGAAAAAAATCTATCCCTCTATTGACAGATCCCTAGGATGTTAACTCGGTAGCTTTGAACAGTGCTGCAATAAACACCGATGTGCAAGTCTCTCTGTAACACATTAACTTGACGTCTTTCTGGTAAATTCACAGTAGTATAGGTAGGCTAAATGGTAGATCTACTTTAGGTTTTCTGAGGACCCTCCATACTGATTTCTGTGAATAGCTACGCCAGTTTGCATTCAAACCAGTAGTGCATAGGGGTTCGCTTTCATCGTCAGCCTAGCCAGCAATTATTGTTCTTTATTTTTTTAATGACTGCCATTCTGACAGGGATGAGATGAATCTGTGTAATTTTAGTTTGCATTTCTCTGGTGGCTATTAGAGGCAAACCTTTTTCTATGGATTTAATGACCATTTGTATTTCATCTTTTGAGAACTGTCTGCTCATTTCATTACCCTAATATTTGATCAGGTTGTTTGGGTTTTGTTGTAGTTTTCAAGTTCTTTGTGTATTCTAGAAATTAATTCTCTGTCTGATGTAGAGCTACATATTTCTCTTGTTCTGTAGGCTCCTTTGCTTGCTTGTTTCCTTTGCCGTGTCAAAGGACTCTTATGTAAACCCAGAACTCTGAAAGCTAAGGCATTGTGAGTTCAGGACAGACTGAGTTGCATAACAACACCCCATTTCAAGCAACCTTCTCCACATACAACTGAAAAAAAAAACTAACAGAGACAGACAGACAGACAGGAAATAAACAGATAGAAAGACACTCTACTACATTTCAACATTCCCTGCTGTTTCTTTCTTTCTTTTTTTCTTTTTTCTTTTTTTCTTTCTTTCTTTTTTTTTTTTTTTTTTTTTTTTTCGAGACAGGGTTTCTCTGGAACTCACTCTGTAGACCAGGCTGGCCTCGAACTCAGAAATCCGCCTGCCTCCCAGCGTCCCAAGTGCTGGGATTAAAGGTGTGCGCCACCACTGTTTCATTCAGCCCTGCTGAATACTGTTTCTTGACCCATCCTTCACGTGCTTGTACCACTTTGAGTGTGTACCTCATAAAACAACCTCACAATTTCATTTACAAAAGAAATTTCTTCAAGAGAAATACGTGAAGTAGATTTTTTTTTGCTTAATTTTGAATTCTACTTAAACTTTTCTTCCTTTTTATTATTTAAAAATTTTTCCCTACAGTATATTTTGACCAAATGATTTCCCCTCCCCCAAGTCCTCCCAGACCCTTCGCATCACCCTACCCACCGAACTCTCTCTCAAAAGAAGAAAAAGCAAGCAAAAATAAAAAACAAAAGACAAAAAGACAAAAATACCAACCCACAACCAAAAGAAGTATACATAAAGTCATGGCCAACTATCCCTGAGCTTGAGGCCTGCCCTGGAGTATGGTGATACACTCAGTGTCACTCCATTGGAGAAAACTGACTTTGCCCTCTCCCAGTATCAGGTGCAAATAGACTCTTGGTTGGGTTCCAGGTAGGACACCACTGCAGGTTGCAGGGTTCATAGCTGGCCTATATTTGAGGTGGGGGACTATGGAACCTTTTGGCCAATGACTCAACCAGATATAACTCATTCCTGGGTACAGTGCTCTCTTGAGAAACCTGCATTTATGCTTTGAGATGTTTATGTCCTTTCCCTGTGTATCACTACTTACATACTTACTAAGGTCACTAACTTAGCTCATGTGACTAGTCATGAAATGCACCGTTGCATAATCACAGATTCTGGTTTTGTCAGAATGGAGAGCAGGAGGTGCAAGTGTGGGGAGACTGATGGAGCAGCTGCACTAAGATGTGTCACCCTGGTGCATCTGACTAGATCTCACTGTCTTTTCATTTACACTTCCCTGGTAACCATTGATGCTGAGCTCTATTGACTTTCCATCTTGCTCAAGTGGCCCTTTTACAAATTATAGAGCGATTCCTTTGATTTCTCAAAGTGGATTGATATAAATCTAGTAGTCTCAAATCAGGCAATTTTTTCCCCTAAGAAGGACTGCCAAGACTATGGAGATGGCTCAGCCAGTAAAGTGCTTGCCTACCAATCACAGGGACCTGAGTTCAATTCCCAGAATCCGTGGGTTTTTAAAAGATGAGCTTCAGAAGTATATACTTGTCATGTTAGAGCTAGGGAAGTAGAGACAGGCTGATGATAGACTCCTGGGGCTCACCAGTCAGCTAGCCAGTCTAGCCTAACAGGCAAGTGGCAGGCCAGTGAGAGACTTGGTCTCAAACAACCAAGGTTTGCACCTGAGTTTGACCTCCGGTTTCCACATGTATGCACACACACATACACACCTGTAGACTTGTACACACAGACACACATGTTTACACCTACATATGTACATGCATGTGTGCATGAACACACACAGACAAAGAAGTATTACCAGATAAAATATAGATGCCCAGTTCAATTTGAATTTCAAATAAATATCAAATAAACTTCAGTGTACATATGTCCCAAAAATGTGAAATACATATACTAAAAAGAGTTAGCATCTAGTAAATTGAAGCCAGGGGTACTAGTTAACATCCCACAGGGCAGAGAAAGTTTCTCAAAACAAAGAATGATTCTGCATAAAATGTCAGTACCAATGCCCAAGCCGTGAAACCCTGCCTCAACCAGTTAGGAAAACAAACTCCATGAAATGAAATAAAGCTAATTATGCAAAAGACCTGGTGGCCTCGAGGAAGGGAGGCCTCTCTGAAGTAGAACTAACACAGAGAATTGAGGAGGAGTCAACATCATCCACCTATTTATCAGTAGTGACTAAGGCCTGCCTTACTTAATATGATGAAAGCCAGGACCTCTACACAGGCAGGGAGGGACCCACCTAGATGTCAGGGAAGCTGCCTTCCAACACAAGAACCACAAACAGCATCATGTTCCTGATGAAATCAGAGCAGATCCTCTCAGGCAAGAGCCACAAAGACCCTCACAATATCAGATAATATCAACACACACACACACACACACACACACACACACACACACACACACACACATTTCCCACCCAAAGGCTAAGGGGGACCCCATACAGCTCCATTCCCGTGAAGTGAATAAAACTGGTGGAACATTCAGACACACTGAATGAAACATAGCTTCCTCTTCTGTCAGCCAACTCTGCACTTCTTGCCATTGTCTCTCAGTCAAACCATGCAGTCCTGTGGGTGGCATGATAGCCCTGACCAAACTCCTCTGTGCATGAGTCATCAGCCATACAACAGAGAGAAACTTGATGTGGAGTGACCCCAAATTCCAGCATCCAGCCTTCTGGAATAGTCCTTCTGAAAAACTGTCTCTTCTTCGTGCTTCATTTTTACCTGCCATTATTTATGCAGTATCCTGATGGCAAACCAGTTTACATGAGAAATTCTGTGTGCTGGGAAATGAGCAATTCAATTATTCAGAGAGCTCCTTGTCAACTATATGAAGTTGCCACAAGTGATTCTGTCAAAGATAATTTAATTGCTCAGAGCCATCTTCAAACTCAAAAGACGTCAGACAATTATTTCCTTCCAGTGACAAAAACAAGCACCAGGCTAATTTATCTAGAAAATATCACTGATACTTGTGCTATATGGATTCTTCTTGTCGGTATGGGGCTGTTTTTCATGCCAGTTTTTGTGGCCATGTGTAACTAGGTGGGGTTTGGCTTCTCTGATATGAATCTGCCTCAGAAAACTAAGCATTTCTGAATAACTGCATTTTGTTAATGAATGTCAGTGTATATCAGTAACCTGGGCTTTTCAGAGGTAGAAGCAGGAGGATTAGAAGTTCAAGACTACTGGCCTGGCACCCCCCCCCCGGTGATCCTGGAGGCTGGACCACCAACCAAAGAATACACATCGAGGGACTCATGGCTCGGACCACATATGTGGCAGAGGAGGGCCTTGTTGGCCATCAGGGGGAGGAGAGGCCCTTGGGCCTGAGGGTGTCAGAGGCCCCAGTAACGGGGAATGTCAAGGTGGGAAGACTGGAGTGGGTGGGCAGGTGGGTGTGTGGGGGAATACCCTCATAGAGGCAGGGGAGGGGGAGGGGATAGGGGGGTTTCCAAAGTGGAGACCTGGAAAGGGGGAAACATAGGAAATGTAAATAATGTATCAAAAAAATTTTTTTAAATTTAAAAAAAGAAATTAAATCAGATATTTAAAACATGGACCTATAAAATATATAGCTGTGCTGACTAGTTTTATATCAACTGACACGACAGTAGTTTTGAAAAAAAAAAAAAAAAGTTCAAGGCTAGCCCCATCCACATGAGACCCTGTCTGTAAAATAAAACAAAAATGAGTATCAGGTTTAATTGCTATTGATGACTCTAGGAGTATTTAGTACTGATTCATAAAAATTTTAAAGAAAAAATTCATTTTTTTTGTTTAAACATTGACTTTACGTATTTTCAACTAAGCAATATTTTTGCCTCAAAGTCTTATATTTCTGTGATGTACAAATTGAAGCAAGTGTATAAAGTACCTAACATTTGAACTATGCAAAAGAAGAAGAGCTCTGCTACCTAGAACAGCTCTTCCCAAGCAGATAGTTGTTTGTTTTTTCTAGAAGATAGAGTACTTGGTGGAGCATGATAATGAAGAAATAAGCAGCTCTTTTTGTTCCCACTGGCTTTGTCTGCATGACAGCCACACCAACTCCATGAGAAAGTACCATTGAATCAACGTATGTGGAAGCAGTAGTATCACACAGTCAGTATGCATGCAGTAGAGCTATATACTCAGGCATTCACTTCAGTGCCAAAACTGTCAATCTATGTGAACTCCTCATCCCGCTACTCTCATTTTATAGCTTGCCAAAATTCAATAAAATGATTGTTTGTCCCAATAGCACCTTTATTACAATACCATAGAAATTACCAGATACCTAATTATTAGTTATTTAATTGTTATTAATTCATCGTGCATATGTGGTACATGTATATATATATGGACACATGGCTGCACATATGCATGTGGAGATCAGAAATCGATACCTGCTGTCTTTCTCAATCACTTCCCACCTCGTTTGTTTACATAAGGTCTCTCACTAAACCTGAAGCTCCCAGATTCAGTAGACAGGATGTCCAGCAAGCCTCAGGGATCCTCCTTGTCTCTGCCCACCCTCCACTGCGGGGCTGGAATTAGACTTGTGCACCACTGTGTCTGGCTTATGTGGGTGCTGGGGATCCAAATTCAGGTCCTCCTGTTTATACAGCAAGCACTTTATCCATCCCTCCATCCTGGAGGCAGGGTTTTATTGTCCTTTCTTCCCTGCATCATGTGAAGTATGCATTACTATGAGGATGTTTCTCAGAGAACATTTAAGTCTTCCTGAACAGTCTTGAAGTATCTTGGGTCCCAAGGAAGTGACTCTACACAAGGCTTATATCTCAGATACTTTTCTTTCACTGTGACAAAATACCATAACCAAAGCAATTTACAAAAAAAGAAAGAAAAGAAAAGAAAGACAGAAAGAAAGACAGACAGAAAGAAAGAAAGAAAGAAAGAAAGAAAGAAAGAAAGAAAGAAAGAAAGAAAGAAAGAAAGAAAGAAAGAAAGAAAGAAAGAAACATTATGATTACTTGGGGCTCACAGTTCCAGAAGGTTGTAATTCATGACCATCATGGCCGGAAGTATGGCTGCAGGGCACTGGAGCAGTAGCTGAGAGCTTATATTGGCCCACAAGCACAAGGCAGGAAGAGAAAACCAACTGGAATGGCATGAGCTTTTGAAACCCCACCTACAGTAACACACTTCCTAATCCTCCCCAAACAGTTCCACCAATTAGGAACTAAACACTTAAATATATGACCTTATAAGTGCCAGCACAGCCAATGACAGCATTTGCCCGCTTCCTCAATCAAGACTATAGTCCCAACCAGAAATGATGTTCTAAGAGCCAGGAGTGACCTGTCTCCTGTGATCACGGGTTATTTGGGTCAGGGTTTTTACTGTTCCATACACTTACATGGTCAATACCCACACAAATCAGTTTAGTTCACATCAGAATTGAATGTGCTTGGAAAGGAGAGCTTCACTGTATCTGTCATAACAATCAAATCATGCCCATGCTTCATCATTTGAATCTGATTACCACCTCCACGTTCAGTGTTTCCAAATCAATCCCTGAGTGCAAAACCATCTCCCTGACCAGTAATCTGTAATTCATCCCTTCGTTCTCCCAAGGATCTTTTATTTATAAAGGATTCTTTCTCAACTGCTCATAAGTCTGCCGTCTTTACTTAATAAGCAAAAGGGAAAGAAAAAACATGTGCGTGTACTTTAAAAAGCTCATGAAGACAGAAGCCTTTGGGAGAAGGGGCTGGCTCCTTGTCTCAAGCCACACCCACTCCCAAAAAACTGCTATCTGCCCAGAAAGGGGGCAAGTTGAACCTGGGCAAAGGACAATGATGGAGGGAGGCAATTAGAGAGGTCAGTTCCAAATGGTAAGATGGGCCCAAGAGTGAGTCCCTGGGACAAGGTGGGCCCGGAAGTCTGTTTCAACTCAAAATGATAGCTACCTCAAAATGGCACCTGTGCAGAGTCTCTGCCCTGTATGTCTTCTTGCATCACAAGAGTGACTGTGTACATTTAAAAAGCCAGGCTTCAAGCTCAGCCTCAATAATCCATTATTTTTAGAACATGATTAGGAATTGTCATCTATTGCTCAATTTCCTGTTTGCCTCAAATCTATCTCTTAAAAAGACAGCATAAGGTTCCTAAAACAGAACGCTACCAGCACACAGAGTGTCAGAGTGGGCAGCTCTATCAATCTGAGGAAAACCTGAAAGACAGCAAGATGTGGAGAGGGATGGCCTCTGGGCCTGTTTTGACAGGTGGTAAAAATCATGAGTCTTAGAAAAAAAATGTTTACCAGTTAGATAGCTCTCTGTTTTGCTTGGGAACGTAGCATAATGTCTGCGAATTCAACACCCCTTTGAGTAAAAGTTTCTGGGGACACTGCTCAGGCAGGTCATTAGGATTCAACATACAAAGACTCTCTTATTGAAACAAAATAATTGAATATTTTTTGTTCTTCAGTTCCAGCACTAACCAGACCTAACCCACTTAGCTTTGGAGATCAGGGTGGTGTGGCCATAGACTATTTCTGATTCATTTTTATCTTACAGGTTAAAACAGGATGTACTGGGAAGGAAACTCAATCATCCTAAGAACCCATATCAGCTAGATGACAGCAAAAGGCAGCTGCCCACAATGGCCACTTCCCTCTCTGGCTTTTCCTAATTTGCATTTCCATACTTCTAAAGGTGAATCAAGGCTTACATATACATTTCCAGCATTGCCAAGAGTAGGGGCAGTTGCGATTCTTTTTCTCTTCCTACAACTTTTGGTTGTATAAGGAATTTGCTCTGTATTTAGTGAATAGTCAATGGTAACCAAGGACATTCAGTTTCAAGGCCATTCTAGAAACTTTCTTCATTGACCTGATTCTCTTCATCATGCTGCATCCTCGGTGTTAAATTCCTATCCACTGGAATCCGCATATAAAAAAGCATACATCAAGTTGTGGCTCCAAACACACACACACACACACACACACACACACACACACACACACACACACACACACACACACACAAAACAACTCCCACACCTAAAACTCAAGGAACAGGAAGGAAAAGGTGGTAGAAACACTATAAAAGTCAGAGGACCAAGAAGATTGCTGTGAGATTGTCTCTTCTAGGAATTTCATAAGCTACACCCATAAAGTCTCACCAACAAGACTGCTTAAGCCTGAGATGAATATGCACAGCAAGAGACATGCTAACATGGACTGGGAAAGCCCACAAGGACTCTGCCATGTACATAGAACTACAGACAACTAGGGAATTATAAGGATGGGAGAAATAGCCTTCCTTCCCCAACAAGTACAACAAGTGTTTGTCCAAAACCAAGTGGTCAGTGCTGAGAACACGCATGCAAATAAGATTATATGGACTATGGACTGAGCAGGTTGTGTTTATGTACTTGTGTTTATGTATATATATATGGAGAGAGAGAGGTGATATAGTATATATTATATTGTATATGACTATGGACATAATGTATATGTATGTAACAATAATTAATGAAAAATAGGTTATGAATTTGAAGCAGAACAATGAGAAGGAGATGAGAGGATTTAGAGTGAGGAAAGGGAAAGGGGAAATGATGTAATTATATTATGATCTCAAAAAATAAAAGAAATAAAAACAAAAACATACACGAAGTCTGTGGAAAGGCTAAGAAACTAAAGGATCATGATGGCATTGTTATATGTTTGGTCCAGTGTTGTCTGAACACTTAGTTCCTAGCTAGTGGTGCTGCTTGAGAAGATTGGTAGGACCTGTGAGGCATAGGGCCATACTCATATAAGTCACTGCATATGGCCTTTTGACAATCATAGCCTGGCCTTGCTTCTCATCCCACTCTACTTCCTGATCCACAAAGATGTAAGAATGTTCTGTCACAAGTCCCTGTCACCACGCATGGGCCTCTTCACCTGCCTGCCTTTCCCAACTCTATGATAGATTGTGCCCTCTAAACTGTAAGCCAAAATAACCTCTTCCATTAGTTTGATTCCTTGGATATTTTATTACAGGGCCAAAAAATAATTAGTACAAGGCCTGTGACCATCTGCCAGAGAGGAGAAAATGGCACAAGACCCAGAATCATCAAGAGCACCAGAACTAATGTCTTGTATAATCTAAAATAGATCCAGAGAGGAAGAAAGTGTAATAGTGGCCCCAAGGGAGGAGAGAGGATAGAGAAGTGGTAATCAAAGTTTCAGTTATACAGATGAGGGGGTTCTGTGGATCTAAAACACAGTCCAATATAGTGAAGAGCATTGCATTCTAGTTGGCAAAGATACATTTGCCACAAAAAAGCAAGAAAGGGAAACAGGAAGGGAGGGAGGGATTGCTTATTGTAATCATTTCACAATACCTATGAGCATCAAAGCACCAAACTTTACTGCTTTCCCCAAAGCCAGCATGGCCTTGACAGCATTCAATGCTCTAGTAAGACAGGACCTAACCAATTCCAAGTTTTAACCAAGCTCCATTCCCCTCTGTAAGACTCTAGCGAGGTAGCAGGGGCTTAATCAGCCCCTCCCTTCCAACCTATGTGCTCTCTAACCTGTTTCTTCCAGGAGGAGAGGGGTGCCCATGTGCTCGAAGTGGGGAGGGGACCCTGGTGGAATATCTCAAAGTTCCCGAGCTGACTTCTCACCTCCTATCCATACAGCCAGGAGAACTCTGAATGCTCACAATGAATTGGCTCTTCTCTCGATCTCTGAAGCATCATTTCTTTACCAGTCGGCTGTACGCTCACTCCAAATCACTGGTGTTTGTTGGAGAGTTCTTTCCACCTGTCAGTTTTTATTGCTATGTGAGATGGTAGCATGATTTTCCAGTGGGTGACCCAAGCAGCATGAAGCATACACCACACTCCACAAACACAAGCAACTCAAAACAGAGGCAACATGTGTTGCTGCCAAGTCCTTAGGTTCAGAGGACACACCCTTTTACCTACTCACCAAGACTAGGGCTTCTCATGGTCCCCAAAACAGGTGGGTCCATCAGTCAGGGTTCCTCCTGCTCTCACTATTCTTTCTGCCATCTGAGAAAAAGCAACAGAAGAGAGCATTCTCACATAACCTGGAACCAGAAAGTTGGGAATCAGATTGAGAGTTGATCATTTCTAAAACTTTTTCTTCACTTACAAATTAGGGATGAACATGTGTGTTTACACAAATGATTCAAACTAGTTAATTCAAATCTATCACTTGGAAATACTCAGAAGGGAAAGGTCTATATTTGTATTGAAAAATTTTAAACACAGTGAAATATCACAGATGTCAATCGAAAGAGCTCCCTTAAACCAATATTTGTGACTAATGCCACAGATTATGTGATGCTTCTTAAAGAAGCCAACAGTTATGAGGGTTTTCTATATTCAATATTAAAAGTACAGACGGTATAACAAAGAAATAAATACCAGAAAATCAGAAATAGATGGAAGTGCAAGGTGATAATCCAAATCTATTTTATTGTAGAAAAATACAAAATCAGCCTTGGGAGAAAGATTCTTCAGTATTTAAAAATATTCATGTAAACAGGAACAAGATAGACAGTCTTCTTGAATTTTCAGTTTTCCAAATTTAGCTGCTTAAATCAGCCCCATTATTAAAGCATCCTTGAAATTAAAGATGGAAATATTCTTTCAGAATGATCATCTAGTTCCGGGAGGTATCACAGAATTGTTCCTTGCAAAATGCTTCCTTGTTCTTGGTACACTGTCAATTCAAGAACAAAGAGTTACTCTTAGTTCAAGCTGGACCAAGCTGCCCTGACAGCTCTAGAGTTATTGTGGAGATTCTGTATTCAGGAGGGAGGATGGAACAAAATGATTGGGAGACTGGAGCCAGAGACGTTCTGGGAAAGACTTTCTGTGTTCCACAGCTTTTCTTCACATTTCTTTTTCTGTCTTTTGGCAGCAGCCCTCCTACCCACTCTTCATGCCAGCAAACAGATGATTCTAGAAAATGAGAACATTATATGTCCACTCATTCCTTTCCCTTGGAGTTGCTATCTCAGAACCTGAAGTCTGACTACTTGAAGAGTTTCTGTTGAATGTTTCTGTGTCCTGCTGAGAGTTGTCCCTACCGTGCTCCTTCGTTTTCTTATACTCAGTGTGGTAAGGCAGAGTGCCAGTGGCCTGTTTACATGTCCTATGCCCTGTGTTGGAGCAAACATTGCTCACCCCTTTCAAGTTCCCATTGCTGCACCTTGCACACAGGTGTCTAAGCTTCTGTTGTTCAATGAAAATGTTTCCCTCCTCTACACCCTAGCTTAGGGGGCATTACAGGCAATGTGACACAGGATTGGTACAGATTTTTTAAGGCCTGCTTTGAAATAGGGGCAATTCACTAGTTTTAATACTTACTGTCTACTACGTAGCAAAGCTGTAAACTAAGCCCTGGGAAGGTCTGAAAATGATACCTGGTGTTATCTAATATCCATTTGGCACTATAGAAAAAGTCACAATCCAGCTAGGAAAAAGAATTTGTAATTGTGGCATGAAAGACATGCCCACAGAGAGCCTAGGGGATGGAGGGACCTTGAAATTTGCTAAGTCTTTGAATCATTTATATGTAAATGTTAAGGTGGACATGTGCTACCAGGAAATTTTATCAGAAACTAGAAAACTGACTCCCAAAGTTATACATCCAAAAGCGGCATAGGAATTTCAATTGCTTCACATTCTCACTAACTTGATATTGTCAGTTGTTTTTAAAATCTTATTTTCATGTATATAATGGCACTGATCTTCTGTCTTGGTTAGGGTTTTACTGCTGTGAGCAGACACCATGACCAAGGCAACTCTTATAAAGGACAACATTTAATTGGGACTGGCTTACAGGTTCAGAGGTTCAGTCCAGTATCATCAAAGTGGGACCATGGCAGCATCCAGGCAGGCATGGTGCAGGAGGAGCTGAGAGTTCAACATCTTCATCTGAAGGCTGGTAGCAAAATATTGGCTTCCAGGCAGCTAGGATGAGTGTCTTAAGCCCTCATCCACAGTGACACACCTATTCCAACAAGGCCACACCTTCATTAGTGTCACTCCCTGGGCCAAGCATATACAAACCATCACATCTTCCGTTGCAGTTCTATTTTTAATGTAATTTATTTATTTTTATTTCATGTGCATTGGTGTTTTGCCTGTGTCTGTTTGTGTGAAGATGTCAGATCCTCTGAAAATGGAGTTACAGGCAGTTATGAGCCGCCATATGGATGCTGGGAACTGAACCCTGGTCCTCTGGAAGAACAGCCAGTATCCTTGGCCACTGAAACATCTCTCCAGGCCCCCTGCAGTTCTTATTTATACTTTTATGATACCTACTTACATTGAACACCTTTTCAGGTGCTCACCATTTAGTTAATTTTATTTGTTTTTTTCTTTGTTTTACAGAACTACAAATTGAATTTATGGTTTCCTGCATGCCACCAAAGTGCTCTAGCTTTAAGCTACAAACCTAGGCTCCCCTTAATTTTGAGACTGGGTCTCACTGAATTGATCAAGCTAGCCTTAAACTCCCTGTATAGACCATGTGGCCACTGAACTTGTGATCCTCCTGCCTCAGCCTCTTGCGTCATCATACTCAGTATCACAAATCAACAGAATATGATATTTTGTAACATACATGTTTAGTCAATTTTTATTTTTGTCCTCTCTTATAAATTTAAGGACATTCTAGAACATTCTTTACATATTTTGGTTATAAAATGTATGTTTGTATGTATATACACAAATAGTTACAGCAAGTATGTTCTCAGAAAAATTAATTTTCTTTTGTACTTGGTACAGAAATTTTAGAGTTAAGTTGGACCACTCACTGGTCATAGGGTAGAACAAATCCTGTAGAATTTGCTTTATAGTCTAACTGCCCAACATGCCTATATAGGCTATAATAAAGTCAAAATCCTCTGTCTGATAAGAAGTTGAGCTTTACTGGTGTCTTAGTAACTATTTTGGACAGACTTGGAACCAAGAGCTAAGACAAGTTGTGTCAATAATGGACAGAACCACACCTTGAACGGGCTCTGTAGTTATTATAAAACTTCTTGCTCAATCTTTAAACCAGCAGTTCTCAACCTCTTTGGGGATCTTTCACTGGGATCACTTATCAAATATCCTGCCTATCAGATGTTTACAATTCAGAACAGTAGCAAAATCACAGTGGTGAAGTAACACTGAAAATAATGTTATGGTTGGGGTCACCACAACATGAGGAACTGTATTAAAGGGCCGCAGCATTGGGAAGGGTGAGAACCACTGGTTTAAACTGAACCTCATGTCTGAACGTGGACTTGGGAGTCAGTATATTTACATATTCCTGTCTTTCTCTACTATCCTCTATTAACTCTACTTTCTATAATTGGCCTATTAGAGATAACTAGCAGAGGCTACACTGTTCGATCTGCCAGAGGCCCAGCTTTGATACTAAAATTCCTAGTAACAGCTCTCTAACTCCTACCTCTATCCTGGGTGACACCACTTAAAAGCATGGCTTCTCTCCAGTGGTCATCCAATGTGACTATCTCTGGAAGGCTCCAGCTCTGAGGCTCTTCTCTGATCAGCATACTCTAGGGCTGTAGCTCATATAAACTTACTTAAGAAGGCAGTAAGTCATAGTCTCCTGGCCAAGTGCTACCTAAATAAAGCTTGCTGACAGTTCACAATCATGTTTTCTCCATGGTCAGCCCTGAAATCCACACATACTATACCTATTCATCCTAGACTTTTTTTTTTTCAATTTAACAATATATTTAGGGCAGAATTACCTCATTCGTCTCTACACCTGCATAGTACTACATTGTGTGAGCATGTCGGCATGAATTTAACAGATCCCTGTTGATGGACACTTTGATTGCTGCCAATATTATGTCACTACAATAACACTGGAAGGAATACACTTGTGCATTCATTACTTTATTCTTGTGTGGGCAGACATGTAGGATAAATTCCCAGGAGTTGGATTGCTGGGCCAAAAGGTAAACACATTTGTGTATCTGAAACTCAGTGCCAAATTGCTGCTCTTAGCAACCATACATGAGGGGGTCTTTTTTCCCACAGGCATGCCGTTTCCCAATCTCCTAGGTGAAAATAAACTAACTTCTCACTTTTCACTTTTCACATATTAAATACCCAACATGGTATTCATGAACACTGGATCGTGACACTCTTAAAAGTCAATTTCCTACTCTTCTTAGTATCCCGTTGCTGAGCTAGCAAAGTTTCTTGGACAACATAGCCTCCTTCACATCCCTTTCCCAAGGGGGGCGGGGAGGAACCACATTCTCTGAGTTGAATCCAGTCCCACATGAGCCTAGGGAGGCCCATGGGGTCTTTTCATTGTGGTGTGCCTGCCTGTCTTTCAACTGGATGTCAATTTTCTCCGGAGACTGGGGCTGCCTGCCCACCCACAGAGGCAAAAGGCCTGAGAATAAATGCAGTACACCATCCCCAGGAGCTCAGGACCAAAGCCTGAAGGGCCATGGCATTTGAATAGCTCAGCAAGGTTGTAGCTGGGAGGGTGGGGTGGTGCTCTGAGGCACAGTGTGTACCCTGAGAACTCCTAAGGGGATGAAACAGCACAGGCTGTTCCTTGCCCATTGTGGGAAGCTGCTTGCTATTACCACCTGTATTTGCTTTTTGTCCCTTCTTCCCTGTTCTCCACCACTTCCCCTACTGCATTTGGTGAAATCTCCTTGGATCATCTTCTAAATAAACAACTTGAACTTCCTTAGGGTCTTTTTTTCTGGGGAAATTAAAACACAGGTAGTAAATAGCCTTTGTAACTGATGATGCTCCACACCTCCTGGCTCCAAGAAATGTGCAAGGTGAATCTACTCTTTGAGGTGAGCACAGAGAACAGGGAAAGAAGATGTGTGTGCATTTGGCCCTCCAAATGGGATCCAATGAATGCGGCAACAAAATATTTGAGGAAAGAAGTTGCATCTGAGCTGAACATCTAGATGCTGGTTCTTGTCATTACTCCCCTAGGTAATGTAGTATAGCAACCATTTGCATAGCACTTACAATGGCTTAAATATTGGAAGTAACTTAGTATATAGGAGGCTGCTTGAGCTTTATATGCAAATACCATGCAATTTCATATAAGCTACTTACGTATGCTCAAATTGGTACCAGCATGAGTCCTGGAACTAAGGGATAACGCTCTCCCATACACTGTGTGTGTGTGTGTGTGTGTGTGTACATGCGCACACAGGTGCACACACCTATGTATTAGTGATAACACAAGGCTTTGCAAAACGAGTGATAGGTAAGCATAATAGCTTTCATCCATAGCATATACTATGTTACAGGCACTATAGTCCTCTTTATGCATTGATTCATTTGATGGGAAACCCTATAACTGCAGTATCATCATCCTCAGCTCATAAATGAAGAAAATAAGACACCAGGACTTGAACTAAGTTGCTGAAGGATCTGACTGCTAAGTTTGTGCTCATGCCCATTACCCCATGTTGCCTGTGGAGAAGTACCCGAGAAGTTCTAGAAATGACAGTTCACTGTTGGCTCTTCGCAGCAGGAGTCTTGAAAAAAGGAACATGGGATTATGCCTAATTATTGAGGGCTAATCTTCTTAGGACCATCAAAGCATCCATTCATGTCAGCTAGGATATTGCCAGAACAGAAACTAAATACACAACCAAATATGACTTAAGCAACAGGGGTCTACTAATAAAACTCATATAACAAGAAGTCCTGAAGGCAAGAGGTTCCAAAAAGTTTATTCAGCACTCAGTATTATGAGAGCAGCAACAACTCTTGTCTTTGTTTCCATTTTCCACACGAGTCTGTCTTTTTTATATTTCTCGTGGGTCTGCGATGTGGTCCTGTGTAGGCGCCTCGACTCCAAATAGCAGGAATAATCAGAAAGGGATAAAACAACTTTGTCCTGGAACTTCCCAGACATTAGTTCCCCCTTTCCCACTGGCCAGAATAGTGGCTCCTAGTCTAGACACAAGAGAAGCTTGAGCAAGAAAGTTTCTGGTACTCTGTACCATAGAAGATGGGTTGAGCTGAAAACAAGAAAATTCCCAACACAACGCAAGTAAAAGGAGACTGCAACAGGGAGACAACCACGACAATTCTGTTTCATTTAAATCCCATGTGGAAGCTTTCTTTCTTCCTTGATTCTGCTGAAGTTTGAGAAACCCAGAATCTGACTGTTTGCAAAATCTATGGAAAAACAATAGGAGGTGGTGTGCATAGTCTAGCCAGAGAACAAGCTACTTGATGATATCCTCTTTCAGGGCTATTTGCCAGAAGCCAGCACATAAGGCAACCAATCCCTGCTCTTTTCATGGGGGCAGCATGTGGACTACATTTAAGAGGCTTCAGAATCTGCCTACCAAATCCAGGCCAGAGCGAAAAAGTGGGATGGGGTTGCTGGGCCTAACTTACTGGTTTGGTTAAGGGCTTATTCTACTTAGGGTAGTGCTTTGAGCATTTCCAAGAAGAGATGATAAGAATGTTTCAGCTGTGTATCCTGACCTCAAGAAAGATCTGGTAGTCATAGTATGAACTTAGCATTTGCTATATACCAAGCCTTTTCAAAGTAATTCACATTGCTCTTGAATTTGTCATGTATATTTAGTCTTCACTGTATCCTGTAAAATATGCTGCAGTTATTACTATCCCCACTTACCAATATGAAGTCTGAGACTGAAGGAAACCTACGCTATTTAAACCATGGCAAGTTTAAATAATCTTGAGACTGTAGTCGAATATTGCTGAATGATTTTATAAAGTCTCAAATCCAATTAATAATTTAAGTCAGTGGCTATAAAAAATTTTCAGAAAAAGAAACACAGGGTATTATAAATATTATATGGCTCTATAAAGATCAGGGCACACACACATTCAAACTGAGTTTTTTTAAAAGATAATAAGTCTAACCACAGGTCAGGCAGACAATGAGATCAGCCACCAAGACAGGAATAAGCTCCCTGGGTAGAAAACACTTGGAAGATCATTTATTGTTTACAGGGAGATGTGTTCATTTGCTGTAGGGAGCCAGATGAACACCCAAAGGGTCAGAGAAGCAAAATATTCAAGAGTCTACTGAAACCTATTTTCTGCTCTCCAAAGACACTTCTCAGAACCCCATCCTGAGAGAGCATGAAATTTCAAAATGGCTGCCAGAAATGCTGAGAGATCTCAGCTGTGTTGAGTGGAAGCGATACAGATGCTATCGTGGAAGTACTGAAACTTTCTTCCCTAAACTTGGTTTCACCGGTTTATCTCTGTCTACCTGGGGCTGTCCCTGATTTAGTGGCTGAACTCCCACATACTGAGCCAACTCTCAGTCCTGGGAAAAGTAGGATGCTTGCTCATCCTACAAAAGAGATTCCCTTAAATAAGAAATTCCCATAACAACTTTTGAAGTACTGATCAGAGTTCCTATATGTTGGGTTTCTTGTTGGAGTTGGGAAAAACTGCTAGTTAATGCAGAGGTATTGAGCTGTTCAAAAACAGTAGCCACTACCTATAGGTATCTACTAAGCACTTGGAATTTACATATCCAAGTGAGGTATGCTGGGCTGGGGGTGGGCAGTCAGGTGTAAAATAGTCACTCAATTTTTGAATCCATCACTTCCCAAATATAAAAGCTTTAATATGTATTATGCTGATTGTATCTTTGAAAGACAATATTCTATATATATTGGGCTAAGTGAAAGATACTCTTGCATTTAATTGCACCTCATATTTCTTTTAATGTGGCTTTTCAGTCATGAAGATGGCATGCATAGCTCTCATTATATTTCAGTTAGAGATGGCTCTTCTAAAAAGATAATTCCAGGGACAGTGTCTTTATGAAAAAGCTATTGGTTTTTTGCTAGTATTTACATAAGCAAGTTAAACAGTAATTAGTTGAGCTGGTGGGAGGTGTGTAAGAGAGAGATGTTTTGGAGGCGTTGCCTTGATGCTGCTGAGGCAAAATAGTGACCAAAACACAGTCAGGCTTTCTTAGGACCAGTGGCTCCAAGCCAAGCGACAGTGTGCATAAAAATAACTCCAATGACTTCACTGCTCTAAACATAAAGGCTGCTGGCTCCTTTCATACATGCAAAAGTTCGAATCTTTTATGACCCTACGATATAAAACACGCTTTTTAAAGCAATAACTAATGTGCTCTAAAGGCTTTTATTTAAAAAAACAAAAAACAAGCGTTTGAGTTTTGACCAAGTCTTGACTTCCCAAAGAATGTAATGATGATAATAGCTTCTATGGGCAAAAATCACATTTGCAAAGTTTCTATATAGTTTTTCTTCAGCTATTTCTGTTTGAGAGTAATTAGGCTGTGAGGTTATCTGAACTGCTGCTTTGTTTGGGGGCATGTTAGTTGTCTGCAGGCATTCATGTGTGCATGTGTGCAAGCATGCATGTGTGTCTATGTGTGTCTGTGTGTATGTCCATGTGTGTCTGTGTATGTCTGGGGGGTGGGGTGAAGGTGGATGTCTTTGCCCTCCACCTTAGTTTTTGAAACAACTTCTCTCACTGAACCTAGAGCTTACTAATTTGGCCAGACTGGCTGGCCAGTGAGCTCCCAAATCCTCCAGTCTCTGCCTCCCCAGTGCTATGATTACAGGCATATGTTGTTGGGCCCACCTTTTTTAGGTGGGTACTGAGGATCCAAGCTCAGGTCCTCATGGTATCTTCCCAGTCCTGAGCTGCTGTTTTGTACATATATTACACAGGAGAAGCCGACCCCTGTACAGATCTCTTCATAGCTTAGCAACCATAGCCTGTCAATGCCTTGAAACCAGCTGTGCTATATTCATACCTTGGAAATTGGCAAAGGCTACCAATCAGGTTGGTCTATTTTGTTGTTACTTGTTTAGTTCTACTTCTGGAAAGCTGTTTATTAAATATTTAACAGTGTAACATTAGGTACAACTCCAAAATATGAGGCAAAAAGATAAAAAAGACATTTTCTAGAAAACATTAACAGAACACGCATTCTCTGCATACAAGAATTGATTCTCTTGAAAGTTCCTTTAAAATTAAAGGATCTGTGCTAGTTTCAGGGTCTGTGTCACAAGAAAGTACCTATGTTACTCCTTTCTCTTCACAAGGCAAAGACAAAAATCATTCAAAACTGAGTGAGCTGTCATATCCAGGAAGGGAGAAAGCCATCACCACTGTTCTAATACAGTTGGTGTGTCTAGATTTCTCTCACGTCTCTTTCTCCCCTTCCCTTCTATAACTTGTGCCCCCTCCCCTTTTATGTGAGCTATTATACACATACAAACACAGAGATATTTTTGTTACATAGATTTTAACAAAAAGAGCTAGAAGTTCAAGAAACCAAATAACCCATGCAAAGAATTTCTCCAAAAAAAGGGTGGGATAATATGCTTTATTTTCTTCAATATAAAAACATTCTGGCACTAGGAGAAAATTATGAGCTGGAGAGGAAAGGGGTTATGGGTGCAGAAATCTATATATACCTAGTATGATATCACTTCAATCATCTGCAATTGTCTCTCAGCAAATCAAGCCTGGTTTTTTTTTTTTTTTGCAATTACTTCATTATTTCCCAACAAGAGAATCAGATTAGATAATGAGGAATGAGTTTCAGACTGTGCTTCCTCATGAAAGTTTGCCATTGGCAGTAAGTACTGCTCTATGATAAACTGTTCTAAATTGGTACATTAGGACGACCATTCTCTCTTAACGCATCCTCTCCCAACCGCAAACACTTAAACGAAGGGAGAAAAATGTTTTCCAGATGGCTTCTCAAGTTTTTATATTGGGCTGGATGTGGTGGCACATGCCTGTCTTCCCAGCACATAGGAGGTAGAGGCCAAAGGATCAAGAGTTCAAGGCCAGTCTCCACTACAATGGACTGTACCCTCAAATTGGGACCCAAAATAAACCCTTCCTACCTTAAGTTGCAGGGTATTTGGTGTCAACAATGACAAAAGTAGCTAGTACATCTAGCTGCTCTTCTGGAATCAAAATCTTTGTCATAGGTCCTTGGTGGTAAAGCTTAATATAAACAAGCAGAAGAATGTTTATTGGCTTTATTCTTTCCAGTTAGTATGAACATCTGTCTATAGCTATGAGAGCATCGATATGTTTGACTGTGTGGCACTACCTTGCTCTACTGATAGTGGTGTTACCTATGTCAGAGCAAGAATGATGACCACAGGTAGTAAAAGATAGGCCAGCAGACAAAGTTTCTTGAGAAATAAACATATAGCTACGAAAATCTGGAAGGAAACTTGAAAATGAGTTACCCAAGTAACACTCTGATTCAAGAAGGTCCTTTAATAACCCAGACATGGGCTGATTTTTGCACCTGCCCATATATGATTTAGGCATTCAGTTGGGATGAGCATGGTTGGTTGATTTGACTGTATTTGGAGGCTTCTGGTTGGTCAAGAGATTACATGGTGAGCATAAGCTTGGAAAAACCCACCAGTGGGAAAAAGTCCAACCAAAAAGTTCCAGAGTAGGGGAGGAAAATGAAGAAGTAAGAGAACAAAAACTGGTAGTTAGTTGGCATCATGAGGCAGGGCTTTCGGGTTCTAGTTCCCGGACTCACTGCTGTGGAAAGGTCATTGAAAAGCCTCTGTGTACTCAGCGCTGACTACTGGTTCAGCCAGAACATATAGACCTTTTGTTTTCCTTGGGCCTGTAACCCGGGCTCACTGTGAAATGAGGCTGTTTTGTCCTGACTCCTATTAATGTTTGCCATTACACAGTGAAAAGGTCCTCCACATCTCTCAATCTGAGCAGCTCTACCATGAAGATTTTCCACAGGGGCCTTGAAATTCATATGTAGAAAGCACTTGGAATAGTGTCATCACTTAGAAAATACTAGATCAGTATCTGCTACAACATTAAGAAGTGATTGTAGCCTTTACTAACTATATAAGTGGGAGACTGGACAGATAAGTCTGAAAGTGGCAAGAACGATACTTGGAACAAGATAGGCATATGGCATGGCCCAGCCCATGTGCCTCCAGACTCTGAGGTAGATGTTTAGAAGAAGAGGCTGGGATGTGAAAAGACAGTCCAGCACCTTATCAGGGTTGCAAACAGAGGTCCTCAGAGAGGACACAGCACCCCTGAGTATGGTGCCAGGACTGAATTTCCATCTGCCTCCTGCCACAGGGAAAATAAATTGTCTGGATTTGCCAAGAAGGACTTTAAGAATGGTAGCGATCCTCTGTGGCACACTGGGTGTGGGCTCCAATTTGAGCCTTCTTTTTTTTAATGCTGTGCTTGAAGAGGGTTGCCCTAAGGAAATCTGTGACCAGAATGCAACCTCTCCCAAATCCAGCACCAGTCCACACCCTCAAAGAGGCTCCTTTATTCTGCCCCTGTGTTCTCTTAGAAATGTTCTGTGGTTAAGAGAAAGGAAGATGAGGAATAGGGAAAGAGGTAACAGTGCTTGCTATGTTAGCTTCCATCAGCAGAGCTTCCTCGGGGCGTCAGTTGTTACTAAGCTGAGCAAGGA
Source organism: Uromys caudimaculatus (assembly GCA_028551405.1). Lineage (NCBI taxonomy): Eukaryota > Metazoa > Chordata > Mammalia > Rodentia > Muridae > Uromys > Uromys caudimaculatus. Next base: position 19,025,658 of record CM052722.1, on the reverse strand, counting down.
GTCCTTTGTCTCCCTAGCACACTGCCTCAGGACATTTCAGCCCCTTGAAGCCTCCTCTGAGGCAGAAAACAGCTTGTGGGACCAGTGGCTTCATTCAGTTTCTACAAAGACTAAAGCAGACATTTATAAATATTACCTCTTTGTCACCCATAACCAACTTTGAGTTTTCTGCCATATACAAAATGACCACCAAATGAGGCAGAAAAGGGGAATAGAGAGTCCTGGTTCTCTTATCCTCCTCTTAGGGACTTTACCAGGAAAACATAGTAATATTTTGAAGTACATAGTCATAGTCAGAGATGACAAGTGTCTCTGGTCCTGCAAAAGGTATTATAGTGCAATGACTTGGCCCTAAAGGGAAGGCAATCTGGTTCTTTCCACAGCCAATGCACTTGGGAAATAGGTATCCTTTGCTGACAGTGGCACTGAAAGTTCTTTTTGGGAGCCTTCCACTTACACTGCAAATGCCCTCTGCCAGTCTTGCAAGTCAAAGTGACCTGTACTAAAAGAATTCTATTTATGATACGAACTGTTCTAAAGAGGAAGTATTGAAAGCATGGGCAGAAAGCAAAAGTGATTCTTGCATTCCTTTTTAAAGTTATCACAGAATATTATGTATTCCACTCCCTGTAAGGGGCAGCTGATGCTCATCAGGGGATGGGGTGGGTGATGAGAAGAGTACATTGTCCATTATCATACTACTTACATTGATTAGAATCTTTCCAGAAAAAAGTGACTGAAGACTGAATGGGGCAAAGAAAGACTTCTGGATCTAGAATTTTCTCCTAGACTCTTTGCCCCTTTCACTGATATGAACTGATTTACAACTCAGCGCATTATGCAAGACCAATAACAATCCAAGCTATGCTTGTTCATGCAAATACAAATAAATTTGTTCAGGCGGCACTATTGATCTTGCTCTATGAATATTGGCCTGCTGTGTATCTGTTAATAAATTTGCCTCAATACTCTTTATTGTCTATATATGCCCTCTATATGCTGGTATTCTTTAACTTCATGCTTACACTTTTTGTGACATCATGATTATGTCCTCCTTAATTAATGTAATGATTTTATAATTGTTTGGAATTTATGGTTTTATGTAACACCTAATGCATAAAGAAATGGGATTGATGAGGTTTAGAATCACCATGGAAACACAGCTCTGGGTAAATCTAGGTGAGTGCTTTTAGAACAGCTTAAGAAAGAAGACCCAGCCTGAATGTGGGCAGAACTACTGGTCCCTTCTACAGTGAATGAATTTGAGAGACTGGTGCCACAATCCAAAACAACCCCTACTTCAAGTTGCATTTTATCAGAACAAGAAAAGTAACTAATATTTTTTCAAAATTTAACCTTTAACTGGCTCAAATATTTTGCTAAATTGGATATTAGTTTTCAGAAAATTGGCAATTTGTAATTTCTCTGTAGGACATGAGTCAGGTTTGTTAATTATTTTTCTATTTTTTATTTAATTAATTTATTTTTGATACTTTATTTACATTTCCAATGTTTCCCCTTTTCTAGGTCTCCTCTTTGGAAACCCCCTCCCCCCTCCCCCTCCCCGCCTCTATTAGGGAATTTCACCTCCCACCCATTCCCTTATTCTCACCTTGACATTCCCCTTTACTGGGGCCTCTAACATCCTCAGGCCCAAGGGCCTCTCCTCTCCCTGATGGCCAACGAGGCCATCCTCTGCCACATATGTGGTCCGAACCATGGGTCCCTCGATGTGTATTCTTTGGTTGGTGGTCCAAACTCCAGGACGACCAGAGGGGGGGTTCAGGCCAGTTGACGCTGTTGCTCCCTCCATGGGGCTGCAATCTCCCTCAGCTCCTTCAGTCCTTTCTCCAACTCCTCCATCTGGGACCTCACTCTCAGTCCAGTGGTTACTGTTAAGTGAAACTTGGGCATTCTGAACTTTTGGGCTAATATCCACTTATCAGTGAGTACATACCATGTTCGTTCTTTTTGTGACTGAGTTACCTCACTCAGGATGATATTTTCAAGTTCCATCCATTTGCCTGTGAATTTCATGAAGTCATTGTTTATAATAGCTGAGTAAGTACTCTATTGTGTAGATGTACCACATTTTCTGTGTCCATTCTTCTGCTGAGGGACATCTGGGTTGTTTCCAGCTTCTGGCTATTATAAATATGGCTGCTTTGAACATAGTGGAGTATGTGTCTTTATTACATGTTGTGGAATCTTCTGGGTATATGCCCAGGAGTGGTATAGCTGGGTCCTCAGGTAGTATTATGT
>CM052722.1:18980558-18998413 GCA_028551405.1 Uromys caudimaculatus | reverse complement strand
TGGGATCCAGGGGGGTTTCTAGGCCCGCCTACCTCGGTCCCTGTGTCTCGCGGGTGCGGGGCAGTACCTGGTGAGCTGTGGGGCGTGTCTTTGGCCCTCTCCTGGGTCTTACAATCTCCTGGGAGGGATTTTTGTCCTGGCGCTGATTAGCTGTGGGGCCCTGTGGCCCAAGCTGAGGTTTCCGGCCGTCGCCGGAAGCTGCTGGCTGTCAGTCTCTGTGGCCTGCAGAAAGCGGGCAGAGTCAGTGAGCTCTGGTGGGCATTGCCCCTGCTATGGGCTTTTCTGCGTTGCTGGTAAAGAGGATTTTCTCCCGGAGCTGCTTGTCTATGGAATCCTAGTGTATCAGGCAGAAGTTTCCTGCCACAGCCGCCCGCTTTTGGGATCCAGGGGGGTTTCTAGGCCCGCCTACCTCGGTCCCTGTGTCTCGCGGGTTCGGGGCAGTACCTGGTGAGCTGTGGGGCGTGTCTTTGGCTCTTTCCTGGGTCTTGCGATCTCCTGAGAGGGATCTTTGTCCCGGCGCTGATTAGCTGTGGGGCCCTGTGGCCCAAGCTGAGGTTTTATGAAATATCATTTTTGTGGTTATTAGTTTGATGATGAATCAACATATATAAGGAATATATTTGCTTCTTAATTTCTGCCCTTGTGTGTGTCTCTAAAATCACACACACACATACACACAGACACACACACACAAAGATAGACAAACTTTGATGATTCTCCCTCCCCAAGAATCCTTAATGTATATTTTCATGTTATTCTTACATTCTTAGTAAGAGAACAAAACACTAAAATAGCTTGCTGTAGCTTTTATAACTTCATAATGCTACTAACTTTCTGGGTTAACAAAGACATTCTGTAGCTGTGTTATCTAATATACTATATATATATGCATTCACATACACAAACATATACTGTACCTAATATAGTAGTCCATAGCCATGTGTAGTTATATAGTTGAAATATAGCTAGTAAGATTGAGGATTGATTTTTTATAATATTTCAAGTTTGAGTTAATAAGTATTAAATTTGTCTAGTGGCTACTATTGTGGATAGTGATGGCCTAGAGTCCTGATGTGTCAACCCTGTTGCAGCATGTTCCCATTTATTTAAGCATGCACTTTGATTATACTGGGTTCAAATACTTGCTAGCTCTGTGACATTGGCCAAGTGACTTAACCTCTATAGATCTGATAGTTGTAAGTACTGAACATGAAGATGAAATGGGAGGAACTGGATGTTACCTTAGAAGATGACTTGCAGAAGAACTGGGCCTGTGGCTGCTAAAGTTATTAACCAAAAATGTCTGTGATCCATTATCTATTCCTTCCTTTCTCCCTCCCCATCCCCTCTCCTCTCTTCTCTGTCCCAGCTCTTTCTCTCTTCTCTCCCCTTCTCTCTGTGGGACGAGGACTTTGATGGAGGGATTTGTATAAGCTAACAAAGTTCTCCACCACTGAGCTATATCTATCTCCATTTTTTTTCTTTTCAATCCTTGATCCCTGGGGATACAGTGATCACTTGAAAGGGAGGCAACAGGAAAGAAGATGTCTGGGTTCCCACGCCCAGTGGACTGAAGTCACAGTTAAGCCCATGATAAGGATGGCAGCTGGACTGAGTTGCAGGCCATCCATAGGAATAGTTCAAAGTATTTGCCACTTAAAAGCCAGGGATGGCTCCTCAGTTCCCACATGCTGCATGCACCCAGCTAGGATTAGGATAAGATGGCACTGCAAAGATAAGTAAGGTTTATGCCTCTGTGAACTCCTTACACACAGGATACTAATTCATCTTCATGAGAACTCTGGGTGGGGTGTGATTCTCACTCAGTTTGTTGATGATGACCTGAAGGTCAGTGAGATTAAATTGCCAGACGCACCATTGCTCATGGGCTGAGTTTGGATCTGTGCATTTGCCCATGAGTTGATTTGTCCACATTCTGCTTTGCACTTCCTGCTGGTACCCTTGCAGAGAGTCTCATAATTTTTCTCTGATGTGCAAGTTGTATTTTGAGAAATATGGCTGGAACTTCAACTCTGAAATAAATGTCAGACTAAACTGGCCTTAAATAAAAAGGTCTCAACCGGGGGCTATTTTACTCTACGAGGGGATACATGGAGATTCTTCAGTTGTCTCAAAGCTGGGAGTGGTGTTACTGCTGGCATTTAGTAGATAAGAAGCAGGTGATATTTCTGAACCCCCCACAGTTCACTGCCTCCAAAACAACTTATTTGGCTCAAAAACTCCTGAGGTTGGAAAACTGTGCTTTAAGTTAAGTGGAGCTAGACCCTTCATTGACTTTGAGAAAGGAGACCATAGCCTGAAAGGAAAGTGAAAAAAAGAAAGAAAGAAAGAAAGAAAGAAAGAAAGAAAGAAAGAAAGAAAGAAAGAAAGAAAAAAGAAAAGAAATTCTCATTTTCAACCCTCTTCCACGAAACTTAGGTCCTAGTACTTTTGGTGATGCTTGTATCTGTAGATCCTGTTCACCTACTTAGATTTCCTATCTCCAGAAATCCCTCAGTTTGTGCTTTCTTTATTGCTTCTATTTCCATTTTCAGTTTCGGTCACCTATTTTTGATTTGTTATTTCTTGGCTTTTTTGGCATTGTGTAAGGGATTTATTGATTTCCTTTAATTTTTGTTTGCCTCCTCCTAGATTTCTTTAAGGGATTTATTTATTCATTTACTTTTTAAGGACCTCTATCATCTTCATGAAGTTGGTTTTAAGCTCATTTTCTTGTGCTTCAGCAAGTTGGAATATTTAGGTTTTGCTGTCATAGGATAGCTGGGCTCTGGTGGTGCCATATTGCCCTGGTTGGTGTTGTGTTCTTATATTGGCATTTAGGCATCTGAGGTTGGGATGACCACCTGTCTAGGTGCTATAGAGTTCGTCTTTGCTGGGTGGGTGCTTTGTTCCATGGTTTGTTTCCTCTTTGGTCTTCTGGTCTTTGTGGCCTGGATTTCTGGCAGCTGGCATGACTTTTGATCCAGTAGGGACTCTCTGTCCCTACTGTTGTGGGATGGACTTCTGATGGCTAGCTTGGCTGTTGGTACGTCATGGGATCTCTGCTCAAGTTGGGGGTGGGATATGGTGATGGGGGTTGGGGGCACTGACTGACTGGAGGAGGTCTACTGGTGTGCCACCTATCTGTTTCTGACAGCTGGTGTAGTCTCTAGTCCAGCCAGGAGTCTCTGTTTGAGTTTGCCTATCTAATTTCCTGGCTTGCTTAGCCTGTACCTGCTCTTCAAACTGTCCTGGCCTGTACCTGTTCTTCTGACTGGCACGGCATGGAGGAGTCTTGTGCAGTGGAAGTCTGCCCACTCATGTACACACACACACATACCTACACATCATTAAACATAAATATTAAAAAAAAAAAACCCTATCTATACAACCTTTTAAATCCAAGATAATGTTATTTTTATAGTATGTGAAAGAGAAATAAAAAGATAATTTACAACTAGAATGCATTTTGGCTTTGTGCAAAGCTGTATGTACCAGAAGATAAAGTCACTAACTGCCGGGCAGTGGTGGCGCACGCCTTTAATCCCAGCACTTGGGAGGCAGAGGCAGGTGGATTTCTGAGTTCAAGGCCAGCCTGGTCTACAGAGTGAGTTCCAGGACAGCCAGGGCTACACAGAGAAACCCTGTCTCAGGAAAAACAACAACAACAACAACAACAACAACAACAACAACAACAACAACAAAGTCACTAACTGTGCCTATTTGTAGCATTGCCAAGAATTTCATAGCTCCCAATGTCTGTTGGAGCGCTTGTGATATATTGAAAACCAGTGATGTCATGATTTTCCAGAATAGTGAACAACTCATGCTAATGCTCATCCGAGGCAAAAACCACAATCATGGTTCATATACTGGTGGAATAGAATGTGGGTCTCAGAAATGACCAAACTCTAGCCTCAATGTTGCCTGTCTCCACTATGAAAAGCTCAGAGGAAATGTACAAATAGTACAGTATACTTCCATTGGGCTTCTTTAATATCTTCTATGGTCATGGAATATTTATCAAAGCTAACACATTTATGTTGATAACAACATATATGAGAGAAAGGTGATATGTTATATTTAGGGAAAAAAGCAATTGCGCATAGTGCTTTGCCTCTGTCACCTGCACCATAGCTTGGAATGAAGCCCCATGACTCACTGTGCTGCTGTGCTTTTCCTGAAAAAAAAATAAGGTTTTTGTTATAATTAAGGTTTCTGGCTATGTATGTAAGATTGTGTTGCACTGATAAATTTTATTTGTCTTCTGGGACAAAAACAAAACAAAACAAAACACCCTCAATGAAAACCCAAACAACTACAACAAAACCAACCAACCAACCAAAAAACCCAAACACACACACACACACACACACACACACACACACACACACACACACACCCCATTTGAAAACATTTGAAAGTGGTTAGTCATGCAATACTCGTAGACAGGAAAATACTGTGAACAGATTTGTTTTGTTTTCAGATAGGATCTCATGTAACACAGGCAGGCCTTGAACTTCTGATTCTTCTGCAGAGATCAATAGTGTATCTCACTATCCCCAGTTTATGCAGCGGTGGGAACTGAAGCCAGGGTGTAGCACATGCTGAGTAGGTACTCTTACCAGTGAGTTGCAATCCCAGTTCTTAGATGGACATAAAAAAGAGAACTTTGACTCTTTTCTCATATCACATGCAAGGTAATTTAAGAAGAATAATAGACCTACATATAAATGTGAAAATTACAGAGCCTCTAAAATACATGCAGGAAGGAGTCTTCATGATTTTCAGATGGGTTAAGTTCTCTTAGACATACCACAGAGACATGCTACTCAGTGCCCCATCAACTGAGCTACGTAACCGGACCCAAATTCTGTTTTGGAAAAGAAGCTATGAATAGAAATCATTGAATCATAAAATAAATAAAATAAAACCAAAAGAAATCTAGAAGATACTGTTATAATGGACCATGAAGGCATTGAAAAGCCACAAGAATGCAGAGCATGCAATGGGAATCAAGAAGCTTAGGTGGCTTCAAGAGATGCTGAAAAGATGCAATCTATGACTCTATGATGTTTGCAAAAATTCATGGATTAATTTAAGTAGGCACTAGGGTTTCCACATCTTGGACTATGACATCATTTTGTTGGATTTATACACAACAGTTCTGAACTATTTTCATCATGCAATTTAGAGTGCAGACAGAATAAAGACATAAACCAATAAACTTAAAAGCTCAATCTCTCTCTCTCTCTCTTTCTCTCTCTCTCTCCATTTAGTCTGGAAACAAAGAGTTAAGGAATGGAGAGGGTCTATCCTTCCTCCTGTTCTTTCTTCAGAGGACAGGGAGGCATGGTTGGGCTGTATTTCCATCCTTGTGGAATTCTGAGGTAGATATCATCTGTGAAGTGCCTCCATGTTGGCCTGGACTTCCTTGGGGCTTTCAGCCACTCACTTGGGTATAATCTGACACATGACGCCACAGTCATCCATCTGGGTGAATCTTGCCCAGCTGTTGTACCCTCTGCTCTGGGTGGGGGTTCAAGCCACCCCATCTGTTCACGAGGCCTCTCCACTTATCTATTCTCTGCTTGAGCCTCCAGCCATGACAGATGGTTCTTTCTCAGGATTACAGATCATTTTTCTCTGATCAGTGTCTCAGTGTCAATTTGTAGTTAATGTTTAAAACTACCCCCATCCCCGCCATTGCCTTAGGTATTTACAGAGATTAATTGATACTCCATATGCATACGAACGTGTATGCATGCACATAATAACCATTTTACATGCACACACACACAACTTCATTGCCTTCAGTATTCCGACAATGCAGGCTCATAACTGCATTTGTACAGCACTCTTAAACTCAGTTAGGCTTCTTTACAATCTCCAGCAGTTAAAAAATAAAACAACCAAAAAATCCACCACCTCCACCAAAACCATGGTGGGGCCTCTGGGGAGCTGAAGATCATTTAAAAACCTCCTCTTTTCTATATTTATGAGTACTTGAAACCACAGATGTTCGAAGAGAACGGTTCCAAGGGTCTGGATCTGCATCCTGTCCCTCTGGTCTGACTGCCTTACTCACTTTCCTATAGTTACAAATGCAAGTTGAGACAATGTGAGGATTTGGGGTAGTGGGGAACAAAGATCGCCAGCTGAGCGCTGGAGCATGGCAACTGTAGCCTCACACTAGGGAAGTTTCTCATAAGTAAACCACAGAATAAGCTCTAAACAGTCTCTTTTTTCTATTATGCATGCTCATAAATGAAAAGACAAAATTGACACACCAATGTTCCAATTCCTCATGGATGATTTAAAAAATAGATTTCCTTTATTATTTAATGTGTAGTTATTATATTTTTAAAATTTCTAGTAATGATGGCATGATGGCAGTGGTTTCCTTGAAGACTTGATACCTGGATTATTCTATTTTATATCTATTTGCCTTTGTATGGGCCACACATCTAACAACATTGCATTTCATTCATGATTAACTAAGATGCAATTCTTGTCATGCCCCCACACTAGAGGGAGGATATCTGGCGATGTCTGGAGATGTGTGTGTGTTTTAAATTACTTGTAGAGAGAGAATCTTCCTGCCGTATCTGATAGATAGAGGCCAGGGAGAGTGAAGACATCCTACAGAGCATAGGACAGATGCAGTAAGGTACTGCCTGGCTCCAAAAGTTAATGATGCCATGGTTGAAGAACCCAACTGCATTTGGAGTCTGGATTGCTTATGTTGATGCTATGCTCAGCGTACAATCTGGGGTGGTCCTGTTCTCCGTAAAGAAAAGCTCAAAAGCATGGGATTATAGATGCTCAAGTTGCTTTTATTTTATTTTATTTTATTTTATTTTATTTTATTTTATTTTATTTTATTTTATTTTATTTTATGTGTATGGGTGCTTTGGCTGAATGTATGTATGTGCAGCACTCATTGGCTAGTACCTGTGGAAGCTGGAAGAGAGCTTCAGATCTTCTGGAACTGGAGTTAAAGATTGTGAGCTGCCATGTGGGTGCTAGGAATCAAACCCAGGTCCTATGGAAGAACAAGCAGTGCCCATAACTGTTGAGTCATCTCTCCAGCCCCAGGTTGCCCTTCTTATAGAATAGTTAACATGGTAAGAGGCTGTTGCAGAAATCAAAGCTACTTAACTTTTACTTTTGCTAAATTCGAGGGCCAGCTGGATGGTGTGGGATGGCAGAAAGCTAGAGGATTGTTCTACAAGAGAATCCAGTTTGGTTCTAAGTTTGATGACTCTCTTGGAATTTGAAGTCTTCCCTTTTGTCTTCAGTGGTCTTTTAAAAAATTATTATTATTATTATTATTATTATTATTATTATTATTATTGTTATTATATCTTCTTTAATCCTTTTTTACAGTCCAGTCATTATCCCTCTCCTGGTCTACCCTCTGACAGTTCCTCATCACATTCCTCCTCCCCCCTCCCACCCTCCCATCCCCCTACCCCCGGTCTCCAAGAGGATGTCCCTACCCCCACCCACCCCACCAGGCCTCTGCATTCCCTGAGGCCTAAAGTCTTTCAAGGGTTAGGTACATCTTCTTTCATTGAGACCAGACCAGGCAGTCCCTTGCTGTATATGTGTTGGGGGCCTCGGACCAGCTAGTTTATACTGCCTGGTTGGTGGCTCAATGTCTGAGAAATCTTGGCGGTCCAGCAGGACTGGGGAGTGAACCTGTAAGTCTCCTGGTGCAAATTTTCAAACTCTCTAAAAAAAAAAAAATCAGTGCACATAAAACAAATGCAAGGGCCTTAAAGACATTTCTTTGGCTTAAGTTCCAGATGTGCTCAATATTTTGATATTTTTATACAACAGTTGTCATCTACAGAGTTCATTCTTCAGGATGGTGCAATGGAGTTACAGAAATAAATGTTTAAGAATCATAATGTTTTAAATACATTTTACATTCTGTTTGGAGCTTTGTTCATAGCTGTCCTGGTCAGCATGTTCCCTGTTGGTCATTGGTTAGACACTGGGCTAGGGAGGTGTGCACACCTCTGGGATCGTTTTCCAGAGATGGTCTGCTTTCTTTTTCTACTAAACTAAGGCATTTCTGGAAAGCCAGTCTCACCTACAGTACTCCCTGTCCTTGGATATGTAGGTCAATGTTGAAGGAATGACTTCTTGTTTTAAGCCTCTACAACAAAAGGAATCAGTGTAGCTTTTCTTCAAAACAAAAAAGGTAACCCCCAAACCTACCTGTCTGAGTGCAGCTTCTAGGTTCAGTGTTTTCAGCACAGCCCTGAAGCGGGGTGGTAATTTCTGCTTATTGTTTCATGTGCAGGCACCACACTCTACTTGCTAGGGAGAATAGGGATGGGCTCACCCTCTTTTGTGGGCATGTGATACATGGCAAATGAATGGCCAAAGAAAAGGACCAAGCCATCCTTTCATTTTGCTATCTGGTTAGTTTGCATTATGTCTTCTAGTGAGAAATACAGAGTCAGTAAGAAGTAGACTTTGATAAAAATGGCAATATTTTACTTGTGATAAATGTATTACGTCTATATGTATATGTATTTAGGATATATACATATCTGTATATTTATACACATATCTGGTACTGGGGATGGAACTCACGTGAGGGAAACATTACCATTCAACTATGTTCCTAGCCTGGTTGTATTTTCTTGAATGTCTATTATTTTCAGACATAGAGGATTAACTATTTATGGATAAAACAACAAAACAGTTCGGGAGAAGGAGCATGGATGAAGTAAGGTTAAGCTAGTGCTGAATATGTGAGGCTTTATAAATGGAAAGGACCAGTATAATTGGGGCAACTGATGACCAAGAAGAGAGATGAAATAGTCTTAGGAGCAGCATCTAAGGATATTGTATGAAGTCAGGTAGATTCCCCAAACCAGGTGCTCTCTTCCTATCTGCTTCCATCTTTTTCTTTCTTTGAGACCAAGGTTTCTCAAGCAAACACTACAGTCATTACTAGCAACTCAGTTCCCTGAGCATATTGAAAGCATTTACCCTCTACCCTTGTCATTTTTGCCAGGTGCTGAAAGAGTCAGAAAATGAGAAAAAATGTCCCTCCGCCATGTTAATTTGTATATTGGCTAGAGTTGCCTCTTGATGCACATCTGAACATAATGAAGCCACCCTGGGTGTAGAAGATACTTAGAAATATGAAGGGAAGATTCAAATGGTGAGCCAATTCTTTTTTTCTCTTGTAATCTTGACTTTATGAGACCGATATCTGGGCCAATATGATCAAAGATTTTGTAATAATATTTGGTTGATGTCACTTTCTTACACCCCCTCAACATAATGAATAACACAGAACTGGGATACTTCTTCCTGCATTAGCTCAGGGGCGGGGGAGGCCTTCAAGCTGCTCTCACTTTTTCCAAAGAGCTTCACTCATTCTTTCTCCTAATTAACCTAGAGTATTATGTAGCAACCAAATAAATAGTCTCCCAAAGGCAACATCCTCTCTTTGGTTGCTCCAGAAAACTCTGCTGACTCATTGGCAGTTGGGCTTGAAGAGTTCTGTAGGCACGAGATGCCAAAGGAGCCACATTTGCTCTGAGCAGTACCTGTGAATCCTCAGTCTTTCCCAAACATGGGTCACTCATCAAGTGCTGCTTTGGGGTGAGGATGTTTATCATGGCTTTGGGAGCCACCTCTACAAAGCCCCATCCTTACACACTCGGTTGATGGTTCCTTTTGGGTTTTCTTCCTCTCTGAAATTTGGGTACATCATATTAAGTAGCCTTTTTGTATTCCAGGGGCCTGGATTCACTGAAATGGAATTGTACATGTTTATAGCTCCTACCTCATGGGGAGTTTCTTTTGAATCTAAGTCCCCAGGCTAATTCAGCTAGGTGAAAGCCTGATTGGAAGATAAAAGTTTCAGTATCCAATAGTGATAGAGACAGCAGTGACAGCAATAATACTGAGATGCTCCAAAGTACACTTGCATACAAGGATAGAAAAAAAAAAAAAAGACCAAGATGGAACTGAGTTTGTGGGAGAAACCTTCTGATGACATGCTGCTAAAGGAATATATGTTGCCAAATGCAGCCAAAGGAATGTAAATCTTCCTTGGTACTCTTTCTTGTTCCCCACTCTCTGTTTCTTTAAGACAGGGTTTCTCTGTGTAGCCTTGGCTGACCTAGAACTTACTCTGTAGAGCAGGCTGGCTTCAAACTCACAGAGATCTGCCTGCCTCTGCCTCCCAAGTGCTGGGACTAAAGGCGTGCGCCAGCACTGTTAGGTACTGTTAATTTTTAATGTAACATCTGTGACTACTGGGATGAGGCCAGGCATCTGAACCTGCAGTAGCTTGTGCCAAAACATACTCAATCAACTAATTTATTCAAACACTATGAATCTTCCCAGGGTCAGCGCATCCCCGTCTGCATAAGTGCTAGGTCACTAAAATCATGCCCGACACAGTAAAGCACAGTTAGTCTTCAGTTTACTGAGCGCACCACTCCTCTCTTTTTCCTGGTTGGGATATTCCACCCTTCCCAAAAGTTATCTTTCAAGATTTCAATGGTGATGTGGGGCTTTTACTTTGTGTTGTTGGCCATCCACCCACCCTGGTGGAATCCCGAGCCTGTGCTGGGTCACTTTAATGCCCTGGCCCTCAATTTCCTTATCTCTAAGCTAGTCAATTAGTTGTTAGCTGGAAGGCTTAATCACATTTGTGTTTTGCATTTTGAAGATGTATTCCCTGAAGGCTGTTGACAACACCCCTAACGGAAATGTAGACATATTTAAGGAATAACCTTCAGACTCTTCCAAATGTCATACAGGAAAAATAATTCTTTTCAATAAAAAAGTAATTCTTTTCAATAAAAAAGTACCTACGATATAATACATTTGTGGTAGAGGCAGGCATGTTCCAAGTGTCCATGATGCTGAAGGGACCTCCACTGTAGCTACTATTTAGTGGAAATGAACATAGAGGAATATAGTGAGCACTTGTTCCAAATGTTAAGTCTAACTAAAATTGATTTGGTTCCAGTAGCATGAGCAAAGGAGCCTACAATCTAAAAGCTTAGAGGATACTAGCAAAGCAATTTAGTGGGCACAATCTCAGAATGTGTGAGCTGTCAGACCTGCTGGTGGGGTTACATTGGTCTGAAAAGGCCTCCCATTGAGATTAAAGCCGAGAAGGGCCTGGAATCCTGGAAGGAACCCATTCAGATGAAAAATCAATAGTTTTTGTAGTATGATGATTCTCTTTCCTGACAGCTTCTCTAACCCAGGAAAGTTAATATCTGAGAGAGACTGATTGTGACTGGCTGCTCGTCATCACAGACCTCCTGAGGATCTAGGCCAAAGCTGTTCTTTGGTCCAGTGAAATCCTGTTACTTAACAAGATCATAAAGTCTAAGAAAATGTAATATTTATTACATGGCTGTGTTGGATTTTGTAATCCATAGTTTAAAAAATAAGATTCTGATGTTCAGCGAGATGTAAGAGCCAATGCCTTATCAGTCATTAGTCGTATCTCCATGGAAGCACTGTATTCACACTGGGAATGTCAGTTCAAGGGAGAATTGTCACACTTGGAGTGAGTCCAGAGAAGAGTAATCAAAGTCATTAAAAGTTAGGATAGAGGCATTCCAGAAAAAAAAAAAGAAGTGAAAATGAGATGAACAGAATGCAGAGGAAGGAATCAGACTTTCGCTATGGAACTGGCCATTGGTGGTAGGCAATAACTATGCTCTGGGTGTGTCAGAGAGAGAAGCTGGAGGGAGTAAACTGAGCAATTAAGATTTAAAGCAGACAGGCCTAGTTCAGATAAGGCCTAAGAGATGTGTGAGTAGTGGTGAAGATGTTTTAGAAGCTTACTTTGCATTGGTTTGAAAAGATAGGAATTAGGGCAAAATATTGTGGCTTCGTATTCACAGGGCAATTCCTCAGAACTGACCCTTAATCTACATTGCGAATTGAAGTTCTCAGAAAGAAACCCCACCCAAGGTAAAGATGCTACAAAGTGGATTGGCTGATTGGAATGTTATCGATTGTGGTTAGAATGTTGCAGATCTGGAGCCAAACTAGCTTGGGCTATCTTCAATTCCCTTTAAATAGCCATTCACTTCCTATCTCTGTGTCTGACTTAACATCCTGTGACTACCATGTGAAATCTTTTGGGAATGTACGAGTAGACTACTTACTAGCTGCCATTACCTCAAAGGCTAAGAATGTCATCAGATAGCATCTAAAGACTATAACAGGGATTCCCCTGATTTACTGGAATTCATCTATATGATGTGTGTGTGTGTGTGTGTGTGTGTGTGTGTGTGTGTGTGTATGTGTGTGTGGTATGTTCTGTGCATGCAGGGAAGAGGTATCAGATTCACTGAAGCTGGAGTTACAAGTGCTTGTGAGATGCCAGACATGTACTTGGAAACTGAACTCTGGTCCCACAAGAGCAGTACATACTCTTAACCATGAAGCCCTTTCTCTAGTCCTACAATTTATTTTAAAGTGCCTCAACTTATGACTTTATTTTGTTCTGTTACTGTAAAAACTTTATAAAACGGTTCCCACATTGGAACATGGTACTTGGGGTGGCATAAACCTGTGTTCCAGAGTCATAGGCACTTATATTTGGTTCTAAAACAATCTCTTATTTCCTTTGAGGCAAGAGGTATAATTCGGTATCAACAACATCTACCAGGGGACCTCCAACCAAGGACACTCTTGCTTGATGGAGACATTGGCCTGATGCCTGGGGATTGTAGAGGATTCATATACATGGAAGATGACGAATAGGGAGGGAAAGGTCTGTTATGGAAAAGGTGTCCTGGGTTTTAAAAGTTCTGAGGCTCTTTAGCAACTGGGCAGATGGAGACTAATGGTTACCAGTTCACTTAGTGGCTACTGAGCCTAGAATTAGTTATGGAATATTAGCTGTGGAGACACTCTCATCTAGTGCTTGAGAGACACTCAGAGTATGGAAGTTATTGAGTGTTTCAAGAGAGAGAGAGAGAGAGAGAGAGAGAGAGAGAGAGAGAGAGAGAGAGAGAGAGAGAAGCCCTCTGTGGTCATTTGTGTTCCTGGGCTAAAAGTCCAACAGATTCACATTCTGCAGGGATTCTTAGAGGCAGAGTATTATTGCTAAGAAGCCCATGCACCTGTAGCTGAGTGGCTCATCAGATTATTTCTCCACGGAAGAGTGTGGTGACAGGGAAGGTCAAGAACAGTTATCAAAACTGTATTTAAAAAATACCATCCAAGCCTAGCATGGCTGTCCTCTGGGAGCTCCACCCAGAAGCTGACTCAGACAGATGCAGACACCCACAGCCAAACAGTGGATGGAGCTTGGGGACTCTTCTGGAAGGTTCTGAGGAAGGATTGTGGGCACTGAAAGGGATAGGATCTCCACTGGAAGACAGAAGCAACTGACTTGGACCCTTGGGACTCTCAGAGTCTGAACCACCAACCAAAGAACATACACAGACTGGTCCTGGCCTCCCCAAACATATGCAGCAGGTGTGCAGCTTGGTCTCCATGTGGGTCCTGAACAACTGGAACAGGGCTATCCCAAAAGCTGTTGCCTATACTGGGATATGTTCTTCTAGCTGGCCTGCCTTGTCTGGCCTCAGTAGGGGAAGATGCACCTAGCCTCACAGAGACTTGATGTGCCAGGCTGGGGGGGTATACCACGGGGCCCCAACCTACTCATAAGAGAAGGGAAGGGGGATTGGGGGAGGGAGTATGTGAGAGAATGACTGGGAGGGGGGAAGTAGTGGGACATAAAGTGAGTAAGTAAAAATAATAATAAAAATAGCATCCTAGCTGGGCATGGGACGATTACATCTAATCTTAGCACTTTGGAGGCTGAGGCAGAAGGTTTGGTATAAGTTGAGGCTAGCTTGGGTTGTAGAATAGGGAGTTCCAGGCAAGCCTAAACATTATCGTGAGACTTTATTTCACCCCCCCCCAAACTAACCAATAAAACAAAATAAACTAAAGGAGACAGGGATATGGCTCAGTGGGTAGAAGGCTTGTCTACCATGCTTGAAGCCTTAAAGCCCTGGATCAGATCACAAACACTATATAAAACTATGTGTGGTGGTACAAGCCTGTAATCCAAGCTCCTTGGAAGCAGCGAGGCAGGAGGATAAGAATTTTAAGCTCATCTTTGACTACATAGCAGATTTGGGGCCAGCCTGAAATATATGTGACCCACGTCTCAACAAACAAATGAAAAAAGTAGCATCCTAGTTTGGTCCAGTTGCACAGGTCTCTAATCTCAGCTACTAAGGAAGAAGCAAAAAGATCACAAGACTCAATCTCTACCACTGACAAAAATATTTAATAGATAAAAAATTTAAAAGGCATCCTGGGCTTAGGGAGATTGTTCAGTGGTTAAGAGCACTTGTTGCTCTTTCAGAGGACCTAGGTTCAATTCCCAATACCAATAGAGCTGCTCACTAGTTCCAGGGGGATCTGACACTCTCTTCTGACCTCCATAAGCATCAGGCACACACATGGCACACAGACATACTTGCAGGCAAATCATGAATACACATAAAATTAAAATAAAAACTAAGAAAAGACATCCAGAGATTTAATAAGGTCAACAGAGTTACATGTTGTCATGCATAGGCTTAGCAACAGGTTTAAGGCATGAGAAAAAAGGGTCCTCGGTTTTAGAAGCATCTTTTCACGTTGCCACTCTGTTTACTGGGAAACAAGGGAACTGCCTCCAACCTCCAATTAGCTTGTTTCTCTTAAAGTGGTTCTTTATTGCTTTGTTAACTTCATGAAACCAAACAAAAACAAAACTCTTTAACATTGCCTTCCAAGGAATACAATCTATGTATCTTGAAGCAGCCATGGGTCATTATTTAAGCCCAGATCACCTATGGTAATCTGCATTTTGGCCATTTGGTACACAACAGAATTAATTTAATTTTGGATAAAGATACAGAGTAGTCAAAGGAACTGGAACCAAATAATTGCTGTTTTTCAAAAATTATGTAAGTGTTTTTTTGAGCCTTTGTTTTGCAGTTCCTCAAAGCCAGTTATATTTGGGGCTGCTAGAAGAAGCTGACTCCTGCTGTCTGCAACCCTGGCTGCAGAGGCAGCATATTCTGCTAGAGTATTTTAGCCGTTTTTATGCTGAGATGAATAGGCTATTTGAAGTGAAAGGCGGACTGGTAGTTCCTATTGGAATGAAAGGATCATAAATCCGTTCATGCCAAACTGTGAACACAGACAATGCACTGAAGGCAATTTTTATTTGGTAATTACTGTCTTTGTTCTGAAGCTCTGCCAATGCTAAGTGATTGAAAAGTTCCCAGAACAAACAGTGAAGGGGCACAGCTTCTTCGTTAGCCTAAACTGCATTTGAGTTGATCTCACTTATTGTGACATTTTGCTTTTTTTGTGTTTTTTTCAAATAGAGTTAATGTGCTTTTTACATTTGTATGTTCAAATTCTAGGGGAATGAGAAAGGATCATTATCTTGCATCTTCCTAACTTTTTTAGAGGGGGGGCTTTCTAAATGAGACCACAGACGTTGCTGTTCCAGGGCTCTGCATTGAAGGCTGCCTTTGGAAGAGGTGAGTGTCAGCACACAATCCAAAAAGCTAGGTAATCCTCAGAAAGGAAGAGAGACAGGGAGGGGAGGAGACAGGAAGAGAGTGAGGGAGGGAGAGAGAGGAGGAAAGAGGGAGAGATCAAGAGAGGGAGAGAAAATGTCCATGTAAAGGTTATAAATGCATTGTTTTACTTGAATATCAATTCCTTAGCCCAAATAACACTCACAAAAACATTCTGCAAGTGCCCAAAGTTGCATCTATATGTTCTTTCTGATCCTGCTAATGATCTAATTGTGGTGTTACTTATGATACGATTCTAGTAATATTGAAGAAGAAGATCTTAAATGAAATAACATTCAATTTAACCACTACTATTTGCTACCTACTTTATTTTTATTTTTTTATTTTTTTGGTTTTTCGAGACAGAGTTTCTCTGTGTAGCCCTTGCTGTCCTGGTACTCATTCCGTAGACCAGGCTGGCCTCGAACTCAGAAATCCACCTGCCTCTGCCTCCCAAGTGCTGGGATTAAAGGCGTGCGCCACCACTGCCCGGCTGCTACCTACTTTATAGCAATCATTGGAGGTAGGAGATGAATAACTCATAGATCCCCCAGTAAAGATGTTGGCAATTAGCATTAGTGAGTTCTTGAAGTTCAATTATTTGTCATACAAATACTCATAAATTGAATATGGGTGCAAAAGTCAGCAGAGCCCTTTGAAAGTGTAGCAAGAAATTCATTACCTAATAAAGTCTGTCCTCCATCAAACATCATGCTAGGCTCTTTGCTAGTCAGCATTTGATGATAGAGATCTTAAATGAAAACCACCAATCATATTCAGCTAATGCTAATTGATACCTATGTTATTGATGGTAAAATCTAAGTTAGCTAAATATTCTCCGCTAAAGAGTTCATAGTCTAGGGAAGGGACTTGGTACGTAACTGTCTTGTTCAAACTGCATGTTGGAAAGTGTAGTGTTGGGATACAAATAGTTTTTAGCCTGAAACTGCCAAGCTTGCTAACGTGAAGGACTTTTATTTATAAAAGTGGCTAATGGTGCTGTTGAATGGCTAAAGCCACTGGCACAGCTGGAATAAGAATCTGGTAGAGTTATTTGTGGTTGGGATTAAAGTCACCTATGGCTGAAGGACCACACATTTTCTCATGCTGGGAACTGAACCGAGGACAGTACACATATGCCAGACAAGCACTTTCCCATTGAACTACATTCTTGGCCCTTTTGAATTTTTATTTTTATTTCATGTTGAAACAAGGTCTTGCTGTGTAGTCCGGCTTTGAAACTTTTGCTCCTCCAGCCCCCACTTAAGTATCCATGAGTATAGATATATACTATCAAAACCATTTTAACAGGAGAGTTGTGTCAAAAGCAAAGTCAACAAGTGTCACTGTTGCTTAATATATGGTAGTATTTGTACTGAATCTAACATGCAATAAATATGGTAGGGACTAGAGAACAGTGAATGAATTCACCCATGTCAGATCAGAGGAGAAAAGGCAGATTCATTTTGTACACTGAAAGGGAGGAGCGGGCAAGGGGAATAACAGACCGAATGCTTTTCTTTGGAGCTATATCTCCTTTTTGGTTAGGCTGACGCATTATGAAATTTCTGTCATGTAAATGAAGGCAGTCCTGATTGGCCAATGTTACATGCTGGGCAGAGGCTGTAACCTTAGAGGTTGACAGCTCTGTGGTTGTGAATAATTTGGATTGGCCTCCCTCAGTTACATTGTTCTGCTGCTCAGGGTTTCCCCAGAAAGGGGCTGCTGTTTTCTTTATGGAAAGCATTCTGGACCAGACGTGCATTGTGGAAACTCCCTGACAAGGACTGTTCCCTTTCTGGTCTCTCAATGATGGCCTTCTTTCTAAAAGAAAATGTAAACTTATTTCACTACTTTAAAGAAATGAATTCATTTTCTTTTCAGAAATCCTACT
Organism: Uromys caudimaculatus; assembly: GCA_028551405.1. Classification (NCBI taxonomy): domain Eukaryota; kingdom Metazoa; phylum Chordata; class Mammalia; order Rodentia; family Muridae; genus Uromys; species Uromys caudimaculatus. Next base: position 18,980,908 of record CM052722.1, on the reverse strand, counting down.
GTTTTTAGCACTTACTATGACATTTGGTTTCTATATTAGGCAGATTAATTATAGTTGTTTTTCTTTTTCTTTTTTGCAGTGCTAGGGATAGAACATGGCTTTGCACATGGTAGATGAAAGAACCCTAGCACTGAGCCACACCCCCAGCTCTAGACAGATTGATTTTTCTTTTATTTCATTCATTTATTTTTATTTGAAATATTTTATTAATTCTTTAAGAATTTTACGCCATATATATATTTATTTATTTATTTATTTATTTTTTTGATATTTTATTTACATTTCCGATGATTCCCCTTTTCTTTAGAAACCCCGTGTCCCCTCCCCCTCCCCGCCTCTGTGAGGGAATT
>CM052722.1:18886783-18980058 GCA_028551405.1 Uromys caudimaculatus | reverse complement strand
GGAAGAGAGAATTTTCTCCCGGGGCTGCTTGTCTATGGAATGTTAGTGTCCCAGGCAGAAGATTCCTGCCACAGGTGCCCGCTTTTGGGATCCAGGGGGGTTTCTAGGCCCGCCTACCTCGGTCCCTGTGTCTCGCGGGTTCGGGGCTGGAACACTATGTAACAGCTCAGATGCCCTTCTTGCCTCTCAGTCCAGGTTTGGTCCTGCTTTACCTTGACCTATGTCGCTTTCATGAATCACCTTGCTGTGGAAGCTTTTAATGGATGTAAGCTCCTAAACCATTCTTCTCTCACTGGCCATAGAATAAGTGGGGTGTTTGCTGGTTATTCTGGAATGGCTTCTTCAGAGCTATGCATTTGTATTCATTCTAGTTTTTTTCCCTGTATGTTTTAAAGGCCCAGATTCTGGGTGATGGCAATCCGGATCTGCAAGGGGATTATGAAGTGTGGTCACTTCATTAATTCTGGTGTACTTGAGTGTCAGTATGCTTGCTACTCCTCAAATTAAGGTAGGAGTGGACATTATGGGCTCCAGTGACCAGAAGGACTGCAGATACTAATTTATATAGGTCTCATCAGAACCACTGAGAGCTGGGAAAACTAACCCAGAAACACCACATTGCTCTTCTGTAAGCTTTTTGATCCTTACTTCACTTCTTAGTTTTCTGCTGCTAACTTTCTAGATGTTCCATGCCCACTGCTCCAAAGCTGTCAAAGACGGCTAGCTTTTAAGTGTATTCATTCTGTGGCTTAAATCCACCGTCTACTGTGCTCATTGGAGCACATTGTAAAAAGACTAACCTGATGTCCTAAAAAAAGTATGAGAAATGTTTGCAACTTTACAGGAGCCTCTCAGACTAAGGGGAATATGATTCATACCAGACAGCCACATTTTTAAAAATCACCAGATTCATCCACCTCTGCAGTGCCACACAATCCAGAGTGACAGCTTCCAAGCCCCCATCTTCCAAAAGCTTCTAGAAACTCTTCCCTGAAGCTCACTCCTTCCACCTCTGCTCTTTTCTTTGGGAAATATATCTTCCAAAGCATAGCCTCTTTGCTTTTGCTAACACAAACTAGCCCAGTCTTTCTTTCCTTGGGTGCTCTTAGCCACAACTTGAGAACAAACATGTGTTTTGTAGGCCAACAGGAAAACAGGAAAGACCCTGAAGCCTCATTACCTTAATATTTACATTCTGTGGAGATTTTTTCCATGACAATGAAAATCTTCCTGAAGCTTCTCTTCAAAGCAGGCTCACTGAACATTTTCTGTGAGTCTGGACAATAAGCATTTTTGCCTCTACAGCTTTTCCCATCTCTGTTGAAACTCCTGATTTCTGCCATTGATGTATTCAAGGCACCATGGACAATATGAGAACAAATAGCTGTTGTGTTCCAAGAAGATTGTATTGTAAAAACACCAATAGGTTCTTCTTTAAAACAATGCTTCCCAATCATGGCTGTCTATCAGTATTATCTGCAGGGCTTTCAAAATCTTCATGTCTAAGCCAGACCCAGACCCATGACATTAGAAGTTTTAGGATGGGACTCTATCATCAGTATTTGAAACTTTTTTGAGTGAGTCCAAAACCACTTAGGAGCAAGCCAACTGGAAAGTGCTCTTGTGTCTTAGCCTGGAGCACCCAGAGCCATCTGGCCCTAAGAGAGCCACAGATCTGCAGTTGCTCAGGTGGCCAGATGGGGCGTGTGGCGAGCAGCCTCACCTCTTTACTCTGGTGTGCTAACTATGACCCTTTTCCAGTGACTTCTCAGTTCCAAGCATAAAAGCTGCATTTAGGAAATTGAAATTCTCTGGGTGGGGATAAGTGACATATTCTTTTTGGATAAGCTATCATTTTAACCCACGACTCTCCTCTAAACTGAGAAATACTTATGCAGTTGGCACTGTTTCGGTCGTAGTTAACTTCATTTAAAATTGTGATTGTTAGCAGAATTGTCTTTCTCTGTGAGATGAAAGGTAAAATAACACACAAGGTCACTCCTGGTAGGAATCCAGAGGACTCCACTGCAGTGCCAAGGGTGATGATAGAGACACTAAAAAAAGAGTAGACTTTACCCACCCAACCCCTTGTCAGTCTCCTTTCAGTATCTCTACCATCACCCTTGCTGCTGTGGTGGAGTCCTCTGGACTCCTAACAGGAGTGAGCTTGTGTAGTCTTGCACTTTTCATCTTGTAGAGAAAGATAATCCTGCTCTGAAAAAAATCACATTTTAAAATGGAGGTCCTAAGACCGAAACAGTGTTAAGTACATTTTCTGCAAGCAAATCACAATCTACTGCTTGGTTCATGGCTATGCTTTTCAAATCTTCTTGAACATATCTTTGTCAGTGGAGGACTACTTTAGAGTAATCATTCTCTATTCAACTAGAGCCAAGGTTGAAGCAGATGAAAATGCTGTTCTTAAGTCATTTGGAACCCAAATTGTCTGGTGAACATTTAACTGGAAGAGCAACACTGTGCTGAGACAATCTGTCCATGCACAGGACTCCACTGTATTTGATGTACTGCTTCCTGACTGTCACCAAAGAAAACCTTCTAGCAGGCCATGGGCCAGAAATGAGTAGGCTCATTTTCCTTTCTTCGGCAAGCTTTGAACTGCCAGGCACTTTCAATTGTCTTCAAAACATGGACCTAACAAGATACATAGATTTTGATGCCAGCAAAGGCATAATGTTTGGTATTAAGCTAGGATTATGAGGACCAAGGCGCTAATAAGCCCCAGTGCATGTTCCTTGGTCCATATAGGCCTTGTTGGCTCAGGACTTGGAGCTAATCTGTGTCAAACTAGCTCACTGCCTCACACATGCTTTGGCAGCAGTGAACACTACACACCCTTCTTAGTCCCCACTGGGATAATTCCGGGAAGCTTATATGAGTTTACTGCAGAAGACTCATGGCTATTAGGGATCCTCGCAAAAAAGAAAGCCACTACAAAGTTGTGTGTCTTTTTTTGACAAAAGAAGGTTCAAAGAGTTTCACATGGAAGCGAGGAATCTGGATTTTTCAGTACCTCTTGTGATAGCACTGGGAGAAGGCAAGGTCATATGCTGAGTTGATAAGGTCTAAGTTATGTGAGAAAGGAAATTCCTATTACCTTGATAAAGTATTGGTGATTTAATGGGGCACAGCTTCTGGAAGAGATTGGGAGGATAAAGTCCACCCTTTCTTAGTGTCTCTCCCACCATCCTCGGCACTTTGGTGGAGTTCCTTGGATTCCTAATAGAAGTGATCTTGAGATGGGTCCTTTGCAGTGGATAGTTCTTACTTCAAGGTAGAGAGTATGAACTGAAGTCCCCAGGAGGAAGATTCTACAAAGCGGTCTTCAGTGATTGTGGAGAGCTGGAATGTTGCTGGTCTGGAGCCAGATGACCCTGCAATATCTTTAGTACCTTTAATAACACGTTATTGCCTACTGCTGTGTTTGCCCTTGTGACTACCGAGTAAAATCCTTTTTTGAAATATACAAATGGATCCCTTCGCTTCTAAGGATGTCATCAGATAACAAATGAAATATGTGATGCCTATAGTGGAGAATTCTCTGCTTTGCCATAACTGCCTATCTGATGCTTCATCAATGTATTTTACAAATTCCTTCAGTGTTCCCCTACTATAAAACTTCATCGAACTGTTCATGTTGTGGTTGACTCCCAACTGTAACATTTTGTTGCTACTTCATAACTGTGATTTTGCTATTATGAATTGCAATATAAATATGTTTTTTGAGGGTCTTAGGTGACCCCTGTGAAAGGGTCATTCCACCTCAAGGGGGTCATGACCCACAGGGTGAGAACCACTGCTCTGAGGTCTGTCTTCACCATAAAGTACTTCGTTACTACCTCAGGCTTCAGTATTTCAGATCTTCAAATGTGTTCCTTACGTGAAAACATCTGCTCAGTTTTGAGGCAGAAGGAAGCTCTGGTCACATCTATCCTGATTCCCTTGTGGGCTAACCTGAAGCATCTTCATGAAACACCCAGGGCTCCAAAAAATCTAATTTAGAAGTCTCTAGCCTCTATTATTTTCCTACATGTAGCACAAGATACTTTGTCTTATCAATTTATTTTTCTACTTTACAAAAGTAATAATTATTATCAAAATTAGAAGGTATAGCTATAAAAAAAGAAAACCAGAAAGAAAACCAAATCATAGTTACTCCCCAAATTAAGATAAATATTAGTAAAATTTTTGGACCTTTTAATTTTGATCATTAATCTGAATTTGTATGGATATCACATTGACTTAAAGTCAGCTTTTGGTTTCAACTATTAATTTAAAATGAATAATTTTCATGTCATTATTTTTCATTCAAGGCCATGTTTTCATTTTTAAAAAATGGCCTACAGGAAACCCCACACTGATGGATGTCAGCATTTGTGAACGCTCATGGAGTGAATATTGCAGTCAGGATAACAAACCTGTCCATTGCTTCTAAAGGTGTGTTTCCATTTGTAATTCCACCTTTCTCCACTTCCATCCTCATAGACACCTCCCTCATTCTAGGAAATGATGGATTTGCTTTGCCAGAATAGATTTTTTATATCTAGCTCTGGATGTCCTAGAACTCCCTATGTAGACCAGGCTAGCCTCACACTCAGAGATTCTCCTGCTTCTGCCTCTCAAGGGCTGAGATTAAAGCTGTGAGCCACTAAGCCCAGTTTATACTGAAGTTTTACATAAGTGAAATTATATCTCTCTTCTCTGCCTATCTTTTCACCCCCTATATTCATTTTTTGGCTCATTTTGCCTGTATCAACAGTATTCCATCTCTTTTATTTCAAAATAGTATTCCATATTATGGCTATACCACATTTTTTATTCAGTCACATGCTAATTAATATTTGCATTTTACACTTTAGGGCTATTATGAATAAATCTGCTATGAGCTTTCATATACAAATTCGTATATGATCCCACGCTTTCTTTTCTTATAGAGTCCAAGGGTATTAATGACCTTACAATATTCTACTTTATAAATGTACCCCAACAATTACAGGTATGCTAAGAACAAGAGGACAGGTAGGTGGTGTGGAGCAAATATATCCATATCTCTGATTCCTGTCACACTGTTGTACACAGTGTAACATCAAATACCCATGTGCTTGACCTTCTATGTATATGTTGTGCTCATAAAGTGGAGTTAGTAGAGAGAATGAGATGAGTGTTTTAGTTCTAATGCTGGTTATTAAATTACTTCCCTGGAAAGGTCTCAATTTGCCTCTCACTGGTTGTACATGAGGGCACATCTTTCTGCTCTTTTGCCAATACTGAACATTTTCATTAAATAGGCTGGTAGAAGTTGCTAATGGCCAAAGCGATTTACCATTTCAACAATGTGTATTCAACTCCATTATAAGCACTATAAGTCAAGAGAGCATTCATTGTTTATCAGATACAGACTCACAAATAAGCAGAATTAAAGTAACCACGATTGTTTGTCCATTGCGATAGAATATGAGGCATTCAAAATGTACCAGGAATAGACTGTGCAACAGTATCCCCTCCCAGTGTGGTTCCTACACTTGCCAAGTAGACTCTGCTTTGGTGCTGACCAGTTACTAGGCCCTGCCTAGCAACTCTTTCAGCCTTTGTCACATCTGCCCTGTGTGGGCCCATGCTTTACCCTGCAGCTGGCCTGTCTACTCTGTGCATTTAGCCTCTCCTGACTGCTGGGCTTCTCTGTCAGGAAGCAGAATAAACATACTACAGCTCTGCATACAACTGCTAGGTGTGCTTATCATTCAGTCAAGAGGTAGGAGGCTTTGTGTCCTTTGGCGATCCCAGAACTCAGGCAAGTGATCTTGGTTATGGACTTGATTACATCTAGTGTGTGGCCCAAGAGGCTGCCCCAAGAACCTGAATCTTAAGACTGTGAGAAGGGGCTGTGAATGTACTCCAGTTGGTGCTACATTTCCATGCTACCTGACTAGCATGCACAAAGCTCTGGGTTCAATTTCCAGTACTACATGAATGTTGTGGTGCACAATTGTTTTTTTTAAAAATTATTACTTATTTTACATCTCTCTCACTGCCCTCTCCTGGTCACCCCCTTCTACAATCCTTCCCCCATCCTACTCTCCTTCTCCTCTGAGTGGGTGGGGGCCCCCTGAGTGTTCCCTCATCCTGGTACATCAAGTCTCTGTGAGGCTAGGCACATCTTCTCCCACTGAGGCCAGACAAGGCAGTCTAGCTAATAGATCATATCCCATGTACAGACAACAGCTTTTGATATAGCTCGCATTCTAGTTACTCGGGACTGACATGAAGACCAAGCTACACAGCTGCTACATATGTGCAGGGGGCCTAGGTCCAGCCTGTGTATGCTCTTTGGTTGGTGGTTCAGACTCTGAGAGCCCCAAGGGTCCAGGTTAGTTGACTCTGTTGGTCTTCCTGTGGAGTTCCTATTCCCTTTGAGGTCTGCAATCCTTCCTCCTATTCTTCCTTAAAAGTCCTCAAGCTCCATCCGAAGTTTGGCTGTGGGTGTCTGCATCTGAGTCAGCTGCTGGGTGGAGCCTCTCAGAGAACAGCCATGCTAGACTTCTGTCTGCAAGAATAACAGTATCATTAATAGTGTCAAGGATTGGTGCTTGCCCATGGGATGGGACTCAAATTGGGCTGGTTATTGGTTGGCTCTTCTCTCAGTCTCTGATCTATCCCCAGTCCCTGAATTTTTTGTAGACAGAATAAATTTTGGGTTGAAAGTTTCTTTGGGGTGGGTTGGTGTCCCTATTTCTCCTTTAGGGTTCATGTCTAGCTACAGGAGGTGGCCTCTTCATGTTCCTTATCCCCAGTGCTGTGAGTCACAGCTAAAGACACCCCCCCCCCCCATTGATTGATTCTTGGGTGCCTCTTATCCCAGGTCTCTGTCTCCTCTTGGAGATGCCACCAACCTTTCCACACCCATCGATTGCCTATTTCCATTCATTCTCATGGCCATCTGGCCATCCCTCCTGTCCCTCCCCACATCTGATCCTGGACCCCCAGATGTCTCTGAACTGAAGAACAGATAAAGAAAATGTGGTACATCTACACAATGGAATACTTTTCTGCTATTAAAAAACAAAGATATCATGAATTTTGCAGGCAAATGGATGGAACTTGAGACTATCATCCTGAGTGAGGTGACCTAGTCCCAAAAGGAAATACATATTATGTACTCACTGATAAGTGGATATTAGCCATAAAATACAGGTACCACGTTCTACTCCACAGACCCAAAGTAGCTAAACAAGAAGGCAGGCCCAAGCTAGGATGCTTGAATCTCACTTAGAAGGGGGACTAAAATAAGAGGTGGGACACGATTTTAATCTGTATCAGAAGTTTTAAGGTTTTTCTCAGCTGTATAGTGAGTTCAAGGCCAGCCTACATGAGACTCTGTCTTGAAGAAGAGAAAAACTATGAAGACAGAGGTGGAGAAAGAGGATGAGGGGGAAGATGATGATGAGGAGCAGGAGGAAAAGTTTTTTTGAGTTAGGACATAGGGGAACAGCTGACATTTCACTTGGAGCATGAGGCATATCCCAGGCCATAAGCCAACTGTCTGACCCAGAGATTCTGGCTCTTTTCAATCCCCAGCCTTCACCTGTTGGGCTGGCACTGCTTGTGTTAGGGCCCTGAACTTGGCTGTTCCCCTCTGACAGCTGCTCTCCAGCAGGTGGTGGCAGCTAACCTCAGTCCCAGCTGTCTGCAGGATACTTGATCACTTGAAGCTCTTTGTGTGCTTCAGTGTGCACATGTCACCTTCTGCCAGCTCACCCCCTCACCCCCCCTCTCACCCCACAGTTGTTTGCCAATCTGTGGTCTACACCAGCAGCTTCCAGGGCTGACCACAATCACCGTGCTTCGATACTCACAGATGGCTCTACATCAAGGCTTCTTTTGACTGGCTATTTGGCTTGTGAGCTAGGGCGTGGAAACGATTTGTTGGACAGAGAGGACAGAAAGGAATCAAATCTGGAAGCCTCTGAAAGACTGGCAGCATTATTCTGGGAGGGAATTAACCGTCCTAATCAGAGAGGGACCTCATGGGAACACCAGGCGTCTCTCTTTCTAAATAAGCTCTATTTAAATAACAACTCCACAATTTCATACTGTTTTAGTTTCTGTTTGGTTCTTAGACAGTTATCACTGCGTAGCTCTGGATTTATGCTGTATAACATAAACTAGAATTTATGCTGTATAACAGACTGGTCTTGAACTCACAGGCCTCTGCTTCCTGAGTGCTAGGATTCAAAAGTTGAACCATGACATCTGGCTAACACTGCTTTGTTTTGTTTTGTCTTGTCTTTATCTTGGAACCATCATATAGACCATGCTGGCAGAAAGTGAAAGTGTGCATGTACGTTCAGAAAGCAAACTATCGTGAGTAAAGGACATAAAGAAGAAAGGCATAAGAAAGAGAACATTTTCTTCTCACAAACCTATTAGCAATAGAACTTTAAAATGCAATTATACAAAAATCTACATAAAATTAATTAAACCAAAAATTTACAAAATGAAGATATAATGGTATGTATAGGGGAGACCAATTCCTACCTTGCTACGTGCATAGAACTGTGATGAGGTCTAAGATAAAAATAGTTCTTAAATAACGGAGCAATTAAAAAAATAGGAATGTCAATCCACAAATCCAAGAACAATCTCTAAGCCAATTTAAAAATGGCACAAAGAACATAAACAGCAATCAGTAACCCAAATAACCAATGAAGACATGATATAATTAGTATTTATGGAAATCCACCTACAACCAACAGTGTGAGCAGTTAAAACCAAGCAATCCACAGCCACTTTTAAAGGACTAGTGGTGATGATTCAGAAAAGTCAATAGAAGTCTCACTGACTGCTCTGAGAGCAGTGTCACAGAGCAGTTCAAAGTTCATTCATTGTTCAGCATCAGGTTCTTTGATGCTTTCTTCTGTGAATTCATTATGTGATTAGTCATGCCCCATTTCCTCTTCCAAACACAGCATGTATTTTTCCCAGTAAAACATGTTAAAAGTTTTAATGATTTATTTTTCCATTTATCCTCATATGCTCCCTAAGAATGTACTCCTAAACCATTTTCATTTTCTTGATGGAAAAAAAATGTATTCCACTTAAACCATAGTGCCCAAATGGATTAGTCCATAATCTTTGTTCTGGCATCAGTATTATTGTTATTCCTTTAAAGTAATTACTTTTTAAGTCTGATGCTTTTGTAAAATATAAAGATCATGTTTACATATCATAGAAATGTCAAATTGTGAGGAATACTCACAATTTTAATTTTAAATACTCTCAAGGTTATTTAATCATAAACTAATAAGCAATGATTCATAAGTCAGACTTTAAAGTAATGGCAACTTAATAACATTAGTTAAAGTACCTCTGAAAATTAAGCTAAGTAAGCAAATACGCTTGCTGTACACCTCAGCAACTGTCCTCGATAAATGTTGGTTCCAGATACAAGGAAACAAATCAGAAAAAATAAAAATAGGAAAAATGAGGGCAATATATACCTATTAAGAAGCATAAATATTTTAATATATTGTTAGAAGATGCAAAAATGTGTTTCTATCATAGAAATGTATAATACATGTGTTTGAAAGGCACAGACGACAAATCAAGGGATGCACATATTTATACATTGTCTGCGACATATAACACATGTCCTCACTTGTTAGTGGTGTTTGCCTCTGGTCAAAAGATTAAGAGGCATGCATTACTTAATAATTATATCTGCTCTGAATCTTGCACAGATTGTCATCTGGAACCCAGCTGACACAATTGCTACAATTCCCACTTGTTTCTAAGTATGTGGTCAATGATAGACAGAAGCATATGAGGGAAACCCAGGTGCCTCCCAGGATTTGTGGGAGTGTAGACATTTCCAGAAAGAGACAGTCCTGGATTGTTAGGACCTCCTCAGAATCTAACGTAAGACACATTCTTTGTGGCCTTGATTCAGTTTCCAGCTGTGTGCTGGGAGCCCGCAGACACCAGACAGAGGACCAGACAGATCTACACAGGATAAGCTGCCTTTACAAAGTACTCAGCAGCTGTCTGGGGAATCCAGACAAACACGAGTGAGGTCCTTTCATCAGCAGTGCTCACTTCACAAGGAGGAGCCAAGAGACCAGATCCCACTAAAAGGAACAAGAATCCTTACTGCTAGTATCTTAGTACATTTTCAAAGCGTTGTCATTGTTATTGCCACTAGTATTAGAAGTGTGAGATGAAAAAAGTATTATTTAGACATAATACAATTGCTTATTGAGAAACCTCAAGATAATGAAAAACTGGGAGGTTTATCTTTATGGGGCATACGTAAAATGGTTTAAGAGAAATGTCCAAAAGCAAGCAGCTTTCTGGCTCCTTTTAGTAACTATTCCAAAGTTGTAGGCAAATAAGGGGAACAAGTTTCTTTTTAAAAATATTTGCATGTAATCTTACTTTCAAAATGAATCTGTGCAAGGAAAATGACAAAGTGTTGGAGAGGAGAGACTTAGAGGAAAATATGAATAAATGAATACATCACCAATTCATGAAAGACTGAATACTACAGATAGTTTTCCAAATTAGCATACTGATTTAATACAAGCACAAGAGCAACCAAGCTGCTCTGTCAGCTATTAAAGCATAATATAAAACTTAGACACAATACCATGAGGGCATCCTGGTTGAATACTTCTTTTAACAAATGACACACCATTTCATCGAATATTTTTGTGAGTATTTATACACAAATGTACATACAAAGCCATATTCAAAATGGACAGAAATGAGAACATCATGATATTCACATGAAAATGAATTTATTCATCAATGGTAAGTAACTGATGGTGGGAAATCACCCTGACATGTATGAAAAAAACAATGCATAATAAATGAGGTCTTATAAACCAGTGGTCAAGAGATTATTCATGAGAACTGAAAATAATTGACTCTCTGTGGGAAAGTGTTATATTTATATTTCATGTCATGCAAGAATAAAATGCAAATGCTTTCTAAAATGTTTCATAAAAACCAAAACCAGTGAGGCAAATAAATGTTAAGACACAGAAAATGTCTTAAAGTTCTCAAGTGTCAGAGAAACAAACATATAAATTAGCTGAGTAAATTTACACTAAGTATACAAAAAAGGAATAAAGGGTATAGCAGATGTCTAAAATACATGAAGATCTAACAAAATCATGGTGGGGAAGACATGACTGAGATGACACTTTTCAAATTGATCAATAGATGCATGGGATTTAAACAAAAATTTCAACCAGAGTTTTCACAGAATTTGACAAGGTGGCCACACAATTCTGATAGGAAAGCAAGAGATAATAATATCTAAGCCACTCAGAAATTGCTCTGTGAGATAATGAAAACTTGCCAAAAAAAGGTATCATAATGTGCAGAGTTGGTCAGAGAAGATTCCACAAGTGACTGCAGGATAGTTAATCTTCTCCAAAGGAAAGGCTCTCTCATGTACTCTATCAAGATAAATGGATCAGTCTAGAGAGCTGGACCAAAAAAGGAATCATGAAAAACCCTGAGAGAGAGATAAGGGATAGTATCGTTAGAATTCAGAGCCTTCCCAGATAAGCATACAACTCTCCAATGGAGACAAGAGAAGCAAACACAAAGAGCAGAGATATAAATACAACAGAAAGCAAAGAGCTTTCAATCTTAAGAGAAGCCATAGAAATGTTCAGGGAAATACGCTAGCATCTTAAAACATGCAGAGAAGTTTGTAATTCAGGAAGACAAAGAGACATCTTGTAGGCAGGCTATATGTGAAAATAAACTCACAGGCTAGGAGAAATTAATGCCAAAGAGATGCGTATTTAACTTCTCTTATTTTTAGGAAAGCAAACTAAACAAAGCTATGCTATTTCATAGCTAAATAGACTAGTGTAACTGAAAACAAGGGAGTGGCAGGGTGTGTGTGTGCGCACTCTTTTGTTATTGGGATAGGTGAATTGACAAATCATTCTGGAATGAATTTTTCGCTTTAAACATATAGATCTGTAATTTGATCTGTTCTTAACATATGTGCAAAGAATCATGGCAGATTTTCTCTGCAGCTTTGTTTGTAATGGTTAGTATATCACACTGTATTCAGCAATGGAGTGTCACAGAGCAGTTCAAAAGAGATGCAGTGCAAAGTGGGTATGTAACTCAGCAAAACAGCCAACAAAAAAGCAATCTGATGAATAAAGCCTCATGTACTGCCATTTTATTTTACTTTTATAATTATAAAAGGAGATTTATTCAGTTGGCTTGCACAAAGACGACAGGGTGGGTAATCTAACTCTGGCTGTCTGCACTCTGAAGAGCCAGAAAAACCAGTATCTGCTCGACCCAAGAAGCTAGCAGCCTCAGAATGGGAGGGGTCAGTGGGATGGCCCTGGTCAGAGGCTGGAGCTGGAAAGGCCCCTGAAATGCTGCTAGTGTGAGTCCATGTTGAAAGGGGGGATAAGCTGGGGCTCTGACATTCACAGGCAATAGCATCAGCAGAAAATATACTCAAGATCAGTAGAGGTTTCATATGCCAGTGGTCTTCGTCCCACATCTTTTCTTTCATCTGGTATTTATTTTAATATTATTTTTCTTAATTTCCCCAGCCTATTGGATAGCACAGCTCATAATCAGAATGGCTTTCGAGTTGCTGTCCCACAGAGGGTGGGGGTGTGTGTGTGGGGTGTGTGTGTATTTCTTTAGACAGGGTCTTGCAATATGCTCCTTTTTGACCTGTACTGTTATGTAGCCCAGGGTAGTTTTGAACCCACATCAATCCTCCTGCTTCAGCCTCCCGAGTGCTGAAATTACAGGTGTAAGTCATCCTGCCCAGTTCATGATGCCAGACAGAAAACTAGTACTATGATGGGTAAGAAAATAATGCAGAAAATTGGTGCCATTTACAGATACTATAGTGACAGGAAGGATACAAACCAGAAAGAGGACCAGGGGAATATCAGAGTATTCACACCCAATGGACGAAAACGCTGGGCATGTAGGCCTCTGTAATATTACTCTTCATATTAATATATGTTGAAGCATACTGAAGGCAGGGAAGCTGGTGCTTCAGGTTTATAAATCTTTCAGCTGAGAAAGGCTTGTGGTAGGAGTCTTATTTCTCTCAGAATACCTATCACCTTCTTGTTTCATAGCAATAACTATTTCTTGACTTCCTGGTCTATTATATGGACATTTGATACAGTCTCAACTTCATGTACAGCAAAAAATTTCTTTAAAATTTACAATTTAAATTCTAAACTACAAATTATAATTTGCCATGCAGACATTATTTCAAATATGTGTTCCTCCCCTCCCCTTTCCCCTTAGCTCAAAATAAATTGAAGCCTCTGTCACGGGGTATGGGGTTAGTGACTTTCCAGACACTAAGGGGCCAGGTATGATTTGGAAGTACCAGAGAACTACAAACTCAGTAAGTGCATGGGATTCTGTATATGTTGTGACCGTGAAACATCATGGCCATGGCTACTGTGAAGGCTCCATCTGGCATTTCTGATGTTATGTAAAATGTTATGTCAGCAACAGATGGTGGAGCTAAGTGTTAGGAGATCTGACTTCTGCCCAATTATCAGGTTTGAGAATCTGAACATTAAACAGTTCCACAGATCCTTGAAAATACACGAGGTGCTAAATTTTCTCCTGCTGAGTTGTTTTGCAAAGTCATACATTCCAGTCTGCTTTTGCTCCCTTTTATCCCAAAAACCTGCTTTCGTCTTCAAATACTCTCATCTTAGCTCCCAGGCTGTCTGATTCTCCTACTACGGTCCCAGAAACTCTTAAGTGTGTGTTCAGGAAATCGAGAATGGGTTGATGCCTGTGTGAGTAAAATTGTTCTATCTACTCTCACATTGTCTGACATGACCAAAGAAGTGTTTAGACCTGTTTCTTCTAGCTGCTGTGGTGGAATTTGCAGCTTGATATTATTGCCCTAAACAAACTTATTCTAGTCTGTTTCCCTTCTCTGTAGGAGGGTAGCAAAAAAAGTGAGTTATTTCTGAGTAATTTCTTTCCTTAACATTTATTTTTATTTATGCATACACTACATATGTGTGGGTGCCTACTGGGGCCAGAGGTCATTTGATGGCCTGGCATTCAATTATAGACTATTGTGAGCCACCTAACATGGGTGTTGGAAGACAAACTCAAGTATTCTGTGCTGGGAACGAAATTCTGGTCCACTTAAAGAGTAGGGAGCACACTTAACTGCTGAACCACCTCTCCAACCCCTTGACTGATCTCTTTCAATATACTTGTACTGGGTCAGGAATTTTCCAGAATAGATGACCTTACTACTAAAACAAGAACAACAAGAAGAAAAAGAACAACAATCCCCCAAATTCTGGTTTTGGAGTCTTTTAAACCACATTTGTATGTGTATGTGTGTGTGTGTGTGTGTGTGTGTGTGTGTGTGTGCGCGCGCGCGCAGCTATGTTAACTCTAGTACAGAATGGTTTCAAAATTTGAAGACATGTGCTACAAAGCCAGGCTTAGAAGTATTTGTTTGGGTTGTTCTTTTGGTTTTCTTATTCTTGCTTCAGATGGGACCCACAGCCTTGAATGCTCAGCACTGAATTATGTCCTTTCAAACCTGGCTCCATCATTTTAGAGCTCCATGCTTTAGGCAATGCATTATTTCTCCATTTATTTGCTGGACAATGAAATGCCTGGAGGAGGAGCCGTTTCTCTGAATGAACAGCCCCAGAATTTTAGAGAATTTGCTATAGGAGCCACTGTCCCATGCTAACTACTGGCCCTGCTGCTGGTCCACTGGGTTGGGTTGGCAAAAAGTCATGGTTCTCCTGGGTGGCCACCAATTAAGAATGAAGCCCAGTTTAGAAATGAATTTGAAAGGCAGGGACAAAATATGGAACAGAGGTCACCTTCTAGTCACCTAATTGAAAGTAGGCCCCAACACGCAGGAAAATAAACCTCTTGCTTTTGCATCGATCTGCATCTTGGTGTCTCACTTGGGGACATCTGAAAGTAAGTACCACTGATCGAGGGTCAGGGTCTTATATTTGGGGGCTTTGTCGGGCAAAGAGACCCCCTGAGTGACCACTGACTAGGCTGATAGGAGGAAAAAGACCGAGCTCAGCAATGGCAACAAACTCTGCCCCTTTTGAGTGGCAAGACACAGTACCAGTAGGAGCCAAGTCTTGCTATAACCTGGTTTCTGTGCCTGTGGCAGGGGCAAACTGTATAACCTGGTTTCTGCACCCATGGCAGGGGCAAACTGTGTGTTGATTGTCTTTTTCTGTGTTTGTTGATTATCTCATTCTGTGTTCTTGGACTTGGACTGATGACATTTTTGGACCTTGGACAGACTGAATCTACCCCGTTAAACATCCTAGTTAACCACTAGAGGGAAGTTAGGGAGAGAAGAGAAAACTTGTCAGTAAACAAGGACAAGTTAGTTACTCTCTGCTTCTCTGAATAGCCCACCTTTGGAGTAGGGTGGCTACCTGTAGGGACCTTCGACTTGCAGGTGATCAAAGCAGTAAAGAGTCTTTAGGCCAGGATCCCTCAAGCACCCAGACCAAGTACCCTATATAGTTACTTGGAAGAACCTGGAGGAAATCTCCCCCCCCCCCCACGCCATGGATAAAGGCCTTTCTTTCCCCAAGACCCACCTCGTAGGTTCTGGCCATCAGGAAAAAGGAAACACAGGAGGAGGAACATGGACCTGAGAAGAAGTCGATCCTCCAAGAACCTTTAACAGCGGACCTGTTGCTCCAAGACCCTCCTCCTCCATATCCCCCTACCCTTGCCCCCATGGCCCCGCCAGTACCAGCACTGGCCCCAGGTCCTCAGCCCATATGGAACCAGGGCTGCTAAACCCCCCTTTACCGGAGGGAGGAGCAGGAGGAGACCCCCAACTTCCAGGACCCGCCATGGGGACCCAAAGTCTGAAAGCCACCTCCCCAGATACCATGGTGGCTTTCTGGCTGAGGGCATATGGGCCTCTAGATAAGGGCAATCAGGCTATGCAACATTGACCCTTCTCTTCCACCAATTTGTACAACTGGAAGGTCCAACACTCCCCCACCTTTCAGATAACCCCAAGGGGCTGATTAATCTGAGACTGTTTTATGTACTCATCAGTCCACCTGGGATGATATCCAACCACTCATGAGAGTGCTCTTCACGACCAAAGAGCAAGAGAGGATAATGCAGGAAGCCAGAAAGAATGCACCCTCAGACACGGGGGCACCATCAATTGACCAGGCTGTTGTTGACAGGTTTTCCTGACTAGACATGACTGGGGCTCTAATGTGGCAGAAGGTAAGGGGCACCTGAAGGTCTATTTACAGGCTCCATTTGCAGGTCTTAGGGGGGCTGTACTATGACCCACCAATTTGACCAAGGTATGTGAGGTTAAGTAGGGACCAGACGAATTGCCCGCAGCCTTTCTAGAGTGACTCATGGAGACATTCTGTCAGTATATACCCTATGACCCCAGCAGCAAGGAGCACCAAGCTACTATGACTATGGCTCTTATAGACCAGGCTAATAGAGATATCAGGAAAAAGCTTCAGAGGCTAGAGGGACTACAGGATAAGTCATTGAGGGATTTTGTGCAGGTTGCTGAGAAAGTCTACCATAACAGGCAGACAGAGGAGGAGAAGGAGTAGAGAAAGAGAACAAAGATGAAAGGGAGATGAAAAAAAAAGCGACAGGAAAGGAATTTACAGAGAATCTTGACTACAGTAATTAGGGAAAGCAGAGAAGAAAGACTCCAACCAGAGAGAGACAGAAAACCCCTTGAAAAGGACCAGTGTGCATACTGCAAGGAGAGGGGTCACTGGGACCGAGTGCCCCAACAAATGGAAGCTGGGGGTGGGAAATCCCAGGCCTTGGGAAACGTGCCCCAAATGGCAAAGGTATTAGCCCTGGGTGAAGACAGTGACTAGGGAGGATGGGGTTCAGACCCCCTCCCCAAACCTAGGGTAACTCTGAGAGTGGAGGGAAAACCCACTCAATTCTTGGTGGACACAGGGGCTCAATGCTTAGTCCTACTCCAAGCTGATGGCCCCATTTCCAAGAAAAAAATCTTGGGTCCAAGGAGCCACTGGCACCAAAATGTATTCATGGACTACCCAAAGAACAGTGAACCTATGGATGAACTGGGTATAGCATTCATTTATGGTCATCCCAGACTGTCCCTACCCTCTGTTGGGGTGAGACTTAATCTCCAAGATGGAAGCCCAGATACACTTCCTGCCAGGCAGATCCAGGCCACAACTAACTGGCCCAAAAGGAGAGCCCTTGGGTGGGGGAAAGACCTGTTCGATTGATCCCTGCCAGGAGCTGAGGCTACCTGGTTTACAGATGGGAGCAGTTTTCTCCATGAAGGTCAGAGATGAGCAGGTGCTGCTGTGGTGGATGGCACAAATGTCATCTGTGCAGAACCTCTATCCCCCAGGACATCACTGCAGAAGGTAGAGCTATTTGCCCTCACCAAGGCCTTGGAACTTGGGGCTGGCAAGAAAATTAACATCTACATGGATAGCAGGTATGCCTTTGCCACAGCCCATGTCCACGGGGCTTTATACCAAGAGAGAGGATGCTCACATCAGAAGGAAAAGAAAAAACAAGCAGGCAATCTTGGAAATCTTGGATCTCTTGGATGCCCTGATGAAGCCGGCAACTGTGAGTATTATTCATTGCCCAGGATATCAGAAGGGAAGAGACTCAGTGGCCCAGGGCAATAACCAGGCAGAGAAGTGGCTATGCAGGAGCCTGTCCCAGTTATGGGCCTGCAAGAGACGCCTGCTGGGAAATGGGACTGGACTAAGGGATGGCCTCACTTAAAATATACTGAAGAAAGGACTCAGATTGCTAGCCACCCTACCAACTATTACCTAGAGAAGGAAGGGCAATGGTGCACACAAGAAGAAAAACAATGCGCCCCAGAAAGCAAGCAAAAGACTCATTTAGGGGGGTAAAAAACTTGTCCAAGCAGTTAAGGGATCTAAAGTATATATAATGGACCTCGGGTTTTGGGCCAGAGAGGTAATAGAACAGTGTGAGGTATGACAGCAAGTGAATGCTTATTCGGCCAAGAGTAAACAGGGCAAAACAACTAGGGGAGAACAGCCTAGAGTATATTGAGAGGTCAATTTTATAGAAGTTAAACCAGGAAAATGTGGTTACAAATACTTTCTAGTGCTTGTGGATGCTTTCTCTGGATGGGTTGAGGCTTTCCCCACCAAGCAGGAAATAGCTACTGTGTTAGCCAAGAAGATATTAGAGGAAATTTTCCCGAGGTTCAGAATGGCCAATGTAATTAGATCGGACAATAGTCCTGCTTTTGTCTCTCAGGTAAGTCAGGGATTGGCAGAGATATTGGTGACTAATTGGAAGCTCCATTGTGCATATCATCCCCAGTGCTCAGGGCAGGTAGAGAGAATGAATAGGACCCTAAAAAAGACTTTAACTAAATTGTCCTTGGAGACTGGTGCTGATTGGGTGGTGTTCCTTCCCCTGGCCCTGTTCTGAGCCCAGAACACCCCCTACCATTTTGACCTGACCCCTTTTGAGATCCTGTTTGGTACCCCAACTCCCTTGGTATACACTGGGCCCTCCTGGAGGTATCCAGCTCAGTGATAGGAACCTCTTGAGGCTCCAAGCCCTTCAGTCAATACAACAGGAGATTTGGCCCAAACTGTCTGCCTAAAATGCTCCAGGGATGCCAGAGACACCTCACCACTTCCAGACTGGTGACTAGGTCTACGTAAGGAGGCATCGAACACAGCTGCTGGAACGCCAGTGGAAGGGACTCTTCCTGGTGCTGCTGACCACTCCCACAGCCCTCAAGGTGGATGGCATTGTGGCCTGGGTGCATGCTTCCCATGTGAAACCTGCAGACACCGCGCTCCCCAGAAACCCCCGCTGGACAGTACAGAAGACGGACAATCCACTCAAGTTCAAGATCACTCGACCTTGATCATGACTGCCTGGTGGCACCTTTGGATTCTGGTTCCTTCCCCCATCCTATGTGCTCATCTGCCAAACATGTTACAGCATCCTCTTCCTTCTGCTGGAGTTGGGGGTGGCCAGGGCAGCCACCGGGACCTCTGCTTTGGTCTTACAAGGGAAAAATTATGACAGTCTGAGGACAGCCATTGATTTAGATATATATATAGAGAGAGAGAGAGAATAGAAACTTCTATCAATCACCCTCAAGAATCATTGACTTCATTATCAGAAGTAGTACTACAGAATAGGAGGGGATTAGAGACTTAACTTTTCCTCTAGCAAGGAGGGCTATGCACTGCCTTAGCTGAGGAGTGTTGTTTTTATATAGACCATTCTTGGGTTGTTAAAAGATTCAATGACCAAGGTGAGAGGAAGGTTAGCCAAGAGGAAGAAAGAGAACAGAGTCAGGGCTGCTTTGAGTTTTGGTTTAACTCCTCCCCTTGGTTAACCACCATCTTGTTAGGACCCCTAATTGTTCTCCTGCTATTGCTGACCATTGGACCCTGCATATTGAACGAGCTTATAGCCTTCATAAAAGAATAAGAGCAGTACAGCTGACTGACGGTCCTACACCAACAATATGAGACCCTGAGGATAGGACCTGAAGAATATGATGAGTTAGTTACCTGAGACCAGCTCCAGGATTGGAGATTGTACAAGAAAAAGTGAGGAATGAGGGACCCTAAGGGCTTTTTCCAGTCCCACACCCTCCTTACAGCTCCCCCCTCCAGGCTGGAGTCAAGGCTAGGCCAACTCCCATTCTCCACCCACAGGGACATTCTTGAGTAAAAAATTCTCAGAATGTACTGATAGTCACTTGACCCTCTGGAAAGTCCCAGGTAGAGTTCAAATGCGTATCATGCTTGCTAGCCAATAGATTTAAAGGTCAATATGCTTAGCCAATAAGTTTGAACTGTAACCTTGCTGATGTAACCTGTGTCCCTAAAAGTACAAAAACCGCTTGTAATAACCATTTGGGGTCGCCTTCTAGTCACCTGCCTAATTGAAGGTAGACCCTGACATGCTGGAAAATAAACCTCTTGCTTTTGCGTCAGAAAAAAAATGGAGCAGAGACTGAAGGAAAGGCCATCCAGAGACTGCCCCACCTTGGAATCTATCTCATCCACAGACACCAAATCCCCACACTATTGCTGATGCCAAGAAGTGCTTGTTGACAGGATCCTGGTATAGCTGTCCCATGAGAGGCTCTGCCAGCAGCTGACCAATACAGATACAGATACTCACAGCCAACTGTCAGACTGATCCCTGGACGCCAATGGAAGAGTCAAAGGGGAAGCTGAAGGGGATTGAAACCCCATAGAAAGAAAATTATAAACAGGACCACCCAGAGCTCCCAGGGACTAAATCACTAACCAAAGAATACACATGGAGGGACTCATGGCTCCAGCTACATATATAGCAGAGAATTTCCTTATCTGGCATCAGTGGGAGGGGAGGGCCTTGGTCCTGTGGAGGCTTGATACCCCAGCTTAAGGAGATGCTGGAGAGGTGAGGTGGGAATGGGTTGGGTGGGTTGGGGAGCACCCTCAAGAAACAAAGAGGAGGGGAGTCTGTGAAGGGGAAACTGGGAAGGGAAACATTTGAAATGTAAACAAATAACCAATTAAAAAAAGGAAAAAATATAAATGGAAAAAAAATGATTTTGAGCCTATAAGCTGGTGGGCAATGACCCCCTGGTTTATCTGTTCATCACCGTTTCAGACCAGATTGTGTAACCTTCTTCCAGTTTTCCTCTTCCTTCCCTTACTCCTATTGTCCCAAGTGTCAGATTGGCATGTAGCCTGACCTCTGGCTCCCGCCACTATTCCTCCACTTTGTCCTGCTCCTTCTAATGCTGTTTTGCTATAGGTCAGGGTCGTTGGGCTGCTCTTGTTTTGGGTGTCTGAAGTTCTCTGGCTAGGGTCTTCTGAAAGGTTGCTGCAGGCACATGATGTCATTTCTTCATTTAAGACCAAATTTTGTTTGGGCATCTACTTCTTGAAGGACTTGGACTGAGACACTGAACCTCTACTAGAATCCCTAAGGAAAAGGATAAACTTAATATAAGATTGTGTTAATAACTATTTCTTCTGCCTCTTTTTGGCTATTTAGGATCCACAGGGAGAGACTTTGTTATTGTGACTGTGTCCTGGGCCTCTTTTGAAGTAGAGAGGTTATCAGGAAAGCAGCAAAAGCTGTCTTGAAGTACAGAGAGACCCAGACCTCCACAGGCAGTCACTTACATCCAAAAGGCTTCGAATACAGTTAGACCCGAGTCTGGGTCTGTACAGTACAGTCCGAGTCTGTCATCTGAGATCTCAGTGATCTTAAAGATGTTTTTCTTTGTGGGCTTCAATTGGATCACAGTTTCTTGTTGCAAAAGGCATATGTGAGTAGGAATAACGCCTATAAGTTGTGGAAAGAAACAAACAGAATAAGGTTTATGTTTCTTACATCTATGGATGTTGTCATACTTTAGATAATTAGTAGGCTTTAACTTTTTCTTCATGTAGTAAAATCTATGTGGGCTGGTTAGTTTTTGTCAACTTGACACAAGCTAGAATTATCTGGGAGGAAGAAACCCCAATTAGGGATTTGGGTCCATCACACTGGCCTGGGAGTATGTCAGTGGGGCATTTTTAATGAGTGATATGAGAGGGCCTGATTCTCTGTGTGTGGGGCCATCTTTGAACAGGCGGTTCTTGGTTGAATATGAAAGGTAGCTGAGCAATACCAGGGGAAAATGAGCCAGTAAGCAGCATGACCTCTGCTTCATTTCTGATTTCAGGTTCCTGTTGTCAGTTCCTACCCCTAACTTCCCTCAGGGATGGAGCGTGAGCTGGGGGTTATAAGATGAAATAACCCCTTTTCTCCCCAGCTTGGTTTTGGTCAGTTTCATTATAGTAATAATAACCAAACTAGCATGATATGTAGCACAGAATCTTTGATTTCAACCATTTTAAGTTTGCAATTCAGAGCCATCAATTATATTTACAAAGTTACACAATTTACCCCATGTTTCTGTACTTTTCATCACCCCAAATATTCCATTAGCAATTATCACACTTTTCTCTCTGATAACTATATTTTCTGTCTTATTACCTGTTTCCCCTGCTCATCCGCACTTACGGGCATGCATATATTTTATCTTTGAATTTTAAATGATGTGTTAAATCATACTATGGTGGTGGTGGTGGAAGGACTGGGGATCAAACCAGGACTTCAGAATGCTAGACAAGCTCTCTACCACTGACCAGCATCTCTAGATCCAGGTACTCAATCTCAATCTCTCTCTCTCTCTCTCTCGTATGTAGACAGGGTCTCACTGTATAGCTCTTGCTGGAAACTCAGATCTGCCTGCCTCTACCTCTACATATTAAAGGTATACACAGTGATGCCTGATCTCTACATATTAAAGGTATACACAGTGATGCCTGATACTCCAGATAGTAAATCTTAAATCTGGAAATTAAATTTAACAAAACATAATCAGAGATAATAGATAATCTCCAGGTTAAAAAATACTTGTTAAACTGCTGTACTGAACTTACATATATATTTGCTTACACACATGTATAATATAGGCTAGGATCTACATATAAGGGAAAACATGATTTTTTATTTTTAAGATTGTGCATCCTTGCTTTAATATTACACATTTCACATCCTTCCACTTTTCTACAAATTTTAGGATTTCACATATTTATATATGTATGGAATTTTCATTATCCATTCTTTTGTGATGGAAAGCTGCATTGGTTTCATTTCCTCGCTATAGTGTATAAAGCAGCAACACAATGAAACATGTAGAAATCACAAGAAAGGGTAAATGAATGTGATAAGGAAAGATTGAAGGAAGGTAAAGGACTCTTGAGTCATCAATGAGGATGTATGAATGAGGATATAAAGCTAACTGTTCCTCTGGTCTCAACTCTGTCCTGGATTTTTTTATGCACAGACAAGTGCATAAAATGCATTTGATAGGGAAAGTGTAAAATTTAATGTGGAGCATCAAAGCTTCAGAATTTTAATTGTATAGAAACTCATTGAGGTGTATAGAAACTCATTGATATGTATAGACCTGGGGTCTGGTTAATTCTGGTATGTGGATTTCTTTTTTGCAAGTTCTTTGTAGTGAAGTTTTATTAATAAAAACTCAAATGTAATTTTGTTTGGTGTTACCATCGCCCCTTCTGCCCTCCACTGTATTTTTTTGCTCTGTAGTTCAACTTGAAAATTCAAAGAGACGATCATTCAATTTTAGTTAGAAGATAACGTTTTCCTCGTTTCTGTCTGCCATGTGACCTCTCCCTATTCTACTGCAGTTTCTAAAGTCTACAGCATGTGACTGTTGAAGGAAATAAAATGCCAGCTATAGGTCAACAGAAGATCCAATGACAAGGGAGCACAGAGAGCATAAAGGCCCCTTCTCATACCTGACTTGGTTTTGTTACAGAGGTCTTTCCTAGATCTGCTATTTGACTTTGTTCTTACCCAAGTGAACTGAACTGGCCGTAACATTTGCGGAGAAATATGTGTATGCCTTTCTAAATTAAAGGAGGCTAGACATGGCTTTTCATGCTTTCCCTTGCTGTGCAGGAGCCTTCTATTTGGTGTAGTTTAGTATGGTTTTGCTTTTGTTTCTTGTGCTTTTGGTGCTATATCCAAAATTATTATTGCCAGGACCAAAGTTACATAGATTTTTTCCTCCTGTGTTTTCTTCTAGGAAATCCATGATATCCAATCTTATATTTAAGTCTTTAATCCATTCAAAGTTACATTTTGTTTATGGCATATGAGTTCAAAAAGTCATTCTTTTGCTTGTAGATTATCTAGTTTCCCAACATCATTTATCAAAGACAGTTCCTTATCCAACGTATATTCTTGGCACCCCTATCAAAGTCTAGCTGACTATGAATAGGTTCATTTCTGGCCTCTCTTTTCTATTCTAGTGAGCTAAGCTTGTTTCTGGAATGGCAAAAGCATCTCACCAATGTCTGTACCCACATTTCCTCTGAGGCATTTTCATAATAAGCATAAATCTTCACTAATATGTAAATGTATGAAGAAAATGTAGCATATATACAGTACACACAGTAGATGTTATGCAATTACAAAAAATAATGAAATCCTTCCATGCATGAGAACATAAATGAATCTGGATGACATTATTATAAATTAAATAATCTTCATAGATATACATACTATATGATCACACACACATCTAGAATCTAAAAATGGTTCAATTCAAAGTAGACAGTAGCAGTGGTTGTCAGAGGCTAGGAAGGAGAACACATGGGGAATGTTGGTCAAAGGATACACATTGTTAACTATAAAATGAAAGGCATGGTGGCCACAGTTATAGTACAGTCTTGTTTAAATTTGCTGAGAGTAGATCTTAAGTGCCCTCACCATACATAAATGCCTTCATTTCATGCCATATACATATATCAAAATAAATCATTGTATACCTTGAATGTATATAATTTGTCACTTATGATAGCTTCAGTAAAGCTAGAAAAAATCCTCTGAATCACTTCAAAACAGAAGTATATAAAAGTGTCTACCTGGGAAAAATCAACAATATTTTTCTGATAGGCAGAAATGTTAGAGTTTAGAGTCTAGATGCATTAGGTTGGATTCCAAACTGATGAAGGTATCTTACAGTCATTAGTGAAGGTATCCTAGAGTCAGTAGTAAGGAAAGACTATGCTGAGTCTACTAGAAGTTCAGTGAATTGCAATTAACTGTATCAGTAGTACATTATAAACTATAACTTGATTTTGAGATTCTTCCAACAAGGTAATGTTTAGAACAGGCTTACTGGACAATGGCACTATTAGCCTTTGAAGCCAATGGGAGCCAGCTATCCTGAGTACTGAGGGAAGTTATGTATCTACCAGATGCTGATGTCTGCCCTACCCCCAGTGACTACCAAAGATATCTTCAGAATTGTGAAATATCCTCCAGAGAGGGGGAGTTGGTATTACTTTTCAAAGTGTAGATACTGTTTTTCCAGGTGCTTCATCTGAAGCTTTTTTGTTTGGATTTCTGTACCAGGATAAGGAAATGAGAAGAATGCCAGCGTGCTCTCCCATTCTCTTACATCCTTCCTTCATTTCAGTCACACCTGCTACGTGGCCTTTTAACAATGTTTTTCACTTCCGTTTCAGAAATAAGTTAATAGCTCATTGCATTGATTTTAGGGCTTGTAGCTTGTTCTCTTATGGCGCCAATCCAATATATCTATGTGTTTCCATGACTCCAAAAATGTTGTGTGACAAGAGGATTATCCTAGTTAGACTTCATTTGATCAAAGGCTTCACTTTATGGAGCATCACACAGGACTTCGCAAATATGAAAGTTGTGAAAATACATTTGATACCTTTTCAAGAAAATTGCTATTGAGCTAAACTTTCAGACTTTTTCTTTGAGGATTCTCTATGGCTTGTGGGAGAAGCAGTCTTTCTGAGGTGAGGATTCTCTATGACTAAGCCCATTGGAGAGCTATAAACTTAACGTTTATAAAATATTTCTGAGATTAAAAACACAATGAGCTCAAATCACTGCCCAGAAGTGTTGCATTCAAAACCTCACCCACAATATTAGCATCTGTCTTAACTAGCCTGAGGAGAAATGAGTGACAGGGGATGGTTGAGATCCTTCTGAGACTGTTTGTGCCCTGTACGGATGGCACCTGAAGACTTTTGTCACGTGTGTCCTGTACACAGTCTTGCTTTCCAGAGCATCCAGCAGATGACTGTTTTGAGTAGATACTGATAAAATGTTCCTGTTCATTACGTCCCATGTGTTGTCAAAACAAGAAATCAATACAGGCTCACATCTGGGATGAGAACCAGGAGGCTGTTAGCCAGCCAGTGAGGGAACATCTGCTAAGAGGTTGACAACTGTGAGGAGGAGCCTGGTTAAGAGGTTAAAGATCTTCCTCAGAGTCATAGGAAGGAAGGCAAGGATAGGCCACCTACTTTATGGACATAGATTATGGAATATCTTCCATATTTTTGGCCAATGTGTTATACAAAGTAATCATATGATATATCATCCAAACGGAGACATTCTTAAGAAGAAGAGCTATTAATAATTATGCTTGGATAAGGTGGGTGTGTTCCATGATATAGACCACTGCAGGTGCAAACCCTAGAAAATGTATTCTCATTTAGGGCAGGAAATGCATTTGGCTTTTTCATTGTTAATCTCCAGAGAACAGAACTGTACCTGCCATTTATGAGCTTTATTGTTAAATGAACAAAGGATTTATACATGTACATATTTACATGTTGAATTTTTCCTTGCCATATTTCTATTTTCCCCATTTAATGATATATATTTGAACTCATCCTGCTATACCACTTATCAATATTTACCCTAAAGACTCCATATCAACACATCAAAGAGATCGAAATCAATATTTATTGTAGCACTATTCTTAAGAGCTTATGGGATCAGCCTAGGTATATGACAATGAAGGAATGCATAAAAATATTGTCTACATACAATGGAATTTTTTCAGCCACAAAAAATAATGAAGTCACACTGCAGGAAAATAGATGCATCTGGAGATAATCAGGTTAAGCAAATAAGTTTCAGAAAATATGCTTTCTCTAATTTGTTGTTTCTAGATTTATAGATGCTTTAAAATATATATGTACTATTGGCATTGACATGAAAACAGAAGAAAACTGAGGAAAAAAGAATTAATGGCTTATAGAAGGGGAAGGATAGTGTGGTATGAGGATGCTATGGTCAAAGAAATGACATGTATGCAATTCAACAACAATAGCAACAATAGAATATATAGAGAGAGACATGTTTACAGCACAAGTTTAAGAAAAAGAAATCAGGCTTCCTTCCGGTCTGGGCCAGTGCCCTGAGCAGACCTTGGGCATGAACACTGTAGCCAGTCCCACAACACCCAGAGGAAACTCCACTCCCAGGTGCTCTAACACACCCAGGATCACAGGAACTTGGTCATTCCAGGATCTCAGGGTCCTAGAGGTAGTTTGACTCCCAGGAGCTCTGACACACCCAGGATCTTAGGATCCCAGGATCCCAGAGACAACTGGACTTTGAGGAGTTCTGACACAACCAGATCACAGGAAGGACAAGCTCCAGTCAGATATAGCCAGGGTAGGTAGCACTAGAGATAACCAGATGGCAGGAGGCAATCGTAAGAACATAAGCAACAGAAACCAAGGTTACTTGGCATCATCAGAGCCCAATTCTCCCACCATAGCAAGTCCTGGATACACCATCACACAGGAAAAGCAAGATTCAGATCTAAAATCACTTCTGGTGATGATGATAGAGGACTTTAAGAGGAAATAACTAACTCCCTTAAAGAAATACAGGAGAACACCTGTAAACAGGTAGAGGCCCGTAAAGAGGAAACACAGAAATCCCTTAAAGAATTACAGGGAAACACAACCAAACAGGTGAAGGAATTGAACACAACCATCTAGGATCTAAAAATGGAAATAGAAACAATAAAATCACACTGGGAGACAACCCTGGAGTTAGAAACCCTAGGAAAGAGATCAGGAGTCATAGATGCGAACATCACCAACAGAATACAAGAGATAGAAGAGAGAATCTCAGGTGCAGAAGATACCATATAAAACATTGACACAACAGTCAAAGAAAATGCAAAATACAAAAAGCTCTTAAACCCAAAACATCCAGGAAATCCAGGACACAATGAGAAGAGGAAACCTAAGGATAATAGGTATAGAAGAGAGCAAAGATTCCCAACTTAAAGGACCAGTAAATATCTTCAACAAAATTATAGAAGAAAACTTCTCTAACCTAAAGAATGAGATGCCCATGAACATACAAGAAGCCTACAGAACTCCACATAGACTGCACTAGAAAAGGAATTCCTCCCATCACATAAGAATCAAAACACCAAATTCACTAAACAAAAAAGAATATTAAAAGCAGTAAGGGAAAAAAGGTCAAGTAACATATAAAGGCAGACCTATCAGAATTACACCAGACTTCTCACCAGAGACTATGAAAACTAGAAGATCCTGGGCAGAACTCATACAGACCCCAAGAGAACACAAATGCCAGCCCAGGCTACTATACCCAGAAAAACTCTTAATTACCATAGACGGAGAAAACAAGATATTCCATGACAAAACCAAATTTACACAATTATCTTTCCACAAATCCAGCCCTACAAAAGATAATAGATGGAAAATGCCAACCCAAGGAGGGAATCTACACCCTAGATATAGCAAGAAAATAATCTTTCAACAACCCCAAAAGAAGATAGCTACATAAACATAATTCCACCTCTAACAACAAAAATAACAGGAAGTAATAATCACTTTTCCTTAATATATCTTAACATCAATGGTCTCAATTCCCCAATAAAAAGACATAGACTAATAGACTGAATACGTAAACAGGACCCAGCATTTTGCTGTATATAGGAAATGCACCTCAGTGACAAAGACAGACACTACCTCGAGTAAAAGGTTGGAAAACAATTTTCCAAGCAAATGGTCCCAAGAAACAAGCTGGAATAGCCATTCTAATATTGAATAAAAAATCAACTTTCAACTAAAAGTTATCAAAAAAGGTAAGGAAGAACACTTCATACTGGTCAAAGGAAAAATCTACCAAGATGAACTCTCAATTCTGAACATCTATGCTCTAAAATTGCAGGCAGTATATGTTTAAAATACACAAATATGGCACAGTTCACATTAAAGCTGCATACCAACAACAGAAAGAACAAAAAGCTTACAAACTCATGAAAACTGAACAACTCTCTACTGAATAAAAACTGGGTGAAGAGAGAGATTAGGAAAAAAAATTAACTTTCTAGAATTGAATGAAAGTGAAGATACAACACACCCAAATTTATTGGACACAATCAAGTTATAAGAGGCAAGGCATAGCACTAAGTGTGTACAGAAAGACATTGGAGTGATCTCATACTAGTAATTTAACAGCACACCTGAAAGATCTAGAACATTCAGTCCTAAAAGAGATGTCTCCATCCAATCCCTCCCCCTCAGTAAAGGGACTCTGGCCAGCTTAAGCATGCCATCATGCATGGCTCTGGCAGGCTTTGCCCTTCTCCCCATTCCTCCTGTCCTGCTAAAAACATTTCTAAAGCTAGCCACCAAGGACCATCCCTTAATTTGGCCACTTCCTCCTCTTAAAGCTGACAAGGTCCAGCTACCAAAGTATTAAAGACTAGCAATTAAGTCTCCCTTTGGCTCACCTAATAACATGCCCAATTAAAATTAAACACCTCATCCTAACACAGGGTTTCCCCTTTTGCCTTTATAAACAGCCATTTTTGTATGTGCCATGGCCATCTCATCTCTATCCACAGTCAGTCCTTTGTCCTGTTCCCCTCTAGGACAAAAATATCCCTCCCCCTCCCTTGTTCCTTTCCCTTTCTCCCTCATCCCCTATCTCCTGTCTTTGTCTCTTATTCCCTGTCCTCTGTCCCTCTGGGGTAAATCTCTTTTGTGCTGAGAACTTGGTCTTGGGGGTCCTGACCAATACTGTCCTTACATTCAGGGCTCAGGGAACTCTGTGGAAGAGGAGGCAGAAAGAGTATAAGAGCCAGAGGGGACAGAAGACACCAAGAAAGCAAGGCCATCAAATACGACAGGGTTGGAACAAATATGAAGTCACAGAGACTGAGGAAGCATACAGAGGACCTGCATAGGTCTGCACCATAGGGTCCTAGAGCTGAAAGGAGAAGTGGACATATGACCACATGCCTAACTCAGAAGCAATCTCCATATGATAGCCATGTGCCAATCAAAAACTACTTGTCTCCAAGGGAGTCTCACTGGGGACTTAAGGGTAGGCCCCATGCCCAACTCAAAATGAACTCCACAGCATCTTGGGTTTTATGATATAGTTTGTTCCTTATAACATCTGTGTACCACCACTGTCAGTCAACTGAGTTGAGTCTTGGATACATACATTGGTAAGTGAGTCCATTCTTTCTTGACAGGGAATATGGTAGGTTTATAAGTAGGTTTACAAGTTAAGACTCCTCAACATTCCTCAGGTTCAGCAGTTATTTTTGCTTTCTTATAAAATATGCAAACTCTTCCTCCCTAGAATTCCTAAGAACAACAACATTTCTGAGTACTTGCCACAAAAAGCAGTAGAGGTAGCATTAACACTTACTGAAGCAGAGAACAAGTAGATAGTCTGTCTTGAAAATATTTATATTTACCTTAGTTTCAACAACGTTCCCCCTTGAGGACCATTAACAGCTTACTAGGATGTCTTGACGTGTCTCTGAAAAGAAACATGACAACATGGTGGTTGCAATTACTGTTGTGACTTAAATGTAGATGATCAGTTTGCTTCTACTGTACTTTTATTATTGTTGTCCTTTACCTATGTAAATGAAGTTCAAGGATCCTGAGTCTCACTTATATCAGTGACCTGATTACCACTAATGTTTTACATAAAGAAACACATTATCTGTCTCACTGTTATGTTTTGACTTGTTTCAGAATGACACAGAATGCAAGTATTCTAGAGTCCACATTATTCCCATTCACTATATCACTTCATGATACTTGGATATTTACAGAATTCCAAAGACTAGAGGCCTCCTTATGAAAAGCAATCATGTAAAAAGAGGATATTAGCAAAATTCCATTATCCAGCATGATGGTAATGATCAAAATGACCTAGAACACTGATTACAACTCTGTTTGTGAAATAAACATTATTGTTAACAATGACAGAAGAATATAAAGCTTAGTAAGGTTGTTATGGGCATATTTGTGTTTTGACAACGTACCTGCGACAAAGGGTATCCACACATGTATGACTATAATCCATATTGCCATAAAGTCCCCTATGAACATTGTCTGGAGCTTCTGCCAATACACATACACATTAACACAATCTTGAAGGTGTTACTTTGATTCTCTTGAAGGAAATGAGAGTGGAAAACTCATGTAAAAATGTTTGTCAAAATAATATATACTTGTCCTTTACTAGGGCCATTGCCCTGCCCATAATGATTACTTATGGATATCACAATTTACCTGGATACTCAGAATGCTTCTAATTTCCATAACTTAAGAACATCTAAACTTTCTTGGTCAGAATTCTTAAAACACACTATTCTTCCCACTGCTCTGGCAGAAGAATAACAGTGTCAACAAATGCTCATAGAATCAATTCTTCCATATCCACTGTTTCAACACAGATGGTCTGGCCATATACATTCACAAACTCATGTTTACCAGAGCTTCAAAACCTCCATGATTCCTGAGCTTAGCAGCAAAGAAG
The DNA here is from genome assembly GCA_028551405.1 of Uromys caudimaculatus. NCBI lineage: Eukaryota > Metazoa > Chordata > Mammalia > Rodentia > Muridae > Uromys > Uromys caudimaculatus. Next base: position 18,948,747 of record CM052722.1, on the reverse strand, counting down.
GAATATTAAAAATGACCAGTGGTACCACCATCATTTGCCTATGAATATGAAGATATCTTGTGTCATGATTGTGAACCACTGGCAACTATCCAAATAGAAAAAAAAAACAGAACTCTTAGAAACTGCTCTGTGAGTATCTGCATCTGTTTTAGTCAGGTGCTCGCAGAGTCTCTTAGAGGATATCCATGCCAGGCTCCTGTCTGTAAGCACATCTTGTTGGCATCAGTAATAGTGTTGGGATTTGGTATCTGCATATGCGATAGATCCCAAGGTAAGGGAGGTCTCTGGATGGCCTTTCCTTCAGTCTCTGCTCCATTTTTTGTCCCTGCATTTCCTTTAGACAGGAACAATTCTGGGTTTAAAAGTTTTGAGATGGGGGGTTGCCCCATCCCTGAACTGAGGGAGGCAATGTCTTTTTACTGGAAGTGGTCTCTTCAGGTTCTATTTAAGATAGTTGCAGATACTTACAGACAACCATTCAATTGAGCCCAGAGACTCCAATAGAAGAGTTAGGGAAAGGATTGAAGGAGCTGAATGGGATTGCAACCCCATAGGAAGACCAACAGTATCAACTAACTGGACCTCTCTCAGACATCTCAGGGACTAAACCAACAACCAAAGAGCATACATGGGCTGGTCCATGGCCTCTGCTACATAGGTAGGAGAGAACTGCCTTGTCTGGCCTTAGTGGGAGGGGAGGTGCTTGGTCCTGTGGAGGCTTGATGCCAGAATACGGGAATGCTAGAGAGGTGAGGTGGGAGTAGGTAGGTGGGGGAGCACTGTCTTAGAGGGTAGGGGTAGGGGCTTCATGGGGGGGAGGACCAGGATGGGGGACAACATTTGAAATATAAATACAGTAATAAAAAAATTGAAAAACAAACATCAAAAAATTGCTTTGTGGCACTCTGAGTTCTTGTCCTGTCTCAAACACATTGAACCTAACACATTAGGCACATACCTTGCACTAAGGTCACTACTGTATCATTTGGATCCATGTCTACTATCTGCAGATGGTCATGGGCAGAACATTGTAAGGGAACTCCTATTTTCTTTAGAGGATACCTGTAAAAATTCACTATTAATATTAAAGTGATGGACACAACCAAAATTATAGGCAAGGTTATGATTGCTTCTACCGTGGTGAACATTAAATACATGCAGCTTGCTAATGAGCAGACAATATAAGGAAATATATGGAGATAAGAACATATGAAAAATACACAACAAAATATTGAAGAAACATTAAATTCCTTTAGTCATTTATGTAATGTATCTGAAAACAATAAACACACTCAGGATATCTGTAAATAAAAACATGGTAGTATCACATTAGGCACACCTATGCATTTACCCAGATACTGAAGTTCGGGTCATCTGCACTATAGAATGACTACTAGATCATTCATCTTGTTAGCAGCAACATACAGTTAAAATATTTCATCAATCACAATGTTCTCTTTAAAAGAATCTGTAAAAAACAAATATGAGAAGACCTGATGGCACAAGTCTGTAATCCCAGAATCTAGGGAGGTTTAAGCAGGCAACTCAGTTTAAAGCTTGTGTGGGCTACAACGTAAGTTCAACATTAGCTTGAGTAATAGAGTGAGATCCTTTCTCAAAACAAAGGTAGAAAAACTAAGGATTACAATTATAGCTCAGAGATATGTTGCTTACCTCGCATGGATGAAGCCTGGATACCCTGCCCTCAACCAAAAAGAAGAAATGAAAAGATAACATGCACAAACATGTTTAAATTATGATTTATTTCCCAGGAATCTTGTGTATTACCTTGACCAATACTACTGCTAAAAGACATGTCAACTCTGCCTGGACACCTGGATGAATGTACAGTATACATATTATACATTTTTTATTTTAAAAGCTTTTAATTAGCTTACACACAATTTTTCATTCTAGTTTTTTAAACAATGAGAGAACACATTCAGTTCTTCAATGCATACAGGTTAAATGCAGATTTTTTTCTTTACCACTATAAAAGTATGTGATTATGATCACTAAAATCCCTGACAATTCCATCACTTCTACTTTGGAAGATCCCCAAAAGCCCTCTTTCCCCAACAAACTGAACATGGTATCAAGAAGGTCAAAGAGCTCCATCATCTCTTACTTGTGTAATGTCTTCACTGTGGTACAGCCAACTTCATCACTTCCTGAACAATTTGTATGGATCATCAACAATGTATTTAGGGTGACTGTGTTTTCGAATAAATCATAACAACCAAAGTCACACAAAACTTGTATCAGGATACAGATATCTTTTCCAGGATATCTGCCCATTCTCATGACACATGAACTTTACTGGAAACTTGGATGAGTTCTGACTTAATTGCAGTTCAGGAACAGCGATCCTTTCTTGACCTAAAATACCAACATTAACTATGCTTACTACATGACAACAATACTGCCAAACCCTCATACAATTAATCTCTCAACGTTCATGGGTTTAACAGAAGCATCACAGGTATTAAAAAATATATAAACTTCATGTTCACCAGGTTTGCTGAGGAGCCCATGACTTTTGATCTGAGCATGCAGAGCAACTTGATGTTATAAAGAGTTAGAAGCATCATAATTGCTTATCTAGGAAGAGGAAACCAGGTCCCTTGTACAGTGATTTATATTCCATGAACACTTACACAGATATGAACAACTATAATCTTGGTGATCTCTTTGAGGCACTAGGAGGCCTTGCATTATCTTAGGGAAACACACTGAAGAGAAGAGATTCAGGACCAGCCTCAATTTTGCCTTTATATGAAAATTCCTCAGGTAATTTTACCATGTTAGGAGCCTTCTATGAGTTTATAAAATGCTGCCATCCAGATGTGACCACCATTGCAACCATAACTGCATAGCACATATCTTTGTGAGGAGGTAATGAACGTTAATTGTAGTTTGGAGGAAAGGTATCATTTTTCTAATGGTATAGCCACTGAGTGCTAGGTGGGAAGAAGAAGGGGTTCAGAAGGAAGAAGGGAGAATACCAGACAGTAACAGGAAATGAATATAGCCATAATATGCTGTATATATGTATGGAGCTGTCATAAAACAAACAACAACAACAAAAACAGGTTCAAGATTAGAAACAGTAACAAAGTAGTAGCACATAATCAAACTTTCAACATTTACACGCTCTGACTACAATTTCTCTGACATATACAGCACAGAGGCAGTTAAAACATTACTCCGCTAATATTAGTAATGTCACAAGCTTGTATTGTATTTGTAGATAATTAACACTTAATGTCATGATGTTAGTGACCATGATGAGCATCATACACTTTTAACACATACCTGCACAATAGAATATCAATCTTTGTCCATGTACCTGTAGACATTTCAGTAGCATAGCTGGATCTTTGCCTTGTTGCAATGGTGAGGATACTGGAAATACTAAATGTACAATGAGACAAGTATCAACTCCTTTTCAGAATGTGTTAGAGGTAGACTGATATTTCACAGCAAGCAGAATAGGAATTTGGGGGGAATATTGTTGGTATTGAGGAAAATATATTGGTAGGCTACTCATTGGACAGGACATCTAACTTGAATAGACATAGTTGTTGACAATCTCCTTAATGCCTTTTGTAAGAATGCTTTGCTGGGAGGAAATGATCTTAGCCCACACCAGCACTTTATGGATTGCAGCAATTCCCATTTGTCAGTCTTGGTGCTTCACCATGATGTCTGGACCGGTCTCTGAAAAGTACATACTGAGAAAAAGCTATTTAATAGAGCTCTATTACATGCACACCACCATGTTCCCAAGGTCCTTGCATCATTAGAGAATCTATAACATCTGGCTACTTGTAATCTCCACCAACTAAGTGTTCCGAGGAGATCCTTATTTCCTTTTATATAGATATCTGCAAAAATTCCATGGTGAATATTGCAGTGATTGATACTACGAAAATATATATTTTCTACCACAAATATTAAACACATATTACTTTCAGGAAGAATATGATAAAAACTGATGCTTATTAGTAATATTGGGGAGACTTACATTTCTTAGTGGCATGCATCTCAAAAAAATGAGGAAATGTAAGTGTACAAAATACTCGTGAAATGTACATCTGAAAAAATAAGGTATCTAATGGCAGATGTGGCAGCAACTTATACCTTCATAGTGGCCAAGGCTTTAATAGGATACCTATAAAACCACAAGGCAACACAAGGCTCAGCTGCCCATCCGGATAGTGAAGATCAGAAGGACCACATTATGCTATGACCACTCTATCAAGTCACTCGGTTATTATAAAGGTTCCTTCAACATTTCTCTGGATTAGAGCCTGAAAAACAAATATATGCATCAGGATACAAGACTTACTGCCATAGTACCTCCCATTCATTGTCTTATGGCTATTATTATGGATATCCCAACTCTATCTGGATACTTGAATTGATGAGAACTTAGGAGTATTGTCAAGATAGTAAGTATATCCTTTGGCGGGGGCTGGTGGCCTATAAAATATACTATACTTACTATTGTTCAAATGAGAATTATTCAACAATAATTATAATTAATGAAAATAAAATAACCCAGTAGATATAGCTTATTATTATTATTATTATTATTATTATTATTATTATTATTATTTAATCTTTTTCTTTACAGTCTAGTCATTATCCCCCTCCTGGGCCGCCCTCTGACAGTTCCTCATCCCATGCCTCCTTCCTCACCTCCAAGAGGATGTCTCCACCCCTCCCCTGACCCCATCAGACCTCCCTACTCTCTGGAGTCTCAAAGTCTCTCTAGGGTTAGGTGTGTCTTTTCTTACTGAGGCCAGACCAGTCAGTCCTCTGCTGTATATAGAGACACCATTTTTTTTGTATACCATAAAATAATGTTATACTTACTAGAACTGGTAAGGGTATCATCATTTCTTCCCTGAACTCCAGCAAGAAAATCCTGGTATTTTATGGGCACCAGCATCATTGCTTTCTTTCATAAAGAAAAATCGTTTTGTTCTATGACTTAGATCTAGATCAGCATTTACCTCAACATTGGCTATGTAATCTACTAAGTACCCTGGGTACTTATCGGGATTTGATAGCAACTGGAAAAAATATGGTGTATGTATAAAAAGACACTGCATTCTACTATGAGAAATCTGCACATTATTTTGAGATCTTCACTGTGTTGCACATCAACTCTGTTTGTATTCATCTAGGACTGCAAGGCTAATACCATGGATAGAGAGAGTATTTCAAGATGGACATAGGAACATATATGTGCTTATTACTTTGGCTGGGAATATGTGCAAAATATTTGTGAAATGCACATCTGAAAAACAAGGTATCTAATTGTTGTTGGCTGGGAATATAGAGCATTATATCCATATGTACAATATATAATGCTCACAGAATTATATGGAGAAGACTGGTTATGTAAAGATGCAATCTACTCCTTAAATACCTGCAAATAAATCATGGTAACTGAGTGTAAGGATCACCTTCATCACCTCACTGTAGATGTAAAGATTTAATGGCCCGTGTTTTACTTAGGTCTCCATTAGCATTTACCTGCAGAGTAGTAGTATCCAGTACTTTGAAAGGCAATGTGACATTCATCTTGGATTTATCACAGGACTTTGATAATGATATTATAGGGATTATATTGCTTTTTAAGAGTCTTTATAACAGGACATCATCAAAAGACCAGGGTAGCTTCCTATGACTCCAGGATTTATCAGCTCTATCTTGATCCTCGCAGTGACTCGAGGTCAACAATGCTGTTAATACAAACAAACAAAAACAAAACCTACATTTTCTTTATAGGGTACATGGCAAATCTTTCCTGGGCAGGATTGTTTTGGAGTACTTAATCATAAATGCCTGAAGACTTCAATGTCTCAACCTTTGCAGTATTGAATATAAAGCTTCCTGTAAATGTCACAATATGGAAGCTTAATGATTCTAGGAGTGGCAAGATGGAATAACTTCTTATATGAATACTTTGCAAGAAGTCACAGGAACAGGTATGAAGAACACTGCCATTAGTAACTTGGTATAGAAACCTCATCTTATATCATATTCATACATTAGGTTGCTGTGACTTGTCAATGTGACTCTGGAGAAAATACTGTGATACACATTTCATTCCACCTGTACATCTGAAAATTTTTTTGTCACATGCATCTACACCATGAACATGTGCAAAATGGTAAGGAAAGAACTGTATATAAGATATTTCACCCTCATAAAATGTGGCTCACATAGAGGACAGGGTCAATATTGTGGTAATTGATATTATGATAAGTTACTTGGATATAGCATACTCAATCCCCATGGTAAGGGTTATAGCTACATTTTCTGTAAGCAAACACAAGAAGTTAGCTTCATAAAATTTGTAATGGCCTAAAAATGTAAATATAGTAATCTCAATATCACTGAACATTCACACACCTTAACATAAGCATGTCTATAACGAGTGAAAACTCCTCCGCTGCATATATATTTACCCTCAGAGATGTTGAACGTGAGACACCTGCAAAAATTACATGTCAACACACTTGCTAATGATACAAATCAGAGATCAGATGGTCAGGATGTGGAACAACTTGTGCTCATGAAGATTATGGAGGTGACTATATTGATAATCTGAAAAATTTAAAAAACATGTTTATAATTATGATTTGTACAAATAAATTGTCATGTGTCTGTGTTAGGAAACATTGAGGATACTTAGAAATTGATGACTCATTGTCAAGACTGTTGTCCCAATTCTAACCTTTCATAGTTGCAAAGTATTAAAAATCCTAAGCTTAATACTTGGTTTCAAAAAGTAGCACTTAGTCAGGATATAATCAATGCTTAACTGTAAAATGACAAAGATCAGTTTTACCTATCACAAGAAGCAGAAACTTACCATCGCTAGAACTGTCATGTATAGCATTACCACCCACGAGAGCAGTGGCAACAAAGGCATAGTGCCAAGAAAGGTTATAATCACTTACCTGTGTCTAAGAAGCTCAGATGTTCTGTGTGCTGATTAAGGCCCACTGATGTACTGACCTTCCTAATGATCTATGTGTGGAAAAAAGACAGTGCACTGTGCTTTGATCAGATTGATCATGTTAATGAAGCACCATTAAGAATATTCTCAGGGAAACGCTGTCCTCATGTAGGGAGCCTGTAAAATACCGCTCACAATGTGTGTGTGTATGCTGCTTGCTATTAGGGTATTTGTTCATTACCTTACCTATCATCATTAGGGAATGCTTCATTCTACCTGAATAGTCCTTTTCCTTGAGGTTAACTTCATGTAGGATCAGGAGAGTACGTCTTTCCTTCAGTAGATATCTGCAACACATCCTATGTTCATGGCTGTTGAAAATTCCTCAACAAACATATTTAGCCAAAATAGAACCAACAGTTGCAACTTTAATATTTTTTTTAGCACATAGAAAATATATATCATGGAAAATATATATCATGGTCACTAGAACTGCTATGATTGCACCATTTGTTACTTAAGCAATAGAAACAAAAGCATGGCAACAAAAAGTTAAAGGACACCATCATCACTTACCTCTGTCTTTGAATATTAGAAGTCCAGCACAGGAGTGTGGCCCACTACAGCACGAATCCAGATGATAGCAGGTAATACTTGGCAGAGTGACATTATCTGTCTTAGGCCTTGACATGTCTCAGAGGGAAAAAAAAAACAGACCTGGAAATCTTACATGGTATATGTTAACATCAAGGTTCTCATGTCATTTTTATGGTCCTTGGAGGCTTGCAGAATTTCATGGAAAAGAATTTTCCTAGTAATCTTATTCCATTAAAAATACTGGCAAAAATATGACCATGATAGGTCCCATACCACCATTATAAGTACTGTAAACATTACATAGATAGCGGTACACATTTCTGAGATTACATATGTGAAATATAAGTAAACTGCTGGCTAGAATAGATGAATATTAATATTCCTATGGCTGGTAAGGATATAGAGATATATTTGCATTTAACTATGTAAGAGACAGTAGGAAAAGGAAGTGTGCTACAAGGAGTCCTTTTTTATGCATACGTGAAAATAAGGTATAAGTGAATGCAAGTGGCAACCTTCAAATAAGTATGCTACCCAATTTTATTAAATATCACACAGAAACTCCATCCCCAATGACCTGGGTATCACAGATTAGCTGCTCTGTATTATGGTATAGCTATTTCACCACTGACCTAGTTATTAGTGGAGCACCATTAATGATCTTTTCAGGGACAACATGTGCTTGTGAAAGGAACGTATGGAGAAAAATCATACAGAACTGCTTGTTCTATCAGGGTTCCTGCTTGGTCTTTTGTCTATGACTATTATTAAGGGACACTTTCAACCCTAATTGAACTTTTGGAATTTGAATGACTTCTATCCTGACTGCAATTCAAGAGCACACACCCTCAATTTCTTTAAATTGTGGAATCTCAAAAGAAATTATATTTACCATTGAACTCACCTGTTAACAGCAGCAGTGAACCCCGATATAATCAAATCCTCAACATTCACAGGTTAAACAATTTTTCTGGCTATATAAATCATAGTAACTCATGTTGTACATACTTGGTAAGGACTTTATGAGTTCTGATCTGAGAACCTGTTAACAAATGCACTTGGAAAAAGGCTGGGGTAACTCATTGGGATAAAGACCAGATAGCCTGTGCAGCGATTCAAATCTTAGTGGCAGGTACACAGATGAAAGTGATGGTACTTTTGAAGATCCTTTTGAGATACTGTAAAGTTTTGACCTGTGTCAGAGGAAAACATGGAGGAAAACCCATTAGGTCTATGACACATCTACCTGTCCATGTTATGTTAAAATTCCCAAGTTCCTTGTATCATTTCAGGATCCTTCTATTTCATACTGAACACAGTATTTTAAGAGAATTCTTACTCTCCTGAGAGTAAAACTGGACCAATTCCACAATAAATGTCAAAATTATAGATACACCATGACAATTACATGGAACTATGCTAAGACTCAATAATGACACACAAATAAAATGTGATGCTTTCACTAATATTAGGGAGTTATGAGTATGTCAGAAAGCATGTGAACCAAAAACCTTGAAGAAACACCAGATACTTCTATGCATTTGTTAAGGATATCTCAAAATTTGAAGGTCTAAGATAACAGAATAGGACCTCGATTCTTATCTTTAGCAGGATACTTTCTGGAAAAAAATCATGGAGGCACCAGGTTAGATACAATCCTTTTGTCTTCCTGGACACTGAAGTTCATGTGTCTGCACCATGTACTTTATGACATTCTTACGGGCATAAATTTCAAAATATTTAAAGGGGTTGAGGCATAAAATTCACACATTCAAGCCAGTAAGTAACATCCCTCCATGGCCTCTGCATCAGCTCCTGCTTAGTTCCAGTCCTGACTTCCTTTGGTGATGAACAGCAACATGGAAATGTAAGCTGAATAAACCCTTTCCTCCCCAACTTGTATCTTGGTCATGATGTTTATGCAGGAATAGAAACCCTGACTAAAACAGGTCACCTAGACATAAACTAAATAGAAATAATGGAGTTAACAGACTTTATGAACCAAATGGACCTAACAGATATCTACAGAACATTTAACACCCCCCCCCCAAAGAAAAAAAAGAATATACAGTCTTCTCATAACTTCACGAACCTTCTCCAAAATTGAGCACATACTTGGTTACATCAACGGATACAAGAAAATTGAAATAACCCCTTGCCATCCTATTAGAACATAAGTTATTAAAAGCTGGATTTCAACAATGAAAGAAACAACAGAAAGCCTACACATTCATGAAAACTGAACAGCTCTCTACTCAATGACCTCTGGATCAGGGAAGAAATAAAAAAAATTAAAGACTTCCTAGAAGTCAATGAAAATAAAGGTACAACATACCAAACTTAAGGGTCACAATGAAAGTGGTGCTAAGAACAAAGTTCGTAGCATTAAGTGCCTCCATAAGGAAACTGGAGAAATCTCATATTAAAATTTTAACAACACACCTGAAAGCTCTAAAACAAACAAAAGAGCAAACAGAACCAAGAAGAGTAGGCATCAGGAAATAATTTAAACTCGGGGCTGGCTGAAATCAATACAATAGAAATAAAGAGAAAAAATACAAAGAATCAATGAAACCAAAGTTGGTTCTTTGAGAAACATCAAGATAAACAAATCCTTATCCAAACTAACTAAAAGACACAGAGAGAATATCCAAATTAACAAAATCAGTAACAAAAAGTGGGGACATAACAACAAACACTGAGGAAATTCAAAAAATCATTACATCATACTTCAAAAAACTGTAGTCCATATGGAGGTTTCTCCAAAAATTGGGAATAGTTCTACCCAAGGACCCAGCAATACTACTTGTCAGCAGATACGTAAAGATACATTCTACCACAAAGACACTTGCTCAACTATGTTCATAGCAGCTTTATTCATAATAGCCTGAAAATGGAAACAACCTAGAAGTCCCTCAACTAAAGAATGGATAAAGAAAATGTAGAACATTTACACAATGGAATCCTATTTAGCTATTAAAAACAAGGATACCATGAAGTTTGCCTGCAAATAGATGGAAATAGAAAAAAATCATTCTGAAATAACCAAGACCCTGAAAGTCAAACATGGTATGTACTTACTTATAAGTGGATATTAGCTGTAAAGGATAATGATGCTACAATCCACAGACCCAGAGAAACTAAAAACAGCAAAAAAGTTTATGTAGAACCTCCTTAATAACCTGGATTGGGAGAGATCATTTGTACTGTGCCTTTTACACATTTCCAGTCACTTTCTTATTAGAATGGCGATGTCAAGAATACATTCAAGATCACCTATGTTCTTATGTGGAAAACCTGTAAAGAGAAAAAAACATGCAAAATGTGTTTGAGGATACTGCTTGCTCTACTAGTACACTAGCCTATTCCCTTTCTACTTTCATACTTGTGGGACAATTAACTTTATCTCGATACTTACATTATTTGGAATTAACAATGTGGATTAGTGAGAGCATCCTTCTTTCCTTGACTAGAGAATTGCAATATGGATACTGCTTACTACCACCACAGTGGCACTTTCACAGTAATGATAGCTAATTAGCACACAATGAACACTTCAAAAACACCAATGTGCACAATACTAAATGGATATATATATATATATATATATATATATATATATATCATGAATTTGAGAAGAATCAAAGGGAGGGGTGTCATAGAAGAGTTGGATGAAGGAGACAGAAATGATATTTTAATTTTAAAAATTGCAAAACTGTTAATCATATAGTCATTAGAATTTCTAATAATTCTATTATTCCTTTCCTGAACAGAATAAAAAGTAACAAGAAGGATGAGGGACACCATTATCGCCTGTGTCTAAGAAGATAAAATATCCTGTGCTATAATTGAAGCCCACAGCAGGACTGACCTGGAAATAAAAACATATTGCACATGACAACCTTGTCTGTGATACTTTGATCTGTCCCAGAAACACATCTCATGAAAATGCTCTGTGGCTCACTGTGTTACTTCAGGAATTCTAGAGATTGCAGGATTCTGAGGTTAAAGGGTAACCTTGGATGAGAAGATGTAGTAATACAAGAGGAGGATTGCGGAACACATATGGCATGAAAGAATGGGATAGCTGAAGACGCTGGAGCTAAATGTTTAATATGGGATAGAGATGGGGGAAGGCAAACCGAAACTAAGGAGATATGACAAAGTCTTAGGAAATATCATTACTTGGTAAGGTAATTAAAATATAACTTAAAAAAAGAAGTTGAAACACAGGTACCCTACATGGGTGGATGCTGCTGATCCCAGAAGACATAGGGTATAAAATCAGTCTCAGTGGCAGGCACAGGTTATTTCCCCATCAGTTATTAAGGGAGAGTCAGATTTATGCTGCTTTCAAGCTTGATCAGAGGAGATTTTTACTCCAGTAAGCGAGTTGGAGTTAATATAGACTCCTAAATGTTCAAAGTGCTTAGAATAAGTACTTGTGCATAGTCAGAGATGGGACATTCATATCAGCCCTCCCTGGCAAGATTGGCAGCAACATTGTGAAAGAAGAATCAAAAGCCTAAAGAGTAGAAGAGTGCTATGAAATGCTATACTCTGAACATAACATGGCTTGAACAAGAATCAAGCCAGTTAAAAATTCCAGCACAAAAGTAGAATCAAATAATGCTTTTAAAATTATATCCTCTATCTAGCATTATAGGTGTCAGACAGTACAGTACTGAATTATCCTTCTGAGAAGTAAGACATCTCATACTTTCATTGTGATACATATAGTAACCATGCTTTATCAGAGCTATTATTTAAAATATTTTATTATATTTGTCTATTGGGTATTTTGCCTGCATATATATGTTTGTGTGTTATGTGTATGTCTGGTGCCTGTGGCGGCCAGAAGAAGACATTGATGGATCCCCTGGAACTAGAGTCATAGACAGTTGTGAGCCAATATGTGGGTCCTCTGAAAGAACAACTAAGTGCCCTCATGGCTGAGCCATCTTCTCCAGTGCCCAGAGCTGTTTTAATGATGCTACTCAATTTTTTCTTTTTATGTGATTGTGGGAGGACTACTGATCGGCTGCCCATGCCCCAGTGGCTGACTCTCCACCCACTTACATATGGGCATTGTTAATTAGGCTCAGTGGGTTATCTAGAATATAATCATTAAGCTGGGAGAGATATATATTGGAGGAGATCCCAGGAGTTGGGGTGGAAATTTTCAAAAAAGTAAGTAAAATGAATTTTTAAAAAATTATGGCAAGGATTCTATATTCATATCACTATGGATGCTGGTAATTACAAAACTCTCTTCACTTCTAACATTACATTGAAGTAAGTATTGCCCTTTAATACAACATGCTGCTCTAATTGTTAGGTATACATTGATATTTTAACCATATATATCAATCAAAAAAGTATAAGTGCCCTATAAACATGTATAACAAAAAGTCAGGCCTTAATGGATGACTTTAGCATCTTCTCAAACATATATACTACCTGATATCTTACTAGAAATCTCAAAAAATGCAAGACCACCACATAAGTTACCTCTCCTCCATGAAATGTGCAAAGATCTAACTGTCCCGTCCCCCCCCCGGGGGGGGCCTCCCAGATGGGACTGTTGACCAGGGTCCGAATGCGTCCTGCCTGCAGGACTTTCAGTTGCTGAGGAGGGAGCTGTGGGATAATGGAAAGACACAGGAAACAAGAAGTATCTGGGAGCAAGTCAGAAAGTCCGATCAAGCTCCGACCTCTTTATTCCAAGTTCGTATATAAGCACTTAGGAAGGGAAGGGGCAGGGGCAGGGGCAGGAAGGTTACTAGAGGTCACTACAGAGCCAGAAACAAGGCCATTTGGTCTCTGACAAAATGGATATTTAAGACCATAAGGTATAAATAACCATGATGTTGTACTTCACCACTGTACTGGCTAGTTTTGTGTGTCAACTTGACATAAGCTGGGTTATCACCAAGAAAGGAGCTTCAGTTGAGAAAATGCCTCTATGAGATCCAGCAGTAAGGCATTTTCTCAATTAGTGATCAAGGAGGGAGGGCCTCTTGTGAGTGGTACCATCTGTGGGGCTGGTAGTCTTGGGCTGTATAAGAAAGCAGGCTGAGCAAGCCAGGGGAAGCAAGCCAGTAAGTAACATCCCTCCATGGCCTCTGCATTAGCTCCTGCTTCCTGACGTGCTTGAGTTCCAGTCCTGACTTCCTTTGGTGATGAACAGCAGCCTGGAAGTGTAAGCTCAATAAACCCTTTCCTCCCCAACTTGCTTCTTGGTCATGATGTTTGTTCAGGAATAGAAACCCTGACTAAGACAAACACTTTCCTAGGAATTAGCGAAGTTCCCTCAGTGCCATGTTCAAGGTCACAAGGATTTCTTGAAGGCATTGTGAAAACAAAAGTCATTCAAGAAATGTGTGCCAAGATACAGATCCCTCTGCCACGACTCCCGATCATTCCTTTGCCCAAAGAACACTGTTAAGGGCCACTTATATTTTACTAAATATACTTGTTAAGATTTTAGATTGAGATGCCATCCAATACCTACATCTGTTCTTGATCTGATTTCTTAACAAAACCTATCTTGGCCAGGCAGTGGTGGCACACACCTTTAATCCCAGCACTTGGGAGGCAGAGGCAGGTGGATTTCTGAGTTCAAGACCAGCCTGGTCTACAGAGTGAGTTCCAGGATAGCCAGGGCTACACAGAAAAACCCTGTCTTGAAAAACCAAAAACAAAACAAAAAACCTATCTTACTACTGGAATGACAGGTTAGTTATATCAATGAATCCAGAAGCAATCAACCTTACAATAGACTCAACCTATGTTTTCTGGCCATATGAATATGATATCATGTTTTCCAGACTTGCTAAGAACTCCATGATTTTTTAACTGAGCACCTATTTAAAAAAAAAAAAAAACAAGTATATTTAAAAGAACGTCTAGGAGTTTCATGATCACACACATGATGAAGATCAGATGTCTGGGCAGTAATTCGGGATCATGACAACATTTCCCTTGTTGCCTCTACATGATGAACTGCAAATTTAAAGTCAGAAGATATAAAGTAAAATAAAATTTTATGCTTACACAAAATGTTAGGGAGGCAGGACTATGTGAAAAACAAAATGTGGGAACACAGATTACCCTAAGAGTTTATGAAATATATATATAAGAATACTAAGGACATTGAGGCCTACATATGTCCTCAACGTATCTCTCTCCATTAGCTGAGATGGTAACAGGACTGTTACAGACAAAACACGCTAACAGAAATTTATGAACGTCCTCCTCAGCCAGCTGGACATTGACAATCAGGTGGTGTACCCTATGGAATGAACACTTCATGGCCAATCTGATTGGGACAATATTCAGTAATCTTTCAGTGACCACTATCTTCTCTTTATGAGACTCTGGAAGTTAACTTTAGCCAGCCTGATGATAAAGACATGTGATATGTCTAATATATAATATGTAGACTGTGAAGTCGACAGATAACTAACTTCAAGGTCTACATGAACTGCAGAGGAAGATGGAGGACGGTTATGTAGCACAGTGAGATCCTCTCTCAAAGTTAAATGAACTGGTGAGATCCTTTCTCAAAATAAAATGAACTGGTGAGACCCTGCCTTAAAGTAAAATGAACAGTAGAGCACTTATCCAGAATGCCCAGATTTCCACAATTGCCCCCCTGCCACAAAAGAGAAAAAATAAAACATGCACAAATGTGTTTCAGGATATAATTAGCTTCCCCAAGTGTTTTGTTCATTACCTTGGTGGCTACCACTGATAAGGAATACTTAGCTCCATTTGAATACTAGAGTGAATCTGAAGTGCATATATTAGTGGGAAAGTTCATACACATCCTTGACTGAGTGCCTGCAAAATATGTAAGGCTTACATTAAGACCAAAACAATGACAAGGGCAAAACTCTCACAGTTCACACAAGTTCAACACAAATTTACTGTACTCTATAAAATACATACATTTGTTCTAAGATTGTAAAGAACAGTGTCCTTTTGTGCCTAATTACCTACCTATTGGGTGACAGACTTTTCCTGGGGAGAAAATCTATTCACCCCAGAAAGGGAAACTGTGACAGACTAAAATAATGACCACATCAATTTTAAATGGTGGGTCAATGATTTTATATTGGGGTCAACAGGTCTAATGAGTTATGGCAGAAAGCATAACATAAAACCAGCTATATCATGGAAAAATCCACCTCACCATAGACGAATGTGAACACTGCAGTACTGTAGCTCCTTCTGCATTCCTTACAGACAGCCTGACAGGTCCAGAGACATCTCTATAGCTAGGTTGTTAAAAATCTCCTTTGTGATAGATTTTTTTGTTTTGTTTTGTTTTACTGCTTCTAGAAAGCTGGAGGGAGGGGTTTAAGAATCTTGCAAGTTGTTTCTCAGACATGTGATATTTGTTAACCTCTTGAGTCTCATGAGCCTCTTCCTCCCTTCTTCCTGTAGGGAATGTTTCAATTTGAAGGAAAATGCTACACAACATTGCCACAGATGCATGATTCAGGAAAGGGTCAAGGAAATCAGCCACACTTTACCCCAGCACAAGATACTTAGACACCCCATCCCCCAACCAACCAGACCATGATACTAGCAATGTTCTACTTGATGATCTTTTCTGAATCACTGTGATAACTTCACTCATCTCCGGAAAATGTACTTTTGCATTGGTACATTTCCCATCCTACTTGGATATCTGCAAATTACAAAGTTCTGCATTTATCTCCAGCTCATTTAGACTTGCATGGATAAGACATTCCAAAAGAATTCATAGAACCTTAAGAGAAAATACTACCATATAATAAATATATAAATAAATAAATAAATAAATAAATGCCTTGGTTTCCTATACTGTGAAAATTACCAGGATTCCTGCTTGTCCTCAAATCCTACAAATATTAACCACAAGTTGCAAGAATAGAGTAAGGTAGTTCCTTTGTATTTGAGAGATGTACTATCTGCATAGGTGCCATTTTCATGTGGACAGAGGACAATCTACAAATCATATGTTAAATATACATCTAAAAATATGAAGGCTTTGGATAAGTGAATTGAGCATTAATCATTTCATATATCTCATCTTCTATATCATGGAGGAAACTACCCAATTCTATGTTGTGATAGTTCTTTGAAACATAGTTTAAAAATTAAAATCCATGAAGGTCTGAAAACGGCATGTCGTTCTACTAACTCACTAGGAAATCTTCATCCTTTCTTTCCCCAAGTTCTGCATCATGGTGTTTATCACAGCGATGGAAAGAAAACTAGAACACATGCCTTACTGTTGCAAATATATAGGTGCTATAGATAAATTTGGAAATGATACAGTGATTTGAGCATGTTTAACTCTACAGGCAAGATAATAAATTGACTAAATAGTTGTGCTAGGATCTATATTTCGGAGCAAGTCAGGACTGCAATGATCAAAAAGGGTCATCGAAGAGGAATGTTGCTGGTGTTGAAAAAAATGCTGACGTTAACAGAATTAGAGGGAGTCATCCGCTTTTTGTAGCATGCATTTCTGACTGTCATGTTGAAAGGTCAATACTATGAAGTAATCTTGGAATGATTTTGTCCTTTGCAGTCTGACAGAAGACAAAATTACATGCTTTCTAGGGTACAGAAATTTTATGCTGAATCTGTACATTTTTTTTCTATCATTATTAGCAAGGAAACAAGAGTTAGGTGTGTCATCACCATGTATCTATGAAAATGAGTATCAGATGTCCTACGCAATGACTCGGGATCATACTGAGACTTACCCAAATATGAACAATGGTACACTTGAAGATCTCTTTGAGGCACTGCGATGTCTTCATATGGATCTCAGAAATACATGGAAGAAAATTCATTGGTAACATGTTTCATTCTTCCTCTGCATGTAAAAATTTCAAGTATACTCCATCACTTTGGGATGCATATACCTTATATAAATTCTTGTGGATAACTATGGAAAGAACTTTACTAGGAAAACTCTTGCTCTCCTGAGTATCACCTGTAAAAATTCCACCATAAATATCAAAGTTATAGACACAAGGAAAATTACATAGAACCTCAATTATTCGTCTATTACTATGAACATTTAACACATAGTCTGCCAGCAAGGATATGATGAAATTTGATGTGCACAGGGAGAATAGGACATTATGAACAACATACATACCAAAATGCTGTAGAATATTAGTTATCCTTAAGTAGTTATGATCACATTTAAAATATGAGGCTTTCTAAGAATTATGTATAGTCCCACCTCATACCTATACATAATGAATATGCAACAGAACACCTAAAAAGAAAACATAAAATCACTGGTCTAAACATACATTTTTTTCTGTACCTGGATATTACTCTTCAGTTGCACTGTGGTATGACAACTTTCTCATTTGCTTTGTTTGGGCAACAATCTCTCGGTGATCACTTTGAAAATTTAAGAAAACCTGAGCTAAGACTGGTACATAGATCAGTGATCATGGCTATTTGGGAGGCTGGGCAGGAAGAAATCCAAGGACTATCTAGGCTTCCATGCTAGCCTGGTTAATATAGAGATATCCTTTTTAGAACCAAAAGTAGAAAATTAAGAGCTCAGGATATAGCTCAGTAGTAGAGTACTTACCTGCCATATGAAAAGCACTAAATTCAAGCCACTTAACTCCTCTCCACAAAAATAAAGGAAAAAAATACAAATGTGTTCTCTGTTACAAATTACTAAGACTCTATCTACAACCTTAACCACTACCATTGTTGCAAAAATCTTTGACTCTGGCTAGATAGATACTTGAATGGATTTGGGGTGTATGTATTTTCAGGACTGTATACCTGGTACTCCTTGAAGACCACCTCTGAGAGGAATTTGGGTTTGGAGAGCTGTGGCACAGGGTCAGTTCTGGGGTGCAGATAGAAACCAGAAGGATCTAGTCCCCAGCTGTTCCTTGGTTCCTGTGTCCTGATGGCTCTGCAAGGGTCCCTCTTGATCCAGTGAATTTGAACAGAAGTGGTGGTCTTGCCTGTTCTTGAAGGTGTGTCAGCACTCCTGGGATACCAGCTCTCTCCTGGCGCTATTTGAGTATGGAGCCCTGTATCACAGGATCCACTCCCCAACCACCGAAAGATACCAGAAGTCCACTCTTCAGTCCCTGTGTCCTGGGGATTCCAGGTGGGTCCCTCTGAGCAGACAGGCTTGCCCACACTCCTGGGAGTCTAGCTTTCTCCTGGCACTATTTGGCTATGGAGCCCTGGTGGCCCAGGCAGAGGTCTCCAGCCACAGATGGAAACCGGAAGGCTCCTTACCCCAGCTATTCCTCAGTTCCTGTGTCCCAAGGATTCCAAGGCAAGTCCCTATGAGCAGTGGTGCTTGTCTTACCACCTCTCATGGGTTTTTTCTACACTCCTGGGAGGATTTCTCCCAGCGCTATTTGGCTATGGAGCCCTGGTAGCCTAGGCAGAGATCTCCCCCACCTTAGTGATTTTTCAAGCACTGCTGTATGCTATCCAAAAATCTTATTAGAGCTATCTCCACAAAATGTAGTGACACTAAATCACATACATCTCCTAATTGACCTAGATGAAGATTACATGATCTACAGTATGGTATGCCCACTTCGTTATTTTCCAAATAATTAATAAGGATATGTTAACAATACATTGTGATCTCTATGCTCTCTTGAAGGAAATATGAACACCAAAGTCACATAAAAATATATATCAGGAAACAGTTTGCTGTGCCAAATTCCTGCCCATTTCTTTTCTCATTATTATTATCAAGCAAACTCTACCTGGATACTTGGATGGCATCTGATTTGACCACAATAAAACAACATCAATTCTTTCTTGACCTAAAATCTAAAATAAGTTATGATTAGTACTGGCTAGTCAACAACAGTGTCAATGAACCATGGTACAATCAATCCTTCCACATTTAGTTTTATATAAATCATACAAATCTATTTTCACAAGATTTATTAAGTAGTCCAATATTCTGATCTGAGAAGCTGTAACAATGTGCACTGAGAAGCCGTGTTTGCTGAGAGTGATGCTATATACCTGTAGTTCTAGTACTTGGAGAAAAAGGGAAGGTCAAGGTTATCCTGTTACATAGCAAGTTGAGCACCAGCCTGGGTTGCATGAGACCCTGTCTCAAACAAACAAACAGAAAAACAAAAGAAAAGAGTTGGCTCATTGCCATCAGCAACCACTATGTAGATGAGCATTAGGTTGCTTAATTCAGGATTCAGGATCATACTGGTACTTACCAGACAGGAACCATTGTTATTGTGATAATTCCTTGATGCACTGTGAGGTCTTGTCTTGTCTCAGAGAAGAGCATACAGGACAACCAATTTATAACCTATGTCAGTCTGCCTGTGCATGTTAAATGTCTCCAAGTTGCGACATGAATTCAAGATCCATCTGCTCTACCTGGATACTTGAAAACAGCTATAGACAAATTTGAAGATCTTGTACTCCATTGGGAAGAAGATATCTACAATTCCACCCTTGATGTCACACAATAAAAATTTCATGGAACCTTGCTAATGTCTCTATCATAGTGAATACTGAATTTATATTATCTGTCAGCCAGCATATACGAGTGTATGAAAGTATATATGCAAAAAATGAGGCAGTGTTATCAGATTTCTTATGACTATTATACCTATATACTGGTCCAGAAGGATAAAACAACACTACCTGAAGACAATGTATAACGAACTCATCTTAGGCACATAGTCCTTACCACCTCTCCTGGATAATGGTGATCAGGTGACCTGCACTGCATAAGGCCTCTTACTAACTTACCTCTTCTAAGTGGTAATTTTCATTGTCAAACTAATTGGATTTGAAATCACCTAGGAGATCTCTGGCTGAATCTTTTTGGGGAGTTTCTAGAGGTTTAACCTAGAAGGGAAGGCCTACCCTGAATGCGACTGGTACCATCTCAAAGGCTGGGGTCCAAGGGAGCAAAGAAAGTAACACCCTTGCAGAACCTATAAGGAAATCTGAGCTGGGCCTGGTCATGAAGGATTTTAACTCAAGCTACTTTGGAGGCTCAGGTAGGGCTATTACAAGTTTGAGTCCCGGTATACTTGTTTTCCTCAAAGTGAAGAAAAGGAAACGTGCACAAATACATTGCAGGGCATAGTTTCTCACCAATGTAGTAATCTAGTATCTTGATTATGACCACTGATAAGAAACAGGTTGAATCTACCTTGCTATTTTAATGAATTAAATGTGAATGTATTGTCAAGATGGGACCCACTTTACTCAGTGAGTACACCTCAATACCACAGAGCTACAATGAGGCTCAAAGACCAGCAGCAATGACAAATAGGACACAATGCCTCAACATTCAGTTTCAGCATAAAATTTTCCAATTACATAAAATATAAACTTTATAAACATTACTATGGGCAACATCATTTCCTACCTGCATATCTACCAGAGAAACACAGCTGCAGAAAGCATCATGAAGATTGTCAACATTTAACTGTGCATCTGAAAATTACTCACCTATCTATGAATATGTTAAACTCAGTACTTGATTTAATATCATGAATGCTTTCCTTGATGAATTATTTTGTGGTTATCTGAGAAAAACAAATTGTGAAAAGTTGTTAGTGTTGTCTCATTCTATCTGTACTTTTAATTTCTATTTGTATTGTGTCAGGACAATATCTATGTACATTACCTCAACAACAATTCCTGCCATTCATGTACAGAATCTTGTATAGAACCTTTATGCTTTTGGCAGATAATGTATTAAAAATGAACAACTAGCATTCAAATATGAAAATTATCTGGAATGCTTTTATGCTTCTACTATATTGGATTAAGTATGAATTATCAATATGATATTATAGTAAAAAAATCTTATGATGTCAATAATATTAGTGAATGTTTTAATTTCTTACATGCTAATCATGTGGAAAAATAGAGTTAGAAATTACATCAAATATTTATCTATAGATAGAAAAGACCAAATATGTATGGTATCATTTTATATGTATAACAGTCAAGATATCAATAGTATAGCTGTAAAAATACAAAATCATGGTAAAATAGGATAGGTGCATCCTTCTCATTTATCTGGAGATTGAAGATCAGACAGCATGCATTGAAATATGAACACTCTCAACTATCT
Organism: Uromys caudimaculatus; assembly: GCA_028551405.1. Classification (NCBI taxonomy): domain Eukaryota; kingdom Metazoa; phylum Chordata; class Mammalia; order Rodentia; family Muridae; genus Uromys; species Uromys caudimaculatus. The sequence continues at coordinate 18,927,034 of CM052722.1, read as the reverse complement.
TGTTATTCACAATATCTATTCATAAATTTTCCAGACCACTTTTTCTCTTGAAGCAAATGTGAAATTATAAGCAAAAGTGGGTTTAAGGTTACAGCCTATTCTACTAGGACACTGTCCACATTTCTACCCTTATAAATATTGCTAAGGTATATTCCGTTCTACTGCAATCCTAGGATTAATTAGAGCTTAACAATAATACCAGGAACATCCATCCTTTCTTAAATGAATACCAGTGAAACACGATTTTTATTACTCAGTTGGAAATTCTACAATTCCAACAAAAGAGGATACAAGCAAGCCCTCCATATTCAGATGCAACATAGGTTTTCTTTTTCATATTAAAAAAATTAAACCTTTTGCTAGTAAAATTGTTAAAGACCTCCTTATCTTTTCTTACCTGAACATGGTACCACAGAAGGGTTAAGGACATCTTTAATGCACACCTAAGTATCTATGAAGATCATGTGTCCCATGCTATACTTTTGGTATAAATATTCATTTACTTGAATACCATTACTATTATGCTTGGTATTATTTCCTGGTTCATTGTGATGTAGGAATAAATACATTATAGCAAACCTGTTTGATAAGGGCTTCATTTTGATGAACATATACATGTCCCAGTAGTTGGTTAGCACTTAAGGATCCAATGGCAACATTTTACTACAAGTAAACCTATACAGACAGAGCATCTGAGATGATTCAGAATTCTGTCTTGAAAGGATATTTGTAAAATTCAATACCAATATATTGCCAGAAATTCAAACAGTCAATATTTCAGTGATGAATGCTATAAAAGTTACACAGACTCTTCCTTATGTATCTGTCATCACAAGTATTAAAATTCATATCACTCTCAGAAAAGATACAATAAAAACAATGCTTACCTATAATATTAGGAAGACATTCATTTTTATTATCATATAAGCCAGAAACAGTAAGATATGAGTGCCCCATAATATTTGTGAAATATACATTTGTGAAAAGTATCGAATATGTCATTATGATCTTCTCATACTTCCATACTAGCTAATACCTTAACAGGATACCTGCAAAAATACAGAGTTAGATACAGCCTTATCATCATCCACATGGAAAGGGAAGACCACTTCCTGCATTGTGCTATGACTGCTCTATCACTGACATTAGCTGGGGCTATTATCACAGTTACTTCAATATTCTCCTAGAGATTGGAACTTAAAAAATAAACAGGAAAAAGTATGTTTCAACATAAGACGCATTCTACACGGACACCTGCCCATTCTGTCTACAGGTATTATCATAGAGACTTTTACATTATTTGGAGACTTCAAATGGTTAGACGTTAACAGGATTGTTGGTCAATTCCATTCATCCTTTCTCATCTGGCGCCTCCAAAAAATCCCGTGCTTACTACTGCTTGGCTAGGGATGCTATAACAATTACAATTAACATGGACAAAATTCCCTGGGCCCTTCCTAGGTAAAACATCAATTTTCTCTACACCAAGGCAGCCTTTTGGTTTCCAGAACTGGTAAGGCCAAAATCGTTTCTTCCCTGAACTCTAGTAGCAACCCTCTGGTGATTGCAGAGTCATCAAAATGATTTTCCTTTACAAGATGATCTGATACCTTCAGTAGTGATTTAAGCCCATATCAGCATTGACTTCAATACTTGCTTTGTAACTTAATAGCTACCCTGGGTTGACATACCCTGTCTTGACAGGAATCTTTAAAACATATTATTATGTATGTGTAAAAGGACACAGTTTGCTCCCCTGGGACACCTGCAAATAAATTTGGAACAATCCATCTTCGTGGAGCTCATCAATCTACTTAGATCCTTAGGGGACTTCAAGGTAAAGGCCACTGCTAGAGAACACATTTCTGTTTGGAATACCTGAAATTTTTCTGTGGTGACTTGTGCTGCTAGAAACATCTGATCATTATTACTTTGGTATGTACAGTCCACTGCTCATGGGACCAAACTGTAGCATTCCTACCAAAATACCTGGAAAGAAATCATGACAGTGAATGTGAGGGGCACCTATATCACTTTATATCTGGAGATCAAATGGTTTATGTTTTATATCATACACATTAGGATTTACCTGCAAAGTGCCAATATCAGGTACTTACTAGCAATTTGTCATTAATTCTGGACTTATCCCAAGATTCTGAAGATGATGTTATGAAATGTATATTAGAGATAATTTATTTTATATCATGTCATTTCAACTACAGGATATATCCATTCTACCTGGAATTTTGAAATTATCCACGTTCAATAGTCACGTCAGAAAGCCATGTACTTTTGACTCCACACTTGTAAGCAGTTGACAGGCTGGACTGTGGTGGGGAACAAAATCATAAATGCTTGAATATCTTCATGGTCTCAAAATTCTTAGGATTCCACATAAATATTTCCATATATTTCAATCCCATGGATGCCACAAGTACCAGAACTTCACTGTTTCATAATACCTGAAATAAATAAAAGTGGCAGACACTCCTCAGTAACCAGGTAGCTGAAGCCTAAGTGTAGCACGCTATGACTCTGACCTGTGACAGTACTTACTTTATACCAGGTTCATTATTTAGACACCTGAGATAAACCAACAAGATTCTAGAAAAACCCAGCATGCTATACATCTCACTCTATACACGTCTCTTTCTATCCATATATCTTCAAATTTCCTTAGCCAAATGGATCGTTGAAGGACTCATCAGTAACTCCTCGAATACTTGCTGAGCTCCAAGGAAAAAGTCATATAAAAGGATCTTTCACCTTCATAAAGTGAGACCTGCAAAGATGATGGGATCAATACTATATTAAGCAATACCGGCTAGTCTTGTGTCAACTTGACACACAAACTAGAGTTATCTGTAAGGAGGGAATCTTAATTGAGAAAATGCCACCATAAGATTTGGCTGCAAGGCATTTTCTTAATTAGTGATTGATCAGGGAGGGTCCAGCACAAAGTGGGTGGTGGTACTGGGTTCTAGAACAAAGCAGGCTAAGCAAGTCAGTAAAAGCAGAACCCCTCCATGGCCTCTGCATTAGCTCCTACCTTCAGGTTCCAGCCCTGCTTGAGTTACTGCCCTGCCTTCATCCCGTGATGGACTAGGATCTGGAAGTATAAGAGGAATGTCTTAGAGTTTTATTGCTGTGAATAGACACCACAACCACAGAACTTTTATAAAGGAAAACATTTGATTGGGGCCGGCTTACAGTTTCAGAGGTTTAGTCCATTATCATGGTGGGAAGCATGGCAGCGTGCAGGTAGATGTGGTGCTAGACCTTCTATATCTTGATCCACAGACAACAGAAGACTGTGTCATACTGGATGTAACCTGAGCATAGGAGAACCTCAAAGCCCACCCCCAAAGTAACAAACTTCAACAAAGCCATACCTATTCCAAAAATGCCACACCCCCTAATAGTGCCACTCCCTATAGGGTAAGCGTCCAAAACACACGAGTCTATGAGGTCCATACCTACTAAAACCACCACACCCAATATTCTCTGCAACTTGCTTTTTAGACATGGCATTTTGTTGCATCAATAGAAACCCTAACTAAGACAGATACCATTATAAATTCTTTAAACACATACTTTATAAACATAAGTTATTAATACCATTTCAACATGACAAAAGTTACAGATATACTATCTATGAAAAGAATATAGTGAGGTCAGAGGTTTACTAACTCTATGGAGAAATGAGTTTTACAAAAATAATAAGTGCCATATGTGCCAGCAAATACATATGAGAATGTAAAAACATTAACTACCTGCGAGCAAAAGTGAAATTGTTTCACAGTTGTATAAGCATGGGCACTTTGAAAAGTGATAAGAAAATACAAATTCGAGGAAATCAATCTTTCCTCCCCTGGGAATTAAAGATTAGATTTTTACCATCGCAGAAGACTTCCTCTGTCATACACATGGTAGCTATCAAATTTCTATTCATGATTATTGTTGAGTTGACTGTTTCTTCTGACAGGATTCTGAAAATGAGAAAGAAAAGCACTTGGAAAATAGGTTTTAAATATCTGACTTCGTGTAACAGAACTTATGCCAGTAAGGTTCTACATCTAATTTTGTAAAATAACAGGTTTAAAATAGTCATTGCTAGAATTCAAGGTCAAAACTTATCAAAATATCCATCTCTGGGTCTAGTAAAGCTTGTATTGAGGAATGTTAACACAGGTCCAGAAAGACAAACGCTGCATGCTCTTTCTCACATGCGAGTCCTAGCTACCAACCTTCAGAAGTGAGTATACAGTATGGAGTAACTGTCGAAACTAGGAGAGTATGAAGGAACCATGGTGGGGGAGGTGGCGAGAGAAGAACAGCAGGCTACAGGTAAAATGAAGATGGGAAATGGAAAAATAGGGAGGACAACTCCAACTGCAGAGGGCTAAGGGAGGTCGATACAGAAGGAGAGCGAGAACCAAATAGCACCAAGGCTTGATAAAGCTTCAAGGAATCTATGAGTCTAATATTAAATTCTATGTATATGTGTATGTGTGTATTCATGCATGCACGTATCTACCTGCCTCTCTCTATATGTCATTTGGTCTGGCAATGCTCCCCAAAAGAACAATAGACTGACAAAAACCCCAGTAGCAGGCATGAGAAACCTTATGAATGGTTGCTCAAGTAGTCTATGTGACTTCCTGGAAAATGTAAACTATTGCTGTTGCCTTTGATTGCCTCTTAAGAGATTGAAGGTCACCTCCTACTGAGGAAGAAACCATACACTCAGGATACAGGACTTGGATTTTTCAAGTTGGATCTAACCTGAAAGCCTCCTTTCTACAGTCTACCCTTCATGGTGCCAGAAATAGAATTCAAGCCACCAAGAGGAGGAACAAATTAATGGCTCTACACAGCTGCAATGCTTATGAAGCCCTATGACAGTGTAGCAAGATATCTGTAAAGGTGTAGTGAGTAGCACTCATGTATTGGTGGTAACTAGTAGTTGTCTAATTAGACTTAAAGTACCCCCCCAACAGGAGGGAAATCATGCCAGTACTAGAAAGCCAGTCAACTTCAAAGGGACAGAAAGTTCATGGATCTTAAAAGGGAATCTACAATCACCAGTCTAATTCCTTACTACATTATAAATCTTATCCATGTACCCAGAGATAAGTGCAACTATATCACCCCTTAGAAAAGAAGCTTCTCTTTTATAGTAGGGACTATTACAGAAAAACACAACTGGACACAATTCAGAAATTATGGAAGCCCAGCCCCAATGAGCACGTCTATACTACAGCTACTGCATCTATGCAGTAGCTCAGGGACTATCACAGAAGAGGGAGCAAAACCCCAAATACCAAGAAGTCTGCTATCCGATTGCCTCTCTTAAAAGGGTAGCATATTGATTAGATTTTATGAGTGTAGCTTCTGATATTCCTAGGAAATAACTCATAGCAAACCTCCAATTCTCTGGCTCTTATAATCTTTATGCCTCTTCTTCCACAATGAACTCTGAGCCTTAGATGTGGGAGGAGTTCTATCCTTTGGGACTGAGCTCCACAACTGTTTTGATTGGTTGGTGTGGGTTTTTTTGTAATGGTCTCTATCTATTGCAAAGACAAGTTTTCTTGACAAAGGGTGAAGACTACATTTATCTGAGTATGTAATGACAAATATTCAGAATGTAGTTAGGGATTATGCAGGTTTAGTAAGGTGGCAGTTGTAGGTGCTCCTTCAGGATCCATGGTTTCACTGGCGCTGAGATTTCCAGGGCCAGGCATGATTCCCTCTTGTTCAGTAGGCCTTATATCCAAGTAGAGTGTTGTTGGTTACCACCAAGGCATGCATGTCACTACTGCACCCTTAGGGTTAACATGCCATGTTTGGTCTTTGTGGTTCATAGACAACATAACCAGGTAGAATTTGTTGGTTGCTTCCCTCAACTAGAAACGTGCATGGTCCCATCTGACACCATAAAAGCTAGTCAGTGCTCAGGTAGGGGTCTTTCAGCTTAGTCCCAGCTCAGGAGTGTCTGAGCCCTGTGTCTGAAGCGCATGGTGTCTTCAGCAATAGGAATTTAAAAAGTCCGGCTATGGGGGACAACCAAAGGCAATCACAATAGCTAGCGCATAATGTTTTGAGAGCCTCTTAGACAACTATAACCAGCAACTCAAAAAAGGGCTTCTCTTGCCTGGTGGAGGTTTTGTTAGATGGTCTCTTTCTGAAGGAGCATTATCAATCTAGAAGGGCAAATTTCATTCACATTCCATATGTATATTTATATACTGACATATTATAGTTTTAGATAAATAGTAAGAGTCCTTATGTTTCAGACTTAGTTATTTGCTCTTCTTCCTCCCTCCTCCTCCTCCAATTAGAACCCCTCATCTCCATTCCTTTTATCGGATCATTTGTACTGTTTTTCCCCTTTATTGCCCCCATACCCTCAACAGTGGCCCCCTTTTTTACTTTTCTGTTTTCTGCACAGTTACTCAGTATCACTTCTGAAGATTTGAAGCCGAGACCCTCCGATGACAGAGAACATGTAACATTGTCTTTTTTGGGTCCATGCTACCTCACTGTAATCTGGGATACTCAGAAGGCTGAAACAAGAATGGTCTTCCTAGGCCACAGAAGGAGCTCATCACTACCCTGGACAACTTGGTGGGATACGATCTCAAAATAAAAAGAAAAATCAAGGACTAGAGTTGTAAAGTGGTTGCCTCTTGTGTGCAAGGTTTAATATCCACTCTTCCATTCTCCAAAAAAGGAAGAAAAGAGAAAACTGGTGCACAAAAATGGGTTTTGAATATGTAATGTGCTCATCAGGATCCTGGTTTATTCCCTTGACAACCATCATTCTTGAAATCACTTCAACCACACCTGGATACTTGCATGAATTCAAACCATACACATCTTTTATTAAAAATAGATTTTCTCATATCCTGTATATCTTGATTGCAGTTTGCCCTCCCTCAACACCTCCCAGCTGCTCCCCACCTCCCCTGCCATCCAGATCTATTACCTTTCTTCCCCTCATTAATTAGAAAACAATAGGCTGCTAAGAGACAACAGCACAAGATAAAATAATAAAACAAAGGCTGTCAAATTGAAGTTGGACAAGGCAACCCAAGAGGAGAAGAGCCCCAACAGAAGGCATAAGATAAATATATATGTATAGGTGTCTGTGTGTATATATAAAATATAATATATATAATATATATAATATATATGTGTGTGTATGTACACTTACACACTTACACACACACACACACACACACACACACACACACACACACAGGACCTGGGGTAGACTTGTGTAGGTCCTGTGCTTGTTGCTTCCCCTCAGTTGATTTAGAGGACCTTGGACATTGGTTGGTTACTCTACAAGCTTTGTATCATTACTATCCTAGCAAATTGTTTTAGACAGGACAGATTGTAGATCAAAGATTTGTGACTGGGTAGGTGTAAACAGCTAATACTCTCTTGTGTAACTGTATCACATTTTCTTTATTCATTCCTCTGTTGAGGGACATCTAGGTTGTTTCTAATTTCTGGCTATTATGAATAAAGCAGCTATAATGTAATTGACCAAATATCCTTGCTCAACTTGTAGTAGAATGAAGTGTCCTTTGGGTATACAGGATCTTGAGGTAGATGGACTCCCAACTTTGAGAAATTGCCATATTGACTTCCAAAGTGGTTGTACAAGTTTGAAATATTACCAGCAATAGTAAGATTGCTTCACATCCTCACCAGTATACATTGTCACTTGTGGGTTTTGTTTTTAACTTTTTTACTTAATTCTCTTTACATCCATCTAGCTCACTGCTCCCCCTCCCAGTCACCCCCCAAATCCTTCCCCATCACCCTTCTTCCCCTTCTCCTCTGAGAAGGTGGAGCCCCCCACCCCCAGGTATCCCTCCAACCGTGGCACTTCAAGTTTCTGCCAGGTCAGGCACTTCCTCTCCCACTGAGGTCAGACAAGGCAGCCCGGCTAGAACAACATACCTGACATACAGCTCTTAGCCATTCTGACAGGAGGAAGATGAAATCTAAAAGTACTATGAATTTGCATTTACCTAAAGGCTAAGAATGTTCACAACATTTCTTAAAGTGCTTCTCATCCATCTGTGTTTTCTCTATTGATAATTCTGTTTAGGTTTTACTGTATTTTAATTGGATTTTTTGTTTTGATATCTTGAGATTTTTTTATATGTTTTGAATATGAGCCCTCTATTGGATGTGGAGTGTGTAAAAGACATTTACTATTCTGTAAGTTGCCACCTTGTCTGAATGACACTGTCATTTGCCTTACACAAGCTTTTCAGTTTCATGAGGTCCCATTTATTAATTGTTGATACTAATGTCTACACTAGTGGTGTTCTGTTCAGAAAATTTTCTCCTGTGACAATGCATTGAAGGCTATTCCACACTTTCTCTTTCAGATTCAGTGCATCTGGTTTTATATTTAGGTCTTTGATAAACTTGGAGTTACGTTTTATGCAGGGTGATAAGCATGGATCTATTTGTATTCTTCTACATGCAGCTACCCAGTTAGTCCAGCACCACCATTTGTTGAAGATTCTGTGTTTTTTTCAGTGTGTACTTCTGGCTTCTTTATAAAAAAAATCAGGTGTCCATGGGTATGTGGGTTTGTGTCTAGGTCTTCAATTTGATTCCACTGATCAATGTGTCTGTTTTTATGCTAATACCATGCTGTTTTTATTACTATAGCTTTGAAGTACAGTTTGAAATCAGGATTGATGAGACCCTCCAGCAGTTCTTTTCTTGTTCAGGATTAAAATGCATATATTAGGGGATGAATCTATCCCTTCTTGGCTGTCCTGGAACTTGCTTTGTGGACCAGGCTGACTCCAGCTCTCAGAGATCTGCCTGCCTCTGCCTCCTGAGTCTGGGATTAAAGGCATGTGCCACTATACCTGGCAATAGTCAATTCTTAAATACTTCCAAGTGAACATAAAAATTCCCTGCCTTATAAAACATAACTGCCCACCAATTTTACTAAGAACCTGCCATTTCGTATATGCATACCTACTACAAATGCAGTGACAGAAAGCATAAAGACTTAGATCTTATCCAAACATAGAGAAATGAGATGAACTGTCCTGCAAAGAGGCCAACATCAATACTTACCTCAAGATCTCCTGGGTTTGGAGACACAGCCTGGAAATTGCAAGAAGGTTGCCAAGTTCAAGAGAGATATGGCTTGGGTAACTTAGATCCTTTTTAAAAAAGAAAACAAAAGGTTACAGACTATAACATAATAGTCTAGTGACCCTGTATTTAATCCCTATTAACAAGCTTGAGTGCGAACACACACACACACAAAGAAAATAATTTTAATGAATGACTATTGCACCCTTTCAAATGTGTAGACTATTCCAACTATTTCTAGAAACATGCACTAAAACAGTAGTACTGGGTTAGGCGCCCCTCTTCCCTGATATAAATTTATTAGCACATGGTCTGTATTGTGGTATGCCTCAATATCACTTACATAAAATTAGGAAGGGTCTGTCAACAACAATCTTCAGGATAAATCTAAATGGGAAACTGAGGAAGAAGTGACACAAACATATTAGAATAAAGCTTGTTCTTCATGGGCATCATCCAATACATCCATCCTTAATTTCTATTTAAGAATATTTCAATTATTGCTGAATAAATAGATGACATCTAATAAAACCAGTTCAGGAATTCTTAGCATTTCTCTACTTGCAATCTCAAAATGAACTATTCTTACTAGTGGGCTGATAGATCAACAATAATGTCAATAAGCCATTGACATATTCAAGCCCTCAATATGCACAGGTATAATTTTCTAGCAATATAAACAATATGAAATCATGTTAGATTTGTTTAAGGAGTCCATGATTCTTGATCCGAGTTCTTGCTTGTGAAAGTTAGGAAAAATGGGCTAGGGATGCCATCATTACTTATACAGATGATGATGATGAGGTGGCCTGTAGAACAATTCAGGATCATAGTGGCACTTTTGCAGATATAAGTAGTAGTATTCTTACGGACTTTTTTTTTTTTTTTTTTTTTTTGAGGTACTACCATGATTCTGTAACCTGTCTCTGAGAAACACACCAAGGAAAACTCATTAGATATGTGTCTTGTTCTACTGCTGCATTTTAAAATTGCCAAGGTCATAGTATTAATTCTGGGTGCATCTACCAGACCGAGATTCTTGCAAATGACAATGATCAGAGATTTATCATAAAACTCTTCCTCCATACAAAGGTTATCTCTAAAAATGTAGGCATCTATATCATCAAAATGATGGCCACTGAGAGCTATGTGGAATCTTGCACCTGTCTCTACATGGTAATTAAATTCATATAGTCTCCAAGTTAGAACAAAAATGGCATTTGGTGCTTTAACAACATTAGACATAGTAGATGAGAAGTAGGAACGCCAAAAAATGATGAAGAAATACCAAAATAACAACTACAAATGTTAAGGTCTTTAGGAACTGAGTGTGGGGAGATATCATACCAGTGTACTAGCCAAGAAGTAATAAGACACCTGTAAAAAAGAAAATATGGGAATTTCAGGTTTGACCTAGCTGGTTCATCTGTCTGGATATTGAAAATGAGGTGGTCTGCACTGAGCTATAATCAGTTTATCAGTTAGATGCTTAGGATCAATATCCATTCCACCATGCTTTGGTAACCACTGTGTTTGTTATCTTTAAGAGAATTTGTCAGAAAAACACAAGCCAGGCCTAGTGATACACAGGTCTGTGAGCCTAGCTACTAAGTAGATTGAGGCAGGCAGACCAGAAGTTCAAGGTTTGCCTGGGCTACAGAGAAAATTCAAGATCACTCTGACACCACAGTCAGATACTTTCTCAGAATAGAAAGCAAAAACAAATGAGGGCTGAGGCTATTAAGTCAATGATAAGCACTGGAGTAAATATGAGTCCCTCAATTCAAACCCAACTATTCACTTTCCTCCAAAAGACGACAAAGTCTCCTGAAGGTGTTTCAGGATATGATTTGCTTCAAATGTATTTCAGGACACTTGTTGATTACCTTAATCACCACCATTGTTAAGAAACAGTTCATCTCTACATGGTTACTTGGACAAATTTGAGGTTGTAGGTAATGCCAAGAGCATCTTTCCCTTTCTTGACAGGCCACCTGCAAAATGTTCTAAGTTACAACCAAGCACCAGACTGTGAAAACTTCCAAAAAATTAGGAAATGATGAGTTCCTAAATATTCAGATTGCTTCTATCTTTTAAAATTTTTAACTTGTATTATAAGCACAACATTGCTTTGCACTTTAGTACTTACCACAAAGTCATTGATATAAAAAACATTGAGATCAACAATCATTGTCATAGGAAGGTTAACTGTCCTGTCTTGTGAATGAGCCAATACAAGCAAGTTGACAAAACTACCAGCTATTTAGTTGTCAACTTGACACAAACTAGAGACACCTGGGAAGCGGAAGCCTCTTGAGGAATTGTCTTCATCGTATGGGCCCTGTGGGCCTATCTGTGGGACACTGTCAAACCCCACATGTGCAGGTGCATCATGAATATCCTCTACTACATAAGGAGTATTCACTCATGACCACCACGATTACTGAGGACTGAATCATCTCTTACACCAGTAGACTCTTACACCAGTAGAGGTAATGAAAGCATGGTGTCAAGATGTATGAGACACCATCCTTACTTGCATCTTTGAAGATCAAATACCCTATGCAGTGACTGAGGCTCACAGCAGGACTAACATGGAATATTCTATATGTCTACTCTGTCTATCTCACTGTGATGTTTTGACATGCTGCAGAACTACACTGAGGGAAATTCTGTGGCACATGTCATTGCTAAGGTCACTACTGTTTCATGACCTTTGGACATTTGCCAAAAGTTCTCATACTAAGGAGAGATTTTTCAAAAGAGGGTACCAGGAAACATTCCATGGTCCATATCAATATGAGGGAATGATGATAATTACCTGATAAGTTGTTATATTTCCACCATTATATTTAAGGAGTAAACATCTTAACCTAGATACAGAAACATGAAGATTAGCACAGTTATTAGCTGCATAGTCATGTTTTAACCATGTATGAGAAAATGAGAGAAATATAATCATACTGGAAACAGTCCTTACTTGTACTTCATAGAATAAGGCCCTAATTATATCGATGGCCTCCATCAAAGATATAAACTACCAGAAATCTTACTAGAAATACCCCAAAGACAGAAACAGCACATTAGGCACCCTCCCCGCTGATCTGAATATCTAATAGCAGATGGTCTGCCATGTGCATGTACTTGATCACTAATGTAGGAATTAGCCAGGCTCCATCAACAATATATTCACAGGCACTGTGCTCTCCTGAAAGGAACATGAAAAAGAAGTCATGCAAAAACATATTAGGATAAAGATAAACTCCTACCCATTCTCTTGCCCACGACTAACATTAAGGGATACTTAAATTTTCCCTGGATACTTGGATTACTTCTAATTGAATAGCAATTAAAGATGCTCATACTTTTTCATTTGAAATTTTGAAATATACTATACTTACTATTAGGCTGGCAGATCAACAGTGCCAAGGTACTCTGATATAATCAACTCCTCAAAATCCACAGGTTCAATCTAAGTTTCCTGGCCATAAAAATCCTATGAAGTCACATTCAATATATTTGCAATTGTACAGATGAGGGTTGAAAAGGTGGTTTAGGATCACTACCATTGCTTACCTATGTGTGTGAGCATCAGTGTCCTTTATAGCTACAGTGGGTGACCCCCAGAGGGGTGGACCAATCCTTTCACTGGGGACACATATCAGATATCCTGCATGTCAGGTATTTACATTATGATTCATAACAGTGGCAAAATTATAGTTATGAGGTAGCAACAAAAATAAATTTATGGCTGTGGGGAACTGTATAAAGGGCTTGCAGCATTAGGGAGGTTGAGAACCACTGCTTTATAGTAATTCAAGATTATAGCAGTATTCAACTCAATACAAACATTTGTGCTCTTAATGATCTTTCTGAGGCCCTGTGAGGTATTAATTTATCTATAAGAAACAGTGAGGAAAAACTCATTCAAATCAGTGTCATTTGACTTGTGCATATCAAAATCCCAAGTCGTGGTATCATTTCTGGATCCATCCACTCTACCAGGTGTTTGTAGATGGCCATAGGCTGAGCTCAGCAGGGAAGTCTTACTTTTTTGATAGGATACCTGTAAAAATTCAATAGTCAATATAAAAACAGTAAAAATTACATGGAACCCTGCTAGTGCTTCTATTATGATGAAAATTAAATTCACATAGTCTTCCATCAAGCATACAATAAAATTTGATGATTTAATGGAATATTATGAAGATAGAGTCTATGAAAAGTATACATGACTAAGTCTGGCCCTATCTTACACATATGCAACAGGTAAGATGGTAATGGATGCCTATAGGCAAAACAAGCCAATATCATGTTAGGATAACCACCTCAACTACCAACATATTGAAGATCATGTGGTCTACACTACAGTATGACCATCTTATCACTTACATGGTTAAGAACAATCTTCAGCCAATAATCCTTCAGGGATCATATACTCCTTCAGATAATCCATAAGAAACCACCATCCAGTCCTGGTGGCACAGGACTGGAATCACAGCAATACAGGAGGCTGAGTGAGATAAGAGGATCACAAGTTCAAGGCTTGCCTAGGCTACAGAGCGAGGTCAAGAGCAGCATAGACAACACAGTAAGATCCTTTCTCATAATGATATGTAAAAAATAAATATAAGCTATGAATATATGGGGATGGTGGCATACACCATTAATCCCAGCACCTGGGAGGCAGAGGCAGGTGGATTTCTGAGAGTTCAAGGCTAGGATGAAGAAATATGAATGTAATGTGAGGAGAACCTGCAAAGTATTTAAGGTTTACAGCTTGGCTCAAAGTCACCATCAATGTCAAAAAACCAAGAAAAATCAGTTTATTGATTACACAGATTTAACATGCATTTTTCTGTGTAAATCATGTAAATTTCTCTTCATGAAGGTTTCTAAGGACCAAAATCATTTGTACCTGAATACCGATCACAAATGTGTGGTTATAAAAAGCATTGGAGACATTCTCAACACCATTGCAGGATCAGGAGAATCCGACTTCCTGTTTTGTGAAGAGGTCAACACCAGCATTTACCTGGAAACCATCAGCAATCTTCTTGACCACCTCCTTTAGTTCACTTTTATATCTTGTCTGAGTGGGGGAAAACTTCAATTATAGAAAAAAAAATTATGTGGCTCCACTTTTTACTATCAGGACTCATTCACATTCCTTTGCCCACTATTGTGGAGAGCCCAGTTAATTGTACATAGATACTTGAATGACTCACAGTTTGACCTCAATGCAGAACTGTCCATTCTTTCTTGATCTGAAAAGTACAAAGAAATGCTCCTTATTTAACATAGCTGACAAGTCAATGAAAATGACAATGAACCCTGACACAATTCCACAACACTCACATGTTCAACATGAATATCCTGGACAGATTTTATAAAATCATGATCACAAGATTTGCTAAGGACTCTCTATGACTTATCTAAACACCTGTAAGAAACTCATGTTCTAAAGATAAGCAGGGTGAAGGGACACTATGACCACTTACCTATGTAGATGACAACCACTGCCATGAGCAGTGATTGCCACTCATAATGTAACTTACACACATGTGTGAGAAACTACGCTCTTGTAGATATCTTTGGGGCATTGTGAGGTTTTGATCTGTCATGAGAAACATCAAGGAAAGCATCTTAGACATATGTCCTATTCATTGAGTCACTTTTGGGTCTTCTTGTCATACCAGAGTATTTGCAAATAGCCAAAGACAAAGTCAAATTCTTACTCTGAGAGAGGATACATCTTAAAAATTTACCATCAATATTATCATGGTAGAGACAATGAAATTACATAGTACTCCAATTATACATCTACCACTAAGAATATCAACTTTAGGAGTGTATGAAAAAAAATGCATGCCAAAACACTAAAACATCCGATACTCCTAAAATTTTATGAAGTATATCTGAAAGTATTAAAATCTACAAGGACTTTCATACACACACATAAGGCAAACAAGGTAGCAGCATATTTGCTGAAAAGTTACAACATAACAAGAGCAGGTTAGATACACCCTTCTCATATCCCTGAATATTGAATAGCATGTGGTATATACTGCAATGTTTACATGATCATCTGCCTGGTCAGGATCAGTGCCAGTGACCTTCCAGGAATCAGTATGTTCTTAACTCTCTCAATGAGTAAGCATGTGTGATACAGGCATATCAGCCCAGCTACTCTTATAAGATGAGGCAGATACAACATAATTCAAGTCCTACCTGGGGTACAGATGGAGTTCAATACCATTTTGGTATGAGCCTGTCTTATATATATAAAAAAAAAAAAGGAGGAGCATGAGGAAGAAAAGAAAATAGAAGAGAAGGAGGTGAAGAAGGGATGGGAAAAATGAGAAGAGGGAGGAGGCAAGGAGGAAGAGAGCAGGAGAAGAGAAGGGGAGGAGAAGAAAAGGAGAAGAGAAAGAAGGAAGGAATGGGTAAAGGAAGCAGACAAGAAGGAAGAGAGAGAGGAGGGTACCTGCTCATTACCTTGACTACTATCTTTGTTAAAAACACTAATTCCAGCTGGATACTTGGATGAATTTGATGTACAAGTATTGTTATGAGAGTCCATCCTTTCTTGACTGTGCACCTATAATAAAATATGCAAAGACTGTATAACTAAGCTAAGGGTAAAAATTTTAAAAAGCCACGAGAAAGAACCAGGCACTATAAAATCCTTTAATGCTTACATGATCATCATTATTTTCTTGACCATATAACACAAACTTGTCTTCATGAGGATTTCTAAGGACAACATTACTTTGTACCCGAGTACTTGCCACAAATGCACATTTTCAAAAAGTGTTACAGATATCATCAGTACTCACCCAAGCACAGGAAGCTTATGTTTTATTCTGTAATTAGGCCAACTTTAGTACTTTGATATTTACGGTATGCAACTTTATGATCTTTCATCTATGATGTAGTTTACTGTCTATGAAAACTACATCCTATCATAGCTATTTGGTACTTATCTCATTCTATCTGGAAGTCCCTAACTCATGCCATCATTTTTAGGACACACCCATAGAACCTGGATACTTACAGACTTCCAAGGACAAAACATCAGAACTCCCAATCTATGTGGAGAATATGTGCCACAACTCCATGGTAAGTGTCTTGTTGATGAGACCTTTGAATCTTATGAAGTTTACAGCATCTCTACTTATCTTTTATCCTTACAAACATTAAAACACACATGACCAGTCAGCAAAGATATAATACAAATTGAGGCTCACTATTCATATGAAAGAGATGTTAGTGCCATCTGCACAGGTTACAATGACAAAGACACACGCGAGTCTCCAAATTACTTATTAAATAAATACTCACCTGAAAATATGACCTTTGATGGAGTAACATCAAACATCTTTACCCTAGAGAAAAGGCTGTATATGAGGACAAACTGTCCTTTTCTAGTGGATGCCTATAATGCAGCCAGCATTTACGGATGCAGAAGCAGTCCCACAGCAATGACTATTACCAGGTACACACGCAAACTCTCAATACAAACATATGTTCATACGGATGAATTATACATTCCTTACTGTAGAGAAAGTATTCTTTCATAGTCTTGAGACCTGATAAGCATGACATTATTTGTTGGTTGAACTGCAACAATAAATTCAAAGAAGAACAAAGGACACCAATGCTCACTCGACCTGTACATATAATTCAGATGTTCCATTATATGTCAGTGGTTCTCAGCCTGTAGGTTGCTACCCCATTGGAAGTCAAATGACCCGTTTACAGACGTCATATATCAGATATCCTGCATATCAGTTATTTATATTACAATTTATAACTAGGAAGATTATAGTAATGAAGTAGCAATGAAAACAATGTTATGGTTGGGGCTCACCTCAACATGAGGAACTGTATTAATGGGTCACAGCATTAGGGGTGGTTAAGAACCACTGCATTTATGTGATGAAGGCCCACAGTAGCCCTGACCTGGATACTGGACATGTTCCTTATTACAATTTTTTTTTTTTGTTTTTTGTTTGTTTGTTTTCGAGACAGGGTTTGTCTGTGTAGCCCTGGCTGTCCTGGAACTCACTCTGTAGACCAGGCTGGCCTCGAACTCAGAAATCCGCCTGTCTCTGCCTCCCGAGTGCTGGGATTAAAGGTGTGCGCCACCACTGCCCAGCTTCCTTATTACAATCTTGTGTCACCGTGGTGTTCTGACCTGTGCTACAAACAAACATGAAAATACTATGGTCCATGTGTCATTCTCAAGGTCTTTGCATCATTTACTGACCTGTAGAAACTTGCAGAATTCAGAGCATGAGAAAAATCCTAAGAGATCTCTTACTTCCTTGAAAGAACATCTGCAAAAAGAACACACCGCATCTCTCTGTGATGAAGCCTGTGAACATAACCTGAACCTGTGAGTCTGTTTCTGCCATTATATGTATAAAAGACATTTCTGGATGGCAAGCATACAAGAATATGTTAGAGTTGTTAAGGATGTATTTGTTTTAATAATGAATGTGTTAAAAACTGGGAATGTAAGCCTTCCAGAAACACTAACATACACATCTGAAAGTAAGGTCTTAGTGTCCCCTTAACTATGCACTATTTAAAATCATTCCAGAAATACACAAGAAGAAATGTAATGACACCACCCTTGGCACTAGTCCTCCTATACGTAGGTACTGCTATACTTACCTTAGATATCTAAGATCACACAATTTGTGCTGTGGTGTATATGTCATCATTTACCTAAAAATTAACAAGGTTCCCTCAACACTTTTCAGAGTCACTCTCTTGAAGGGAATGTGAAAGCAAAAGTCATATAATAAAAGCATGGTGACAAGAAAAATACTATACACTACCATCCCCCACCACATGTGGACCATATATCACTTAATATGATTTCAGACTCGTGAGTACTTCCCTGAATATGAGCAGTGTTCCATTTCATGGCATTTTCTGGCTCACCATGAGGATCAGACTTGTCTCTAAAATACACAATGTGGAATACAAACTTGGCAGATGTTTCATTTTGCTAGAAGCGCTGCATGCACTCTAAGTCATTTGATTATTTCAGAACCATGCATGCTACCAGGATATTTGTTGACAAAGTCTTGCAAATAATTGTTGCTTATTTCAGAGGATGGCTCAGAAAAATCACACACAGTTAAATTCACATTGAAGAGCAAAAGAAAAATCACCTGAAATCTCGAGTATGTCCCTAGCAGGATAACCATTAAATTTATATACTACTAGTCAGTAAGAAGTCAATGAAATCTGAAAGTTCTTAGTAATAAATAGTAGCAACATTTCATTTTTCAACCACCAGGTTTTTAAAAAACCCAAAAGGAAAACAACAACATTCCATGCTTACATTCAGGGGAGGAATCCAGAGCAATGAGGCAGAGCACACATTCCTTCCGCTTTCATTAGTTCTACAAGAATAAACTAACTTTTACTGAGCATTGGAACACTGCTTACACACACTCTTCATATCTGCTGGAGTACTGACAATGGACAACCTTTGCTGTGCTATGATCATTTTGTCATTTACCTCCTTTCTAGCAAGACTCTATCACCCTTTCTATGTATTTTCCGTTAAAGGGACCAAAGGAAAAAGAAAAAAAAAATATGCTTCAGGATACAACTTATTTTACCTGGATCCCTGTCCACTTTTGTCAAGGATCACTGAAAAGAGATACTTAAACTCCACCTGAATACTTGGGATGATTAAACGTTAAAATAGTGACAGAGACCCCAACCCTTTCTTGACTAATATATCTATCTCATTTTCAGTAATATTGTTAGAATCCCATTATTTTTTAACTAATCATTGGCAAAATCAAAACATGGTGAAAACTTAGGTCCATCATTACTTACATATATTAACAATGATGTATTTTATGCTATGGCTTAGCCCCATTTGATGACAATATCTCACCATAATGCTTTGTGCTAGCTCTGAAAAATAAAACACAGTTAAACACCTATTTGATACATGTTGATACATGTCTCATTATTCTATGTTTACACACAGAAATTCAATAGGCCATTGTGTGATTTTAGGAGACTATCTTATTTGGAGACTTGACAATCTGACAGAACAATGGCTTGGTATGGTGCATTTAATCCTTTAAGAAGATACCTACAAGTATTGCATGATCAATACTGTAGTGATGAATTGTGCATGGTGGTACATACCTATAATCCCAGCACTCAGAGGAATCAGGAAGATCAGTTGTTCAAGGTAATCCTCAGCTATATAGTGAGTTTGAAGCCAGCATGTGCTGCATGAGACATTTTCTCAAAAGAAATTAAAATTTAAAATGCCATAATGATAGAGGAAAACACTGGACCCTTGTTTATGTCTCTTCCACTATCAATATGAAATGAACTTTTATTTACAAGGTTAAACTGTGATGCGTAGCAGTAATACTAGGAATGCATTCCTGTTTTAATGACATGCACGCTTAAAAGAGGGAGAAATATAAGAACCTAAAACAATCAAAAATGTAAATCTAAAAATTCTAATCAGTAAATTTGGCATCATTTCATACCTATGTACTACTCACAGATCCAAAGAGTTCCTGCAAAACCCTCATGGAATTCAGACCTGGGCAATCTCATTTACCTAGATACTAAAGATCAATCCCCAATGTGCCATCACAACTGAGTCACTTACCTAGTTTTTAGCAAGGTTCCTCCAATAGTCTTCTATGAAATGCTGTACTCTCTTGAATGGAACCTGGAAAGATATGCAAATATGTTTTAAAGATATAATGTGCTAAGACACCCAACTCCTCCCTTTCCCCATGGCCACTTCAATACTGCTTACATATGTGTATTGTTTTGAGCGTGGCAGCACTGTCAGATGACTTCATTCTCTTTTGATTGGGTATAAAAAGCATACATATCCTAAGTTTACTTCTGGGCTGGCTGATATGCAATGAAACATGTTAACAATCCATCCTTTAAAATCACAGGTTGACAGTCACCTACCATTTAAAAAAAAAAACAAAACAGCGCAGTCTAGCCAGGCACAGTGCATACACCTGTATCTCAGCACTTAGGACAAAGGAGTAAAAGGATCATTGCAAGTTCAATGCAAGCATGGTCTACAAAGCAGGCTCCAGGCTACCCAGAGCAGTGCTTCTCAACCTTTGCATTGCAACCCCTTTGGGATTGAATGACTCTTTCACAGGGGTTACTGAAGACCATGAGAAAACACAAATATTGAGAAATACTGAGAAACATTGTGTTTTTACAGCATCTGTACCAAAAAAGAGAGAAATGTACATTAGAAAGAAGATCTCTAAGGAACAAAGGTACCAATTTCTACTTGTGATCTAGTCAAGTTTTTCACAGGACTACCACAAAAAGAACAAACATCAGGTTATATTTTTTCTTTGTATGCATATTGAAGATCAGATATTCTGCAGTATGTTATAATCAATTTATACTCACTCGTTAGTAAAGACCTAACGGTAATCATTTTTGGATAGCGATGTTTCCCTGAAGGGAATCTGAAACAAAAATACAAATTAGGATTGAGCACATAGCTTACTCTGCCAGGGCACGTACTCATTCCCCTGTCCTACCTTCCTGACTAATGGGTATTCCAAATTTATTAGAAGAGCTAGATTAAGTTCAGGAAAGTCTATTCTTTTTGGTTTGGGGATCTGCTAATTATACTATGCTTATTGATGGCTTGGTAGTTCATAAAAATAACAATGAACCAGAACGAAATCAATGCCTCAAAGTTCACGGATTCAACATGAATCTTCATACAATATAAAAATGTAATCAACAGGATTGTTGTTGAGAGCTCTACCATTTCTCTCCTTCTAAAATTTTTTTTATGGAAATAGATTTATATCACCTTTCCCACCTTTTCCTCCCAGCCCCTTCCCAGCCACCCTCCCTCAATTCCCTCTTATGCCTCCATCCCACTCTCAAGTTGATAGCCTTTATTATTGCTACATACATACATATGTGTTTATGTATTTTATGCACTAATGCTTATATATCTATATTTGTAGAGTCTGCTTTTGCAGTTGGTGTGTATATGGTTTCAAGGCTAACCACTCTGCACTGGACAACAATTAAGGTGCACATCACTGGGAGACACTAATCTTCCTCTTCTCGGCAGTTATTCGATGCCTGGAGATCTTTGTCTAGGGGTGCTAGCCCACAACATTTCCTCCTTGCACATCAGCACGTCCACCGATATTGCCATTGGTTTTGGTTTTGTTTATGCAGCCATTACTAGGAGGCACTGCTTTTACAGCAGAATTCTTGGTATTCTGACTCTTGAATCTTTCTGTGTGCCTCTTCCATGATGTCCTCTGAGTCATAGATGCAGCATCTGTGAAGTAGATATACCTATTAGAGTTGAGTTCTCTGCAATTTGTTGATCTCTATGTTGTTTCCAGGTGGGGTTCTCTATAATGCTTTCCATTTTCTATAAAGAGAGGCTTCATTGATAAGCTGTATGTAGTAACTACATTTGTCTGTGGATATAATAAGATTTGAAATATAGTAAGGCTATTTTCACTCTCAGACTTCTCCCACCCATCTCTTCCCACCCTTGATCCCCATATCCCCGTTTCCTTCCTCACCCCTTTTACCATCCTATTCAGTCCCTCCATTCATCTCTGATGTCTATTTTATTTCCCCTTCTGAGTGACAGTCACACATCCTCCCTTCGGCCCTCCTTATTAGTTTCTTTGGGTCTGTGAATTGTAGCATGGTTATTAAATGTGCTTGATGACTAATGTTCACTTATAAGTAAGTACATATCATGCATGTCTTTCTGGGTCTGGGTTACCTCACTCACGATGATATTCTCTAGTTCCATCCATTTGCCTGCAAATCCATGTCTTTGTTTTTAATAGCTAAATAGTATTCCATTGTACAGATGCACTACATTTTCTTTATCCATGCTAGGTTGTTTCCAGTTTTGATTTTCACTCAACCTTAACATCTGTTTTTGCTGAAAATACTCATTGAAGACATAGCTTAAAATAAATATGCATCTAACAAGTGAAAGTGATATCATTACATACCTGTAAAATAGTCAAAAAACACTCACAGGACACCTAACAAAACAAGGCAATATGGGATTACACACAAGTTTCATCTGCCTGAATACTGAAGTTCATGAGGTCCACTCTGTGGTATGATCCCTGAATTACTTACCTGGCTATCTGTAAAATCTCTGCTAATGATATTTTCAGTTACCTTTGAATGCATTTAAAGAGAATATGAAAAACAAAAACCATGAAAATGTGTTTCAGATTAGAGCCCTTTACAGAACACATGCCCACTTCTTTGCCCATAAACATTAAGAGACACTCTAACTCTACATAAATAGTGGATAAATCTGAGCTTTACAAATATTCTTGGGAAAGCTACTAGGCCTGGAGTTACACAACAGCAGCAAAACAATATTTTTATATATATATTTTTTTTATTTTAATATATATATTTTTATTTTAATATTTATATATTTTACATATATATATTTTTTATATATTTATATATATTATATATATATTTATATATATTATATATATATTTATATTATATATATATTTATATTATATATATATTTATATTATATATATATTTATATTATATATATATTTATATTATATATATATTTATATATATATAAAATATATATATTTATATTATATATATATATTTATATATATATTTATATATATATTATATATATATATATTTATATATATATTTATATATATATTTTATATATATATATATTTTATATATATATATAAATATATATATTTATATATATATTTTATATATATATATTTTATATATATATATAAATATATATATAAATATATAAACCAATTCCCTAACAAAGTTCAGTATGAATTTTTTCTACCATATGAAAAAGTTTGCTGCCACAGTCATTGCAACTGCTGAGAGCTTCATCATTTCTTACCTGAGCAGCTGCAAAAAAAAAAAAAAAATATCAAGAAAAGAATGGAACAACCCTTACTTCCTACATATGCAGAGTACTTACCTGGATCTTAGCTATGTTCTACTTGGCATTCATTGTCTCACTCCGATGTCCTGACATGTCTTTGCAAAACCTGTTTTGGAGATCTATGTTGTGCAAGCTTCACTCTACCTATATACTTGAGAATTCCCAAGGAAAATGCATCATTTCAAGATCCATTTATACTATCAGGAATCTTGCCAACCCACACTAGCAAAACCTTGAAATACAATTCTTAATATCCTGAAAGAATTCTACTGTAAAAATTATAGTTACTGGCACTAGAAAATTATTTGTGTACCTGCTTAAGCCAGTACCATTACAAGCATTAAATATACACAATCAGTTCTTAAAAGTTATAAAACTGGTGCTCAATTAGAAAGATTAATGGAGATATTATTTGAAGCGCATACAAGGGGGGGGGAATAAAAAGGTTTCCAAAATATTAGTCCACGGCACATTTTAAAATAAGAGTGTCAATGAATGAATAGGATACCTCTTGTACCTGTTTACTAGTAAAGTCAAATAGGATACCTGCAAAAATATGTCAACATCAGATTAGTGACACACTCTGATCTAGCAGGATGCTGAAAGGAGTGGTGATGTACAATGTGCTAGAGTCCCTCCATCCCTTACCTGATAAATACCTGCTTATTATCAGGATTCCATCAACAATCCTTTCTGGATTATTCTGCTATGTTGAAGAGAAAAATAACATGTAAAACTGTTTTAGAGTATAACTGGGACACCAGGGTATTAGTTTACACACATTGTTAAGGAAGAACTCAAGCCTACCTCAATTCTTGGATTAATTCTAGGCCAAGAGCATCGTCCAGAGTGAGCATTTGTTGCAACTGGGCACCAACAGAACATCTACTGACTGATACTGGGTTAGCAGTGTCATAGTAGTGACAAGGGATTTGTTTCATTTCATAAGATGTAAAAATGAGTTCAGAACTCTGATGTGAAGGCCTAGGAAGAGATTTTTTTTCTAGAAGAGAAGTTTGCCAAAGTTCTATGGTCAATACTGTTGTGATAAACAGTAAATATATTACTTAAGCTATTTGAGTATTACCAAGTAGGCAGAGATTATCATAACCCAATATATAAATTGTATAATCTCACAATTACTGATATTGTTAATGATAAGCTATTTTCTTAATTGAAGGTTATATATTGAACATAAATTTGACCTAATGGTCTTACATCTTTCCACCATCAATATTTTAAAGTATATAGAGCCTCTAATGAGTTAATACCATCATAAGATTACAATAGGTAAGGAAAGAACTTAATGGGGTAGCTGCTGAAAACAAAAAGAGGTAGCATTGTTTTGGGGATCCCACCCAAATCTTACCTAGAAATATAAAGATTCATCAGTCTGTATTGGAACAGCTTTTTAAAATTCCTTGGTAGCAAGATTCCATTCATGACTACTGTTAGGTTTATTGCGACCTCATAACTGTCAGAACATTAGAAAATCCATGCGAGATGTACATGCAGGACACATCTTTATCAAAAGTAAAAATCAGTTACTTACTTCTATCATCAGGGAACCTTCAAAATTACCTGTATACTTCTAAAACGTCAAAGACATAAATAGTGTTTTATTGACCCCACACTCTCTTGATTAGAAAACATTGTGTCAGCTTGGTTAAAGTTCATATTATTTCATTTTTTGTTGCCTGCCACAGCCTGTTTTCACAGTTGAGGCACATTACACCATCATTTCCAAAGTAAAATACGTGAAAACAATGTAATGGCAATCATAATTGGGGACACATCTTTCATGGGATGCCTGAAAATTTCATGGGCATTACATGATTTAAGTTAGTACTTACAGTATATCCTCAAAGTTCCTCATACATTTCAGGTTTACCAGGTCTTCCTTAAACATGTAAAAGATTTTGGTCAATACAGTGCCTTGTGACAGACAAGTCTTCTCTAGTCATACCGCCTAGAGACAACCATATCTAACAGTTTTATGTAACTTCTTACTTGAAGACCTACAAATTACCCGGAAAAATATTGTTTGGGACTAGTCTCTTACCTGGGTAACTAAAAATATGTTAATAGTAAAATTATTAGATACCAATAATTTCTTGGTGGGATAGCTGCCATCTTCATGGTCATCCACTTTAAGCAACATAGGGTCACTCTCTCTTCACTGTTTAACTGAAAAATATCAGTTATGTCTAGGAGTTAAGTGAACAATAATCTTTTGGCCAGATTGCTGAAAATACCATAGTCATTTTTTTGGTTAGGTTCACAACCCCTGGCAAAAATCAAAATAACATGTTCACAAACAGAATAAGGTATGCCATCAACCATCAACTCCAATTGGTCTATCTGAGACATCTCAGTCTTAATATTGTAGCTTGAACTACCATCATCACTTACCTGGATATCTACAAAATAACATGGTTACTTGTATGCTTAGGGCAGTTATTTCTTAGCTGTAAATATCAATACACATTTAATACCTAAGTAGCAATATTTTACTTTATCTAGTTATTTACAGTATTCAGCCAATGTTACCATGCTTAAGGATTCTATCCTTTATTCCGTGGCTTCATAATGTATCGGTCACTACAATAATAAAGACATAATTCTATTTTAACCAAATACCTGCCAAATCCTCTGGTCTCTATATCTTCTAAAGTCGTTTAAGGTTCTTTATGGTCTGACTTTGGGGTCCTCACCAGTCTCAACCAGCCCTCTCCTCTCCTTTCGTCTTTGACATGGTGAACATTCTAAACAGTTAAATTCCCTTAAATTCTTATTCTGTCTCCTTGGTCCTAGGAATTAAAGTGATAAGACTTCATTAGCTAATGAGGGCTGAATATTGATATATCTCTGAAAAAACTCAGGGTTCAGTGACCTTGAAATTGGCAATGACTGGAATAGGTACACTATGGCAGTTGATGAATGACACAGGAGGACATTTCTTTTAGGAATGCTTAGTATTACACATTTATCAGAATATGGCAAGTAATATGTGAGGTTATAGAAGTATTACTAAATAATGACAACTTAATCTTTGGTTTTTACATGAATATGATGTGACTATGTGGATGAAAATGGATTCATTTACTTTATATATGCTTTAAAATATATTATTTTTCAAAATTGTTATACTTACTAATAATACTTACTAACAATTCTGAGGTTGTAGAGATGCCTCAGTGGTTAAGAGCTCTTGCTGTTTTTGCAGAGGACCGGAGTTTGGTTCCCAGCACCCACACCCAGTGACTCACAACCACTGGTCTTATCTCCAACTCCGGGTACTATGACAGTATCCTCTGGCCTCTGTAGGCTCCTGCACTCATGTGTACATTTGCTTCCTGTATAAAATTGATAACAAGTTATAATATACAATCAGTATATTAGAAGTATTAACAGAAATTATTTTAGGTTGTAAGTACAGAACTCCCGAGATTGATAATTACTATTTTGTTATATATAAAAATTGAGATCTCCTGAAACAACAAAATTCCAAGACTCACCCTATAAATAGATACAAGCTACTACTTCACTGATTATCTTTAAAATGATATGTTATTGTCTTAGTCAGTGGTCTACTGCTGTGAAGAGAGACCATGACTGTCTTAGTTAAGGTTTTATAAGACATGACCAGGACAACTTTTATGAAGGGAACATTTAATTGGGGATGGTTTACAGTTCAGAGGGTTAGTCCATTATCATCATGGTGGGAAGCATGGTGGCATGCGGGCAGACATGGTGCTGGAGAGGTAGTTAGGAAGTCTACAGCTGCATAATCAGGCAGAAGGAAGAAAGTGAGAAACTGGGTCTGGCTTGAGTATATCTGAGACCTCAAAGCCCATCCCAAGTGACTTGCATCCTCCAACAAATCCACACCTATATCAACAAGGCAACATCTCCTAATAGTGTCATTCCATGGTGACCAAATACATGAGTCTATGGCCATTCCTACTCAAACCACCACAATGGCCATGGCAACTCTTGTAAAAGAAAGCATTTTAATTGAAGCTGGCTTACAGTTTTAGAGGTTTGGCCCATTATCATCTTGGCAGGAAGGATGGTGGAATACACGTAGACATGGTGCTGGAGAGATTCTTGAGGGTTCTACATCCCAATCTGCAGACAGCAGGAAATGAGCCACTGGGCCTGGCTTGAACTTCTGATACTGTGAAACCCACCCCAGTGACACAGCTCCTCCAACAAGGCCACACCCACTCCCAACAGGGCCCATAATACTTCTCAAGTACTGTCTCTCCCTAATGACCAAGTCCTCAAGTGTATGAGCTTATGGGGAACCATTCCCATCAAACCACCACACTTATGACAAGTACTACTTCACTAGTTTATAGAAATACTGATAATAACGAATATTTTGTCCCTTGTGACCTATCTTAGACTCTGAACCTATCAAATGTACTTCAGAAACTACTATATAAACTCATTTTTAGAAAGAAAGAGGGACAGGCCACCAACATTCCAAAGTGTGATGGCCGATAGGCTCCTCCCTTGAGAAATGGAGGAAAGAGGATTTAGAGTTCAAGCCCATCAGGCTTAGCTTGAGGTCAGCTGGAGGTCAGCTTGAGCTACATGAGACACTGGCCTGCTTGGTATTTTTGTTAACTTGCCACAAGTCTAGTATCTGGGAAGAAGGCACAATTGAGAAAATTCCTTCATTAGACTGGGCTATAGGCAAGTTTGTAGGGCATTTACTTTTTAAATTAGTGGTTGATGGGGAAGCTCCATCCCACTGTGGATGAAACCATCAAAAGGCAGGTGGCCCTGGGTTTTATAAGAAAGCAGATTGAGGTAGCCATAAGGAACAAGACAGAATGTATCTGTCATGCATAGCTTCTGCTTCAGTTCCTACCTCCAGGTTAGGTTATTCCTAACTTCTTTTGATGCTGGACTTTGATTTGGAAGTACAATCTGAAATAAACTTTTTTTTTTCCTTTTTCAGGGAGGAAAAAGAACAATGCATCAGATTTTTCAAGGAAAATGAAAAAATATTGGAATCTCTGTACACATATTTCTTATTTAGTAGATGCTTTAAATGATGTTTTTTAAAAGTCCAAGATTTGTTGCCTATTTTTCACGATGGTGGGGTTGGTTTTCTTGGATTTTGATATTTAAATAAAGCTATGTAAATACAGTATTAATTACATTCACTATTTCTGTGACAAGATATCTAACCAGAAAGAAGGGATGAGGAATTTCCACTACAGTTTAAGGAAATAAAGTCCATCATGGGGATGTGGGAATGGAGGTGGGGGGAGCATAAGACAGCTGGTCACTCTATATGAACAGTTAGGAAGCAGTGATGAATCAATGCTGGTACTCGGCTAGCTTTTGTCTGTTTATATAGTCTGTAATACCCCTCCCCCCACACACACATACTTCATTGCATGGTGCCACCAACATTTAGAGTAGGTCTTCCCACCTCAATTAACCTTATAAAGAAAAACCCTCACAGACATACCCCGGGGGCTTGTCTTGCCAATGATGATTCCATATTCTGTCATGCTGACAATCAGTATTAACTGCTAAAGGTTGTAGGATATTTTTCAACACCTACTTTAATAAGTGCATTTAAATGCTTTAACCTCCCTTCTAAGCCCACCACCCACCAGAGGTAGTGGAAAGGAAAGGTTAATAAGGCAAAGGAGGATGTGGACCCGTTTAGAAATAGTTCTTTGGGGTGAATCCCATCTGCATTGTCAGGATAGCAACATTTCCATTCCCACAAATCAGCAGCAGTAGCTCAATACACTTGCAAACACATCATTCATGAAACTCTAACAGCAAATTAATCCAGAAGAAACCTCGAGGCTCTGCCAATCGGCCTGAGTCAGTGTAAGCAGCAAGAAGCCACTGGACCACCACCAGAAGTTCTTTGCTGGGTGTCTCTCTCTGAAGTCACGACAAACAATGACCAGCAAAGAGTGGCAAGGCATAAGAATACCATACACAGCATCGTCCACCATCTGTTGGGTTATATTTGAACCCCTTCCAAACATCACGTGTTCTCTCAAGTCTCCCCTCTTGTAAAATATCACATGCCCTTTTTCCAGGCTGCTTCCAGAAAAACACCAGGCGTCTGTTCTCAGCCAACACATCCTCTCATAAGCCAGATTCCAGAAAAACATCACATGACACCACTGAGTCTCCAAAGAAACCAGAAATTTCCACTTCAACAGGTACTTTTTGTTCTCTTTCATGTTTTCCCTTTTATACAGAAAATGCTGCCACATCAACAGAAATGGTTAAAGATGTAGCTCTGCAATGAAGACATATCATGAAGACTCACGCTTTAGAGAGAATAAACTGACTGAAATATCCATGCGATAACAGTAAGAGGGAGAAATATATAACAGATATGAAATAAACTAACAGTATTCTATGGTGTATGTGTTCATGTATATGTGCTTAGATACATGTTTTTGGCAGGTAGAGGTGGATACTGGTGTCTTCCTTAATCTCACCGCATCTGAAACTCATTGGTTGGACTAGCCTTGAGGGGCAACAATCCCTAGGAGTCATCCCATGTCTGCCTTCCAGTTCAAGGATCACAAGCATTCACCACAATGTCCCAGTTTTTATACGGATACTGGAAACTGAACTCAGATCCGGGGCCATGACCAGTAAATAGCTCACCGTTTCATCCACCTCGCAAGTCTTATATGCCATGAATGATGAGCTCAAGATATAAGGGTAGTAGGATTTCTCAAACAAGAAATGATTTAATAAAAAAATAATTACAGACAGAACATAACAGATGAATTCAGAGAGGAAAAAAAAGAAATTGCCTTGCCTCATGGGCCATTTGTATGGGGTCAAGTTTCAAAAGTTTCAGAGACAAGCTTACCATGCTGACATAAGATGGACAATTCTACTTTTCTTCCCTGAGACTGATAATTTGGGGTGAGGCTCCAGGAAACATTAGATGGGGGTCAAGCTCCAAACAGGGAATGATTGTTATAGGATGGGGTGGGGCTGTCATTTAATATTTTGGCTGTTTTCTTTTGGCTGTTTTGTCTCTATATTCTTCCCTGACATATCAGCAAGGCCAAATCATTGACTAAGGTGTGAAAATCTCCTTGTTTCTATAACTGCTTCCGAGCTAAGATGGGCCACTGGAGTCTTAGAGTTGGGGGCCTGGTTGGCATTGCTGATAGGGTTGCGGGACCATAAAGTATACTAGGCTTGATCAGAATTTGAGCTGGGAAGGAAGCATTTTTATTGTTTTATTTTGTTTGTATGGTTTCTAAAAGGGTTTGAAGGCCTGACTGTGAAATAGCCTGGAGATCAAGAGGTTCTTGGTGGCAGGAGATAGTGTAGGTGGTAGTAGACTGGATTTCTGAGACAATACTATCTAGAACTTAATGGGTTGTAATCTGGAAGATATAGGACAGACAGGAGCCAAAGACAGGATAAAATTAAAAACAAGGGGCTAGAGAAGGAAAAAGCATGTAAATGCATCTTGAAAATATTCCTAGAAACTTTTCCAGACAGCATGTATATACTACATTTTTATTTATGTCTTCTAATATTTTGATGTTTTGTTTGAGATTCTGAGACTTTCCTCTGCTTCTTCTTAAGTATGGACCCAGAAATAATAGATTTCTTTAAGGTGGGTGCATACGCCTCCCATTTATGCAGTAAGTGCTGCATTATCCAGTGCTGTTTGTTCTAGAGGATTGTTTCTGCTAGGCAGCTGAAGCTTTGGTGCTATGGCTCTATAGCAATCACCATAGTCTTCAAGGTAGACTACAGAAAGAGAGGTATTTCTGATATTTCTCATGTCTACAGCTGAGGTTCTCATTGGTTAAATGTATCCTCTAATAATTAATCCAAATCCACCCTTTTCCTACACTGGGTTGTTTGGTGGAAGCACTTCAGAGTGGGGGACATAAGGCATCCCTGGGATTTTATTTTTGTTTTCTGAGGTGAGACTATGAAGGCAACAGTGCTTTCCTTTCTAACAGAGCCTAGGTTGTGAAAAGCATAAAAAGATGGGGAAATCACTTGACTCTGCTTCCTAGCCATAGAAAACAATGTGTGCATCAAGATGACAAGCATTACCGTGTAGCAGCCCTGGCACTTAGAATGGAGGGCAAGATATAAGTTGGAGACACAAAGAAAATAGTATATAGTCTTTTTCTGGCTTACTCTGGTATTTGGTTCCAGAATCCAGACACTGGCAGTCGGTCATTAATTGACTAAAAGAAAGAGTTCCAGGATTCCCAAGTATTGAGCTCTTTTAGGCTAATGCCAGGAAAACAATCCTTTGTATACAGAAAGCAGTCAATAGTGGAATGAGTGGGCGGGGCCTGACAGAATGGGTCCGGAAAGGACAAAGTTAAAGGGAAAACAGAGGCCTCATCTGGCTATATATAGAACCACAGTTATAGTTATCAGAATGCCAGTGGTCTCCCTTACTAGTAAGTGGTCTTTTGTGCAATTTAAGGCAAAAGGAATCAGTGAGGGGTTTGTGTTGTTAACATTACTTGACCATGGTTCACAGAAGCCATTTAGAAAGCATAAGCATCCTGATCATATTACCTGTCTCCCATCCAGGGGCAGTAGTATTGGACAAGCCCATGGGAAAAAGTTTGCTTATATAACAGTGTATCCTGGACTTTTATAGGATGAGAACACCAAAGCCACCATATCTGATCAAGGTCTGGGCCCTACCTACACTATACCTTAAGGTGGATTTGTCACTGGGGCTTTATAGGCTAAGTATCTCCTATTTCATCATGTCTAACAGTGGAAGAGGCAGTGGAAGAGAATCCTGAGGACTAACTAGAGATGTTAACAGATCGTCCATGGCTAGGAAGTAGATGTAGACAGCTACCTCATCTGCCAACATTGAATCTCTTTATGATACATTCAACAGTTAGAAACACTAAACAAAGTCACTACTTTGTTTATGGCTAGAAAGAAAGAGGGAGGAACATTTGAAACTTAAAGCACTGTCAGAAGGCAGCACAGCAGAGAGCCACAGATATTTGGAAAAAGGGGTTACCTTCAGGTAAAACTGAATTTTATAGACCAAGCAAATAGCAAAGGATTTCCTCTGTGGAATAAGGGTTGATTCCTTAAGACAGAAGTACATTAGTAAAAATACAATTCATAGGTTACCAATAAAGTAACTACCATCACTACCTTTAATTTTCATTCTAGAGGAAGGAACAAGATTATAACTCCAGGTAAGTGATGACCTCTGTCCAGAAATAGTCTCTTAGAGATGACCATGAAGAAACACATTTAAGACAGATTCTCCAAGCAGAGCTTGGTCTTATAGGACATCAAGGGAAGGAGAAGAGAGAGGAGGAGGAAGAGGAAGAGGAAGGAGGAGGAAGAGGAAGGAGGAGGAGGAGGAAGGAAGAGGAGGAGGAAGGAAGAGGAGGAGGAAGGAGGAGGAAGAGGAAGGAAGAAGAAAAGACGATGACAAAGATGATGACGACACAGCTTCTAAAATTAAATCATAAAATGCAAAAATTCAAGCAAAAGAACCTTGGATACTCACTGATTTGAAGGTGTCTGTAGATGGATTTCATCTGATGTCACAGAAGAGATATTTCCAAGAGGTTCACAGAAATAGGTCTTTTGTGCTTTTGGGGTGGAATAATCTTAATTCTGGGCAGATAAGTTGAAGGTGTTTGATCTAAACAGCTTCAAGTGACCTTTTTTATCCTGTTGGCAAAATTTTAAAAATAGACTTTCTTAGCTCCTAGGGATATGCTGGCATAGATAGTGAGTCACTATACCTAGTAAGAGGTACACTTGGAGGAGGAGCCTGTCATAAAGGACTTCAAAGGGGCTGAGGTAGTTTTCAGACTTGGGAATGATACAAGATCCCAAAAGTACAAGACTGTTAAGTCTCTAGATGAGCTTAGGGAGACTTCACCTTTCTCCCTTCCCAGAAGATTGAATGAGAGGTTGTATGGAGTTAATACCTAATTTTGAGAGCAACATCTACTCCTTGAGATAGAAGTGAAAGCCAAAACATTATCAGACTGTAGAGACCAGGGAGCTCAAAGAGGGGAATAAGGTATTCTATAAAGAGAATGGTTATCTCTGAAGCACCTTTTTCTCCCTTGAGGAATACCTCTACTCACCCAATGAATAGATATCCATTAGAACTAGTAGATATAAAGATTTCATTTCTATTTGTGTGTGTGTGTGTGTGTGTGTGTGTGTGTGTGTGTGTGTGTGTGTGTGTGTGCGTGTGCATCTACATGAGTGTGGACCTTTGGGTGAGGTAGGTCATAGGAGGGCACTGGATTCCCCAGGAGCTGGACTATCAGGCTGCTGGGATGTTGAGAATCAAACTCAGTTCTCTGGAAAAGCAGTAGGTGCTTTTATCCACCGAGCCACCCCAGCCTGACAACCAACAGTGCTTTACAGGGCATCCCAAGGCACTTGCTCAGGCTCTAAGCAGTTAGCATCTAATTGCTACAGAGGAGAGAACTTTTTGCTTTGTTTGTTTTTAGTTGTCCTGCATTCTTAAGACTTTTTGTCACTAGTTACTTCTGTCAGTGGAGGAGTGGTTTATAATGTTCCCTCTGTAGATTATTTTGTAGGTTATAATTTGGATAAGACGTATATTTCAGTTCTTAATGGGAAGTGGAAGAACAATCTTCAAAGTAACATCCTATTGTCTTCTTGGCTGCTTTATTGGACAGGAATAAAGTTGTCTGAGTGAGACTGCTATCAGAAGTGGGAAAACATCTGTAAACCCCATCTGCAGAGCAGCAGCTCCAAAGATCCTTTCATCCTTCTGCCAAGGCCATTTCTAAAATTTTACCTTTGCGCTTAATTGGAGTTGTGTTCTGTAATTACTATTTTTTCTAATGTAAAATGCACAATAGAAAGACTATAATTTTGGAAGGGTGATTTTTTTTTAACCCTTGGGATGTGGTACCTACTGCCCCTAGTATGAAAATAATAATGTTAACAGACCAGATGGAACCTAAAGTCAGGAGCTGAGCTCCCAAGTTTATCATCATATCCTAAAAGAAAATCCAGGATCCAGATTGATAATACAGATTGATAAAGGGAAGGAGTACAGTATGGGTCAGAACTGGAAGAGAAATTAAAGAAATTTAAAATTTTCTTTAACCTTTCCTGTAGCCACCTACAGAAATGTTAAAGCACAAACCAAGAAATCAGTCTGTGTAGGTTTCTCTCTGAGCCAGAGTATCAGAACTAAGTATTTTTCTGGGAAAGCGTAGCTTTCCCTGCTGTATGTGGGTTCTGGTCCACAGTTGAAATACTATTGAATCGGTCATTGATATATTGGCTTTATGGGGCAAGAGTTCAATATAGGCCCTTTGGAAAGGAGTGTGGAGAAAACCATTTTTTTTTTTATAATACTATTGTTAAGTAAAGAGCTGGTCATAGTGGTGAGGGCTATAATCCTGAAGCAGGATGCTACAATAAATTTAAGGCCAGGTCTTGAGGAATTTAGTGAGACCTGTCTCAAAATAATAAAGAAAACGAGATTGGGTGGCTAGGTGTGGTGGAATAAGCCTTTAATCCCCGAAAGCAGGAGATGGGGTAGGCAGATCTCTGCGAATTTGAGGTTAGACAAGTCTACATAGTCAGTTTCAGGTCAGGTAGGGCTAAACAGTGAGGTCCTGCCTCAAAACTGGGCTAGAGGTTCTGAAGCTCAGTGACAGATAGTTACCCAAGTGTATGCAATATCCAAAGCTTCACTGGTTAGCCCTGAAAGAAAAAGTTAATAAATTAGAAAGACAAGAAATGGTAACATCCTTATGGTTCTAATATACTCTAGATATAGACCATGGGGACTAATTTCTCAGATTATAACAGGGTTCCATCACCTCAACCTCAAAGACATAGTGGACCAATTTTTTTTTCCAAGACAGGGTTTCTCTGTGTAGCCCTGGCTGTTCTGGCAGACACTTTTTTTTTTTTTTTTTTAAAGAAATTCTTTGGTGTGGGAAACTTCCCTGTGTTTTTCAGCATATCCCTGATCTCTCTTTAAGCATGCAGCAAAGAACTCCTTACCATCGTGACAACTATAAATGTCTCTAAACAACTAAATGTCCTCAGGGTGAAGAGTATACCCAGTTGAAATCAGTGAATTCTAGTGTTATGTAGCTGCTCAGTTATTAACTATAATCCTAGCCCTATAGAAGCAGAGAAATGGAGATTAATGAAGGTTTGGAGAGAGCCTGGGATACATAGTAAGCCCTAGAACATTCTATGCTACAGAATGAGATCCATCTCAAAGAAAGAAAGGAAGGAAGGAAGAAAAAGAGTATGTGACTTTCTTTCTTCCTGTTATCTATCTCCCTTTTCCCAGAAGCAGCCAAAATCTCTAGCTTCCTTAGCACACTGTTCTCATACTCTATTAATACTGTTTTTGAACTTATTTTTGAGTCTGCTTGTAAATTCTTTTGTCCACAAAACTAGGAACTTCCAAAAGGGACCCCTCCATTTTCCGATAACAAAAGAAAAAATAAAAATGATATTGCAAACAAGCCAACTTCTCTTTATTCTATCATAACTCTAAACACATACACAAAATACATTCTACCATTACCTTGTCCCTTTTTACGAGGTTTGTTCCAAATCTATTTCATTTTCCTTCATATTTCATTTACAGTCTAGCATTATCTTGGCTCTTTTTACAAGGTTTATTCACCACTGGCCCAAATCTTTTTTATTTCCTTTACCTTTCACTTTCCTTTTCGAGTGCTCCTCTCTCAGTGATGTCCTTCACTATATTCTCTTTACTTGAGCCCTACGTTGAAGTGCTATCTGACCAAGCCAGCTCAGTCAGTCAACAGGATCTCAAGCAAGGGAGTGAGGATTGAAAAAGAAGAAAAACAATTAGACAAAATTATGACCTAACTCCTGCCAGGACTGAGGCTGAAGCAGCTTTATGCCTCTCCAGTCTGCTTTTAAATCATTCTAGGTATATCCAGAAAACGTGGTCAGTTCCTAGATCAAAGACAAAGTAATCAAGCGAAGTAGTAAACAAGGAGATCACACAAGAAAGTAATCAAGCAGAGTAGTAAGCAAAAGGATCACACAAGGTAATAATTAAGTAAAACGGTAAGCAAAGAGATCACATAAGGTAGTAACTCAGCAAAGTAGTAAACAAAGCCCCATGGACACTGTTTCTAATATTCTTATCTGAGCCTACTTCCTTGTCCAAGCCCAGTGACAAATGCCAAATTCCTAGAAGTGGCACCAAAAGCTCTCAACAATATTGTTCAGATTTTCTGAACCACCTGAATGCAAGACTGTAATAGGTGTGGACTAGACTTCACAAAACACCTGCTGTGATTTCCACATTTTTATGTCCCAATACAATAAACTAGGCCAGAAATAAATGGATGGCTATAGAAATAGAAAGAGTTCATTAAGAAATTAAAAGGTTCTTCCAGGGTTAGAGGTACACTAGTAAGCTGGAACGGCAGACATCCAAATGGCTCAAGAGTTTTGATCCTTTAAATATCATTACATAGCTCCTGCCTTGTCCTGGAGATCTTGTAGGCTTTTCTCACACATGCTCTGCTCTGTGACAAATAATTCATGGTGAGAGGTGTTTCCAATGTTCCTGCCAACCGTCTTCTTTTAAATATTAATCTTGATGTCACTTTTTCCACACCTCTACTCCCCTGCCTCAAGACTGCTAATGGGGATTCAGGAACAGGTCTTAACAAAACTAAAACAGGCGCTTACAAGCTACTTTTACTAAAAAGCATTGACTCACTTGACCCACATAACAACTAGAAGCAGTATTAAAGACTGGCATCTCTGCCTTCATTTTGTGTTGGTCTGTCTCTTTAGTGAAAAGCAGAGGTAAGTCATTGCCTTAAACTTGCTGCCAACTTGGGTTCCAGGAAGTAAAGAAACTCAAGAGGGCAGATTCCCCTGGGTAAGTACAGTTAAGTTGAAAATGAGGCTACAATTGGCACGAAACAATCATCTTTTAGAAATTAGACTGATCTTATAGAGTTAGAGTGACAAGGTCTTTCAGATCATCTTCAAATCCAGTACAGAGGCAGTGGTCAACTAAGCCACATCTTTACCAGTACTACTCAGACGTACAATCTTGCCCTTTGTTTATGCCAAACTTTCTGTCAGTGCTCCAAAGGCCAATGTGCAATCTGTAGACCTCTCTATTTGTCCATCCTCCAAATGTAGCAACATTGAACAAATCTCTTTCTGCTTTCACCATTGCTCAACTCTTCAGTTGTCATTCTGGGATAAGTAGCTGAGCCTATTCTTCTGGGGCTGCTGGACCATAGGCTTTTATCTTAAAATATCTGATAACATAACTGCCTTAATTTAGAAAGTTATCATTATATAATTATCTATTTGAATAAAAAGTTGTGATTCTTGACCACACTCCACTCTTAGTCCTCTTAGGAGAAGAGTCTCAGTAAACAGTTGGTCTTGGCTCAGACTACGTTTCTGATTGAAATGCAAGGAGAGCTAGAAACTCATAAGGTGGAAGTCTAGGTTTACTTATAAGCCAGTAGAAGCATAATCTGCACTAAAGTGCACAGAATTAGTAAGAACCATATTCTGTCACTGAAAAGACCACTGTAATTTGACAGAGTAGAAACCAAGTCTGGTTCCAACCATAAAGTCAAATCTCACTGAAAGATCCATCCTCTTAAAATATATTTAATTTGACCAATAGCTCAGCAACATGCTGAATTTACAGAAAGCTGTTTTGGATGAAAAGTTGGTTTTATGAAAAGTCAGTGCTGGCAGTAGGCAACAGGCATGTTCTGTTATGGGCCACAGGCTAATTACACTTGGCTTACAGCACCTGTCTCTGCTTGTATACTGGCCGTGCCTGCTGATTCGCTCTGATGTGGAAGAACTTAGAAACTTCCATTCCCATTGTCACTAGAAGAAAAGGAGTTGCACAAACTAAAACTTAACTTTTCTAGGAGTCCGAGTATAAACTGCTATCCTGAAAACTGGAGAGAAGTAATCATGTTTAGCAAGAGTGCGCTGTGGGTAGTGCCGGGGTGATGATGCTGTTCACAGATCCACTATGGTGCAGAGCCACCTTTCATCCTTAAAATACAGTCAAATGTTGTTTGTAAAATGAAGTCTCTTATGACAGGGGACAATTTGAAAAACTTCTGTTTTACACAACATGGAGTAAATTAGGGAGGGGGACATACATCTGGTGGGAGTTCTGGAAACAAGCCTCTGGTGAGTAACTGCTAAGAACAGTCAAATGGGAATTGGTGAATAGCTAAAAGCTGCCTGTAGACTAACTTGAACATTTAAGGCTGATATCTTGACTTTTATGGAGGACCACATACTTCTATAGGCTTGTTTCCAGAACTCCCATCAGATGTATGGGGATTAGGCTGTCCCCCTCCGTAAGTTACTCCATGTTTTGTAAAACAGAAGTTTTTCAAATTGTCCAAGATACTCCATTTTACAAACAACATTTGACTCCATTTTAAGGATGAAAGATGGCTCTGTATCTTTGTGGATACATGAACAGTAGTACCATCAGCCTTGCAGTACCCACACAGCACAGACTAATAACTTATTCTTAAAACTAGGAAACATATCACTTTATAAATTCATTACAGTAAGACAGGAGTGTGGGAGCACATGGGCTTATTACAATCACACCAGGAAAACAAGGCACGAGGAATTATTGGACATAACACACTGAGAAAAGGCTACAACTCCCTCACTTGCACCCCATAAAGACAAGGACATTTAACACCCCAACGGTAACTATTCTATTAACCTACCATCTGAGCATCGAATGTATGTGTTAAGGAGCAAATAGGCAGAGAACTTCCAACTGTCACAGGACCTTCAGTTTCCTTTGGTTCCTGCTATTGACATAACCTCCTCGAGTGCTGTCTGTACATCCATCCTGACCTGCTGTCCACCCTGTTGCTATTTGCTCATCTTGAACCAATCTTTCCATTCAACTCTACAATATCCACATGCTTGGACAATCCTTCAACAACTGAACTAAATTTTGATGCTCTTGTCATACCTGTGATCTGACAATGCTCCCTCTAAGAGCCAAAGACTATCAAAACCCAATCTCTTTGGGGATACAGGTCAGGATTGTCTAAAACTCTCCCCAAACATTACAGAATATTGCTTTTGTCCTTGGTTGCCCCCAAGAGATTAAAAGTAAATCCCCACTTATGAAGACGGCATGTACTTTAGACACAGGGCTCGGAGACTCAGGAGGTGACAGTGGTTTGGTTCACTACTAGCCATCACTGGTTTTACAAGTTGCAAAATGGTTCCCAGAGTACAACTGGTTTGTTCTCTTCTATCTGATAACTGAGGGAACGAACTGAGGGGTTAAGGCTTGGCAGCACGCATATTCATGCTGAGCCACATGGCAAGCCCAAATATAATTTTTTATTTTATTTTATTTTATTTTATTTATTTTTTAAGGGTTCAAAGAATTTTTTTTTAATTTATTTTTATTTTTTTGATACTTTATTTACATTTCCAATGTTTCCCCCTTTCTAGGTCTCCTCTTTGGAAACCACCTATCCCCTCCCCCTACCCCACCTTTATGAGGGAATTCCACCTCCCACCCACCCGCCCACTCACTCCCATATTCCCACCTTGACATTCCCCTTTACTGGGGCCTCTCCTCCCCCTGATGGCCAACAAGGCCCTCCTCTGCCACATATGTGGTCCAAACCATGGGTCCCTCCATGTGTATTCTTTGGGTGGTGGTCCAGCCTCCAGGAGGACTGGGGGGGGGGGATCAGGCCAGTTAACACTGTTGCTCCCTCCATGGGGCTGCAGACTCCCTCAGCTCCTTCAGTCCCTTCTCCAACTCCTCCATCTGGGACCTCACTCTCAGTCCAGCGGTTACTGTAAAGTGAAACTTGGGTATTCCGAACTTTTAGGCTAATATCCACTTATCAGTGAGTAGATACCATGTTCGTTCTTTTGTGACTGAGTTACCTCACTCAGGATGATATTTCAAGTTCCATCCATTTGCCTGAAAATTTCATTAAATCATTGTTTTTAATAGCTAAGTAGTACTCCATTGTGTAAATGTACCACATTTTCTGTAT
>CM052722.1:18847716-18886283 GCA_028551405.1 Uromys caudimaculatus | reverse complement strand
AATATTTTGGTTTCACCATCTATGGTAATTGAGAGTTTTGCTAGGTATAGTAGCCTGGGTTGGCAGTTGTGTTCTCTTAGGGTCTGTATGAGTTCTGCCCAGGATCTTCTGGCTTTCTTAGTCTCTGGTGAGAAGTCAGGTGTAATTCTGATAGGTCTGCCTTTATATGTTACTTGACCTTTTTCCCTTACCACTCTTAATATTCTTTCCTTGTTTTGTGTATTTGGTGTTTTTACTATAATGTGACGGGATGAATTTCTTTTCTGGTCCAATCTGTTTGGAGTTCTGTAAGCTTCTTGTATATTTATGTTCATCTCTTTCTTTAGGTTAGTGAAGTTTTCTTCTATAATTTTGTTGAAGATATTTAGTAGTCCCTTAAGTTGGGAATCTTCACTCTCTTCTATACCTATTATCCTTAGGTTCTGTCTTCTCGTTGTGTCCTGGATTTCATGGATGTTTTGGGTTAGAAGCTTTTTGCATTTTGTATTTTCTTTTACTGTTGTGTCGATGTTATCTATGGTGTCTTCTGCTCCTGAGATTCTCTCTTCTATCTGTTGTATTCTGTTCGTGATGGTTACATCAATGACTCCTGATCTCTTTCCAAGGTTTTCTAACTCCAGGGTTGTCTCCCTTTGTGATTTCTTTATTGTTCCTATTTCTATTTTTAGCTCCTGGATAGTTTTGTGCATTTCTTTTGTCCATTTGATTGTGTTTTCCTGTTATTCCACCTCTTTGATTGAGTTTTCCTGTAATTGTTTAATGGATTTTTGTGTTTCGTCTTTAAGGGCTTCTAGTTTATCTCTGTTCTCTTGTATTTCTTTAAGGGTGTTATTCATTTCTTTCTTAAAGTCTTCTATCATCATCATGAGAAATGATTTTAAATCAGAGTCTTGCTTTTCTGGTGTGTTGGGGTATCCAGGGCTTGCTGTGGTGGGAGAGCTGGCTTCTGATGATGCCAAGTAGCCTTGGTTTCTGTTCCTTATGTTCCTA
The DNA here is from genome assembly GCA_028551405.1 of Uromys caudimaculatus. Classification (NCBI taxonomy): domain Eukaryota; kingdom Metazoa; phylum Chordata; class Mammalia; order Rodentia; family Muridae; genus Uromys; species Uromys caudimaculatus. The sequence continues at coordinate 18,885,293 of CM052722.1, read as the reverse complement.
CCCTTGCCTTTTGCCATCTTTTTAATTCTGATGTTAGCTGGTCTTACTTACTCTGTCTGGCTGTGATTTGCCCTTCCTGCATGCCTCTGTGTCAATACTCCTTGAAGACCAGCTCTCTATCAGAGGTACTTGGGCCTCGAGAGCCGTGGCATGGGGTCAGCTCTGGGGTGCAGACAGAAACCAGAAGGATCCTGTCCCCAGCTGTCCCTTGGCTCCTATGTCCTGATAGCTCTGCAAGGGTCCCTCTTGATCCAGTGAGCTTGAACAGAAGCAGTGGCCCTGCTTGTGCTCAAAGGTGTGTCAGCACTCCTGGGATACCAGCTCTCCCCTGGAGCCCTGTGGCCCAGGCTGAGGTCCCCAGGCACAGATGGAAACTGGAAAGTTCCTGTCCCCGGCTTTACCTCAGTCCCTGTGACCCGAGGGTTTCAGGCGGGTCCTGGTGGGCAGTGGTGCTTGGCCTAACCCCACTCACAGGTTTTCCACGCTCCTGGGAGGGTAGCCTTCTCCTGGCGCTCCTTGGCTATGGACCCCTGGTGGCCCAGGCAGAGGTCTCCACCCACAGATAGAAACCGGAAGGTTCAGAGGTTTCCTGTCCCTGAGTTTTCCTCAGGCCCTGTATCCCGCCGGTTCTGGGCAGGTCTTGGTGAGTGGTGGTGCTCGCCCTAACCCCACTCATGACTTTTCCACGCTCCTGGGAGGTTAGCTTTCTCATGGTGCTCCTTGGCTATGGACCCCTGGTGGCCTCGGCAGAGGTCTCCGTAATTTTTTGTTATTGTTGATTTTTATGACTCTGTGGGATCCAAGACTCCATTCAGGATCAGTCATTGCAGTGCACTGTCCCTTTAGTTTAGTCATTTTTAATCTGGAATGTTTCGTTTCCCACCAATCTTATATTATGAACACTGACATTTGGACAGGAGGTTTTTTTTTTTTTTTTTTTTTTTTTTTTTTTTTTTTTTTTTTAAGTATTGTGAGTAATGTCTAGAGTCTCCTGTTTTCTAGGTAAAGCGCTCTACCATTGAGTTACATCCCCAGGCCTGCAGGCCTGGCACTAACAATTTGGAAAACCGTTAGCTTTTTTTTTTGGTAACCTATCCCTCTTGGTTGCCTGATGTTCTGTTATAGTTAGAATTTGTGGCAAGAGAACTTCATAAGTGCTGTTTTTGACCTTGCTAGTATATCCTGTCCGAAGGCCCAGCACCTAAAGCTGGGGTTGACTCACAGGTGCTTTGACTACATGTCAAGCATCAATCAGCCTCTAGCTTCACCTCCACTTTGCTGTTGTTTCTAAATTTCCTTTCTCACCTGACACTATCATCATCCACACAGACCCTTCACCTCAGGCGTCTGTAACTTCTCCTTCTCCTTGCACTCTGCCAAGATGTCCTACTGAGAATCCTCTCAGAAGCAGCTCCTAAATCAGGCATTTCCTATTTCAGTAATTCATCAGCCTTCAAAGAAACATGTACTCCTAGGTATCATCTCTCTTCTAGGCCATTTTCTATGCTCTTCCTAGATTTCATAACCCCCTCACATACAAACACACACAAACACACACACCCCTAAATCTGATGGGATCATTCATTATCCTAATCAGTACTTATTATTTATCTATTCATCTTGATTTCTATATAGATGATAAGCATCCAGAATCTATACAATACCATGAAAAATATCTCTGTAATGTGATCCTGATCCACTTCCTTATCCTCTCGTGCTCCCTGCTTTTCCTCTAAATTCATGCCAGAATGAATTAGCAGTCCCTCAAATATTTCAACGTTGTTGTCAACTATACACACTCATTCTTGTTATTTCCATAACTTGGGATTCCCCTCCTGACTTACCCCAGTCACATTTGCATTCATCCTTTCCAAACTTGTATAAGTTTCAATCAAGAGTTTTCTAATCCCTTCTTCACGACGAGTTGCCCTATGCTCAGGCCTGTACACTCCCCAGTTCTCATGACTTTCCTCCTCGATGCTGTGCCCCTAGCTGGTCTGTGGTATAAAGGAGAATGGCTTGCTGAAATAAATCAACAAAGACTAAATAGGAGGATAATGTACACATTCATTGCCATGCAAAAAGGGGGAACACCCATGGAGACAGGGGGAACAAAAGTGACCCATCCACTGAACATTACCCACAGACTTATATAGTACATTTTCTATGGCAAGGGGGAGAGCAGGGGATTGAGACAATTTTGAAGATGTAGAAATGATTATTAGAAGAATGGATAGAACTGGAAACACTCTCTGGTAGTGTAATGAACCCAAGGGACAGACATTACCTTGTAATGGAAGCTGGACATCCACTCAGTTCCCCAATCTTTCAATCTTCTAAGCTAGATAATGGGACTCGGGAGGGAGCTGGATGACAATTACGTTCCCTTGGCAGCTTTACAGTCAGATCTTAAAGCAGATGAGGAGGAAATTCTGTGGGGGAAGATTTCATTTCCTCTAGGTAAGAGTAGCAAGACTGCTATCAAGTCATTTTCCTTGTCTTTAGATTAAGTTGCTCAAAATGCTAACAAAATAAAACAAAAATTCCACCATATTTTGGAGTCATTGTTTTCTAAGCTCCCAAATAGTATTTAATGTGTGTGTGTACGTGGGGGGGGGGTGTGAGTAAGTGAAAAATAATGCAGCTAACAGTCGGCCTCTACAGTTTTGTGAAGAGATATGACACTGATAAAAAGCTATGCAAATCACTGTTTGATGGATATATTTTTGACACACAAACTGCAGCAATATATGGAGCCTCAACTTCATGGCAGTCTTCATTTCTAAAATTACTTAATTCACAATTAGTGGGCTTGAGAACGTGGAGTAATTCAAGAAGAGTCAAGTGATTTTCCTTTTCACACGCATGCATATTTCCTAGTCGTAGAACAGAGCACATTTGGGTTGGCCTCTTGGTTGCATTGTAATAAGCACAGCTAAGACTCAGAGGAATGGGGAAAATGTTTTACCTGCAGCTGGTAAAGAGCAATGTAGACAAGGTAACTTAAAGTGGCGTTCTCCTGCACCAGCGATGGCCAAGAGGCTTCTATTAAGGAAATTTGCACATATTCAACTTAGAAAGACTGGTCATCAAGTGAAATAACACACTCAGTTCAAGGTGATACATCTCATGTCAAAAGCTGTAAACTCAAGACCTCAGGATGAAGAATTTAATATTACAATGGACAATATTACCCTAAAAGACTGAATCTGTGACCCAAGATTTGTGCTAATTCCTTATGGCCTTTCAAAAGGCCTCTGTTGAAGCAAACCACTACAAAATCATGTAATAATTACAAAGGACCTTCCTAAGAACATAAGAGGGTGCTCCTAAAAATGCCTGCCTAGCAAATAATAGTTTGCTAAACAAGTTCATCCTAAGGGTAAGAATCAGTTGTTTTTGAGTACTCTTCTCTTGCCAGTAGGATGCTTGTTCTTAAACTATATATATCTTGCCAAGTTGGACTAAATTTAGTTCCTTTCCTGAGCAAAACATACAAATTTATCCAGAAAGGTAAAAGAACAATATCTACCTTCCAAGAACTAACTCTATAGGAAGATGCTGATTAAGCTAATGAGCAAAGGACTTCTGAGAACAAGGTGTAATTATATCTTATTTTAGTGAGGGAGAGAGGGAGAGAGAGAGAGAGAACATGTGTGCTATAGATAGAAGTCAGAGAATAATTTTTTGAAATCCAGTGTTCTCCTCCCTTGTCAGTCTCAGGAATTGAACTCAGATTGGGAGGTTGACAGCAGCAGATGCCTTTGCCTGCTGAGATATCTCATTAGGTCCAACTTGTAACAATTTGTAATTATAATTATAATTTTTTTTTTTTTACAAAAATCTCTTAGTCATCATTGGTTATATGATGATGTACAATGACCGCACTTGAACTGGGCTAGAGAGATGGCTCAGCTGCTAAGAACTGCTCTTCCAGAGGACCCAAGTTCTAGGTTCAGCTTCCAGTAGCCACGCAGAATGACTCACAACTGCCCGTGACTTCAGTTCCGGGGATTCAATGCTCACTTCTGGTTTCCATGATCATACAAATATAGTTTTCCCTGTTTCTTTGAGTCTTCATTTCTGAAGGCTCCCATGTCATGTAATGCTTATAATAAATAAATGTGAATACTTATCTTCTATTGTTCTTTTTATCATGTATCAGGAGTATTATAAAATCTACCCAATAAAACTGTGGTTCGGAGTCAAGTAGCATTAATATCACTTGTTGGCAACTCAATTTGAGACCTTTACTTCAGATTTATGGTTTCAGATTGTACATTTCAACATCATTGATGGGAAATGTGTGTAGTTTATATGTTAATTAAAAAAAGTACTATTTTGAAATATTTTCTATGCTCCAGACCTATCATCTTTTGAATTAAGTATTTTGGAATCTCTCTCTCTCTCTCTCTCTCTCTCTCTCTCTCTCCCTCTCCCTCTCCCTCTCCCTCTCCCTCTCCCTCTCCCTCTCCCTCTCCCTCTCCCTCTCCCTCTCTCTCTCTCCCCCTCCCTCCCTCCCTCCCCTGTGTGTGTGTGTGTGTGTGTGTGTGTGTGTAGTTATTTTAACAGCTGTCAGCTCATGGAGTGACTTGATTTTGGATTACATTGACGGAGTGCTTTATATGAACAAAATGAACCTCTAAAGACAGGATCTAGAAGGAAAAAAATAAAATTAAGAAAATGATTAAAAATCTTTGTGTCTATAAAAAGCAAGCTATGTTCTTTCCCCAAGCAGAGAGCAGTCTGTGCCCTATCCCCAAATCACTCCATTTTACAAAATGGCAGGTTATCCTGAGCTACTCCATTTTAAGTACAAATGCTAAGGTAGAATCACTTGGGGATTTATGTGGGCAAGTAGATGTTACCAGATGTTGGCCACAGACAGCCTCTTGCAAAGAAAAATGTCCCACTGTTCCATACTGTTACACTGTATGACGCTGTAAGGCACAAACTATTTAATAACTTGTCCTTTTCTTACATTTATATTTATGTTTATTGTATTTATGTGTGTGTGTTTTCCAGTAGTATGCTTATATTACATCATGAAATATGTAATATGTCAGCAGTCAGTTCATCATGTGGGTTCAGGGCATTGAACTCTGGTCCACAGGCTCGGCAGGAAGAGTAGTTTTCCACTAAGCCATCTCACTGACTGTCTAAGCAATTTATTCTTGTTAGTTAAAAAAAACCACCTATGAATTTATCCAATTAAGTTGGGACTAAATGGACACATGAACTTTTCCAAAACATGTCAGAGAAACCAGGATATGAATATGCTACCCTCTTGCCTAAGAGATGAAAGGAGAGGCACCCAAGACTGACGTAGACGTACACACTGACAGTAAATTAGCTGAGTTTTGGGTGTACATGCCAGATAACAAACTTCTTGCTCTGTCCTTGGGCCTCACATTGGCATGATTCCCCTGTTTGAGGTGGCCCAATTTCAAACCATAAGTAGTCAAGACCCTCCCCTTGAGAGCTCTGTACCTTGAAAGCTTCCTGCCTCTATATGGGGTATGCTAGTCCCTGTCTGACACCTGTGATGGCTTCCCATTTGTGCAGCTCTTTACCTTTGCTCTGGGTCAGGCCTCTTTAAAAGCCTGTGACTGTTGCCCCATCATCCTTTTTGTTTGTTTCTGGCTGTCTGCAGATCCTCATGTGCCATGGCATGTGGGACCTGAGTGATTCTGGCTGGAGAGAAGCCCACAGATGAGTGCAGCTTTCAACAGCTTATCAGAGAAGCTTCTTTGTGGACAGCACTTAACACAGAAACTCCCAACTGGCCAAAGTGCAGAGAGTATGTGTCTGCAGAGTGTTCAGCTATGAATGAGATGTCTATATCACATGCGTACCCCAAGGCTCGAGGCAAATCAAAGATGAAGGCACAGAAAGGCTGTAAGAACCAAACATTGGGGAGGACTGGGCTAAAACAGTGTCTTCTGTAAGTGATAAGGCTGCTGAACTCGTAAACTCAAGCAATTTCATGTTGTCTGCACAAGAATAAGCCAGTCAACAGTACACCTTGGCTGGGGGATGGGCACGTGAGCCCTGACCGCTGGCTGAGGAGCTGATGATTGTTGGTAGTTGTTAAGGGAGAGTCTGTTTTCTTTATGGGTGTAGTCCCTGATAGGTTGCCAAGGCTTCAGCAGGTTGTCCCACACCTATATATAAATGGGGCAGCACTAATCGAACTCAATGGATTATGAAAGGGAGGCAGAAATATGGAGGGAAATGGGGGGATCCAGGAGGAGTTGAGGGCTGAATATTACTGAAATGCATTGTATGTACATGTGATATCAGATAATACCTGAAACCAATAACAGTTTCACCATTTGCTCTACACCAAACTACGTGTGGTCCCCAGTAATTGCCCATCTATTCCCTCCTTTGCAACAGAGTTTCATGTACCCCATGCTAGTCTCTAGTCTCAAAAGCACTGTGTGGCCAAGGCTGACCTGGAACTTCTGATCTTCCTGCCTCGACTTTCTGAGTAATGAGATTACAGGCCTTCATCACCATGCTTGATTTTATGCGATGTTGGGAAGCTAATTTTGTGCATGTTGGCAGGCACTTTAAACTGACCTACATTTTTTTAGCCTCACAATTGCCCCCCTTTAAAATTTAAAATAGTCACAGAAGAGAATGGGGCATTGTCATTGGTGAGCTTCTGATTCAGCCACACCCTATTGGTGCCTGCTGCCTCTTCAGGGGTTTTGACACTCATTTACCAACATATAGTAGAGAGCCCAATTATAAGAATTCTCTCCCTACCTGAACAATTTCTCTGCCACTGGTACCTGACATAATGGGAAAGAAATGGCCTCAATTCCCAGAGCTTGATCTTTAACTATCAGATTCTTGGAACTAATCATTGGGATATGAATGATAATTAGGATGATATCTTTTTCCTCCTCCAGATTAACCATGGAGTTGCAAGGGAAGATAAAACCATGATACTTATTAAAACCTGCCTTCTCATTTTCTAGACTTTCTGAAAAATGAACCAGGATTCTGCTTTGAGGTGGGTCAAGCAAAACTCTGCCCTTCTTAGCCAGGGAGTTAGGGATCCAGGGCACAACTCCTCCATGTAACCATCAGAGATCCCAACAATCCCTAAAGGTAGGTAAGTAGGTGTGTGTGTATGCATGTATGTGTGTGTGTGTTTCTGTATATATGCACCCCAGTTGTATATATGAAACTCTCAACATATAATTACATACATACATACATACATACATATATATGTGTGTTCATGTGCACCTCTATCATACATTCAGGCACACACAACAGAATCCACCCACTGCCTCACCTTCACATGTGTGTATTTACTGCTTCAGATTTTATACCTGTAAAATGTAGATAAAACACACACTCTATATTGCTATGAAGATGAAACAGAGTGAAATAATGCAAAAGGAAAATATATAATGATTTAAAATACTATACTAAAGGGGTGCAGTAGCAGAGGTAAACTATGATTATTTTTATAGATATATGAGATTTATGTCTTAGTGTTCTATTGCTGTGAAGAGACACCATGACCATGGCAACTCTTATAAAGGAAAACATTTAATTAGGGCTGGCTCACAGTTTCAGAGGTTTAGTCCATTATAATCATGGTGAGTAGCACATGGTGACACTCAGGCAGACATGGCACTGGAGAAGTAGCTGACAGTCTTTCATCTGTATCCAAAAGCAGCAGGAAGAGACAGACACTGGGCCTAGTTTGGGCTTTTGAAACTTCAAAGGCCCATCCCAAATAACACACTTCCTTCAATAAGGCCACACCTACAGGGCCATACCTCCTAATCCCTCTCAAGTACTGCCACTCCCTGATGACCAAGCATTCAAATATATAAGCCTATGGGGACCACTCTTAGTCACACCACCACAATATATTTGCTACTTTTTCCTCTTAATGTTTTAATCTATAGTGTTGAGATTGGAATGTGTGTCTCATCTTTGCCCCAAGAGGAGATACGAATTTCTGAAGTGTCAAGAAGAGTTTAAGATTATTAATTAGAAGGCTTTCTGGTAAACAACACAAAGCACTGTCCTCTTCTTTTAAGGTTAATCCATTTCCTCCATCACCAGGACAGAAAAGCCACCTGTGCCAGAGACTTAGAAAATAGTATAAAGGTTCTCTAAACACTCAGGCCCGCAGGTTTAGATCTCCTTGTCTATTTCCACTTTCACCCTGTGAGTGTTTTCCTCCTCAGTGCCCACTTGGTCATTGTCCATTCTTCCAAGTGGCTCATGTTGTTCTGTAATAAGATCTACCTGTCTTCTATTTTATGCTCTATCTCATCTGAAGCCAACAGGTACTGGGAGAATACTGGAGAGCCAAGGGGAGAGTAGAGTATAATTTTAATAACAATATTAAGTCATAAGGGAGTTAAGAGATTTGCCTGACTGAAAACAAGAAAAGCAATCTTGTTTGTGATATTCTCTGAACATTTATCCCTGGGGAAGGAGTAAAGCTAAACTCAATGGTCATGTGCACCTTGGTTCATTGTTATTTTAACATTTTCTTCTGTGTGTGTGTGTGTGTGTGTGTGTGTGTGTGTGTGTATAAACTGGAGAACAACCTTGGATGTTGCTCTATCTACTCAGTCCCCCATTTTAACATTCTTATGTAAATATCCTTCCCCCACAAAAGAGACAGTTTATTTAGCCAGATATTAATGACCATGGCCCACGAACAGTGATTCTGGTTGCCCTGGAAGACGTTGCACTCACTGTAGAAGTGGTTACATGGAACTTTATCATTTATGGAAAAAAAAAAGAGAGTCATAGGTCAAGGCACTTACCCAATATATTGGTTGGGTTCACAGGTAGATAACCTACAGAAAAGGGAGAAAACTACAAAGGATGCCAGATGCTATCAGATGACATTCTTAGCTTTTGGGTGCGTGCAAACTAGTGGTCTACTAAGACTACATTTTAACAGTTTAGAGCAGTGGTTCTCAACTTTTGAAATGCTGTGACCCTTTAGTACAGTTCTTCATGTTGTGGTGACCTCCAACCATAAAATTAGTTTGTTGCCACTTCATAACTGTAATTTTGCAAGTTATGAATCATAATGTAAATATCTGATATTCAGGATATCTTGACATGTAACATCCCCCTAAAGGGCTTGGGATCCACAGGCTGACAAACACTGGTTTAGATAGTCATAAGAATGTTAAGTCAGTGACATCATGAATTACCTTTAATGGGAAAAAAACATCCTACGATAGTTTGGTTCTGATCTGCAGCATTTTGACACTCTGTAATCTTGAAGTTCAGTCATCTGGCCTTGGATAATCTTTAGCATAGGTGCAGCTTGTCTTCTTTCCTGGACATTTTGTTTATACTTACTTGGAATATCTCTATAAAAATGGATGCTCTCTTATTTTTTATTTATATATTATTTCCTCTTTTTCTACCCTATAGGTCCTCTGCATAATCTATCTATCTATCTATCTATCTATCTATCTATCTATCTATCTATCTATCTATCTATTATATATATATTATATATTATATATATTATATATATACATATGTATATAATGGTTTCCAATTTAGTGGGATTTTTTGGGAATGCTAGAGTGTATGAATGAGTGGGTCTCTCTTGGGCTCTTTTCCTTCTATTGGTTTGTTTTGTCCAACTTTGATGTGATAGTTTTTGTTTTATTATATTATATTATATTATATTATATTATATTATATTATATTATAGTCCCATAGAAGCCTATTTATTTTCCAATGAGAGACAGAAAGGGATGGGTACAGATGAAACTTGTGGACTTGGAGAAGTAGAGGACTGGGAAACCATAATCAGGATATTTTATATGAGAGAAAATCTTATTTTAATAAAAGAGAAAATGGATGTTGTTTCTACATATGGTATCATCACAGTGAATTTGTCACTCTGTACTGGGATTCTTGGCTCTCGGCTGGTACAAACCAGTCTCAATCTTGAGCAGTTCATTTTCTATATCCGTTTAGTTTTTTTCCCTTCTATCCTCTCTCAGATGTTACAAGAGATTTTTTTTTTCTGAAAGCATCTTTCAGGTGACATTAACAAACCAGTGTGAAATATTTTCCAAATTCCAAAGAATAAAAATATACTGTTATTAGTGATAAAAATAATATTCTTGGTAGTAAGGCTGGATATACTATAATCCTAGCACTTGGTAGACAGAAGCATGAAGATTAGGGGTTCAAGTTCATTTTTGGGTACATAGCAAGAGTTCAAGGCCTACCTAGGTGTCATATCTGGGGTTCATATTGCTGTGATGAGCACCATGACCAAAATCAACTTGAAGAGGAAGGGATTTATTTTGGCTTACAGTTTGTAGTCCATCCTTCAGGGAAGTCAGGGCAGGAACTCGATGCAGGAGCCTGGAGACAGGAACTGATAAAGATGCCATGGAAGAACACTGTTTGCTGGCTTATTGTTCTGCCTGTTCTCTTATAGAACCCAGAGTTAACATCACAGTGGTGGTACCACCCACAATGGCCTGGGCCTTCCCCTATCAATCATCAATCAGGAAAATGTTCCATAGGCTTGCCCACAGACCAATCTGGTGGGGGCATTTTTTCAATTGAGGTTTCATCTTCCAAAATAACTATAGCTTGTGTCAAATTAGCATAAAACTAGCCAGCACACTGGGCTAACAAGAGCTTGCCTCCCCAAATAAATAAGACTACAAATAAAGGAAGTATCTTTTTGATGTTACAAGATGATATTGTTATCTACAAAGTTCATGCTGGAGAGCCATGCAATCAAGCTATGAAATATAATGCAAAAATAATCTCTTAAGGTTTTAAGTACGAAATTTGAGTTTGGACTGAGTTCAAATCTATCTTGGGTAGAGGGATGAACATGTCTGAGTCTTGTGCTTAGAAGAGTTTAATGAGGCAGGTCTAGAGTCATTTTATGTCTATTGCTGCTTCAATGCAGTCACATGGCCATACCTAACTCCAAAGCTAGCTGAGAAATGCCCTGTGGCTAAGTGCCCAGGATGAAGGGGACCAGAGTTTATTTAACAGCTATGCCAAGAAAATGTGATCTTCTGTCTTTCCCATTCTAGAGGCCTATTCACTGACAACTAATTACAAAATCAAGACAGACAGGAAACTTAACAGCCAATGCAAAACTCTTAGTGAGTTAATACATGGGGCTTACTAAAGTAGGAAAGAAAGAGTTTGAAATGAAAGGCGTTTTAAGTTCATCCTGAATTGGGTAAGAAAACTAAATGTAAAGATACCTGGTTCATGAGTCTTGCAACTAAATCAGATTTTACTGTGACTGGTCACTCAGAGACCTGTCACATTACACTGTCTAGGAACATTGATTGTACCTTGGCTACTAAGAAATGCTTCACTATGAAATAATCGCTTCGGGTCGCTGCTGAAATGTGTGTGCATTTGTGCACATAGGAAGCCACTCGGGCGGAGGCGATTTAATGTGATTGTAATTGCATGACTAAGCCAAGGGGCGGGGAATCACAAGACTCAGGAAAGACTGGCTTGTGTAGGAGTAGACTTGTGTAATTAAACCAAGGAAGTAGTTACCTAGGCCTAAGAACAATCTGTCCAACACTTTGTGGGTAGATGTAGACGCAGACTTTTTTTTTCCTTCAGAAGGGTCTAGCAAAGCAGGGCAATAAATATATCAAGCCAATGGAGTGAGGGAAAGGGAAGAATTGTTTTTTTTTTTTTCTTTGCCTCACGAGTAGGAGACCCATCAGATTTCTAAAACTGTAAGCTGTGTAAGATGGAGCAAGACAGGAAATCTCAAGACTTGTACAGAAATAAAAGAATAGGACTCTGACAGTCATTTTGTTTCTTCTTGTAGTGTCATCTCCTGGTGCCTTCTTACTGAAGGGTGCCTGAAGAGAGTTAAGCAGTCCACCTTTCCTGAAAGATAAAGCACAAAATGGCAACATCTGCCATCACTCCCCTTTCAGAAAACGATTGTTTGTCAGAGTACACCAACCTGATACCTTTTGCTCCTTTTCCTTTTTTTTCTTGGCTGTGCTAAATGAGTAAAATACATCAAACCTCATTAAGAAGTAGCACCTTTACACCCAAACATCCATCACAAAAATAATGGGAGCTTGTTTGAGAAAGATGTTTCAAGGCTGGGAGGGTATTTCAGTTAGAGCACATACCCCAAATTCTAGCTCTTGAGAGGGGGAAGCAAGAGGTCAGAAGTTCAAGGTGATCCTCAGTCTCCACACCAAGTTGGAACCAAACCTGGGCCACATGATGCCCTGTCTTAAAAATACAATTAAAAGGTTATATTCTGGAACATAAATTTTTAACTTGCCATAAAAAAATAAAATGAGTCCATCTGGATTAAGCAGTTTACACTACTTCTGGAAGTTATTTTTTAAAGAATCAATTGATGAAAAATATTTTCGAGAAAATTATCTCCCAGACTCTATGGAAGAAAAGAGAGGGTCTGTTTCTACATTAACTAAAGTTCAGATGGTGGAAAGCGTGAAGATTATATGGGCACAAAGCTCTGGGGTTTGTTTGCTTGCTCATTTGTTTGTAGTTCTTGTTGGCTTGCTGGTATTGTGTGTGTATGTGTGTGGGGGGGCGTTGTTTTGTTTTCCTGAGACAGAGTCTCACTATGTAGTTCTGGCTGGCTTGGAACTATGTAGACCAGGCTGACTTTGACCTCATAGATATGCCTGCCTTTGCCTACCAAGTGTGCATATTGTGTGTGTGTGTGTGTGTGTGTGTGTGTGTGTGTGAACATGGGCTAGAATTTACACTTTTCCAATTTATCATCAACCTGTCACCATTTTACCAATTTTGGGCAAGGCACTCAGTGTGGGCCTGTGTGCTGGAGGCTTTCCACAGGGATCTCTGGCCCAGCCAAGTGCGAGGGTCCAGGCAAAGGGGGGAGAATGCGAGCAGGGACAGGAGTCACCTCCACCTCAGTCCCCGCAGTTGCCGCCTCGGATGCTTCAAGACACTGCACTCACCGCCCCGGGGTGAGCCCACAAGAGGCTGACTAGTAAGGAAACTATATTTGGTACAACAGCTGCAATTGGAGTTACTACCTGATTTAGTTTTCCATAGTCACCTGTCATTCTCCATGATCCATCTGTCTTCTGCACTGGCCGGATAGGAGAGTTAAAGGGAGATGTGGTGTTTCAGGAGAGCAGACCTCTTCCCAAGCAGCAGTGTTACAGCTCTTATGATAGAAGCTCTCAGATGACGGAGTAGTTCTCACATCTTTATTCCTTCTGGATAGGATCTCTCATATACAGTTTGGGATGGTCTAATATACAGTTTTGGATGGGTCAGGATCTGAGAAAAGATACTTCCCATTGGCTTAGTCTGAGAGTTTAGGGATACCTTATCTGCATGTGGGAGGGCTTGGTGTGCTGCTCCTACGTGACAGACCTCTCTACAAGGGGCTGTGGGGGTTGTAGCTACTTGACAGGAGCCAAGAGTCCCCCAGGAGCATTGGCAAAATGCCTTCCGGTCCCTTGCAGGACTAGCCCCCACTGAGTCGCCCGAGGTTAAGCCTGTGCTCAACCAGGGGCCAGGCTGCCTGTCACAGTCCACCGCCCCACAACTCAGAAGGAAATGTATGAACTCTTAATACAGCATTTAGTAGACATGCTTCTTTTCTCTTTGTTTCTGTCCTACTTAAACACCAAGGAATAGGAACAAATGGGAAATAATTGTAGAGATAGTATTTCATTTAACAGGGTGAAATGAAAACTCTTGATTTCCAGGGTTTTGAATGCATGTCCTTGCCAGCTGTGAACAATTAAGTACCTTATTTATATATTCAATGTTTCTGTAAGACACATTTGCTGGTCCTGTGTTGGTGACACATTAGAAATAAATTATTACACTTACTTAAGGGATAGTTTTATAAGAAAGTCCATACACATTTATATAGGCTAGCATAAAAAATGTAAGATATAAGGGCATAATTATTTAATAACTTAGAGAAGGAATAAAATCTCTTTAAAGGTAGAAATTTGTAGTGTATTTTGGTTTTAATATGAAATGTCCCCATAGGCCTTGCATTGATTGGCCCTCAATTTCTGACACAATTTTGAGATATGATATAAACTTTAGGATGTAGAGGTAAGCTGAATCTATGTCATTAGGGTATTAGCTATCTTTGTGTCACCAAGACCAAATATCTGGCAAAAACCAACCGGGGGTTGATGTGTTTTAGTTTGGAACGTGGTTTCAGAAAAAGTTTACTTCAGACAGATTGACTTCTTATACTATGTGTACAGGTAGGGTAGTGGGTTGATAAGGCAGCTACCATCTTGGATATGGCCAGTAGCCATGGCATAAGGGGAAAATGTCTGTGGAACCTTGGCGATGCAATTAACTACTTAGCTTGAAAATGGCACCAGATTGTTCACCTCCATCTCATTGGCCAAAATGGAATATGGGTCACCCAAAAACAAGGTCTAACATGATCCCTGGAAGTGGAAGACTAGAAATAGCTGCTCAACAGTCCAGTGAATAATATAGCCATATTATGTAATCTTTAATCTTGGGCTTCTTCCTCTAAATAATGAAGCTAGCAACATTACAGAAACTGTTAGATGAGGCAATGTATATAAAGTATTTACTGGGATCCCTGACAATAGTTAGCTCTCCGTCAGTGATTGGTGCTAATATTCGATGGTATTACAGGAGTAGTGACAGTGACATGAGGAAGACAAACGAGTTGTTAGCTGCCCCACCCCTTTTGCCCCACCCCTTTTTACAATGATGTGTAGGATGAGCTAACTATAATACAGAGAACTGAGTGGTATTTGCTTTGGGATTATGTTTCATTTGTAGGTAATTCCACAGTCTTTGTTTCTAGGTCTTCTGTCACATTTGGAAGACATTGAGGTTTGAACCCGGAAGGTGCAGGGGATATAAGTTGCAATAGATGAGGACATTAAAAACAGTAAGCCTCTTTCTCCACATCCTCGCCAGCATCTGCTGTCACCTGAGTTTTTGATCTTAGCCATTCTGACTGGTGTGAGGTGGAATCTCAGGGTTGTTTTGATTTGCATTTCCCTGACAACTAAGGATGTTGAACATTTCTTTAGGCCCTTCTCAGCCATTCAAGATTCTTCAGCTGTGAATTCTCTGTTTAGCTCACTATTCCATTTTTTAATTGGGTTATTTGGTTTTTTTGGAGGCTAACTTCTTGAGTCCTTTATATATTTTGGGTATTAGCCCTCTGTCAGATGTAGGGTTAATGAAAATTTTTTTTTCTCAATTTATAGGTTGCCAATTTGTCCTATTGATGGTGTCTTTTGCTTTACAGAAGCTTTTCAGCTTCATGAGATCCCACCCAACTATTGAACTGAAGTCGGGGACCCCATGGTTGAATTAGTGGAAGGTCCGAAGAAGTTGAAGAGGAGAGCGACGCCATTGGAAGACCAGCAGTTGCAACTTAGTCCCAGAGACTGAACAACCAACCAGGAGCATACACAGGTCAGTCCGAAGCCCCTGGTGCAAATATAGCAGAGGTCTGCCTGGTCAGACCTTCGTGGGAGAAGATGCACTTAATCCTCAAGAGACTTGAGACCAGAGGGAAGGAGGAGGCCTGGTGGAAGGGGAGCACCTTCTTGGAGGCAATAGGAAGGGTATGGGATGAGGATCTGTGGGAAGAAGGGACTGAGAGGGGGACAGCAATGGGAATGTAAATAAATAAAATAACAAACATTGGAAAAAACAAAACAAAACAAAACAAAACAGTAAGCCTTAAATACGACCAGTACAGGTAATGGTAGTAAGAAAACATATTGGTTTGGCAACGCTATAACCCTCCCCCACAACTCATGAACATGTCCATTAGAATTTCAATAGTTTGTTTAATGCTTGGCTCCAAGGTAGGAACTTTTTTTTTTTTTTTTAACACAGTGTCTCATGTATCCTAGGCTGGCCTTGATTTCTCTGTGTAACTAAGGATGGCCCCAAGTTTCTGATATTCCTGCCTTCACTTCCAGAGTGCTGAGATGACTGGTGTGCATGAGCAGACCCTGAATATGAAGGGCTGGAGACTGAACCTAGGGCTTCATGCACACGAATCCAGCACAGTACCAACTGAGATACTCCCCCAGTCTCTTGGTAGAGTTTTTTTTTTTTTTCATTTAAAATGCTTTATTATAATTTTTGAGATCATAATATAATTATACCATTTCCTGCTTCCCTTTCCTCCCTCAAGGCCCTCCCATTTACTACTCCTTTGCCCTCCTTCAAATTCATGACTTATTTTTCTTTTATTTTTGTTTTACACACACACACACACACACACACACACACACACACACACACACACACAGAGAGAGAGAGAGAGAGAGAGAGAGACAGAGACAGAGACAGAGACAGAGACAGAGAGACAGAGAGACAGAGACAGAGAGAGACAGAGAGAGACAGAGAGAGACAGAGAAAGACACACTTTCAAGATTGACCATAGGACATTGGATAACCTAATTAGTGTGCTCTTCCCTGGGGAAGAGTATTTCTCCTGCTCTCAGGAATCCTTAGCTGCCTATAGAAAGGTAAAACCTCATGAGAGTCTCCCCTTCCAAATTAGGGTGTCCATTGGTGTTATCCTTGCTTGTTTGGATTTTGAGACAGGGTGCCACAATGGCTTTAAACTCACAGCAATTCTCCTGCTTTTAGGTTCCACAAATACAAGCCACCATATCCAGCTAGAAATGGGTGCTTTAATGTATTGAAAGTCATCCTGGGCTCTTGCTTGCTTCCCAGAACTGACTTGCAGACTCCACAGTTATAAGGACCTGACTGCTACTTTGATTATTTTCAAAGAAAATCATTATTAGTGATTCGTGCAGTTCCTGCTTCAGAAATACAGACAAAAGAGCAGAGAGAGCAATTAGAGATGGCTTTGCCTGTCAGAAGGAGTCTACAACTGTAGCTTTCACATTCCCAGCAGCAGGAGCATGGAGGACACATTTAAGGACGGCACTGCTTATAAATTGCAGTCATTTTTTGTCATGTTCACTCCTGAGATGAACAGCGAAGAAAAGCACACCCACAGCATTTGCTAAATAAGGGCCCTGGAAATTATCACGCGAACTCATCCATCTTCTTGTTCTGACTGCCATGTGAGAGGCTCCTTGCTAATCCAGCAAACATTTGTTTTACATCATGCGGCCAATGCCGTGGAGTTCATAAAGCAGCATGGTAAAGATTTCTCAGTCACTTTAACATCTTTTTAAAATAGTGAATATATTACTGTACAATTTATCTCCTTAATTGTAAAATTATTAAAAATAAAATGAATTTTTAAAAATCACATCGAAAAAGGGAGTGGCAAAATAGAATATGAGAAGCAATTCATCTGTTGTTGAAGAGAAGATCTGGTTGGCCCTCCCCATGTCCTTCAACATGGGAACACATGGCTCCAGCAGACCCTCTAGACTGAATGTTATTTAGTGTACATTGGTGTAGTTTTCAAAGGCAGTTTCTATATTCTGGAGACTAACTCCCTGTTCCCCCTACCCTCTATAACAACAAATCAACATTTAATTATAGCACAAACTAGTTTTAATTTCTGTGTCCACTAGCTCCCAGGATTTGCAGATATTTGGAAATATGACAATGATAAAAAAGATTTTCCTTCCTCCTACCTCAAGGTAAGGGTTTACTTCTGGTGATGAATTTATTTCACAGTTTTCAGCTCTCAGAGAAACCCAGTCTGTGGATTGTGTTTGTGTGTTTATTTGAAGGAAGAAGGTTTGGTGGGCAAAAGTGGACCAGCATTAGGATAGAATTATCCACACAAATGTCAAATTTCAAGAATGTTCCAGGCTAGAGATATAACTCCATTCACAGAAAAGCTTGGGTAGCATTCATAAAACCCTGGGTTTGATTCCTCAGAACCACATAAGTGTGCTGGTGCATCCAGGTCATTCTACCACATGGACAATGAAAGCAAGATGAACAGAAGCTAAAGTTCATTTTCTGCTAAGTAGTGAGTTTGAAACCAGCCTGGATTAGAACACCTGTCTAAAACATTACAAATATAATACTGTAATTTAACAGTGTTCTTTTGAGCAGTGTAGTTTTATCAATGCTCTTTTGAGCAGTCTAGGTTTTCTTAAAGTACTACTTTTTCCAACATAAGATTTTTATTGATTCTTTGGGAATTTTACATCATGTGCAGCACACACCAATCACACTTATTTCCCAGTCCTTTCATGTGCACCCATCCTCCCCCCAAAAAAACAAGTCCAATTTGTGTTATCTTTATACTCACTGGAGCATGATCAACTTCTCAGTGGCCTGCCCCTTAGACAGAACTGAGTGGTTCCCCTTCCATATCCCTGCTAGAAGCCATCAATTGTGGAAAGCTAAGAGTTCTTGTCAGTGTCTCCTTGTTTAAGCTGCTACTTTGGGGTGAAGTGGGGGTTGGGGTGAAGGTAAGTGTTGTCACTGAAGCCTTCCATGTCCCTCTATCTCAACTATGTGTTTAGAATCATTGATATCACTGCTAATGTAGCTTCTTGCTCTTTACAGTCACTGGGAGC
The DNA here is from genome assembly GCA_028551405.1 of Uromys caudimaculatus. NCBI lineage: Eukaryota > Metazoa > Chordata > Mammalia > Rodentia > Muridae > Uromys > Uromys caudimaculatus. The sequence continues at coordinate 18,866,748 of CM052722.1, read as the reverse complement.
ATGGAACATGGGATTCCATATAGTTTCTGGTGACAGTACAGACCACCAAAATGACTGCAGGCTGCAGTGAGCCCATGAACTCAGACAGGCCCTCAGAGGCTGCATAGACCTTGGACATTATCATGGCCTCAGGTGACAGTGCAGGGTACTCACATCAGTATGGCCCTCAATGACAGAATGGCTTCAGGCTAAAGCATAGACCACAGGCACCTCACCAATTGGCCTTCAGAGGTAAAATGGGTAACAGACATCAACACAGACCCCACTGAGGTAGGACCATGGTCCCAAGCATGGCTCTCAGTGGCAGCCTGGATCCAGGCATGTCTGAGGGTGATCAAAAGACACCCTTGATCTGTACAAGATAACTTTGGGCCCTCATATCCATGAGGATGTCATATGATAGGTGAGGTAAAAAGCCAGTCAACAGCACTAAGAGATGAAGTCATTCCTTTAGCATAGAATATATGAATGAGACTTCCTACTTGTCCCTGAGCGTTCATGTGATCTTCTATAGCAGTGTTTCTCAACCTGTTACAGGTCACAACCCCTTTGGGGGTTGGATATTTAGATATCCTGCATATGATATATTTACATTATGATTCATAACGCTGGGAATTACAGTTATGAAGTAGCAATGAAATAATTTTATAGATGGGGTCACTATAACATAAAGAACTGTATTAAAGGCTCACAGCATTAGGAAGGTTGAAAACAATTTCTCTATAGTCTCTTCCTTTTGCATGTCTGCTCTGGAACCCCTTCCTGAAAACACGTCACTTTCTTTTCATCCCAGAAATTACTTTTCTACCCTTGCTGTTATGGAATTAAAAATATAATACATGGATTAATATTATAAGAAAACAATGAAGCAATAAAGAAGTTTTAGAATTTTTGAAAAATCACAGGGTCTAGAAATTTAAAACCTAAATCTTGCACAACCTGAGGACAATGACCCTTATTTATATATTTACATGAAATCCTCTATAAACACTTATCTGTCTATATCTATGTGTGTATGTATGTATGTCTCTAGATAAGTAGATAGTATATATAGTGACTTATAATTAAAAACATAAAAAATTGCAGTCATATATTAGCAGAAAAATAAATCATAAAAGGCAGAAGCTCTAAATATGTAAGTCACAACATTTTTTATTTATAATCAACAAATATAATATTTACTGTGAGCAAAATATAAGCAGGACCATTATACATTATTATTTTGTAGAGGCAAAATTTCTTTAACACTAAAATAGTAAACCCCAAATTCTTTATTCAGAGTACCCTAAACAACACAATGTATTGGGTAATGATTTAAACAATTCTACCAAAAATTAATTTGCTATAAAAAATAATTGCTATTGTACAATGTTTACAAACCATAGGCCAATAACATACTTTAACATGGAGACTGTGTGAGATATGTCCATTGCTGGGGACCTGCCCAGAATCACAAGTACTGACATGGATCACAGAGTCGGACGAAGGCCAAAGACTGATGATCTGTGACCTTGTAACTCTCTCTTACTGTTCTGAGGGCCAAAAGCTGATGACCTCTGGAAACTTAACTCTTAATGTTCTGTGCTGATAAGTGCTTGTTTCTTACTCTGTAGCTCTTACTATTTGTGCTTTAATAAGCACTGGTTTCTTTTCCTTTCTAACCCAAGGACTTCTCACTGGCCAAGTGAGAGGCTGAGAACTCATTAACTCTTCATGAGCCAGAGAGAAAAGAAAGGAATAGAATTAAAATCTTTTACACAGGCAATATGCACAAACACATATACATTCATACAGATACACATTCCAGTCAGGCCAGATCACCTGTCTTTTCAGCTCCACAAGTGTTCATGTATACGTATATACATGCACATATACTTATACATGTATTTATAGATAAACATATACATATATACATTTGGAAGGATGGGGTAGAGCCCCCTGCCCAAGCCACACCATACATTTGTTCAATGAGTGGGGGCAAGCCCCAGATGTCACTACTTTATTTCTTTTCTCTGGCCTTTTTATATTTTCTTAGACAAAAGTTCTTTAGAAAATTACCTCATAGATAAAATGTTACACAAAAGGGGAGTTACAGAAGGATGCTGATAGTTAAGTTCAAAGCAGTGTTTCATTCTACAAGCTCATTATAAGTTCAAAGCAACAGTTTCACATGGCCTAGCTTTATCATAGTTTATGCCTGTGACTTTAACCTTGGACCTGACCTAGAATGAATTTTTTTTCTTAGTCACAAATTTGTCCCAAGACTATTTCTCTTTTTAGTGTAATTGTGAAAGCTCATTGTATTTTTTATCATGTATCCTTTACTTACTATTCTATGAGGAGAAGGCAAATTCTATTCTTGATTCTAACTTTATTACATCTTTCTAGCAAAACAACTAAAATCATCTCATAAAGCTTTCTTCTTAAAATTATTTGATTCAATTCAGGAATTCTATAAAGTCATTAATTCATATAAACAGCATTGATTTATGAAAGTTCATCTTCACGTTGATCTTTAGGAGATCTGCCGAGTAGGGTGGGCTAAAGCCCAGGAGTCATTATGCTAAGTAACAGTGACAGGAAAAGGCATATCAGTAGTAAGAAGCAATCCTGGGATACAGTCTCTTGGGACCTTGCCTCTCAGAGCTCACACACTGCAGGCCATGCAAAACTGGTGGGCCATCTCCAGGTAAGTCCCTTGCATGCCTTTAGTCTTTCCTAAATAGCTCCTGACAACCCGATGAGACACATGGTTGTAATCTCACCACTCAGGAGGCAGAAGCAGGAGGATCACTAATGAGTTTGAGACCAGACAATTTTACTTAACAAGATCTATTCCCAAGGCAGGGAAATATTAACTTGGTATCCATAGATTTTGAGTCTGTGGGTAGAAAGCAAGGGGTCTATGGGATTGGGAAGGAAAAAAATTGTACCCTTATTTTTTATCAGATTTTTGATATTTGGCATTTCTTTACATAGTGCATGTCATCTGCATGCAGTTATTAAGGGGTGTTTTGTTGGATGGTTTGGGTTTTAGTTTCTTGCGACTGTTTCTTGTAGCCTAGGCTGGCCCCAAATTCTTGATCTTTTGCCTCTACCTCCCAAGTGCTGGAATTACAAGTATATTCCATCAGATCAAGTTACATACAGCTTTGTTTGTTTACTCTGGTTTGCTGATGTTGGAGAGCAACCCTAGGGACTCGTACATGCTAGGCCAGTACCATACCACTACATAACATTTCCAGCTCTGAATCCAATTTTATCAGTATCTGAAATATTGGCAACCAATGGAAATTATAGATTTATTTTTTCCAAATTAGTTGTTGCAGATACTTCAAAATTATATTTATTCTAATCAGTTCTTCAGAAATATGACTTCTGCTAGGCCTTGTTCACTTTGCTTACAGTGGTTTAATTAAAAAGCATATATACCATACAACTTAATTTTATTTATCATAAGTAGGTTGTTGTAAATGCATATATCTTTTTTATTCATTCATTTAAGCTCTTACTCTGAGGAGGATTCAAAAGGCTTTGTCAAACCACTAGTGTACTCCCTGGGACAGAAAACGGTTACATGTTAGCGCCAAGATATAATGTAGATGTTTTGGATAGGAGTTAAGAGCTTAACCCAACATGGTATATAACTGTCTAGTGATATAACTTGATATGAGTGCAGAGTTCAAGAACTTGTTATGAGTACAGGTTTTAAAAACAGAAGGAGAATAAGATTACTTGGCTCTTAAATTATCTACTTCTTTCTGGTCACAAAAGCAATCCAAATGATCCAGAATACCTGCTAAAAGTATGAAGAGTAATTAGTGAAAAGATTGAACAAGCTCTATGCTTCACTTTGTATACTGCACCCTAGTTATGTCTGTTTCACTTATTTTATGAGTGTGTTCTGAATGTTTTATTTCAGGCATGACAGGGCTGTTAGCATCTTACCCAAAGCAACTGTGATTATTTTCAAGAGACCATCACATGATCTTCTCTGTTGACTTTCCCTCATAAGCGGAAGTGGGGAGGGTCATTAGACCCTCAACTGAAATTCCAGCCACTGTCTTCTGACACCCCCTCCCAGTTGTACATATTTCTGCCTTAGCTGCTTACAGTTTCAGGGTATTAAAAATTATTCAGTATGGAGGAGTCAGCAAAAGAAAAGCACCATCTATGGAATTTGGGGAGGCTGCCACTCATACTGTGGTGAGGTTTTGGTGATGCCAGTCCTTGGGAGTCACCCGCATGCTTGTGAGTAAACCTTCACATGTGCCCCTAATGTCGGCTCCATAAATTCATTGGTTCATCAAGGTGAACTTGAGTGGAATTGTTATTTTTGTTCTTTGTTGGTGTCTTATCTGGGTATGAATAGAGTTTAGTTCATGTCTCCTCAGAAAAATTTCATGCAGCAATGAGCACTGCTTTTACCATTCTTATCTAAAATTCTTTATTTCTTTATTTCTTTTTTAAACTTTTTATTGATGTGAATTTCACATTATTCAATTAACCCCATTCATCTCCCCTTCCCCTCATACCCTCCCTCTACCCTTGCAACCTCCCCACAACAGAGAAAAATCTGTAATGTGTCATAGTATGTCACACAGTATTCCCTTTTGTCCACCCTTCTTTGCTTGCAAATGTTCATTGCAATGACCCGGCTTGGTACAAGGCCTCTGGCTTCTGCTACACTATCACTACAGGAACCTCACTGTGACTCCTCTCAGATATCCTATTGGTGCCCTGTCTCATGAAGTTCCTGTAGTTTTGGATCTGCAGGACCAGCCTCTTCATGTATCCCAGCAATTCATTAATTGGGGTAGGCCAATTCAAATCCCTATATCTGGGCTTGAGAGGTATCAAAGACTGTCAGCCTGCTGGCTTTCCCACTCTCATGGCCTCAGGTCTGGCTCGCCAAGAAACCTACAACCGGGGACATCTCTACCATGCTTACCAGGCAACATTCAGGGTCTACTCTCCTGAGTGTTGCAGCAGGTGAGAGACATGGCCAGTTTTCCCACTCTCATGACCCTGGAGCCAGCTCTCCCACCTGCCATTGATGGTGTGGAACAAGAGAGGAGAGAAGGGCATTCTCCCTTGTCAGCACCACAGCCCAACAGAAAAGAGGCAGGGCTAGCTAGCTCTCCTGTGCTCATGTCCTTGGGACAGCTCACATGCAACCCACACATCCAGGGCCAGTTCTACTGTGCTACCCAGGTGAGTTGCAGGGCCTGCTCTCCTGAGTGCTGCAGCAGGTGAGGAGCAGGGCCATCTCTCCTGCTGTCATGGTGGCATGAGGCAAGGGTCAGGAGAGTATCTCTCCTTCTCCCATGCTGCCACACAGCAGACAAGAGGCTTCCCCATGTTAACGCTTGGGGCCAGCTCACCTTACTGCAGCAGGTGATAGGCAGGGTCAGCTCTCTTTCTCTCTTGACCCCCATTTGGGTCAGTTCTCCCACCAGCTGATGGTGGTGAGGGCAAACAGGAAGGGAGGAGTTCTCTTCTTCATCAATGCTATTGGACAGCAGATGAGAGGCAGAGCTGCATCTGCTGAGGTCAGCTGTAGGGCCCGTTCTCCCAAGTTCTGTAGCAGGAAAGAGGCAGGGCCAGCTCTCCTGACTGCTGTAGGTGACAAGAGATGAGCAGGACACTCTCCCTTGCCCATGTCACCACATGGCAGACAAGTGGTGAGGCCAGCTCCCCCATGCTCACATCCATGGGGGCCAGATCGCCTGCGCCCCCACCACCAGGGTCAGCTCTACTGTGCTGTCCAGGTGAGGTGTTGGGCCCATTTTTGCAAGTGCTGCAGCTGGTGAGGGTCAGGGCCAACTCTCCCACTCTCATGGCCACAAGAGTCATGTCTCCCATCTGCCACAGATGGTGAAGGGTGACAGGGGAGGAGGGTATCTCTTCCTTGTCCATGCCACCTCACAGGAGACAAGTGGTACAGCCAGGTTGCCCAGACTCATGTCTGGGGGGGTCACTCACCTGCAACTCCAGCAATGTGCAGGGGTCCACTCTCCTGCTCCCATGTACTCCAGCTGGCTAGGGGCAGGGTCAGCTCTAGTGCTCTCACAGCCCCAGGACCAGCTGTCCCAGGATGCAGAGGTGAGGGGTGGAGTCAGTTCTGCACAGCCATGTGCCTGGGTGGAAGCCCTGATCAGGGACGTCTGCCTGACTTTGGTGGTAACAGACCCTTTGCTGCTGCAGAGCCACAGACCTAGACATGGCCCCAGTGGCAGCATAGGCCATGACCCTATCATGGTCCCGGGTGGCATCACTAGCTACTCACATCAGGCTGTTCCTCATTACCATTGAGTCTCCAGTTCTGCCTCTCTTCATTGTTCCCATGTCCTTCTGTTTCTCTTTCTCTTCCATTTCTCCACCACTTACTTGCTCCTCTTCATGGTGCCTGAGGTCTCTGAGTGTCTGGAGTCATCTCAGGAATGGTCTCTGGAATGCTTTTTCCTGCTCCTGTATAATGACACCAGGCAGGGGCCATCTCAGGCATGATCTGCCTCCCTCCCAGGCCTGTGCAGCACCTGATTGGTGGTCATCTCAGGATAGCTCCCTATCTGGGCTCTGTGACACTGGTCTAGTGGTCTTCTCAGGCTTGCTCCTCACCCAGCCCCTTGTGAAGATCTGGTTGTCTGTCTCAGGCTCAATAAAGTCTGGGGCCTGTGGTCCCAGGCAGGGTTCTTCTAGTCTCTTGTTTGCTCCCCATCCTGGAAGTTAATCTGGGCCAGCCTGGTGCCAGAACTGGTGGTCATCTTAGGCTCACTTTTTCCAGGGAACATTAGGCTACTAATCATTCAGATGTTCATAGGTCATTCAGATGTTTGTAGGTCAGAATACTGAATGTAGACATAGACTCTCTCCTCTCTGTGCACATGTGGCACAGCAACCTCACTGGAAAGCCTCTGGGGACAGTATCATTTGTTTCTTAATGAAGATCACAAGAAGGAACCCAACTTGTTGAGTTATAGGAAAATGGCCCCAAGTTGTGCTAATATTATATATCATAAAAAGTTGCTTATTGTATCATTCTATTGTCATAGATCACTTTTCCAGTATCATTCTTTATCTCTTGAAGCATTTTAAACCTAATTTTATCCTGCTTAAGGCTGCAAGGAATATTTGACTCCATTTTATGCAAGTATAATATACATAGTATAACATCATTTGTATGTATACTTAGAACTTACTTAAATTTGTATGAAATGATCATATTTGTATAAAGGAAAAATTGGTTGTAGAAAGTGTTTTGACCTAAGTGTTTGGCTCTCTTTGTAGATGTATTCTTTGTATGTATGCCGAGACTCTCTTTGCATGTAGACTCTAGAAGCCCCTTTGTATGTATATCATAGAAGTTGTGTTTGACCTCTTCCTGTCATTTTGTTGCCCCTCTACCCAATGAAGGGTTGCCATAAGTCTGCCTCCCAACAGCACAGATTAGTTTGCTTGGATTTTCATACTTTACAGAGATAAAGTCATAAAGTATTGCATTTGGATCTGGCTTCTTTCATTCAACACTGTATTTGCCAGATTTCTATTACTGGAAAATTTTAAACTCAAAAGTTCAGACTGTGTTTATCTTTTTTTGAGGCTTAGTGTATGGTATGAGGAGAAGAACAAAAATATTTCTTTTAGAAAAATTGAATCTCAGGGGACCTAACAATCCAGCCTTCATAGTTTAGACAAGACTATTTTTTCCCTTGTTCTGTGTTTTCTTTTTCTTAGAAATTGAGCTCTGGTTATAACTCTGTTTCCTGTAAAGAGTTCAAGTTGAATACAGTAAGGCTGTGGATTTTGGTGTGTTGGAAACCTTGCAGAGAAATTGTATCTGAACTCCTAAAAGTAATTATACTCAGAAGTTACTCTTTACTATCATTTAGAGACAGCCAGAGCATCATCTATACATTTAAAGCAACCCAAAATGTGTTGAATAGATCACTTGTTTACTGTTCATTTTGACTCGTCTTTCCATGTTGCATGCTTTAAAATGCAGAACAGTACAGTCAGCATGGTCTGCCTTGTGGGAATAAGGCTGACCTGGGAATAAAAGATGGGTTTCTGTTTTCTGTCCTGACAGTAGGCTTATACAGCTGTGTCGCCTTGATTCTTTGAGCTTCTGTTGCTCTCCTCTCTCAAGCCCCCTCTGGGGATCAAAATGGAGTAATATATGAGAAAGGCTTGACAAACTCTACTGTGATATGCAATTGCCACCCCCCACATTACTGGGCTTTTTCTTTCTAGTCTCTGTCTCTGGTTTTTGTCTGGTTTTGATGCTGGGAATTAAACATGGGGCAAATCTTCTACACTGGGCTCCATCTCTAGCCTCATTCTTCCTAACTGCTATAGATTGGATTCCTTCTGTCTGCCAGCTGCTACTTCCCCAGGACTCTCTTTCTTCTTGATTGGTCATTTCCCTGTCCCACAGGTCTTTTCAGCTCTAGCTCAGCACCAAAATTTCCATGACAATCCTCCTGCACTTGCGTCCATCTGCTTCCCTCTCTTCTTTGGACTCTTGTTGTTCTCCAGGTCCATGTTATATTACTTTGCTTGGTATTTCCAGTTTGTTTTCTCTTCCCTAATAGGTTATATATGCCATGAAAAAAAAAAAGAAGTGTGGGTTTCAGGAGGAAATCCACTACCTTAAAAATGGCATGAAGGGTATGCCATTGATAATATCGATTGCTTATTTTTTTTTTCAAACCAGGACAAACTTCAGTGGCATCCTCATAAAAGCTCTAATTCTTAGAAAGTGCCAGTTCCCGCATTATAACTCCTATTACCAACATGCAGTCAGTTAACTTGCCAATCTCATCAGTACATGCTTTCACAAGCTAGTGTGACCCGGTTACTCAAATGAACATTCTCAGTTTCTCTCTGATTCTTTAAAGAATCTTATCTTTCATTGGGTAAAAAGTCATCTTGTTACTTTCCAATATCTTAAAAGAAGGTTGAATTTGAACAAGTTTAAAGAAATAAGTTTGGAGCTAGAGAGATGGCTCAGAAGTTAACGGCACTTCTGGCTCTTAGAGAGGACTGGAGTTCACTCACATAGAGGCTTAAAACTACCTCTAACTCCAGTTCCAGAGGACTCAGTGCGCTCATCTGACCTATGTGGACTCCTGCACACATGAGGTACACATAAACTCACATAATCTCAAAGGCATGTACATAACTTTTTAACTAAAAAAAGAACTATTTAAAAACCAAGTTTATAAGAACAGATATTAGAAGTCAGTTTCTCACTCCAAAGTGTTCAGAGAACATCTGTGAAGCATAACAAACTCTATAAAACAATGCATCTATACCATGTGTAGTTTGATGTCATCTAAGTTTTTCAAAATAATAATAGTATTGAGGCTAGGAAGATAGCTCACTGGGTATGACCTGAGTTTGAATTCATAGCATCCATGGCTCTATACGCCTGTATAACCCCAGCATTGGAGAGGAGGCAAAACCACACAAATCCCAAGAGTTTTCTGGCCATCCAAGATGACTGATAATGTCAAGCTTCTACTTTAGGTTCACTGAGAGACCCTGTATCAAAACAGTAAGGTAGAAAATGATCGAGGATGGCATCCCATATCCTGCTCTGGCCTCTACATATTAACATGTATGTACCATACATATAAATAATGTACCACCCCTCATACACACTCATACACACACACACACACACACACACACACACACACATACACACAAACATTAAAAAGAGCTAGTCTTCTCATCTCAGAGCTATGCGGTTTTGCTTCTGTGTATACAGTGTCCCCACAAGAATAATTTGTCACTAACCTATTAAAAAACTTCGAGTAGAAAGTTCCCAATTGGTGATTTGTGTGAATAGGCTCTATAAAATTGGCAGGAATGTCTACCAAACAGTCCATGGGCTGGATATGGTAAAGGGTAGCTATGAATGCAGGCTAACACAAAATCATTCAAATATGATGAGATTGTTTTGTGATTTTTTTTTAACTTCTTAAAAAATTTTAAATCCTATTATTTATGTATGTGTATGTATGTGTAAATGAGTATCATGGATATTTTGTGGTGTATGTGCTAAGTTCAGACAAAAGGACAGCATTGGGTATCCTGCCGTATCACTGTGCCTTATTCTTTTAAGACAAGTCTGGAGTTAGTCTGGTAGCCAGCAAGCCAATGATTCTATCTCTTCAGTGCTAGAATCACAAGCATACACATTGCCGATTTTACACAGGTTCTTCATATGGGTGATGGTATCAGAACTCAGGTCCTCATAGTTGTGTGGCAAGTGCTCTTACCCACTAAGATACCGGCCAACCCCTTACCCCTTTTGTAACATGATTGTGTGATCCTCAAGTGTGAGCTTTGTACATAGCAATGTGTCATAGTGCCAAAAGATTGAACATACCCTGCATGTAGGTCAATGTAAGCTGTAGAGTGCCGCTGTAGGAGGAGTGTCAGGATACCAGTTCATAAAAAGAAAGGTACTCAACATCATAAAAAGAAAAAAAACACCTTACACATCACATCAGCGAAAAACTGTGTATGAAAATCTCAGCAAAGTGCTTACATTTTACAGTCATCATCTGGATCACAGCAAATGTTCTCTTACAAAACTGCATGGAAGGTGATTTTCAAACAATCCTTGACTGTATTGGGAAGCTATGTTAGTGAAGTCAAAAGGTTGTCAAAACCTCAGCTAGGATTCACTCATGATGCCATGAATTGAGACCGTCTTGTGTAGCCAGCTTTTGGGAAGTTTATTGTTTCTAGGCCACAGAGATGACTTAGAAGAACTCTACAAAAGCATAGGCATCAATAACCATATTAAGGAATGCTTGACCCTTACCAGTAGCTAGCCAGATCCTTGTCCTTCATTTCCTAACCTGGGCTATAATAGGGGCTGACCTGTAAGCTAAGCATTTAATTTGTTTATTTTCCACAGTTGAAAATGAATGCATTGGTAAGAGGAATTTATCTCAGTGGTTCCCTGACCAAGAGAAGACATTTCCTATGATTAGAGAAACTGAGAGGTTAACTAAGTGAACACAGCCTTCTTTGTTTTCTTTGGTGTTTTATTTTGAGACAAGTTCTCATGTATCCTTGGTTGGCTCCAACTCTCTGTGTAGCTAAGGCTGGCCTTGAACTCCTCACAGTTCTGCCTCCATTCCTCAAGTGCAGAGAAGATAACCATGTACCCCTGCAGCTCCTTTCTTTATTTTCTTTTCAACCGTTTCCTGGCTAAGGATCAGCGGTAGTTCAGACACTGGTCTGATTTTGGATCTCCTAGCCATTCTCTCCTGCCATTGGAATTTGATGGGAGTAGAGCACTACATTTGGATACCTGTGTTTTACTTTGCACACTCACACCCTCCCGAGAGCACTGCTGTGGTTTTGATATAGTTCAAATGTGCCCCCCCCCACCCAAGGCGCATGTGTTGAGAAGCTGGCTCCTCACTGTGCTGGTGTTAGGAGGCGATGGGACCTGTAAGAGGCAGGGCCTAGTGGAAGGTGATTAAGTCATCATTTGGGTGGGGTGATTGATGTATTTCTTTTGGAAGATCTGTTAGCTCCTGGGAATAAGTTGTTAAAGGGGGGGGGGGAGCCTAGCCCTTTGGATCTTTCTGCCTTCCCCCTTTATTTTGTGATCTTGTTGGCATACCTTCCTGACATAGTGGTACCATCCCCCACAAGGCTTTCACCAGAAATGAGACAAAAAGGAACAGCTGAACTTGGCTTTCAGTTTCCAAAACTTTAAGCTGAATAAACCTCTACTCTTAATAAACTTTCCAACCTCAGATATTTGTCCTAGCTGTGTATGCCAATCCAGCTTTCTCTGTAATGAGGTTTTTGGTTTGTTTGTTTTTGTATCTGCCTTATTCCTGGTTCTTTTGCCAGTGTTGGGGATTGGATTTAAGCCCTGGTGCATGTTAGAGCAAGTGTTCTTCCACTAAGCTGTATCTCTTGCCTTCTGTGATTCTTTGCAATTGGTTTTGATCTTGGATGTGATTAAAGGCTTATGACCAGTTGCTAGCCCAATACTAGCCAGCATGCATCCACTCACCTAGCAGTTGCTGTGTGGGAAGTTGGGTGATGCTTTCCCTGCATTTGGTAAGCTACAACTAATGGCTGTGGTGCTCAGGGGAAGCTTGGCATCCCCATAAGGACATTTTCATGTTATTTCTTTTATTCTTTAGAGTTTTTCCTTTTGGTCCATAAAATGATGATTTCTTTCTGACTTGAAACCAAGTCTTATAATGAGTGTGGGACTCTATGTTAGTCAATATTGATTGTATACTTTCTTGAGCATATAAGATACAGAGGCCTCCAAATTTTTATTCTCAAAGTTGCGATATGATTTTGACATGAAGACAACTACATTGTGAGGGTGCAAATGACAATGAATCAATTCAACTACATACAGATTCTTCTTAGTAATTATGAATGTGATGAGGCATTTTCTTACACTGCCCTGACTTGTGCATACCTTATGCTATTCAGTTTCTGTGCAATTTCTTCTCCATGCAAGTGTCTTGACTTATTGACTAACTGCTCCTTTAAAAAAATAAAAAGCATTGCAGAAGTGATAGGGTAAAAATTCCGAGACTAGAGAATAAAAGACTATAGCTCTCATCTTGGGGATTATGTTGTGTTGGATTTTGTCACTTCAGAAAAAGGGATATGTTCAAGTCCTGACTTATAGTGCCTCAGGATATGACTGTGTTTGGAGAGGTAATTAGTTAAGATGAAATCATATTCAAAACTCCTCAACAAAATACTAGCAAACTGAGTTCGATAGCACATTTAAAAGATCCTGTGGTTCCATCTATGAAAATCAATAACATAATATACCTCATGGTCAGAATGAAGCATGGAATCATGTGATCATCAATTTCCACTAAAAAGTATTTGATGAGATGTAATGCCCTTTCACAGTAAAAGCGTTCAATGAGATAGGCATAGAAATCACTACACATCACGGAGAAATATGAAAAGCTCCCAGCTGAGGTTTGAGCTTTTCATTCTTGTACCAGGAGAAGACAAAGATACCTACTCTTGCTACTTGTAGTCAGCATAGTAGTTAGGAAGACTCAGCCAGACCAATTATTCAAGAAGAAGAAGAAAAACATTGAAATTGTAAAGGAAGAAGTAAAATGATTTACATTCATACTAATGTAAATACTAATAATGTATGGAGAAACATTTAAAACTCACACACACACACACACACACAGAGAGAGAGAGAGAGAGAGAGAGAGAGAGAGAGAGAGAGAGTTAGAAACCTAATCAAGCACTTCAGTAAAGTTGCAGGGTATAAAAGAAACACGTAAATGTCAGTTCATGTCTGCATACTAATCAATTAATGACCTGAATTGGAGACTAGGAGGAAAAATCCATTTAACAGTAGCATCAAAATCAATAACCCATGAAGGAGTGGATGGGGAATGTGTACTCTGCCCAAAGCATAGCTGTACTCTCGTGAATACCCCTGAGCCGGAACCACGCATCTACAGGGCTCTTGATTTCTTTACTCACAGTAACTAGTCTAATACATGTTTGTTGAGTCCAGACTACTAAAACTTTAGACAGCTGGCTTTGGGACGACAGTTAAGAGATCACCATAGCACTAGTGTTCTGAGTGAAACATTTAAATGTAACTATAGAGAAGAAGGTCCATGTCTTTCAGTTCTCCTTGCTGTTTTATACTTCTGGAGGTGTAGAAAACTTCATTGTCTAAAGTGGTTTTTAATGTATATAAACATGGTTGCTTTTATAGTGATGAGAGTGGTGGAATCAGATATCAGACTAAAACATGTAGAGGATTTAAGAGGATCAAGTCAATGCCTGAGGGACCAAAACATTACAAATTCTGAGTGATTTGAAAAACATTGGCTTTGTATGCTATAGCAGTATTTCCTTTTTATTGTCTAGATATTCTGATATGCCATATTCTTTACTACGGTTGCATGCCCCAAATCCCAGAACACTGCATACATTTATCATGATTTGCTGACAGTCTATTTCTCTGTAATTACACTTTGCGGGAATGACAGCTGCTGAATAATTATAGGAAATTTGCATTAGCCCTCCATATAATGTTCATGCTCTACAACTCAATGTTTATTAAGATTATAATCCCATGTGGACACAGGTCAAAGCATAAAAAATACATAAATATTTTATGAGACTTCCTCTCGATTCCTTGGTTGTATTATATAGCATCAAGCAAATACTTAATATTGCAAATTGTGTATTCAACATTATTTATAATTTATTCAATATTCAATTTTTGTTTTGTTCATTCACAGTTGTCCTTTTCAAAATCATAGGCTGTATATAGCTACTAGGAATGAAAGAATGTAATGAGGATGATTTGGGAAGTCCATTTATGTTGGAGAATGGTAAGTGTATTTAAGAGGAAGTGAGGTGTCTTCATGTGACATCTTGGGATGAGCTAGCATGTGACCCTCTAGGAAGGACCCAACAGGAAAAAGATGGATGGCATTTCATATGTACATTGTTCTCAATGTAGATCCAATGACCCTGGACAAAGTAGAAAGACTGCCAATAGTCTCTCTCCTATTAATATGTAGCATATCTAAGGAAACCAGAGCCGTAGTAGCCAACAGAGTCTGGTCTTCTCTCAAGATGCAATGGAGAAAAGAAGAAATGCATGTATTCATTTGATCCATGGCATTCAACATATAGACTTAGCTGACTGAGCAATCAAGGGCAGAAATGATGAAGAGAAAACAGTGAGCCACTCTAAATAATCCAGTAACAAAACTCCCTTGAAAATGTTATCCCGTTTTACTCCTTGCTGTTTCCAAAGTAGTCTAGGCAAGTCACCCCTTTAGTCATAGTTAAGTTTCCAAGTTGTTGCATGCCTTGCCTTGCATGTGCCTTAGGCAAAACCAGGAAGTAATTAGAGATCCTGTGACTTCTGAGTAATAAAGTTTGGGCTGTGTTTCATCATTAATGTACAACATTTATCACATCCAGAGGATGTATAAACTTGTGCTATAAAATTACTAATGCACCTATGAATAAACACTTTGCTCACCTACTGCCTGTTATATTGGGACTATTATTAACAGGAAGACAGATTGTGGACTCAACAGAGCTCAAGAAATATGAAAAAATTCACAGAATATTATTTGTCATATTCTCGCTAACGTTCCCCAGCTGTGATCTCTCTTACCTACTGTTTATAAGGTGAAGTTCCTTTTCAAGCTTTTCCTTTTCGCTACAATCCAATCCCAGATTTCCCCTGGGGGGGGCCTTCTTGAGTCTCAAATGGATGGTCATCAATCATCCTAGATTACTGGTACTTGAGACTTTGGGGGCTAAACCAGGCAACTTGCAAGCCAGGATGAGCTGGTTATCCCTGAATAGACCTAGAGGGAAAATTCTTCCGCAGGTTTCTTCCTTGTCCAAGTTCGTTCTCTCTGCATACCAACAGTTCTCAGCAGATGTTCTGTAAAAATAACTGATTTTGTTTATATGCAAATATACAGCTCCATTCCTTAAGATCATGGGACCCCACTCTCTGCCTCTTATGTTTCTCACATTTTAAAATAGTTTTTATACGAGACTATGCCATTTTCTTTTCTGTGGCTCATACTTCAAAGCCTAAAATACTGAGTTTCTGCATCTTTCCTGAAAAATTGGCCAAGTTCCAGCCTAAGATATATTTAGTTATCTTTGTATAGCTGGTTGTGGTATCTCATCCCAGCCACTGTAGGATTACAGTGAAACTGAAGCCTGTCTGAGCTACATAGAAAGACCGTATCTCAAATAAACAGACAAACAAGTAAACTGATAGTGAAAACTCTAACCAATCTTTCCTAATATGATGACATTTGTGTCTTGATTACAAATTACAAAAATTATTTATAAGTCATTTATCATTTTCTATAGCACACTTTATAAATTTATGAACAGTATACAAAATTAAATCATTTAAGGTGTTTTTGTTTGCTTGCTTGTTTTTTAAGCAAAAGAACCATTATTTTTTTTAGTGGCATGAAGGAACTTACAGATCTTTAACAAAAATGATGGGAACAAATTAGAAGCATAGAACATTCTTTCATTGGTTTCTGATTGCTTATATGATTTATGAAATTTTTAACAATTTTTACCTATTCACTCTACATCCAGCTCACTGCCCCTCCCAGTCACCCCCTCCCACAATCCTTCCCCTATCTCCCCTCCCATTTTTTTCTCTGAGCAGGTGCAGGCCCCCTGGGAATCCCCCTACCCCTGTACTTCACATCTCTGCCAGGCTTGGCATTTCCTCTCCCCCTGAGGCCAGACAAGACATCCCAGCTAGAAGAGCTTATCCCACAGACAGGCAACAGCTTTCTGGATAGCCCTGTTCCAGTTGTTCGGGATCCACGTGAAGAAGAAGCTGCACAAAATTTACAAAGAATTCAAGAAATTAGACATCAACAACCCAAATGTAGTGGCTATTTCTGATTGTCAACTCGACTATATCTGGAGTGAATTACAATCCAGAATTAGAAGACTCACCTGTGATCCAGATCGTGAGTCTGGAAGACACAAGTTTCAGCTGTGGTGGTACGCACGCCTCTAATCTGGGCTGCACCTGCTGTTGCAGATCTACATAAGGACATTGGAAGAGAGATTCAATCTTCTTCGCCTGCCAGCCTTGTGGGACTAAGCGACTGCTAGATCCTCAGGTTTTCATTCACAGCTGCTGCTGACCATTGTTGGGGAGTTGGACTACAGACTACCAAATTCCCTTACTATATAGAGACTACTTATAAGTTCTGTGACTCTAGAGAACCCTGACTAATACACCAAATAACCCAATTGAAAAATGGGATACAGAGCTAAACAGAGAATTCTCAACAGAGGAATCTCAAATGACCAAGACACTTAAAGAAATGTTCAAAGTTCTTAGTAATCAGGAAAATGCAATCAAAATAACTCTGAGGTTCCATCTTATACCCATCAGAATGGCTGACATAGCGCACATACTGGCAAGGGTGTGGAACAAAGGGAATACTTACTTCTTTGTTGCTGGTGGGAGGGCAAACTTTTACAACCACTTTGGAAATCAATTTGGCAGTTTCCCAGAAAACTGGGAATAGTTCCACCTCAAGACCCAGCTATACCACCCCTGAGCATATACTCAAAAGATGCTGCACCATCCCACAAAAACAATTGCTCAGGTATGTTCATAATAGCTTTATTCGTAATAGCCAGAAACTGGAAACAACCTAGATGTCCCTCAACTG
Source organism: Uromys caudimaculatus (assembly GCA_028551405.1). Lineage (NCBI taxonomy): Eukaryota > Metazoa > Chordata > Mammalia > Rodentia > Muridae > Uromys > Uromys caudimaculatus. The sequence goes on along the minus strand of CM052722.1, from coordinate 18,849,493 downwards.
AAGAATGAATAAAGAAAATGTGGTACAGCTACACAATGGAGTACTAGTCAGCTATTAAAAACAAAGGCATCATGAATTTTGCAGGCAGATGGTTGGAACTTGAGAATATCATTCTCAGTGAGGCAACCCAGTCCCAAAAAGGCATGCATGGTATGTACTCACTTATAAGTGGATATTAGCCATAAAATACAGGTATCATGCTACCCTCCGCAGACCCAAAGAAGCTACATGAGAAGGAAGGCCCAAGCAAGGATGCTTGAATCTCACTTAGAAGGGGAAATAAAATAGTCATAAAAGGCACATAGAGGGAGGGAACTGGGTGGGACATGGGATGGGGAGGGGAATGGGGTGTTCAGGATCAGGTATGGGGAGGGACAGGAGAGATGACCAGATGGCCATGGGAATGAATGAAAATCTGCAACTGAGAGGAATGGGGAGGTGGGGGGGTATCTCTAGGATGATACAGAGACCTGGGATAAGGGAGGTGCCCAAGAATCAATGGGGGTGACCTTAGCTGTGACTCACAGCATCGGGGCTATGGAACCTGAAGAAGCTAGCTCCTCTAGCCGCACAGGACCCCCAGTGGAGCTATAGAGATACCAACCCACCCACAAAATTTTCAACCCCAAATTTATCCTGTCTACAAGACATGCAGGGACAGGGAATGGAGCAGAGACTCCGAAGGAATGGCCAATCAATAACCAGCCCAACTTGAGACTCATCCCATGGGTAAGCACCAATCCCTAACTCTAGTAATGATACCCTGTTAGGCTCACAGACAGGAGTCTAGAAAGGCTGTCCTCTGAGATGCTCCACCTTGAAGCTGACTCAGAGGGATGCAGAGACCCACAACCAAACAGTGGATGGAGCTTGGAGACTCTTATGGAAGAATAGGAGGAAGGATTGTGGGTCCCAAAGGAGATAGGACCTCCATGGGAAGACCAACAGAGTCAACTAACCTCGACCCTGGAGGCTCTCAGAGACTGAACTACCAACCAAAGAGCATACATGGGCTGGAAGTAGGCTTCCCTGCATATATGTAGCAGATGATAGTTTATTAAGGCCAGGAAGCTCACCAAAGCACAGCCTGTGGGGAAAGAGCCCAGAACTTAGAACATCACAGGAGTGAAGGTGAGCATTCTTGTTTTACAGTATGTCCTCCATAACTGAGGTTTCTGTATCTGCATGTGTGTGTGTGTATGTGTGTGTGTGCTTCAACTAGTCTAGTGAAGACTCAGAACTGTTGACAAAACATAGCTCTCACCTCAAAGTGAATAAGAAATAGCCTTTTCTCAAGCCAGATATGAGTGAATGTGGCCCTGGTACAGGGATTTAGGTAGCACTGAAGGAAGAGTTTCACTATGGATGTTGTTACCTGAGATTTTGTTTGTTATAGAATAAAGAAAGTCAAAGAGCAAGGCATTTACCAGATACGTTGGTGGGGACCACAGGCAAGCTGGTTCCATCTAAGCAGGGGAACATCTCCTATAGATTTCAGGTGCTTTTCTGGGATATTCTTAGCTTTTAGTCTTGTGAAAGCTAGTGGACCGCTAAAAAGACATTTTAAAGGTTTTGATAATCACAAGATGGTTAAAACAGACATAGGTAGATAATGAATGGCTTTCAAAGAGGCTAAAAATACCCCCAAGAAAATTTGCCTCTTCTATTAGATTTAGTGTAGCTGGTTTTATGTGGAGGTCCTTGATCCACTTGGACTTGAGCTTTGTACAAGGAGATAGGAATGGATCAATTTGCATTCTTCTACATGTAGACCGCC
>CM052722.1:18811965-18847216 GCA_028551405.1 Uromys caudimaculatus | reverse complement strand
TTTTTTTTTTTTTACTACAAGAAAGTCAAATTACTACATTTTTACCTTTCTATACTGAATATACAATTTTATAAAATTTGACACCCAGTACTTAGATTAAATCTCTCAATGATACAGAGATGAGACATTATAATTTAAATTTATTTCTTTATCGAACACTATTCAGTACTCTAACTATTCAGTACTTAATGTAATGAACACAAGGATGTAGCTAAGCCCCCCTTATTGATAAATAAGTGCCCATTTATCAGTATCAATTTCTCTGTTTAAGAATATCAACTTTCCTAATGCTGCGACCCTTTAATATAGTTCTTCATGTTGACCCTCAACCATAAAGTTATTTTGTTGCTACTTCATAACTGTAATTTTGCTACTGTTATAAATTAATGTACATATCTGATATGTAGGATATCTGATATGGACCCCTGTGAAAGAGTCATTTGACACCTCCTCCACCCCCCGCCCAAAGAAGGCAGGACTCAGAGGTTGAGAACAAGTGCTCTAGATCAATATTCCAGGAATGCCCCAATTCACATTTTGAGCCAAGGAATTACATGGCAGTATATTTGGTACTTTCCCTGGCTGCTCATATTCGTACACTAGTAGTTACAATTAAAAGTGTCTCCAGACATCATCTAGTATTCCTTGAGGACAAAACTCTTCGGGATGTAACAGAGGATAGAATACTGACCCCCAATTTCCAAGAGGGAAAATCAGCATGTAAAGTTATCATTTTTACTAAGTATCTTTTCTCCCTTCCAATGTGAGTCTAAGATAGCTTGTTCTTCAGAAGAGACTCTGCGACATAACAAGGAATTCAGTGTTAGTAACTGGAAAAGGACTCTCCTATTGTTATCAAGTTGTATTTCAAATAAAAGTTTCAAGTCCAAGTTGGGAGAGGGGTTGTGGAAACAAATTCCTTCTGGTTACAGCTGAAACTTTTTCTTCCAGCAAGAGAGTTGGGGGCGTGGCTTTTCCTTGTGAAGTAACTATGCCTGGGTAGGGGGTCCAGCTGCAGTCTGCAGCACATAGTGGTGTTGGGAGGGTCTGGAGTGGAAGTAGTTCACACAAAAAAGTCAGCATCTGTCCATCATAGCAGCTTTGGCCAGATGATCATTTTTTCTGCTTCTGTAAGCACCAATAAGACAATGTCACTGAGCAGTGTCTTTTGTGGACTGAAGCATTTCCCACCACTGCGGCCACCTCTGATATGCTAATAAAGAACTGGAGGTTTTGTGTGCCTGAAAAGGCTTTCAGACCCAATCAGTGGGTCAACAATCCCAACTCTGTGAGAGACCAGGCCTGCTGTGGGAGAGAAAGGGTCTTCTTTCCCCTGGTGCCTCCTCACACCTTTTCTAGTGGTTTGTGAATGCCCAAAGAAATGCGATTAACCATCTGTCCCTTGGAGCAATGCACAGAACCTAAAACACAATAAACCTGCACCTTGAAAATTGCCAGGAGCCATCTGAGTGTCTAGTTCATTCTGGAGGGTAGGTTCTAACTGAGGGTCTGAATGGTTCACCGGTTTGTAGGGGAGCTTTAATGAAAGCAATCTGTGCCATTTCTGACTCCATACTGCCTAGTTCTCAATCTCTACAAGGTCCCTGTCAAGGTTTAATAATAACTTCATAGATGTTCCTACCCATAAGGTTATAGAATCATGAAATGTTAACTGGCAGAAATATTTCTTCTCATTTGTGACAGTCATTTGCTCATTCAGGATTGATTCTTTGGATCTAAAGCAATTGAAAGGATTCTTTCCCTCTAGAGTTTGCCCGGGCTTAAAAAATTATTTAATAATTAGTGTGTATTTATCTAATAATTCCAAAGTTTGCTTACATCCAAATAAATTCATGCTCTGAAAATGTTTCTCCACTTTAGATTCCTTGCCAGCATTTCTGCTAATACTGTTAAGCGTTTCACAAAATGACTTTTCCTCTATTAAGTTCTGAACTTCCCAAGGCTTATTTCTGAGTCAAAGTTTTACTGTGCTGTTGACACCCTGACAGGCCAAGAAGAGTCAAAGAATGAAATACAGTTTCAGACTTCAATAGACATATAGTCCCTTGTGGGAGACAGTGTGTAATAAAATGTGGTAGGGCTAAAATGAATCGGTAACTAACAGAAGTGCTGTGGGAAGGTAAAACCCAGCCAGGAAAGTCAAGGAGGCCTTCTCAGAGGAGGGGGACAAGCTGATGATCAACATTGCTTAACATACAATGAGGCAAAGAGACATTAAACGGAATCCTGAGCAGCAAATGTGTTTGCCAGGAGAGGTTAACCACTGTGAGACTCTATGACCAATAATAACAATGATTTGTTTTTTGCTCTTGTCACAATCCCATCCAAGTTGGAAGTGGCTGGCAGGAAGTGGAATACTGCCCTCAATGTGGCCTTTCAGGCTCCTCCCTTCATGCTCCAGTGAGCCCTCCCCAACCCCCATAGGAACCCTTATCTTCTTTCCCAGATTGCTGACACCAGGCATGTCTTCAACAAAATCAGTTCAATTCCTACTCTCATGGAACAAAGGCAAGATATAAGACAAACAAGGCTCACTTAGACAAAATGGTCAGGGAAAACCTCTCTGGAGAGTGGACAAGTGAAACTGGCATGCTAAAAAGAAGGTCAGCATAGCTAAAAAGAATGTCAGGGAAGGAGGCACATTTCTGGTTATGGGGATCAGTTAGAACCAAGAGCAGAAAGGAGTATGACATCCTGAGTGTGACTGCAGTGTCTGCTGAGTGACTGGATGAGGCCTCAAAGATGAACAGAGGCTAGCTTTTGGAGGACATTAAAAGCTAGACTAAAGAAGGATGGTTTTTTTCATCCAAGTACGAGAAGTTATCAGAGAGACTTCAGCCTTGAGCTAACATGATATGATTTATATTTCTCAAAACATTTCATGCAGTAGTAGAGAAGACTAGAGGAAGGTCTTATAGTAGCCCCAGGTGACAAGCAGTGGTGACACAGCTGGACATAGAGACAAGTGGACAGATTTGAGAAAGGTTTTGGAGGTTGAATTCACTGGACTTGCTGTTCTGGTAGGACTCTGTGTAGAGAAAGCATAAAGCAGAAATGAAGAATGATGACTTGAGAGGGCATAGCTCAGTTGCAGAGTGCTTACCTGGTGCACACAATCCCTAATACTGCAGCAAATTGAGATAATGTTATAAAAATAATAGTTTGTACAGTGAGTGGGTGACATCATTCACTGGGTTATGAGGCTTAGTTGAGGAAACCTAGTTAATAAAAGAAAACTCTCTTTGGGTCATGTTGAGATCATAGTGATCATAAGCCTCTAACTAGAGATGTCTACTTGACCATTGTGTTACCAACCTAGAATTCTGGTAGTGAACATTTTAAAGATAATGAATTAGATGAATTTGCCTTGAAGAGAAGAGAGAAGGCCCGGAGTAATTTCCGACACCCTTCTGCAACAGAAGTCCAGACAAGGTAGAAGCAAGAGGAGACTCTGTGATGTGACAGGGAACCTCCAGTGGACTGATGGGAAGAGTGGGGGAAGGGGTAGAGTTTAGACAATGTAGAAAGAGAGTACCTCAGTTTGTCTTTATTCTCTATGTCCCACAGCCTCAGAAAAAATTAATTTGTTTTTTGATTGGTTTTTTTTTTTGAGATAGGATCTTGAATAGCAAAGTCTAGTTTAGGAGGTACAGAGGTCTTTGGGCTCATAGATAAGCACTGGGGGAACCTGAAGTGTTACACAAGGCGTTGTCCCTTTAAAGGAAGAGATGCATAACCTGTTGTCTGCCCAGAAGGCTGGGCGTTGCTATAGTTAATAGCCTGGTGACCTTATCCGTATAGCTGAGACCCTACCCAGATACTCCCAAAGACCCTGATCATGAGTTTGTTTTTCTCAGTCAATCTATAGAATCTATCTTTATGGAAGGTGTCATATGTAGTTCATTTATAGAACCCATTTTTATGGAAGGCATCATGTGATATAGTCTCCTCTGATCTTTATTTAGATTACTTTGCTCCTCTAGAAGATTTATGTGTGCTTTGTTTTTACACACAGAATTAAATTAATTGGTACCAGAAAAGGTTTTACTAAATTGGACTTAAATATGCCCAAAATAAAATACTCGGGGTCAGACTCCTGAAGTTTGAACCAACACCAGCTACTGAGTCCTGTTGAACCAAACCACTTCCATGCCTTCCACAGGCTGCTACTCTGCTGGCTAGCTATGGTGCTCTCAGAGAGCCGCTCGTAGTATGAACTTGTTACGTAGCTGAGGGTGACTCTGAATATCTGCTCCTCTTAATTCTACCTCCCAAGTGCTGGGATTTATAGGCCTGGGCCACCATGACCAGTTTTTTAAAAGATTTTAAATATGACTTCCATTGTAAGCACAACTGATAAAAATGAATGAGTTCACTAACAAGGTATTCGCTAACTGTACCCTCACAATACCCTTTTGGACAAGATTCATTTAGCCAATGGGTGCAGAACAGGGATGGACAATATGGAGTGAATTTTTAAACAACCCTTTCAATGTGAAGCCATTTTGTAAAAGATGAATACTTTGAAGTCCAAAGAAAGAACAGAAGAAAGAAAGAAAGGAAGGAAGGAAGAAAGGAATGAAGGAAGGAAGAAAAACTTACGTAGCTTCAAGTTCAAAGATCCAAATTCCTATCTGTATACTATCAACTGTGTGACTCTGGAAGAGGTGTTTGAGAATTTTGAGTTTCAGTTTCCTTCTCCATACAATGAGCTGAATGTCACTCTATATTCTTATTCTTTTTGTTTGTTTTTTCTTAAAATACTTGTGTACTTTATTTCATAATTAAAATTCTCTCATGGTGTTTTCAACCTTACCCCATAGAAAATAGATTTCGAAATTTACCAATGACTCTTATAGAAGACTGTGTGTATGTGTGTGCACACACGTATACACACACATAGACACACATCACAGAAATCTAATCAAAACTGGCTTTATATATTCATATGAGCAAACAGGTGTGTAATATGATGCTACAGGAATGGTATGAAATTGTTTTATGTGTGTGAAAAACAAATTCTTTGAAAACATTCTCCTTAAAGAGGAAAGATAAAGAATTATTAAAATAGTATTAATTAAAATTTTTATAGTTACAAATACTGTCAAATATAGCAAGATAATTGCCTCTTTACTTCTACTGATGCACATTTAATGGAATGTACAAGTAATGCTTTTAAGTCACTCGCCCATGTGCCCTTATATTTGTGCTTTGATTGTACGTGTGTGCCTTCCTGAAGCCTCCCTGTCACTTCAGGTGCCTTCCCTTTCACATTTTCACGTTACTTCATGAGCTCAGTAGGGTCAAGAGTTTTCCATTTGTAAACTCACTAATTGTATAATTTATTAATCTGATCGGACTTCTTACAACAATTAAATAATTATAGATTAAGTACATAATTTTAATAACATTTAAAATGTAAGCCTACTTTTCTTTTACATTAGCCCTAAAAGCATCTGAGTCTTTTTTGTAAATAATAGTAAATTATTAACAAAGAGAGATAAATTCAGTAATCGGCATGAGTACAACTGGTCTTCATTTTTCTTTTAAAAATGCTCATGGTGAGACACTGAAGTTAGGAACTGACAGTTTTCATAGGCATGTAACTGTGTTACAGTGTATGCAGCCTTCACTGGGCCACCCGTCTGACTGTACCGCCTGCACCCAAGGTTTTCTCAGCAGGGTTTGGAACAGCCACTGCATCATCACACACTTTATTTCATGTAAAGGAAAACTTCCCACTAACTGCTTACATCCTTATTTTAAACATAAGCTTCCTTCTCCAGAGCTATAACCCATGTTCTCAAGGCCACTGTAGCCACTCAAGGGCCATCCTCTTCATTTGATGGAGAAGTTCCTCTCTGGCCAAGGGAGCCTCCACAAGCTCGATTTTAGCTTGAGCCAGCTTCTGCCTAAGGCACTCGTTTTCCTCCATGTAATGTCAACTGAGCACTTGGGAAAGGTAGCTGACTGTGAAGGCTAAAGAACCTCTGGGCTCCTCTGGTGGCTTGGGTGACACTGCTTTGCTTCCTCACATCATATATATTCTTATTCTTACTGTTCTGAGCAGATGCAACCTTTCTGCACAGTAATACAACCTTTTCCTTTCCTGATGGACTTTGGTAATACAAAAAAGAATAAAGCCTGTCCTTGATCGTGAAGAACTCTGAATTACAGAAACAACTACTTATACTAAGACTTAACTAGTATAGGAGAGGCATTCAAGTTTGTGGGGCAGCAGTGAATGCAAGGATTGTTTGGGATCCAGAGAGCTGGAGTGGGAGGAGTTTAGAAAGACATTTGAATTGAATCTGAAGTTCAAGTATGAGTCTGCCAAGTGAAAGGGTTAGAGAAAGGGCACCCATGGCAAAGAAAACAACATGTTCAACATTCAAGGCATCCCTGGTCTCTCCTATAGTGGCACAGGCTATATGAAGGAGACTAGGGACTAGAGAAGAGTTTAGAGCAGGCAGCTGGACTTAAGTATACTTATTTTTCTGTAAATTTAAATTTTCAAATTTTATATGTACGTGTGTTTTGTCTGTGTGTATGCCTATGCTGTGTGTGTATAAGTACCCACGGAAGTCAGACCCCATAGAGCTGGAGTTACAGTTGTGAGCCATCTGGTGTGCATGCCGGAAACACAATCCATGTTCTCTTGAAGAACAGGAAGGACTCTTAATCACTGAGCCAAGTCTCTAGCCCTGAGCTCAGCTTCTAAATTGTGGGTCAGGAACCTACATGGAAACTTTTAACTGAATGTGGAAGATTAGAAAAATTTTGGCAATAGTAAAAGGTTTCTGAGTGTGCAGTGACCAAAATTAATCCAAAATCAAATGCATGATGAATCCAAGACAACCCGTGTTTCATACTGAAACTTCATTAGAGCCTTGGTCTGACCACATAACAAACACACCTTGCACTGCATATATCTTCAAGCCAACAAAGCACTAGTGACAATGTTGCTTGGAACATGCTAACTCAGAGTCCACAGGACTGTCTGCTAGGAATTGCAGTGGGTTTTTTTTTTGTTTTTTTTTTTTTTGTTTTTTTTTTAACTGTAAATACTAAGTTTTCCGCACTTATGAAAACATGTTGCTTAATTATGGAAAACAATGATTTTCAATGTTTTCCTACTGTCATTCCTCAGCATATTAATATCAAATGAGTTTATTTCTGGATAGTATTACATTAGAATATTTAATTGTAAAAATTACTATTTGAGGTAATTGAATATTATAAAATAAAACAACAACAACAACAAATGTTCAATGAATTTTGGCTAGGGCTTAGGACAGAATTGCTAAAATGGCCCTAAGTGTGCTTCTGAAATTTTGTGCTACATATTTTTATGGCATTCTCAGTTCTAATGGTTATAAAACCAAAATATCAACAAACTCTGAAAAATATTGAAGATCTGTGTTCTGGGATAGCAAATATTCTGGCAAAATCTGATTCCTTATGTAAAAAATAAACAAGTATATCCATCTCATTAGTATGTAAATTTACTTTTTAACAATTGGTAAACCGGGCAGTGGTGGCGCACGCCTTTAATCCCAGCACTTGGGAGGCAGAGGCAGGTGGATTTCTGAGTTCGAGGCCAGCCTGGTCTACAGAGTGAGTTCCAGGACAGCCAGGGCTACACAGAGAAACCCTGTCTCGAAAAACCAAAAAAAAAAAAAAAAAAAATTGGTAAATATATATATGGATATCTCAAACAACTGTTTTAAAATAAACTTCTTCATGATTTAGCATCAGTAAGTGTTTGATCTATATACCTGTTTTATAGCCTATATCCCCACCAAAGCCACATAAATATTTTTTAGGCAAAAAGCAGATGTGAGTGGAAAAGGTTTAAGGAGCCTTGGTCTAAAGTACTATAAGTTTTCTTTCATCTGTGAAGCATACACATGCACACACACACACACACACACACACACACACACACACACACATATGTACTCACACATGCACATGCATACACACACAGACACGAGTGATCATACACATACAAATCATGCAAATCAAGAGGTTCACATCTTCACATTCACTTTAAAAACATCCATGAAACTGCCCAAGTGATCAAGGATATGCATATCTAAAAAGCCACCAAGTATCTGAAAGAAGTCATCTTAAAGAAGCCATGTAGGCCATTCTTGCATTACAGTACTAAAGTTGGTTCAGCCAAAGAGTGCCAAATTTTATTTCATGTGTTCAAATATATAGACAGCTTAGATATAGATTCTCTAGTCATTGAACACATCCAGGTGACTGCATCACCCAAGATCCATCACTTTTATAGAGTCCAGGGACACATTAACCTATGCATGAGTTGCCCCCGCTCTGTGAAGCAGAACAAATTGTTCCTAAGTCAGAAGAAAAAGTTGTCTAAAAGAGAAGGGCATCCCAGAAGAAACAAAAAGCTATGACAAAAGGAATAAATTCAGCATAAAATTAAGGCAAATAAAATAATATGTCACTCTATATATATATTTATGTGCGTGTGTATGGTCACAACACTAGAAGAGGAGGCATGATAAAGGACAAATTATAGGTCATGGAATATATGTGATCAGAAAGCAGAGGGAGCACTAACTGGGGGAAGAAAGGGAACCAGCTTGGGAGAGCAGAAAGGATATCGAGAGAGGAAAATGTTGGAAAACACTGTTTTAAAGAATTGGTTCTTAGCCCTCAATGTTCATTAGAGTCACATGGGGAAAAAACAATATCCTGGTTCTCCCCCAGGCCCACTAAATCAGGAACTGTGAACATGGAGCCCCAAACATATATCGTGTTTTCTCAATGTTCCCCAGAAGATTCTAGTATGTAACCTGAGTTGAGAATTGCAGGTTAGGAGATGCTGTCTAGGACATCCCACTCCTTAGCCCCCAGACCTCTGACTACTATATTATACATGTATCTCTTCTGGAGCTCCCCACCTTAACTGTATACTAATCTTTTGCCCCATGTGGTTATCATCAAGACTCTTTGAACCTGTCCAACAGAGATAGGTTTGAGCTTTGCCTTAAGTACAAGGGGAACCAGGTGGTTTCTTGGGAAATGCATGCTTTGGAAAGCCTCCTACTGGCCAGGGGAAACACAAGGTAAAAATGGTTAGCACAAAAGCTAGTTGAGGGAGATAATGGCCAACCTGTAGCTCTTTGTGGCTGTATTCATAGCACATGGGATTATGCAGTAGCAGGAAAGGCCGGCCTTATGTTGTCTGTTCAGCTTAATGAAATAGAAAAGAACGTTTGTCTTGCATTTTTTTCTTTTATTGTGAGACTGCACATTTTAAAATCGTTAGTTTATTAAAATGACATTGGACAAGATGTTTTTATAGAGAAAAAATCATGATTTTTGTGTGTGTATGTATGAGAGAGAAAGATCAAAACAAACTGTGTTTTTCTTTAAGTAACCCAAGATACCACAGGGCACGTTACTTGATCTTGTTACTTGCCCTTACTTTTTTTTTTTTTTTTATGACTGACAGTCTGAAATAAGGGACAGAGGTAGCGGTGGGGTGAGAGAAATCAGGAAAGTCTATCTTCTGCAATTTTTGTATTTAGTTGTGTCCAATCAATCCATGGTTCAAAGATTTTGGGACCTTCAGGAATACCTGAAGACCTTGGAAAATACAGCCTGTCAGCACCTATGGCTTTGTTTCACCACTGGATGCTAACACCATTCTGTGCTGATAACAAAAAATGTTGCACAGCATTGTCTCTTTGGCAAATTGTTTCCCAGTTCAGAAATTCTATTGTTTTAGCCATAAGCAATAATCCTAGGAGAACTACTGTGTGGCTTTCAGGTTGTGAAACAAGAAAGGAGGAGGCTTGGGACATGTACTGAGGCTTGATTCCCTCCTTGACAATTCCTGACTGATGCACAGGAAATAGGGAGAAAGGAGACAACATGGTATTCCTAGAGATCTGGCTTACCCAGAGACACTAGACTGTGAGTTTTAAAACTGGGAATGCAAAAGATGGACTGAAGAGAGACTCCTGGGTCACCAGAAGCAGGGGATAGAATGGAAAGGATGTGTGTGGGGAAAATCAACACCCAAAATGTCTCTGAGGTTGTTGGGTCTCAGGGCCATGTGGTGAGATAGCCAATGCTGGAGCAGAAACTTAGGAAGTAGGAAAAGGAGTCAACCAACCTCCCTCCCTCCCTCCCTCCCTCCCTCCCTCCCTCCCTCCCTCCCTCCCTCCCTCTCTCTCTCTCTCTCTCTCTCTCTCTCTCTCTCTCTCTCTCTCTCTCTCTCTCTCTGTTTATTTCTGGTTTTGGCATGCCTTGTGTAAAATTGTCCACCAAGAGTGGTCTAGTTGCCCAGTAGGCAACTGAGTCTAAGAATCTTAAGTTCTAAAGAGAGGATTTGGGGAAACTAGTCAGAAAAGAGATACTATTTGATAGTATCTGAAGACATGAGATGGTACCTGCAGGTAGAAAAGAATCAAGTGCTTCATAGTCTTGGCAGTTCTCTGCAAGCTCTCTCTGCAGCCTTCATGCCCAGTCCAGTTTGGGTCAGCAAATCAGAAGTAGGAAAGCCGTAGGGCAGATCCACAATGGCTGTATTTAGTAGGAGGCTTGATAAACTTTATATAACAATGAATTACACACACGTGATCTCTCTCTCTCTCTCTCTCTCTCTCTCTCTCTCTCTCTCTCTCTCTCACACACACACACACACACACACACACACACACAAAACAATAAACCTAAGTAAAAATCAAAACCCATACCAGTTATGTAGTGAAGCTCAAGGGAAGTTAACACGCCAGTGAAAGACAGCAGCTGAGCTGGTCATATGCACCCTGAGTTGATGGAGTGGATGAGCCAGTGCTTGACTCCTTTGTTTTAAAAGATGAAGAAGTGTGTATTGGAAAATGTATTTTTAAAATGTAATGTTTGCTGATGAATCAACCACTCCTCTGCAAGCCCATGATTATTCCCCAAAGAAGGAAGCCACAACCAACCGATGTTCTGTGCTACCAAATTGTAGGTAAATTTTTTGGATGGTTCTATGGGCCAGAGGGACAAGAAAGCATCTTAGCAGATGGAAGAAGGTAGGATAAGCGATGGATACAAGAATCCATTATGTGCTAGTGAGAAACCCTAAACTAATCACATCATTTATTGAGCACAGTGCAGCACACAATATGAACACTTTGAACTTCAGGTAATATGGGTGAAGAAAGTAAGAGTTCATGGTGCGAAGAATAAAGGATGGAGCCAGTCAAAATCCTGCTCATTTGATTCCTAAGTATGATCTTTAACCGAGAATGGTATATTGGCAGTGGGAAACCAAGGAACAGAATGCCAACCTGCAGACTACTGGAAAGGGAATCTGGGTGGCTCAAGGTGATGTTACTGGCACAAAGCTTTTGGAAGTGAACATTTTCTCATCTGGTCAGACTTATGATGCACATGGATTGAATATTGACCTTGTTATTAATTTGCCTTCTACTAGCTTCTGCTGGCTCTTATCTCTACTTGTCTGATAAAGTACAGAAAATTATTTCTGGTGCAATAGAAGAAAAATGAGGGATTAACCAGATTGTCTGCTCCCTTGAGCATTTGTAGATCAACAAATTTTAAACAGAAGCACATGCATGAAGTTCTGAAAGCAGTTCAGAACAGCAAGTCCCAGACACAGATTCCTGTAGGGAAAGAAAGTCAAGTTCCTGTCCTGGTTCTCGAACAGGGAGGGGAGCTGGTTGTTCAGAGAGCTGCTGTTCTCTCTCTCTCTCTCTCTCTCTCTCTCTCTCTCTCTCTCTCTCTCTCTCTCTCCTCTCTCCCCCTCTCTCTCCCTCTCTCTCATTCCCTCTTTATTTTAAAATTATTTCACCACATTGTATTTTATTTGATTGTACTATATGTATGTTTACACTGGAAGTCAGTTTTCTCCTTTTACTATGTGGAACCCTGGGGGCTGGAACTCAGGTTATCAGGCTTACATTAAGCAACATTACCTGAGGAGTCAGAAGGTTGGTCTCTGTTTCACATAAAGCCCCAAATCTATGAAAGCTGTGGGCCACACTTTGAAAGACAAGTTCTGGTGATGTAGTGATGCCTTCGAAATTTCCTTTAGTGTGTTTCTTGAACTGTCAAACCTAGTCTACACGTGTCATTTGCTACTAATATGAATGCAATTTTGGAAATATGTAACACATCATTTCTGTAGACTTCAAGTGAAGTTATACAGTTCCATAAATTGCCTGTTTTCACTGCCACTAAAATTTTATTTATAAAATGTACAAAAAGGAAAGAGAGGGAAGATGGCAGAGTGTCTTTCTCGACTATACTCCAAATGGTTTGTTTTAATTTGATACTATAGTCACCATTTTATCCTGTGTGTCCTTGGTGCTCTTAGAACTAGAATATTTTTGTTTGGTTTTCAAGACAGGGTTTCTCTGTGCAGCCCTGGCTGTTCTGGAACTCACTCTGTAGACCATGTCAGCCTAGAACTCACAGAGATCTGCCTGCCTCTGCCTCCCAAGTGCTGGGATTAAAGACATGTGCCCCAACCACCTGGCCACTAGAACTTTTTATTTTCAGTGCTCCTTTCTGACTATGCGATGGAGAGAATCCACCTGATGTCTAGCAGCATGTCTTGTTCTTGTGCTTGCTTGTGCCCACTCACTGAGTGGACTATCAACATTGTGAATGTTTTCATTTTCTTCCTAGAAATAGTGAACTTCCTGTTCCTAAGCTACAAATAAATTATTATTGATTTCCCACCAGCATTAACTTCTGCATGGCATGGCTGTTTACCATCTCCCTACCTCAAGGTATTTCTCTACTCACTAGGAACTGGAATTTAAGTTCAATAGCTTTTTTCTCACAGCTAGATATTGCTGAATTTGAGGGCCTACTATGATGCCACAGATGTAAGTGTAGAGTCACCCTAGTGTATATATTAATCATCTTTTGGTTCATAATAAATTTCCCAAAATTGCACCAATGCTGACTATCTCAAAAACTCTGAAGATGGCTTCATTGGGCCCTGAGGTTCAGCAGCAATCATAGGCTACAATAAAATCCCCGAGCATGGGCCACAGTCTCCTCAGGGCTGGAGTGGGTGTGGTACCCTTTCCAAGCTCACTGAAGTGGTTGTCTTTAGAAGACAAGGCAGGCGTTTGCAGCTTGTTGCTCTCACTCTGCTCTATTGCCCAACAGCAAATCACTACCACCAGCCCTCACTCAAGGGAGGACATGACCTGGCAGCGACCATGGGAGCCCTTTTAGAATTTTCCAAGCATAAGAATATATTGTAATGTGGCATAAAATTATGAAACTCACATGGAGTTAAGCAGTCCAGTGTTTGGACAGCACTTCTCCTTGCTATTTTATTCCCAAATATTAAATCTATATAGAACATCAACAAAGTCTTGGCTGAATCTGTACATACAATATAATGGTCCTGCCAACCATAGTGCTTAACCTAACAAGCATTTTCTTAGATTTCAAAATGAAAAAAGCTGGGTATCTGGTAGCATATAACCATGATCCTAATGTTCAAAAGAGTGAGGTCAGAGAATTGTAAGTTTGAGGTCAGTCTGGCATACCTGGGACAAATTATCAAAAGAAACCTAAAACTTCACATGGTGCCTTTATGTGACATCAATAAAAAAATAACTTTATTTCCTACATTCAGCAAAAACTAGTATTAATGCTACACAGGTTTTTACTGTGTGAGAACACAATGAATTTATTTTTTCTTTTAGATTTATGAACCATTCTTTGAATAACTAAATGCCATGTGACCTTAATTCAGTTCCTACATATGAATTACTACTACAGATACTATTTATTTAAGACCAACCATTTCCAACACCCACCAGGTCCAGTGGTTCTTTTTAAAGGGATCATTGAGTTCATGTTGCTTTTCTAGGTATATCACTGCTCTTGGTTTCTCTTTCTGGGATGAAGTGTACCGACCTAGTATCTTTCTTCCACAAAGTCTACTAAAATTCAGGCTCCTTAATGCCTCAACTGGATCTGCCTCATTTTAGATCAATAAATGTTCATCAGCAGGTTGGATTTCTTCTTCAGGAGACATAGGATAATGTCTAGAGGCTTTATGAGTCTCTCTCTCTCTCTCTCTCTCTCTCTCTCTCTCTCTCTCTCTCTCTCTCTGTGTGTGTGTGTGTGTGTGTGTGTGTGTGTGTGTGTGTGTGTGTGTAAAAAATGTGTGTGGATGTGTGGATGGTTCTGCCCATTGAGGCCAGAGGACATCATCAGATGTCCTGCTTAAAGACTCTCTGCCTTATTGAGAGAATCTTCCTGAACTTGGAGCTAGGCTGGCAGCCAGCAAGTCTCAGTAATTGTCCTGTCTTTTCTCTCCCACCTCAGTGCTAGGATCATAAGCATACATGACCATGCATGGCTTTTTCATGTTCTCTAAGAATTTGAACACATCTTCTCATGCTTGTGATGCAAGTACTGTTACCTGCTTAACCATCTCCCCAGACTTGGACAGTTTTCATTGTTGTAACTTGAGGTGAGGAGTCTATGAATATATTGCGAATCGAGGCAACTAAGTACCCTATGCTTTACAGAATACCTCCTAATTGTGTTGATGTCTATAAACCATAAATTAGATTAATATAATTCACAGAAGAACTTACCATCGATTGTTCAGGAGGGAAGTTGAATCCCCAGTAAGTGTGGGTTTGCCCTTGTTCTTATACCACTCTGACTCTGGTGGCCCGGGTTCTATAATCAGGATCTTTGGAAATCATTCATCTCACAGTTTGAATTTTGGCTATCTTGCTATGTATGGCTTTTACATGGGCAAACCCTGCCCATGGTACTTTGAACCTAATGTCTGAGGCCTCAGTCAGGACCCTACCTGTCATGTTCTTTTTGACAACTTACTCCATCCTCCTCCTCCTGGTTGTTACATAACTAGTACCTGCCAGATTGTTTGTCACTCTGTCCTATACCCATGGGACTGTTGTGTGCTTCACTTTCTGATGCTGTGCATCTAGCCTTTTCCAAGAGGCTCATAGAGGAACTCTTTGGAAAAAGTCATATAACTGTCTAAATAATTCCCTCATCCATTTAAGTGTGCTCTGAAGCACATTTCCATTCCTTACCAAGCCAGAAGTCGAGTTTCTAGACCCTTGCTTTTTCTAGTATAGTTCTTGTTGCCTGCTGAACTCTTATTTTGTTTTACATTGAACATTTTATGTGAGAATAGCAATGAAATCATAGAGAAGAATTCAGTAGATTATGCTGGGGATATAGTTTAGTTGATAGAATGTTTGCCAAGCATACATAAAGGACTGGGTTCAACTCCCAGTACTACATAAACTAGGCATGATGTCACAAGCCTGTAATGGCAGCAGTCAGGAGGCAGAGTCTGGAGTATCAGAAGTTGCAGAACATCCTTGGATAAATACCAAGTTTACTGCCAGCCCAGGATACATGAAACTGTTGAAAGAAGGAGAGAGCAGGGAAGAAAAGGAAGGCAGATGATAGTTTTGTTGGATTTTTAATATGATAACCTCGAATAGTCTTTTGACTGACTGTTTTAACTGAGGCAGCTCTGTTGTCTGGTTACAGTTGAGAGGTTGGAGATACCTTTTTTGTTTCTATGTGCCTTGCTTTTGTGACATGGTCTTTCTGGAGCCTAGGTTCAAGTTTGAAACTTGCTTCAACTTACTTTGTAGCTAAGGCTAGCCTAGAACTCCTGATCCTTTTACCCCCATCACCCAAGTGCTACGATTGGTGGCATGTGCCACCACACTTGGAAGAAAGCAGTTTTGTATTTACTTTCTCTTTGAAACACAGTCTTATGTACCTCAGGGTAGCCACAAACTTGATAGATAGCCAAAGATGACTTTGGATCCCTGATCTCCAGTCTCCCCCACTGCTCTGTGCCCACCTGCCTCCATGTCCTCAGCACCAGAATGAGAAACAGTGAGACTTTAAAACAATCATTGCTTTTATTTTTGAGATTGTAATATAATTACAAAATTTCTCCCCTTTCCGCCATCTAAGCCATCC
The DNA here is from genome assembly GCA_028551405.1 of Uromys caudimaculatus. Taxonomy (NCBI): domain Eukaryota; kingdom Metazoa; phylum Chordata; class Mammalia; order Rodentia; family Muridae; genus Uromys; species Uromys caudimaculatus. The sequence goes on along the minus strand of CM052722.1, from coordinate 18,831,181 downwards.
CATATATCCTCTCCTTCAAACATCAAATTCATGGCCACTTTTTTCAATACTTTCTATTGCATGCATATATGTGTGTGTGCATATCCATATATATTCTTAAATATAATCTGCTCAGTCTGTATAGTTGTACTTGTATGCATGTTTCCATGGCTTACCATTTGGCACTGGAGAGCCAATTGTACTCTTCCCTGGGGAACATCACCTCCGCCCTCCTCTTCCATATTGTTCCCTGAGCCTTAGGTGTATGAGTATTTTGTAGCTGTATCCAATTGGGACTGGGATCTACAACTCTGCATTTTGATGCTGGTTGTGGTTTTCTATAGTGGTCTCCATCTGTTTCAAAGAAGATGTTCCTTGATGAAGGGGGAGGGGCGAGGACTATACTTATCTGTGGGTATAAGGACAAATGTTTATAAATTATTACTAGGGATTGTCTTAGAGTTTCTAGTGTTGTGAAGAGACACCATGACCACAGAAACCCTTACAAAAGACACCGTTTAATTGGGGGCTGGCTTACAGGTTTAGAGGTCTATTTAGTCCATTACTATCATGTCAGGAAGCATGGCAGCATTGAAGTCAGACATAGTGCTGAAGAGGAGCCCAAGAATTTTATATTTGGAGTGGCAGGGAGTAGGAAGAGAGAACCACTGGGCCTGGATTGAGTATCTGAAACTTCAAGTTTATACCAAATGACACATTTCCTCCAACAAAGCCACATGTACTCCAACAAGGCCATCCATCCTTATTCTTTCAAACAATGCTACTCCCTGTGAGCCTCTGGGGCCATTTTCTTTCAAACCATCACAGAGATTGTGCTGGATAAGCAAAGTAGTGGTTATAGATTCTCCTCCGTGACTTCACTAGCATTGAGTAGTTAGTTAGGTTTCTAGTACCAGACATGGTTTTCCTCTTGTTAAGTGGATCTTAAGTACAATTAGAGAATTTGTTAAAATTTGTTGTTTATCACAAAGTTATACATGTCACTGTTGCCCCCTTAGGGTTTGCATGCCATTCTGGCCATGGATGTGGTTCATAGATGTCATAGATTGGTAGGACTGTTGGTTGCCTCCCTCCTTTGGATGCTTGTATGATTTATTCTGGTGACTTGAAATCTTGTCCTCTGAGAGGAGATATTCAGGTCAATTTGAACTCAGGGGTCTTTTGACTTTGTTTATGAAGAACATGGTGTCTTCATCAATAGGGACTTGCCTTGAAGGTGGAGAGTTCATAAGATCCCAAAATGATGCTTCTTGTCTTTGGCAAAATGCAGGGGAGTGTCATTGGTCATCAAAAGACAAAGAAGATGACTAGGATAACGGTAAGTAAATGCAGCATGTTATCCTGAATGGGATTCTAAAATGAACAACAAAGAAAAGAACATTAGTGGGAAAACTGGTTGAATCCAAATAAAGTCTGTGATTTAGTCCATTGTAATGCAGCAATGTCAGTTTCTAAATGTTGACAAATGAGCCCCAAGTCACATAGATATGAACTATGGTGAAACTGGGTGAGGGGTTAAAAAAATGAACAAAAGAGGGAAATTTGAAGAATTTTCATATTGTGAAGAAACCCTTCAAACAGTATAAGGATGTGGGTTTTGTTTTGTTTTGTGAAGGGATATGGTGCCAAGACTACTTCTGTTTCCTTTCCAGTCCAGTCCAGTCAAGACAGTGTAACAAACATTTGGTGAGAGTGAACCTATGGCCAGTCTTTCCACAATGGTTTGAAACAGATGTTTCCACATTGAGACAGAATCAGTTCATATACAAAATCCTCACAGCCACTCTCATATGCATTATTTAAGTTCCTCCCAAAGTGTCATCTTTCATTAAAGCAAGAGTCTTCTAGTCACAAACATACAAAGGCTCAGACACACTGGCTTCACTGAAGTGTGTATCGATAGCAGAAAGCCTGAGCCAGGTCCCTAGAAGAAGAAAGATGTGAGCTTCACTTCAGAACACCTTCAGTATGAGCAAATTCCACTATTCTTGAATTTGATTTAGTTTTTCTGTTACTGCTGGAAAGCATAATGCTGAAGGGGCCAATACTGATGGATTTAGTAAACTCATTGTAGAAGAACTATAATGATCCTATATCCCTCATGACCATCAGATTGTCAAAGAATATGTTCTATGTGACATCTACTAATTGTGACGTTTTCCTACAGCTGGCATAAACTGGAGAAGTTGGAGAGGGCGTCCAGCAAGCAAGTCGCTCAGATGATCCTTCAGGGTTTTCCCCAGGGTATTTTTCTAAAGTAATGTGAGTGTAGTTTGTAGTCAGGCTCTGTAAGATAATACAGGATCTTGTACTTGCTTCATACAACAAGTGTTTGCTCTCTTCAAAAACTACCTGTTATAAGATTTCCAAAATGGGCAATCCAATTCTCACTCAAGGTTGTGCCTATTTTAAGAATCAAATGTTTTTTGTTACCACTATTAGACTACTACTTAAAAAGGAAACATGAAATAGAGCCACACAGCAAGTGTCAACCTTGCATTATAACAGGAATAACCTTCTATAAATAGGTTAGCTGGCAAGTTAAAAAACATCAGTAAATGAACTTTTTGGTAGAGATCACACAGATAAGAAATTAATTTATTTTTTGCTCTCTAATATGTTAGCAAATGGTAAGAATAATGTGCTTTCTCTTCTTTTTCCTTCCTATAGATCATGCTCTTGATGCCCTCTGAATATAATTCTAGTTCTTTACCTGCTTGTTCCTACTAGGAAGACCAGTGAGCATGTGTTTCAAACTGCTGAACATGGAAGAATTGATTTCCATTTTATAGCTCTGTGATGTGTCTGGGGCCATACAAAACATAGTCAATAAATTACAGAGAGGATACTCCTGATTTCCTTCGGGAGTTCCAGAACACTCTCCTACTTGCAGTTTCAGCATCTGGCATCACATATCTCAGAGACTGGGAGAATTGCTGCTGTCTTGATAATAATGCTTCAAAATGAGTAGTTAATGGTATTTTCAATTAGACAATGGTGGCTCAGAAAATGATACCCTGGCATATGCTACTTTGGCATCCTGAGGAGGACTGGAGACTGGAGGAGATCAAAAAACCACACGGAAAAAAAAAAACAAAAACAGAAACAAACAAACAAACAAAAACCTGAAAAAAAAACCTGACATTTTCCTGCAGCCCTCCAGCTTTGCGTCTTTTTAACCCCCCAAACTGAGTTAAAACATGTGTTCTTCTTCATAGAGGTGGTTCAAACGAGAACTCTCCTCTGAGAAAGGCCTTTCCCTTCTCCATTTTAGAGTGTTTTGTTCCTACAGAATGCTACAGAACAGCTTAAGAATAACCTGGACAGACAGGCCTTGATAGATGTCCCCACTCAGTCCACTCAGCCCACTGCCCTTAGATTAAGATCCTCTATCCTACCATATTTCCAGAAAATTCTTTATTCTTCACTAAATCTAAGCATTAAAAGAACCAGTTTTCCATCAGTCTAATGATCTTCATTTTTGAAGATGCTTTTGTCACATAAAACTTGGAACTTGGATTAAATACATTTTTGTTTCTCTTGTTAAGTATTTTTTCTTGAGATTTTCTGTTCCTACAATGTCGATGATACTCTCTAATCCTGAGTTGCTCAACCTCACTCTATTGATATTTTGTGCCAACACACTAATTCCTGGTGGGTTGAGGGAGTTGTCCTGTGTATAGCTCGATGTTCACTGGAGTCTTCTAGCCTTTGTCCACTAGATAGATGTCACTGGTTTTGTTCAAGTCTTAATATTCAAGTAATCTATAGACATTGCTGAATGCCCCCTGGGAACCACACAATGCTTCCATTCACCATATGTGAATCAAAGCTGAAACAAACAAACAAACAAACAAACAAACAACAAAACCGGACAAGGTAAGTGTGGTGGCACATGCCTCTACTCCCAGCACTTGGGAGGCAGAGGCAGGCAGATTTCTGTGAGTTCCAGGACAGTCAGGACTGTGGAAAGAAAGTCTGTCTCGAAACAAAACAAAACAAAATAAGACAGCACAGCATAACAAGAACAAAACCAGACAAGAACAAATGATGAACGGGATTTTGTTATATTGTGTATATATAATATATAATAACTGTATTTGTTATATATGTATATATCTGTGTCTTCTTCACAATTTTGAAAAGGTCACACATTGAAATAGTTAACTTAGAGCATCTTGGAAAGAGGTCAAAAGGATAAAACAAACAAAATGATGCTTTAGATGGAAAGGATTTAGAAGACCAAAAAGTTCCTACTCTGTGCAATATAAACAAGATACTTCAAACTCGGGAGTAATGCAAGCACATGGGATTTCTATATTTAATGCATTGAGATGGATGCACACTTTGTGAGGCTTCACAATGCCTGTGGCTACCTCAGAGAAGGCTGCCATGATCTACACCATAGGTACCAACACACCAGGGCAAATATGACTGAGAAGAGAGTCAATAAATCCAAGCAAAGACCAAAAGACTTGGCTAGTCAAGGACTTGTTTCTTGGCTGCAAACTTTTCTTTAAAAAGAGTAAGTGGTAATTCACATAATATAAAGTCCAGCTTTTAAGGATTGTGTACATGTGTGTTCATGTGTGCAGGTGCATGTGTGTACAAGTGTTTGTGCGTGCTGGTGGATGTCGGGGCCAGGGGGTGATCTTGGGTGATGATCCTTCCTGGGTGCTGTCCTCCTCAGCTCGAGGACCACAAGCATGCATCCCTCACCCCCCCACACACACCCAGCCTGTTTACATGGATTCTCTGGCTCAAATTCAAGTCCTTGTGCTTGGACAATAAGCATTTTACTGACTGAGCTAACCCCTAGTCCTAACCTTTTAACCTTTTAAGCCTTTTACCTCCAGACTTCACAGACCTTAGTTTATCTACAGTGTTGTGCAGCTATCCCCCCTGCTTCAGTTGTTTTTCCTGTTTCTGGGATAAAATACTCTGAGAAAAACAACTTAATGGAGAAATGGTTTCTTTTGACTTGAAGTTCCAACTCATGGTCCATCATGGCCTGGAAGTGACAGTTACAGAAACTTGAGGAATGTGGTCTCTCTACATCTTAACCCAGGAAGCAGAGAACAATGCATGCTGATGCTCTGCACATTTTCTTCTCTTTTTAATATTTTAAAATTTTGTTTTTATGTATATGTATGTGTATGTATCTTTGTAAGTGTATGCTATGTATGTGCAGGAGCCCACAGAGGCCAGAAGAACATTTCCAGTCTCCTGGAACTGGAGGTGGTTGGGAGCTGCCCGACATGAGGTTTGGGAATTAAACCCAGGTCTTCTACAAGAGCAACATGTAAATACTCTTAATGACTGAATGAATCATCTCTCCAGCCACACTTTTTCTCCTTTTGAAAATACAATTTAGAATCTCAGTCCACAAAATTGTTCCAACTATAGTGGGAATTTCTTCCCATGTCAATCAACCTAATCAAGAGAATCCCCAACAGGCATGCACAGAAATTGATCTCTCTTCCAAGTGATTCTGGATCTCATCAAGTTGGTGATTGAAATTAACCATCGCACCCTTAATTTCAAAGCGTTTTCATCTCCCCCAAAGAAATCCACATCCAAGAATGCATAAAAGAAAGATGAAGGAAACTGTCAAAGGGGCAAATTTTATAGGAACACAAACACACCAGCAAGATCCATGGATTCACTTGAACTATTTAATTACTAATATTTCTAGTCACAAAATAAAACACATCTTCAATCTTACAAAAAGAGGCTTGGATCACAAATAGGCTCTTGTTATATTAGTCTCTTTTTTTCTGTGCTTGAAATAGGTCAAAATCTTTAAATGGTCGGTTAGGGTGTAAGTCATGTCCATTTTCTATGGCTATAACAGAATATCTGAGGTTGAGTAATTTATAAAGGGGACAGGTTTATTTTGGTTCACGGTTTAGAAGGCAAGGACTTCGAAGAACGTGGTACCAGCATTTTTCTTGGCTGCTGCTGAGGGTTGTGAAGCTTCAACTCATGGCAGAAAGTGGAAAGTTAAGTGAGACTATAAAGAAGGAAGAAAGAATTGAACACCTAGAACACGGGTGATAGCTAACCCCTCCATTCAAGAAAGGCATTGCTCTGTTCATGAGACCAAACCCTGCCCGTTGGGTCTCACCTGTCAATGCTGACATATTGAGGAATTAAGATTCGAACACATGCACATTTAGGGGGCACATGATCAAACTGCAGCAGGCTAATATTGAAAGTGGGAACAGAAGAGTAAAGAAAATCCCCAAATGACTCAATGTCAGTGGAATTGCTTCTCTTTTTTTTTTTTTTTTAACTTGAGACAGGCTATCATGTCTCCTAAGCTGACTTTAAGCTAGATAAATGGCTTAGAAGGACCCTGAACTCTTGATCTTGCCTACAGCTGCCAAGTGCTGAGGTTACAGGCATGTGGCACCACACTAAGCTGAGATTTCTTCTTTGTCTGTGGGCTTTGGTAATTCTTCCCATAAACCATAAAGTCCCACTCTATCTTATGCTGAAGTGGAGCTTCTCCTCCTCCTTGCTTGATTCTGGACCCATTTCCACATTTGTTTGGAAGAACACATTAGCAAACCTTAGATGCCAAATTTCGACTGCTCTGCAGGAGCCTCTTCAGAAATAAATTACAGAGTTTCTATAAGTTGGCATCTCTCCCACTCTCCATATACAGAGCCAGCCTATAATACTTGACTGCTGAAGGAAGCCTTTTCCATTCAAGGGCAAAGACCTGGTTTTCTGGCAGTGCCAACTGAGACAATTGCCAAGAACATATGTCCTCTACTTTCCATACACATTTTGGCTTCTGGAACCTTCAATTTTTGCAGAAATGATTGAAGATGTTTATATACTGTGGCTGGTAAGGATGATGGCAGAAACTAATAGAAAATTCAACTTTACCATTTTAATTATTAATTCTATCATGTCCTAAATATTTTCTTGGTGATTTTTTCTATTATTTTGAATTGTATTTTAGCTAAAATCCACATATAATGAAACATACAAATCTTAGATGACCATATAATACATTGTGATGATGCTTATCATGCAATCTTAACCTAAACTCCTATGAAAATAGATTTTTACCTTCATTCTATAAAGTTTTCTTTTGCCCCTTTCTTCCCAGCCCCAGCTCCTAATTCCACTTTCCTTTTTACAGGTAATTACTACTTGATTTTCCCCCTATTTTGTTGAATTTTGACATATCCAGAAGGGAGTAAGCAAATATCTCAAAGTTCATATTCATTGAACGAGTTGAAGTATGGGTTACCCAAAGGGGCTCTCTGCTCAGACTTAGACTAGGAACCCAATTCTCACAAGTGGGCTTTTGATTAAGATCTTAACTGAAATCCATTTGCCCCAAAGTTACTTCTGCATCCATTGGCATAACAACGTTGATGTTATATTCAGGAGACTTCATTGTTTAAGATTTGGGGGGAGGAGGGACAGAAAAGTGTTAAATTTACCAAGTAAGAACTTTCAATTTTTATGTTCATGTTTTATATCAAGAGGCTGCAGACGGGGATCCGACTTTCCAGCCTGCCTCCAGCTTGGACTGGCTATGACCTTGGATAAATTACTTCCCACCCTTGAACTTCCAGCTGTCAGATGAACCCCACTGTATTGATTTCCACTATAATGGATGGTGTAAATCTGGCAGCTGGTATTTGGGATGATGGCTTGTTTATAGTTTTCTCAGCCTTCTTCAGGCCCAAGGAAAGAAAGTGATTCTGGTCTAGGAAGTCTAATGAAATGAAAACAAACTCAGTATGTCACAATGGAAGATTGGTCCAAAAAGCAAGTTCCGTGGCAAAGTTAGCCTTATGTCCATGTTCTTATGCTGTGTTTCACAAGGGAATGATGGGACTACTCAGATCCTCCAGTATTTTTATTTATTGGCTCATAAATCTTGTTTTCTACCCAGTTATTTTTCATCTTCCTTGTTCATAAATAGGTAGTGCTGCCCCCTGCTCCCCCTTCCAGCTTTGCTGAAGTTGCTTCTGTGTTGTTTTGTTCATTAGAATGCTCAGGAAGGATTCAGTTTTATTTCCTTCATACAATAAAATAGCTACAAATGCTAATGACTCCAAAACGGCACTTTGTTCCCAAAGAATCACATGCCAGAACATTGAGGGGGCTGACTTCTGTGGTGGGAACTCAGCGGCACCATTTGTTCTGACAGGAAGCAGCCGCTCTCTCCTCTCTGCGCACAAGGCATTCTCCTTGGTGATCTCTTTTCTTCCCTTGCTGAAAGTCTATACCCAGTGTGGTCTTTGTTCCTATGCTTTCTTTTTCTTCCTCCTGTCCTGCCCACAAAGGGGCAAGTAGAACCTCAGCATGAGTAGGAAGCAGAAGCAATGAGCAGATCAAGCAAGCAAATCATGAGGTCAGAAGCCCTGGGGATTGAACCCAGGCTCTCATGGAGGCTGGGCAAGTTACATGCCTGACAAGGAACTGAATCTCCATGTATAGAAGCCTTTTCTCTCTTCTCGTGCTGAATTGAGTTGCAAGTCCATTTTGAATGTGAGGTTTCTGTGATGGGTACCTCAGTGTATTTTTCAAACCTCTGTGTGTGTGTGTGTGTGTGTGTGTGTGTGTGTGTGTGTGTGTGTGTGTTCATTCTGGCTTGAGATAGAAAATAACCTCCTGTACATGAGCCTGGAATTTGAGAGAGTAGGGTCTTCCTAAGAGGATCTAGGGAGTCAAGCGTGGAATGTCTGCTGTGCCACTAGAGACATGGTTAGCCTCACCTGGAATGAGCTAGGCACTGAGTCACTGTGTGTTCAAGAAGTTTCTCTCTACTTACAATGTGTCTTTTGCTACAGTGACACATGTACTTCAGACGTGGAGGTCTTATGAAGATGCAGGTTCTGACCACACAGGGCAGAGTTGGGTTCTGAAATTGCATTTCTCCCCAGCTCCAAGCCTATGCTGCTGCTACAGGAGGCCTGTAGCTCAGAAGAGCACAGTCTGTAGCCAGCTGTGGATGAGGTACTTGGTTTTGTAAAATTTCACGGAATTCTCACAAAATCAGATGAGGCTAGAATGATCTCAGTGTGGTAAAGGAGGCAACTGGGAGCTGTTGGGAGAATGTTGATGTCCCATAGCTAGTGAGTGTCACAGCTAGTTTTCTATTGCTGTGATAATTATCACAAGCAAAATCAGTCTGAGGAGGAAAGGGCTCCGTTCATCTTACACAGTTCACACTCCATCACTGAGACAGGTTAGGACAGGCACGCCAGGCAGGAACTAGAGCAAGGACCATGGAGGAACATTGCTTACTGGCTTGCTCCTTGTGGCTTGGTCAGCTTGATTTCTCTTTCTTTCTTTCTTTCTTTCTTTCTTTCTTTCTTTCTTTCTTTCTTTCTTTCTTTCTTGTCTTTATATTTTCCTTTTTTATTATATTTTTATTATTTAAAACATTTTATAAATTTAAATATACTTTAATCATAGTCTTCCCCACCTCAGTCCTTCCAGATCCTCCCACTCTCTACCCGCTCATTTTAAATTCTTTCTAAAAAGAAAACCAAGCAAGCCCCCAATACAACAAGACCCCTAAAAGCAAAATAAAACAACATTCGAAACAAAACAAAACCAATACAGAACAACCCCCCCACCAAACTATAACCAAATAAAAACATACACACAAAAACTCAGAGTCCATTATGTTTTGATCAACTACTGAGCACGAGGCCTGTCCTGGAGTGGCTGATATACCCAGTGTCACTCCATTGGAGAAAACGGATTTTTCCCTCTCCCAGCAGGTATAAGTGACAGTTCGGTTGTTAACCTTTACCCTAGTGGCTAGGTTTTCATTCATTCTTCATTCATTTTTAAAACTATAACAAAATAAAATATAATAAGGTAAAGCAACATTCTTAGTTATCAGGGAAATGCAAGTCAAAACAACACTACTTTACACCAATCAAAATGGCTAAGATCAAAAACTCAGGTGACAGCAGATGCTGGCGAGGATGTGGAGAAAGAGGAACACTCCTCTATTGTTGGTGGGAATGTAAACTGGTACAGCCACTCTGGAAATCAATCTGAAGGTTTCTCAGAATAGCTCTCCCTGAAGACCCAGGTATACCACTCTTGGGCATATACGCAAAAGATGCTCTACCATACCATGAGGACACACTATGTTCATAGCAGCCTTATTCATAATAGCCAGAAACTGGAAGCAAGCCAGATGACCCTCAACTGAAAAATGGATACAGAAAATGGGATTCATTTACACAATGGAGTACTATACAGCTATTAAAATGAGAATATCATGAATTTTGCAAGCAAATGGCTGGAACTAGGAAATATCATCCTGAGTGAGGTAATCCAGTCCCAAAAGGATATGGATGGTATGTACTCACTGATAAGTGGATATTAGCCAGAAAGTACAGAATACCCATGATATATCCCACAGACACAAAGAAGTTAAACAAGAAGGAAGATCAACGTAAGGAGGCTTCAATCACACTTAGAAGGGGAAACAAAATAGTCATAGGAGACAGAGGGAGGGAGGGAACTAGGTGGGGGAGGGGAGGGGAAACAGGAATGTGAGGGGGGGTAGGATCAGGTGTGGGAAGAGACAGAAAAGAGGCCCAGAGTGCCAGGAGAATGAATGGAAATCTGCAGTTGTCAGGGGTGAGGGTGGGGGTAATCTCTAGGGAGTCCCAGTGACCTGGGATGAGGGAGGCTCCCAAAAGTCAATATGGGTGAGCTTAGCTGAGATGCCTAACAATCGGGACATGGATCCTAAAGTGACCATCTCCTGTAGCCAGGCAGAAGCCCCACTAGAGGGATAAGAACACCAACCTACCCACAAAACTTTTGACCCAAAATTTGTCCTGTCTAAAAGAAATGCATGTACAAAGATGGAGCAGAGACTGAAGGAATGGCCAACCAATAGCCAGCCCAAGTTGAGACCGACTCCATAGGCAAGCACCAGTCCCTGACATTATTTATTACTGATACTCTGTTATGCTTGAAGACAGGAGCTTAGCCTAACTGTCCTCTGAGAGGCTGTATCTAGCAGTTGACTGAAACAGATGCAGAGACCCACAGCCAAACATTGGATGGAGGTGGGGAACTCCTATGGAAGAGTTGAGGGAAGGATTGAAGGCCCTGAAGGGGATGGGAGCCCTGCAAGAAGACCAACAGAGTCAACTAACCTGGACCCCCGGGAGCTCTCAGAGACTGAGCCACCAACCAAAGAACATATGCAGGCTGGAACTAGGCTCCTTTGGGCACAAATATAGCTAACAGCCGTTCAGCTCAGTCTCCATGGCTACCTGGTCTGGTCTCAGTGTGAGAGGATGCGCCTAATCTGACAAACTTGATATGCCGGGGTAGGGGAATACTCAGGAGGGGCTCTACCCTCTCAGAGGAGAAGGGGAGGGAGAATCGGGGGAGAAACTCTCAGGATGGGGACCGGAAGGAGAAGCAATGTGGGATATAAATAAATAAATAAATAAATAAATAAATAAATAAATAAATAAATAAATGAAAGAAAAAAAGATAAAGCAAACATAATCACATGGAAATTGGACAAGATAAACAATCAGAAGAAAAAAAGCCCAGAAGACACAAGAATAAGAGACCCACTCATTTGTATACTCAGGAATCCTATAAAAACACTAACTTGAAGTTTTAATATATAGAGAGAGGACTTAGTACAGACCTATGCAGGCCCTATGCATGCTTCAGTCTACTTTCTTACACAGCCTGGGACCACTGTCCAAGGGTAGCACTGCTCACAGTGAGCTGGGCTCTCCCACGTTAATCATTAATCAAAAGAATGACCCACAGGCAAATCTAGTGGGGATTTTTTTCTCAGTTGAACTTCCTTCTTCTCCAACGTGTCAAGTTGAGAAAAACAAATGGAGACAATGAATTGGGAGTGCTGGAGATATTTACAAAATGAGGGGAGTGAATTAAAGCAATATTTCTTTGAGGGTGGGCCTCAGTTTATCAGCATCACCTGAAACATGTTCGACACAGAAAATTTCAGGTCCCATTTCAGACCTAGTTTGTCAGAAACTGGATATACCACCTTTGCAACCCATGGACTAGTCAATTCCCTCATATGACTTTGCTGAACACTCAGCTTTGAGAACTACTAAGACAAACCAGTGTTGATGAACCAGTCATGTGTACATGCATCAGCCAAGAACTTGTTAAACAGCAGATTCTGATTCAGCAAGTCCAGGGTATGGGGTGAAATGGTACCTTTCCCACAAGTTCCCAGATGATGCTGATGTAGCGGGTCCATGGACCACACTTTGGGTACAAGGAATAGAGTTAGCTTTCTGTCCAATAGCAAGACTCCAATACATGGTCTGTGGGTTTTACTTTTTACATGCTTACTGGTTATGAGAAAGAAGGGCACATTCCTGTATTTAAACGCACAACTGACTAAAAGCAGAAAGCTCCAAATTCAATCTAAAAGTTTTGGAATAAGCAAGAATGCAGTGAAATGCCAAAAGGCAAGAGATGCAGTTGTTTCAAATAGAAAATTTGGTTGAGTTCAACACTGCCCTCAAAACAATGTTGTTCCTTCAAAGACTCATTCCCTGAAACTTACATCCTTTGTCTTTTCCTTAGGTGTTGGTCTAGCTTCTACATGAAATAGCACATCTAACCAGCAAATTTCCTCTAATGAAATAATCCTTGAGATGAAAGAACATGCAGTTCCAAGGTCAAGTTCATTACTTACTTCAGTACAGAGGAATAAGAGAATCAAACTGACAGTTTGTCACCTACAGTGATTCCTGGGCCTGTTGACAAGTGTGCTTAATTTGCTGTGACCTCATTTGGCTTTTTCTTCTCACTGCCATATGTATCCAATATAGGCAGAATCTGTATGGTATTTTTCCCATTACAGAGTGAAGAGGTAACTGGAGTTATTAGTATAAAGTTTGGGTCCCAGTAAACCCAACAAGGTGAGCTTTGCTACTGTCCCCAATATACAAATTGAAGAGATAGGTAATTATGAAAGGCAGAGAAAGACTTAGTTGATGTGGCCGTATTGGGAAGAGGAACAAATAAAGGGATCCTGTGACCCCACACACTAATATGAGTTTTCAGTTTAAGCAGAGGAAGAATTGAAGCAACAATTGTGAGGCGTGTATACTGAAGCAGTCCTGTCCAAGGTGTGGTCTGGTTGATCATGCTCAGATCTGGTTCAGCAAGCTATTCCAAAGAAGTCCTTCAAACTGCTATCTGTGGAGGGATCAGTCTGGTTACTAGAAGATGATCTCTTTTGCACCAGGACTCAATCTTTCCATCACAGAGGATTTGTTCCATCTCTGGAAAATGCAGAGGCTATCTACCCTGTAAGGTTGGTTCTGCTATTGCAGGATCTAAGGTGATTCCAGTGCAAATGTTTAGGACTATGATTCATCTCTGTGTTTTCAGCCACAGTAAAAGAAGCAGCAACAAAGCAAAGACAGCTGTCTTAGTTAGGATTTCCATTGCTATGAAGAGACAACATGACCAAGGCAATCCTTACATGCAAGCAGACATGGTGCTGGAGAAGTAGCTGAGAGCCCTACATCATCTGAAGGCAGCCAGGAGAAGACTGACATCCTCAGGCAGCTAGGAGGAAGCTCTCTTCAGCAATGGGTGGAACCTGAGCATAGGAGGAGACCTCCAAAGCCCACCCCACAGTGACGTACTTCCTCCAACGGCCATATTTCCTAACAGGTGATTTCTCTGTGGGCCAAACATTAAAATCACAATAGTGATGCCAGGCTTCCATATTGCTTTAGGATGCTGTGAGTCCAAAGTGAAGAGTCAATGCTTCTTAGTAAGAGCAGCCTGTTTTAAGCATGCCTTCTATCCCTCTCATTTGAATCTAATATGGGGTCTTTTCTTCAAGACTCCTCGTGCCTCTAAGATTGTTCTTCTTTTGTGTCAGGAAACTTCAAGTTCACAAAGCCAGACACAGTGAGTAATAAAACCTGGCTTTTAAAATGACCTTCCTCCTCTGCACATCACTTTCTATCTCATATTTTCTCTTTGCTTTTATGTTTACCCACGGTTTTTCCCCTCTGAGGATAAGTTCAGGAAAAAGGAGAAATGCTTCATCTTTTATTTGGGCACATTTTCAATTTGAAAAGATAGCTGACCCAGTATGCTATGTTGAGGCCTTTAAAACTGAGACAAAGGAAAGATGGGTGTTTGGGGGTCTACAGTACAAACATCACTTCTTGGTCCATTTCTACAGAGTGGTAAGACATCATTAACAAAGTATAATTAATTTTTATTTTCTCTATTGTCTCAATAAAGTATCTTACACATACCTGAAAGACACTTTTTTCACTAAAAGACATTTAATGAGTATTGCTAAACTATTTTTCTTATATCACATTTTATGTATTGATATTTTAAGATAGCATGCAAAATAAGTATTTTCATTGTTGCATTTCCCAAGGTGTGTGCGTGCATACGTGTGTGTGTGTGTGTGTGTGTGTGTGTGTGTGTGTGTGTATCACATACATATGGTATTATACTGTTATATTTTGCTCTTATCCATCCCTAATTCTCAAACCTCTTTGCCAGTGATGTAGTATGGCTTTTTACTGGAGCATAACATGATTGTCCTATCTTGACCTTGTAGTGGAAATAACATTGGCCCAGTTGCCATGACAACAGAACAAGTACCACAATATTATGCTGTAGCAAAGTGTATGGCAATGATAGTGGGGCTTATAATAGTCTTGTCCAGTTGACATTATCTAGAATCACCTGAGAGACAAACTTCTGGGCATGTATGTGAGAGTTTCTATATTGAACAAATTGATGTGGGAAAATATACTCTAAATGTGGGTGGCACCATTCCATGCACTGAGGTCCTAGAGTGAATAAAAGGAGAAACACATCCAAGAAGCAGCATGCAGTGCTTTTGGCTTTCTTATAGTCCTCCTGCCATCCCTATCCCTGCCCCGTGATGGACTGTCCTCTCGTGCTGTAAATCAAAATAGACCATTCCTTAAGTTGCTTCTGTTTGGTATTTTGTCATAGGAACCCCAAAAGTAAGCTATATAGTGATATTGACATACCCTAGTCCAAGGAGGGGCAGACTGGTCACAGGACCCTCACTACAAGTAATCTTGGGTGATGCTAGGATATAGGGGAAGTAGAGGGTTGACAGGAAGTGGGACTTCATAATATAGCTTAATTCGGGTCATTATTTGGAATGGGGTGAGATTTTATGAAGATATAGCACTTTTGAGGCCTCCCACAGTTCTATAAATAACCATTCACTCATGATACTATATGTAAACCCAACAATTTCATTGGTTCATGAAGCTACACTTGGGATGAAATTGTTACTTTGGTCTGACTTTCAGTGCCCTTTCTGGGAGTAAATATACATCTATTCAAATTTCTCCAGGAAAAATGAACATGATCGTGGAATACCCACTTCATTCCTTTAGACCAAACTTTTGTATCTGATTATTGAGAGAAATATTCAGATGATGGTTCCAAGTGAACTATGTGTGAGCCCTGAATAATAGTTTCCTGTCTGGATAGCTAATAATGTAGTTACATACCGATTTATAAAAGGCTTTCTTAATTACTTCTAATTTTGGCAATTGTGGAAAAACTTCTATAAACAGCTGTGGGAAAAAAGGGACCCAACTTGAACTATCTGCTCGTTTTTGCTCATCAAGGCTTTTTTTTTTTTTTTTTTTTTTTGGAATTGATAATGCACAAGTCCTTCACCATTTTCCACCTTCACCAAAGTACATTGTAGCTGCTTTTCACAGATTCCCACCCATAAATCCTCAGAAGAGAAGAATGTTGCCAGTGCAAAGTTCAGTTTCATGAGGAATCAAAGGTCTGTGCCTCTCAAATTTGATAGGGCAGTGGTCACTCAACACTGAGAGCCCAAGGAGTAGTGATTTTGTTGTTGTTTTAGATCATTTGAGTTACCTCAGTGAGAACTTCGAATGCAATCTTTTGGGCAGTGATTTGAATCTCAGGGTGTATTAGGAAAGTCATCGTGATTAGTTTCCAGTGAGTTGGAGATCTATCTCCATCCATCTTTTGACAACAGTTCCCTAGGCTAATCCCTCTCCAGAACCCTACCTGGACTATTACATTAGTTCCCACTCCCTTCCACACCACAGTCATCCTCACTGCAACTCTGAAAGTTTCTTCTGCCTTTGCCTTCTGCCAGTACACACTTGAATCATTGACTATGACTCTTTATTCTGACTTCATGCTGCGGATGATGATTTGACTTTCTACAAGTGGTTGGCTACACAGAAGTGGTGGCATCTTGTTTTTTGCAAGGCTCATTGTAAATAAACATGTGGACATCCCGGTATTACAGAATCACGGCAGCTTTAGCTAATACCACTGAAACTTTCAAAGACCATTCTACCATTCTCCTT
Source organism: Uromys caudimaculatus (assembly GCA_028551405.1). Classification (NCBI taxonomy): domain Eukaryota; kingdom Metazoa; phylum Chordata; class Mammalia; order Rodentia; family Muridae; genus Uromys; species Uromys caudimaculatus. Next base: position 18,814,784 of record CM052722.1, on the reverse strand, counting down.
TTGACCCTATGGAGTTGTTGACTAGATCCTGGGCCATTTTTAATCCCCTAGATTACCCTCTCATGGAGAAGAATGTGCAGGAAGTTTGCCTGGATAGGTGCCGTTAAGTGGGAAAGAGTGGAACTGCAAAGAACTTTGTGGCAGAGACCACAGTCTATTTGCATAGGGGCCATGCCTTTAGAATCCAGAGAGGAGGTAGAACCTTAATCCGGGAAGAATCCTTGGCAAAAGGATAGCAGCAGCAAGTAAGCAGCAGACAGTACTCCCAGTAGCTATGAGTAGAAAGAAGACATGTTACTAAAGGATGTCTTCAGCCACATTCTTGACCACCTCTGTGCTCCTGGAGGGTGCTTCCTCCAGGAAGCACTGAGCGCTTGTTTCACTCATTTGTATCTCTCTTTGCTTTCTTTCTTGAAGCTTCTTTCATTTTTTTATTGTATTCATTTGATAGGTATATGTGTGTGCATGCTTACACATCACTGGAGTTCATGTGTGGAGATCAAAGGACAACTTTCCGAATTTCGTTTTCTCTACCGTGTGGATCCCAGGGATCAGATGAAGGTTGTCATGCTTGGTGGCAAGCACATGAACCCACTCAGCCATCTTGTGGTCCCTGTAAAATATATATATTCAGGGGGTTAGGGAGGAAAATAAGTTCTTTGATTTTCGGTGTATATTATCTATGCCTTTCTATACATGCATACAAGGTACACGAAGAGACCATGAGACCATAAACTTTATGTCTTAATTTTTGAATCCACACCTGGAACAGTATCTGGTATGAGCAAGATGAAGCCCTAGATTCAGTCTCCAGCAACACATAAAAATAAGCATGGTGGCACACCCGTGTCATTCTAGTGCTGAAGACATAGAAGTTGAAGGATCAGAAGTTCAAGGTCATCCTCAACAACATAGCCAGTTCGAGGCCAGTCTGGAGTACATGACACCTGGCTGAAGTGGAAACTTAAGGGTTCTTTGGAAAATCAGTCGGATGGGGTTTTGCTGGGGCAAACACACGAAGGAACATTTAGTTGAAGTAGACACAGGTGAAAGGATGTTTGGCTAAAGCAAGCACATGAAAGGACGAAGGATTCTTTGCTAATAACACCTTGCCTCAAAGTCAAACATAAAAGCTCCTGCAAGATGGTTCCATGGATCCAAGTGGTTGCCTGGCAACCCTGATGATCGCTGACCTCTGCATGTGCTGTGGCACACATGCGCCTGTTATATCACACATAATAATAATAATTGAAAATTTAAAACAAAAGATTTACGAAATTTAAGAAATGTTTTCATTATGGTTAGATGTCATTTTATTTCCCCTTAGTCACCAAAATGTGTCTATTTCTAAAGTGTAAAATATTTCTAAGATCCTGCTTTTAATGTTGATTAGTTTTTATTACTAGTTCTCCATCTAAAACACTGTCCAATCAAACTCTTGCCTATGATGAAAAACGTTATAGCCTGTCTAGAGTAGACTTTGATTTGCTCTGACTTGCCTTGTTGACTGGGTGTCCTTTTAGCAGGAACACAGGCCCTGGGTTAACAAAATGAGTTCAGGTGCTAGGAGATATATTCTCCAGCTCCATTGCACTTCCATTTTAGAAATTCACTCTAGGTATACAGTTTCCTCGATATAGACTTTGGGGGAACTGCTAAGTTCTCTATGGCCTGTCATTTGCGATATTTACTCAGTGAGACCATTGAGTAGATGGAATTGGCTTTCAGTATTTGAGTTGAAACAAAGCAGGTTAAATGGAACTCACTCGTCTGTCTTCCTGGCTCAATGGCATTTGAATTTATTTATTTTTATTACGTTTTCTGAAGTTCATGAATTTAATCCCAGAACTGTTTAGCTTTTAAGAGAAAATAAAAATTAGACAAACCAAGATCCTTCTTTTTAAGCCATATGCTAACAACATCATTTAGTGAATTGAAGGGTCTGTCCATTAAAGAAATCATAGAAAGAAAAGATGTTACAAACATAAAATCTTCTTCAGTCTCAAAAAAAGCAGGTTTCCAATTTAAATCTCTCCGGGCATGCTGGGCTCATGTCTATAATCCCAGAACTCTGGGAAGGGAGAGGAGGCAGTAGGGGATTGTTACTATCTATTCAAGGTCAGCGATAGAGGGTTACAGTGTACATACCACTGCTTCAAAAAGCAAAACAACACAACAAAATCCCCAAAGTGCAAATCTTTGAGTTCTTTACAAATTCTTTTTTTTAACTTTTATTTTTTGATACTTTACTTACATTTCAAATGTTTTTCCATTTCCAGGTCTCCCCTTTGGAAACCCCCTATCCCATCCCCCTCCCCCTGCCTCTATGAGGGTATTCCATCTCCCACCCACTCACTCCCACTTTCCCTCCCTGGCATTCCCCTATACTGAGGCCTCTAACACTCTCAGGCCCAAGGGCCTCTCCTCCCACTGACGGCCAACAAGGCCCTCCTCTGCCACATATGTGGCCAGCACCATGGGTCCCTCCATATGTATTCTGTGGTTGGTGGTCCAGTCTCTAGGAGCACTGGGGGAGGTGACCAGTTGACACTGTTGCTCCCTCCCCATGGGGCTGCAAACTCCCTCAGCTCCTTCAGTCCCTTCTCCAACTCCTCCATCTGGGACCTCACACTCAGTCCAGCTGTTACTGTAAAGTGAAACTTGGGTATTCCGAACTTTTGGGCTACTATCCGTTTATCAGTGAGTACATACCGTGTTTGTTCTTTTGTGACTGAGTTACCTCACTCAGGATGATATTTTCAAGTTCATCCATTTGCCTGCGAATTTCATGAAGTCATTGTTTTTAATAGCTGAGTAGT
>CM052722.1:18766263-18808366 GCA_028551405.1 Uromys caudimaculatus | reverse complement strand
TTTTTTGTAAGTGCTAACTTTGCATCTAGAAAATGTTTGCAAAAATGTACAGCAGGCCAGCAGCAATAGCGTTTCTCTGTTTTCTGCTTCCATTTGTTATGACATTTCCAGTTATGTAATCTCTCCATAGAGAAAGAGAAGTACTGCTGGGAATTAAATGTGTCAGATCCATGGGTGTGGGTTTCTCTCTCCTGTATGAGCACTTAGTGCTTAATGCACAATACTTTCCAGGTTGCATCCTTGGAGTTGCTGGGCTCAGTCATTTTTAAAATCCTTTTGCATTCTCTGTGTCTAATTTGAATATACATCCTTATCCCCCATTATTTTAATGCCAGTGATTCCAATAATGAGAACAGTGTGTCTCATCAAAGTGCCAAGCCCATCACGTAGTAACTGCTATAATAAGGGCAGAGGAGGAGCAATCAATCGTCGATGAAGAAGCCCCTGCCTTTGTCATATGAATTAAACAGAGAGGAGCACATGAATCTCAACATTTATCTACTCCTTATTGAGTAGAAGGAAAAATGTCATGCCTCATTTGCAATCCCCACACATTGTTCTCACAGCGATTTGGAATGTGAAGGCTAATTCTCATGATACCAAGGAGCAAGAGAGACAGATGAGCTCTATACAAGACCACCAAATGCAATCTCCACCCTTTGCTTTGAAAGAAAGTCTAATTGCCCGCAACACATTAAATCCGTTTGATGGTGAATTGCTATTTCAGTCACATAAGCTAGTTCTATATCTCAAAGGGAGAGAATATATATTCATGATTTTGAAAACTCAAATGTTTCATGTTGGATTGCTACATGAAGCCATGAAAAATGAACTTGGAAAAGATATGAAAAATTTATGCCTCATGCTTCTTGTACATTTCAATACCAGATTTTAGTGTAATATATAGTGATGGTTGCCATAGCAACGGTGATCCAGGACCCTGATTATGCATATAAGAAAACTGGCAGCAAGGTGGAGCAGCCTTAAGCCAGAAATAACTGCCTTGCTCACAGTCCTACAGTTGTGTCAGCTTTATATCAATTATCTAGATTTGTGCTGTGAAAATTACTGGTCAACTAACTAAATTGTGGGCTCTGAGCTGATTCTCTTGATAGCTCTCAGAACGCTGGGGCAGAACAATATACAGCAGATATGAATTAGATTCGTTTATCTTGATTGCTTAAGAAATCAAGAAAATTGATGAGTATTGAAATAGATACAATTAAGAAAAAGGAGAGCCCACACAGTTTTTGATTAAGTAGTATGGTAACAGATAGGTTTTTTTTTTTTTACCTAAATGATACAAAATCACTGTAGAATAAATCTATTGCATACATGGTAAGATGTATCGTTCAACTTTTCAACAAAATGGCTGCCAGCATTTAGTATGCTGGCACAGAACTGTGGAACTCTAGCTGCTTTCTTATTCTCAGTTATTAGTATTGAAACCTTGTGTTCAAAATGAACTGACGATAGGCATTGAGTCAAATATAAGCTATGGCACCAGCACCATCATTTTTCGAAAAGGTTTTCATGAAAATAGCTTTGAGGAGAAAAATAAAATAGAGAACTTCTCCTAGTCTAGTTTGTAACTTTTCCAACTCAGGGAAAATGCTGCTTTCTACACAGGTACAATGATTATGCATTTTTGGCACGATATAGTGTCTTTATTATAAAGTAAGAAAAAACTATTCAATGACAAAAGTCTACCACTATGAAAATAGTAGCAATTGGTTTTGATGAGTTAGCTACTTTGATTATTATATTTCAGCCTCCTAACAATTAGAGTAGACTCCATTTAAACTTTAAGACTGTGAGGTTAAGCAATATTCTCAATGTCAAATATAATGTCTCCTCTTATTATGTTTGTAGAATTTGACCTGAAGACTATTTTTCTTACCATTATGTGTCTACTATATAGTCCAGAGCAGGGGATCTTGATCTCAACTTTCCTAATACTGTGACTCTTTAATACAGTTCCTCATGTTGTGATGACCCCAACTATAAAATTGTTTTGTTGCTACTTCATAACTGTAATTTTCTCACTGTTATGAATCATAATGTGAATATTTGAAGGGGATCTAGAGGCTTGCCGAAGGAGTTGTGACCTACAGGTTGACAGCCACTGGTCTAGATTCTGTCTCATTTTCAATACTATATGATCAGGACATGAAATCTTTCCAAGTAGTTTTCCATTGATCACGTTCTGTGATAACTTGTATTTGTCATTAGACTACTTACCTTTCCCCTTGCTATGACAAATAGTGACAAGAAGCAACTTAAAGGAGGAAGACTTTATGTGGACTAATGCCTTGAAGGTCCTGTCCGTCACGGCAGAGATGGCATAGCAGCAGGATCATGCTGTAGCTGGTTAGATTGTGTCTGCAGCTAGAAAAACAGTGAGTCGGATGAAGATGCTCAGCTTCCTTTGTCCTGTTGATTCAGTCTGAGATCCCAGTGCATAGGGAAGGTGCAGCCCACATTCAGAGTGGGTTTTCTCTCCTCCATTCAACATCTCAGCAAATGCCCTCCCAGACATGCCCAGAGGTGTGGTCTAGTTGATTCCAAGTCCAGTCAAGTTAACAAGGAAGAAAAACCTTCCACAGTTCTCAGTGTAACACATTAACATTTGATGCTTCAAAATAATCAGCATTATTATTTCAGTTGCAGAGGGTTAGAAATTATGGGACAATTTAGGAATTGTGCCTCAGGGTTTCTTCTGAGGGTAGAGTTAGGGCATCAGCAAGCATGCAGACGCCGGAAGATTGATCAAGGGTAAAAGACCTGCTTCCAAGATGGTTGGTCCCCTTACATGACTGCTGTCAAGAGGCCTTATTCTCTGTCATGTGGGTCTGTCCAGAGAGCTGCTCGACTCCTATCACAGAGGACCAAGGGCAGGTAGCAATACTTCTTATGATCTAGTCTAGGCAGTCATGCACCTTTGGTCACTTTCTCTACATATATGTTTAAAACAAACCACTAACTCTAGCCCATATTCAATGGGAGATTTTACTTTTTAAGGAAAGCAGCATCAAAAAGTATGAACACAGTTTCAAACAATCACAGAAGCTCACTTTGGAGTTCAGAAAACACTGTAGCCATGGAAACTGAGAGCACAGAAAAACAACCCAATTTCATGTACTTAAAGGAGCTAGCAATATGGGCACAATGAAGCTGCCTACACTAAATATGATGAGTAATGCTAGGAAAGTTTTTATTATTCAAAGACTGAGTCCTGATAATACTCTAATGTGTCTGAATAATATAGAGGGGTCTATTTAAATGATACTGTGTCATCGAAATACAATTATAGTAATGCGACGTTTTTCATAGAATGTCAGGCTCACAGTCAGTACCATTATTCATAAAGATTCAAGGACAAGACATTTTAGAAAAGAGAAAAATCATGTTAAGATAATCTATTAAGAGCTGTTATGTCTTTCTTGCTCTTTCTGAATCTGTTGATTACATAATTGTTTGTTTTGGCTTCATGCTTGCTATACAGCCCTGGTTGGCCTAGAATACTCCCCATAGTCTAAGTTGTTCTCAAACATGTGATCGTGTTGCCTCAGCCCCTAAAGGCTGAGAATGCAGAATTTGGGGTATTCTTAAACTTATAGCACCTTCAGCTCCTGCTTTTCAAGTTCCCAGTCATGCAAAGCACATTCTCCAACTTTTGTAGTATTTCAAAGCCAGAGAGAAGAGTTTTGTTGTTTTTGTTAAACTGAGTAACCAAAGGCACCTCTTTAGTGCAATAGGCAGCATGTCCATGTCATAAGCTCAAAAACTGAATAACCAAGCCAATTCTCTTATTTCTGAACAAGATGGCAAAACAAGCAGAGAGAACTAATTAGAACCCTATGAACTTTGCTGTCTTTTCTCCCCCAGAAGCCTACATAGCACCTTATAGAGCTATGAAATCTAGCCAGCAGGAAGAGAGTTTCCTGGTGAATTTGAGGTTGATTTCTGCAGCCAAAGTGGCTGAAAGAGAGACCAGTTGTTGGTTCTCAGGAAACATGGAGAAGGGGTAGATAAGATCAAAACACACTGCATGCATGCATGTAATTTTCAAATAATAAGTGCAAATATTATTTTTTAAAGTGCCATTAAAACATGAAATAATTAGCAATAAGTGGGAGGGTGGGGAGCACCCTCTCAGAGGCAAAGGGGAGGGGGAATGGGGTGAAGAACTCTAGGAGGTGTGGATCAGGAAGGGGGCAATATTTAGAATGTAAATAAATTAATTTAATAAAAAAACCATAAAACAAAGTATGGATGGCTGGGACTCATTAAACTTATTCTCAGACCAAGTCCTACATCATTTATTTTATCATCAGCAAGGTCTCTGAAACTGTTGTTAAAGAAATATAATGCCCAATATAGAGAAGTTGGAGATTTAAAAAAAGCAAAGCAGCCCATCACCACTGCACAGCATCATCCATCTCAATGGGAAGTGCATTTCCTTGATTTCCTTCGTTCATACCTATTTTACATTATTGAGAACTGTACTGCCCACAGGGTTTTGAATAGCTTTCTTTATTCACTTACTATTCAAGAAAAAACAAAAACCACAAAAAACCCATTTCTTCAAAATATTTTAGCAGCTCTTTCCTGCTGTTTGTGATAGTTGTGTAAATAATTGTTCAATGAGTTGCCATTTGCCATATTAACTAGCCATCCATCTTATTGGATCTGGTAGATGTTGTTATCACCTGATTTGCTGATGTTGCGTGTACTTGCTTTCTCAGTTCAGCCTCCTCTGTAGCTATTGCTGTTGGCTGTTGTTCAAGTGCCCAATTTGATGGCGTCTCTACATCTATATATCTGCTGCTTGCTATCTGTTCTTTACTTTTGCTTGCCACACGCTTAATAAATGCACTTCTTTGAAGCCAAAAGCAAGGCTATCATCGATCATTCTCCACATGGCAGCATTAGTAGCACTCCAAGGAACTTCCATTTATCTTCCTATACCAGATTCTATACACAATTTATTCAAATGCTAGGAACCTTTTGATTATGTTTATGCATGCCCACAAACAACTCGCACCTTGAATAAGGATGTGTTATGTTAAACTTCATGATTTGACCTTCTTCCTCTTTTTTTCATCTCAAACTAAACAAGGTTTGAATGTCGTCTGCACATATCACATCATGATAAAAATGACTTCATTCACTCCTACCCCGCTTTAGAGATTTTTCTTTTCTTTTGACTTAAGATTTTTTTTTATCTTTATGTAAAAAGGTTTGAGTTTAAACAAGTTCAAGGACTCTCCTGGGCTACATAGTGTGACCCTGTCTCAAAAAAAAAAAGAAAGAAAACCATTCCCTTAAGAAAATTTCGCCTGTGCAGGAAAGCTTTTTAGATAGTTAGCAAAACCATCTTTCTTTACCTTCACTTTAAGTAATTATCATGATTATAGTATGTAGTACTCACAAATAACCCATGCTAACGTTCGCTAAACTCCCAGTAGACTGATACACATCTCTCCCACCTGACAGTAAGTAGATTGTGATTTTCACGTCATGACAGGTGTTAATGTGCTCTCAGAGGGAGTAAGGAACAAAAGCAAAGAGTTTTTTGGCATTAATAGCTAGTATCACCGATCTTTCCCTACCCTCCATGAACAAGCCTGTGCCACATATTCAAAGATTCCTGGCTCTAAATTTCAGTGTGTAAGACGTGGGGAACCTCTCTTCCTTTAGCCTCCCTTTCAAATGAAGTCATTTGAAACTTCCCATGTGGTGTCAAAGCCATTGCTTGACTTGATGCAGCTGGTCTCCTGAGTTGAAAAATGTTTTCAACTCCTTAATCATAGATACCCAGACTTTTGCTGTGGCTTGTTTATCTCTGGATTCATGGTAAGAGATTAGTCTTATTATCAGACATTAAGAGACTCTGACTTCCATGCCACACGACAGACACTACAGAGGATATTTTGGTGGTCATGCTGATATTGAGCTTATGTTGAATAGTGGCCAGTCTATTTGGGTGGGTGGTTGATTATGGGTATATCCATGCACAGGCTCATTTGCATTACAGGCAACTATGGAAATGAATTACACACTTAACTCTGATCAATTACCCTCAGAGAAATGTCACCCAAACAGTCAACCAATTAGGACTTCTTGAATACTACATGCCCAGGAAATGGCAACTGTGGTGAGTGAAACATTGCAGCAAGACCCTCAATCTTTGTAAGAACGCTCTTCTGGGTTGTCTCTCCAAGAATTGTCCTCTAAGACAGATTAAGGCAAGGCCATTCCTGGAAAAGCAGCAACTATGAAAGGCAGCATGGAGACAGGACTAGGAGATGGAAGTCAAATTGCAGACTAAGCACAGAATAGCCTTCACTCACTGCACTGTAGAGTATGTTGTTAGAAATACTCTTCAGTGGTACTTAGAATGGTCAGATAGCATAGCCTTCTATCCTTATACTACTCAGTAATTGAATGAATGTGCAGCACCCCAGGCAGGGATCTGACCTTGACTGAGGATGCTCTCTGCTGCTCAGCAGTCCCCAAAGTTCATCCCTCTCCATCCCTCCCAATAATTTGGGATGGAAAGTTTTCCACTCAGCATTGTTAAGGGTTGGATGTGTCTTTGAAGAGATATCCCCAGAAGGTTAATATCCTACCTTCACTATCCACGAATGTGACGTCATTTAGAAGTAAGATAAAGATGACCCAAGTCAAGATTATGAAAAGTCCTAATCTAATATAAACTATGTGCTTATTTTTAATAAAGAATATGTAGCAGGCATACAATTTGGGGTGTTGGAAGAAGGATCAGGAGTTCAAGGTCATCTTTTGCTATATAGTGTATTTGAAGTCAATCTGGGCTACATGAGACACTGCTATACACATACAAAAAGAAAAATAAATAAAATAAGAGGAGGTACATGTCATGAAAAGCCAGAGACAGATATTCAGGTGTGTGTTGGGTGGGGGAGTCGCAGCTTCAAACCAAGGAATGCTGAGGATTCCTGGTCATCACTAAAAGATATTTGGAGAAGAGAGTTTCTACCCTTGGTCTTGGAAGAAATGTGGCCCTGTCAATCTCCAGACTGCAGAATTTTGTCTTTAGCATATTGAGGGAAGAGATTTCCATTATTTTAAGCCACATAGTTTGTGGTGCTTTGTTGCCAGAGCCTTAGGAGACTGCAATAGATGGAGATCTGGGTGGAAGATAACAAACCCAGTCTTGTAGGATGAAGCTGACCTAAAAAAGATCTCTAGGTGTGGAAGTACCATGAAGACTGGGACATCTTGTGCTCTGAGAAGTTACAATGTGATTGGTGATAAATTTATACATGTATATATGTGTGTGTGTGTGTGTGTGTGTGTGTGTGTGTGTGTGTGTGTGTGTGTATAGGAAACAGTACAGAATTACTACATGGAAGACACAGACACTGGCTAAATAATGAAACTTCCATGCCTATAGTCTACTTTTTACTAAAGAGAAAACTGAGAGCCAGAAAGGATTAGTCTGCTATCAATAGCTAGAGACAGGAGCAGCTGAACCCTGTCTCGTGACCACTGAGTGAGTCTGGCACTACAGTAATACCGACACAGTCACTGTGGGCTAAGCTCTGTGAGAGACATGGGCAGAAAGAGCTGACAAAGAGTCCCTACTGAGGGAATGTGCCTGGAACAAAGCAAACTTATTTCCATTCCTGGAACAGAGCCCGGAATACAGGTCATATGGATAACAGGTTGGTGAGATCATTTCCAGTGTTTTTTGTGACCACATTTTCTTTCCCAGAATTATATTAACACCATCCACTCAAAAAAAGTACCATTCCCTTTCAATCCTGTTGTAACAAAGCACACCAAGACAATAGAAGATTTTTTTTTTAAATGAAAAAAAAAAAAGAAAAAATAATGGAGCAGGATTTCATTTGTATAAGTATCCTAACTTTAGCCCTGATTGTCTTCTTACCAGATGACAGCATGATTTTCATACTCTGACATCATTAGAAATGTAGCGACTGATCTTGGTGCCAAATAACAACTGAGAGACAAAAATGCACATAGAAACACTTTTATATTTTGCTTTAAATCAACACCAACTAAAAGCTATTGTATTTTAAAATATTCATTTAAATGGTGAAATGACTTTCTGATTAACTAAAAGTAGAATCATCTCCCTAGAAAAAGTTTTCTGTCCAAACAGCTTACAATCAAATGGAGAACAGGAAGTGAATGCAGAAGGTTCTTTATAAGGTGCAAGGAAAATACCCAGGAAGCACAGTGAACAGCAGGGTGTAAGGAGAAGCCTTAGGCAGGCAGCAACTCTTCAAATGGACTAAACTCTAGAAGTGTCTTGAAGAAAAGACAGAAATTTCTCATACAATGGTAGGATTTGCTGAAGGAGGCAGAAGGAGGAGGAGGATCATGAGTTCGAGGGCAGCCTGCATTACACATTTAGAAAGAAAGAGGGAAAGAAAGAAAGATAGAAGAGGGGATGGAGGAAGGGAGGGAAGGAAGGAAGAAAGGAAGAAAGAAAGAAAGAAAGAAAGAAAGAAAGAAAGAAAGAAAGAAAGAGAACAAAAAAAGAAAATAAATTATCTTAGAAGGTAAAATAAAAGAGGTGGACACTTTAGGGTTATTATCTGAATGCTAAGGGTACTGGAGGGACCTATTTCAAGAAATACCAAGTCTCTCAGTCACATTTAACAGAGTGTATGTGAGAGGGGTAGGAGGCCACAGAATTTGAGTTGAGGCTAGAGCATTTTGAATTTGAACACCATACTGAAGGCAGTATGAAGGTATCAATGTAAATCATAGAACGATTGACACAGAGGGGTGAAAAGTAAGGTGGCAATAAGGAAGGGCTGGGGACTGAGATAAGCCTTAGAAAAGTTCTTGTAATGCTAAGAAAAGGAAAATCCTTTCCCAAGACAATTTTCCAAGAAAGCAAGCAAATGTAATGAGTTTACCTCCAATATTCATCCTAGATTTAGGATTTTGGTTGAAGACTGTTACAAAAGGCATCCAGCAAAGCTAAAATCCATCCTCCCATCCCCCCTCCTTCCTTTCTTCCATCCTTCCTTCCTTTATTTGTTTGGGTTTTTTTGAGACAGGTTTTGTTTGTGTAGCTCTAGCTGTCCTGAAACTAACTCTGTATTTGAGGCTGGCCTTGAATTCAGAGATTCACTTGTCTCTGCCTCTTGAGTGCCGGAATTATCTCAGGGCTACGATAATTACTGGTTGAGGTAGAAGTCATTCAGGAAGACATCAGTAAATGAGGCACACAGAAAACAACATTGAAAAGCGAGAAACAGGTGTCCATCAAGGATTTTAATTGAGTTTTGTTTTTCTAAACTTTCTAATATATTTTTTCATGTTTCTATCATGTTCTAAGGTTTGTTTTGTTTTGTTTTGTTTTTGCAGTATTTCAAATCGGATGTGTTGTGAAACCCTACTGTCTGTGCCGTGGTAACTAAACACTGACTCCATACAATGGAAATTATTTTTAGAATAACGAGAATTCCCCTGGTGTGGCACAAATAGCAATGATGATCATGAAGTTTTGAAAAGGAGATGTTTAGCTGGAATATTCATAAAAGAAACACACAAATACACACACACACACACACACACACACACACACAGAGAGACAGAGAGACAGAGAGATGGAGACAGAGATCAATTGGAACCCCTGTGCTGGAAGAACAGACCGGATTCCCACAAGTTTTCCTCTGACCTCTACACACTCAATCATCATGGTACATGTATGCATACGTCTGTGCATTATAAACACACACACACACACACACACACACACACACACACACACACACACACACACATACACACACACACATTTAAAAAAACGAACTGGGATAACCAAGCATGGTAATATACACCTGTGTTCCCAGAACTTTGGAGGTAGAGCTAAGAGGATAAGAAGTCCAAGGCCAGCCTCAGCTACATAACAAGTTCAAAGCCAATTTGGGCTGTATGAGTTCTAAAGGATTTGAACTTATTTTTTTCTCAATGTATTTGTAAAAAGGATTTTTACAATTCTTGGGCTGTATCTGCCAATGATAACAGAGTCTTTTGTTCTGTTTTTATTTTTGATATAGGGTCTTATTATGTAGCCCAAGGTATGCTCAAACTCTTAAACTCCTGATCGCTGGGATTTCATTCATGTGTATGTGTGTATATATCAGTAATCTATACTCAGTTTTATTTTAACCACCGATGAAAGGAATAAGAATGATTAATAAATCAATGTTCAATTATAAAACCTTTCTAGATTAAGTTTTAAAAGAATGGCTAAGATTCAAAATTAAAAAGATTGTTATTTAAGAAAAAATAATACAAGGCCTATTGAGGCAAACCAACTTTCTTGTTGATTTTGAGGCAGGGTTCTGAAATAGTTCCCACACTAGCCTGGAACTCCCTGTGTAGATCAGGCTGGCCAAGAATTTATGACAATCCTGCTTCTGCTTCCTTAGTGTTATTATCACAGGCATGTGCCATAGTGCTTTTTTGGGTTTTTGTTTGTTGTTATTTTGTTTTACCATTTTATTATTTTCATAATAACTCAGAACATTTTTCCTTGGGAAAGTGGTAACTTTAAGGAAATGGTCAAATGCATTTTTTACCAACTTGAAAAGCAAAAGTCTTGCTTTGTTTGGGGAAAATAACTTACGGATAGATGATTGCTTTTGTTTTTTAACAATTTTATGTCATGATCGTAGCACAGCTGTCCTCACTGGAAGGGCTGGAGGAGTCAAAGAGACACAGTGTGTGAATGCGCAGGGAAAACTCATGTATGGAGCTGGGTACGGAACTCGGGTGGTAGCCTTCAGGCAGGAGGGTCAGAAGTTCAAAATCATTCTCAGTTACCCAGGGAGTTCAAGACCAGCCTGATGTATATGAGACTCATAAGAATATAGGTAGATTTAGCCACAGAGAACAAAGGAGGTTCTAGAAGAACGTTTCACAAAGACCTACTTGCCCTCAATAGGTTGCTCAGGTAGTTAATGAGGCGTAAGGGCTTCAAGGCCTACCTGGTCTCCTTCCCAGATAATGTGTCACGTGGTCATAGAACTTCCTTAAAAATTGCAAAAATAATATATGTTATCCACAACTAAGATGTTTGCCTGCCTCTTTCCATTATAGTTTTTATGTTTTCTTGTACATTGGAGATACCCACATCATTTGAAAATACACACCTAGGGTGAAATTGATGTGTGAAAGTTTGTGTTATGGGACATTTCTCTTTCATATCTGTACTGTGACCACCACATCCATAAACTCACAGGTCTGCAGCATCACCTCTGTTTTCCTCACCTCTTTCTTTCCTTTGTCCTTTCTCATGTGTGTGTGTGTGTGTGTGTGTGTGTGTGTGTGTGTGTGTGTGTGTGTGTGTGTGTTTACTCGTGTATATGTGGAGTACTTTTCTATCATAGGTCATTGAGGTGGGGTCTCTCAAACAAATCCAGAGCCCAGTGATGTGAGTCTCAACAGCCAGTTTGCTCTGGGAATCACCCATGTCTGTCTTCCATTATTTACATGGGTTATAGGGATCCAAACTCTGCTCCCCACACTTACATTGCAAATGCTTCAATCACCTGACCATTTTCTCTATTACCTTTCTTTCTTTGTTTTCATGGAAGGCTAATAAGACAGGGTTTCTTGTAGCCCTGGGAGGCTTCAAACTACACACCTGAGAATGAACTTGTATGTCTGATCCCCTGGCCTCTACTTCTTGAATGCTAGGATTTCAAGAATGCACCATCACATCTGGTTTATGTGGGGCTGTGGGTTTAACTCAAGGCTTCCTGCATAATAAGCAAGAATTCAACCAACTAAGCTACATTCCTAGCTCGCTCCTCTCCTCTTTTTGATAAGGAGTTTTGCCATCTTTTAAGAGAATTAGGTTTCTGGGATACTGCATCATCCTTAGGGAGCCATGGTTCATTGAGCCCCCCATGGCAAAACAGGAGAAACCACAAGAATCTATTAGTTCTCTGAAGAAACCTCTATGAACACAGTTGGATTGCGTCCAGAGGATCTCTAGGGGGAATTCCTTGTTTTTCACCATAGCCACCCCAGGAGCTCTGAGCTGCTCCCGGAATGCCTGGCAGGAGTCAGTTTCTTGGGCTTTCAAGGATGCTCTGGGAGTCCTTGACTTCTCTAACAAGCACTACCTCTCAGCATCTTCTGGGCCTTTGAGGACAACCCAAGTTCCATGACTTCCTTGAATAACTGCAGGTATAGAGCCCTAGATTCACCTCTCAATGGAGAACTAGTAGCTTTTCCCTGCCTGGGGAATATGAGTGATAAGAAGCCTTCCACAGATTTTCAAGAGAGCAGGTTAGTGGATGCTTTGTAGCAAGCTAGTACAATCCCAGATAAACCAAGGGCTTGATTCTTGTATCCAAGATGCACTCTAAGTAGTGAATTAATTCAGCAATCATTTGTTGATTTACAATGGGCCTTGCAATACTCTGGGCCAGAAATATCCTAGGAAGAAGTGATGAATAGGACCTTGAATATTCTACACAGTTGAAAGCACTGAAGACATGCCTTATCACACCATGAAGGGATGCTAAGAGCGGATTTTGATGGAAGATGTCTCGCTGATCTCAGCTCTCTCTCCCTATCCACATGACCTAGCCTCTGTTCAACTCCGAGTTGCTGTTGATGCAACTCTCACCCTCTTTGTTAGTTTCCCATGTAATCCAATCCAAGTTAGGGAGAGTAAAATTTTGCTGGAGATCATAGTGACAGGAACTCATCATATCTCTGACATAAGAAGTTGATTTGAAAACATGGTACAAATATGTGATCCCCTCCAAATTGTGTGTGTGTGTGTGTGTGTGTGTGTGTGTAGGATAGTGCATGTGTGCACATGTGTGGACCACAAAAAATTGATGGAGAATCTCTTCTTCTATTATTCTCTAGCATATTTTTTGAGATAGTCTCATCAAACCTTTAAGCTCACTGCTTTTGCAAAACAAGCTAGACAGAGATCTCCTAGGATCAATCCCTCCTGTCTCTGCCTCCCCAGCTACGATTGTAACATGGTTTCTTACATTGGTGCTGGGGATACAGACTCTATGTTTGCCCAGCAAGCACTTTACAGACTGAGCCATGGCCTTAGCCACTCCCTTCAAATACTTTCTCCCCAGACTGAATGCGATCTCCAGCGTTTCCTTCCTCCAGCTCAAGTCAGCTCCACTTAAGTTTCACCTCCTCCCCTTTCTTTAGTGTGAAATCTGAGTACCACACAGCTCCCAAGCCGGGAGATTTTCCTCTCTCCAGTGAACTTGGCAATACATCTTTTCAATTATCAGCTGAGACTGGTCTCACCCTCTACAGGAATGCTAGTACCAACTGCTAACTGATAACCCATCTCTCCACTGGCTACCTACAAAATGTGGGAAGGAATACTGCTTTTCTATCACAACTGGACTGGTTCATGTCATTGCAACCTTCTCGATAGAATTTTCATTTACAAGGGGCCATTCAAAACTGAATTTTAGTATGAAAATGGGAAAAAAAGACAAACCTACATCATTCTATATTATTCATAGCTCATATTTGTGTGATTTTTCTCCTAGGAGTTTTTATCCATTTGTTTTTGTTTGTTTGCTTGTTCGTTTTGCCTCCTTCCCAAGTATAATTTTAACTACACATATATGCCCAGTAATTATACTATACGTGTGTGTGCTTATAGCCACACTGCATACATATTGCTTTTTAAATGTAGATCCTAAATACATTGCATGTTACTGATAAGCAGCACACAGACCATTTAAATGTTTATGTGATGAAGGCTCAAACACTCCAGTTTGACTTATATTGCTAGTGCCCTGTCACTATTGTAACAAACCACCATCACCATGGTGGTTTAAAAAACACAAGTGAATTATCTAACCATTCTGGAGGTTCAAAGCCCAATACATTCTCAGTGAGTTGAAGTCTGTGTGTGTGTTCCAGGAATTAGTTCATAGACATCTTTAAAGCAGTTAGCTTTCTGCCTGCTACAGCTGGGTATTTCATATTAGTGGGTCTTTCGGCTGCTTCTCTGTTCTGACTGTAGTATTTAGAACTACCACAAATGTCATCATTTGTCTTACTGTTTTCTTCTTAGGTAAGCCAGTCCTTCTTATTTATAAGTCCTTTCTCCTAAAGGAAGAAATCACAGAGTAGAAATGTTCTGAGCAGAGATGTTTGTTGCTATTGGCATTAAAGTAGTGGAGGTTAGCAAATATATTAATAATATTGGGATTCTGTTTTGCTTGTTTATTGTGACAGGGTCTCATGTACCCTCCCCAGTCTCAAACTCCTGATCCTCCAGCCTACACTTTCCAAGTGCTCAGATTATTACCGTCTTAGGGTTTCTATTGCTGTGAAGGAACACCATGACCATGGCAACTCTTATAAAGGACCACATTTAATTGGGGCTGGCTCACGGTTTCAGAGGTCCAGTCCATTATCATCATGATAGGAAGCATGGCAGCGTACAGGGAGACATGATGCAGGAGAAAGAATTGAGAGCTCTACATCTTGATCTGCAGGCAGCAGAAGTGAAGATTGAGACACTGCCATGATTTGAGTTTCTTAGACCTCAAAGTCCACCTCCACAGTGACGCACTTCCTCCAACAAGGCTACACCCACTTTAACAAGGCCACACCTACTAATAGTGCCACTCCCTATGGGTTGAGCATTCAAACAAAGGAGACTATGGGGGCCATTCTTATTCAAGCTACCACATTCCTGATGTACCACCATGCCAAGTAGGTCACAAAAAGTATCTGAAAAGTAGGAATGTAACCTCTTTTCAGTACTGTCACTGGGCCAGACCAGACAATGTAAATCATAAAGTACGTTATTATTAGTGGCCATCATGGTGATTATAGAGATCGCAGTTACAGCTAATGGAACAGTTGCAAGAAGATCAGACAGAGTGGTCATATTATTAGTTCTAGTAATTTCTGACAATTACACACCTGGTACCTTGAATCATTTATCTTGTCTACAGGGAGAGGAAAACTCAGAAACAAAGTCTATTAGTCATAATCAGTGTGAGAATGCTTTTTGAAATTTTAATATTTCTGCTATGGTTTGAGTTCCCCCCCAAAAAAACTTATATTGAGATTTAATTACCATCATAGCAATATTAAAAGGTGAGACCTATTGATGATTCGGCTGTGAAGGCTTTGCCCTCATGAATGAATTAACGGTTTTATCACAGGAGTAATGTTAATTATGGTGACAGTGGATCACTGATTCCCCCAAAATTATTATTTTGAAGTTGAGTGTAATAGTGCACGCCTATAATCCCAGCACTCTGGAACTAGAAGTAGGAGGATGAAGAGATCAAGTCCAACCTGGGCTACATTAGACCTTGTTTCAAGAAATAAAGAAACAAAGAAACAAAGGGAGCATACACATTGATCAGAAAAACAGGTAGGCTAACCCAGATCTTCACCTCTCCCTGAATTCTTCCAAATCCAAGGCCCTAGTTTCATCCCTAACTTTGCAGCAGACCACCTGCTGGGGACCCCTTCTCCCTCCCCCTCCATCTCCAGTAGACCTCACAGATCTTACCCTCCTAATCTCCCTCCTCGACTTGTTGCCATAGACCAGTCCTAACTCCAGCAGGCACTCCAAACACATGGGCTCCTCTAGCCAGGGGAGCAGATAGGTAGAACTGCATACCTTCCCTTCTCCTTCCATTCCTCAAAGTCCAGTCCCCTACTCTCAATCTGAAGATGCTAACTTTGTGCATCTGATAATGCTTAAGGGTTTGAAACTCACTGTCTTGCCTAGGCTGTCCTGGCGTGCACTGCATAGCCCAGACTGCCCAGTAACTCATGGAGAGAGATCACCCTCAGCCTCCCAAGGGCTGGGATTATAGGAATGCACCATTTGACATTTCTAAAATGTAATTGCTTTTTACCCACCAATAATAGAGTCTCTCTGCCTGCCCCTACTCCATTTGGACCAGGGTTACTTTAGTCTCATGTATTTGTAACTCTTGTCTAATTTTATTCCCCTAAGCTAAGAAAAAACAGAAGAGTCTCAGCTTCCTGGCTGTTTGCTCAGCCTCCTCTCTCTTCTCGTCCTTCTACTCTAGGCCCTTGTGGTTTCTTTTGGAACAAGTTTTCAAAACATCAAGGGAGATAAAGATCTGCGGATCATAATTCTTGCATACTTCTTAAGAATTGGATTTTTCTATTTTGTGTCGCTAACAGTGAAACCGTGCCAAGAATCTATTTCAAAAAGTAAAGCTGAGATGTTTCTCCCTGCCACTAGCAGAGATAAACAGCTTTCTATCTAAACCTAAGGTGAAATGAGCAAGTAGACATTGATTCCTGGCTTTGAATTTCACTAATGCAATCTCTTTCCCAAGCTGTTATGCTGTTGAGTTCATTTTTGTGTGTTTGTGTGTGGGGGGGGGATGTATTTGTTCTCTGGGGACATGAAGTCTGCAGTTCTGCTGGTATTCAGGAACTTTTAAAAAAATCTATGTGCATATTCAAGTTGAAAGGAAGCAGATGTCATGCTTGGGTTTGGTAGAAGCACAAACACTTGGGAGGACTTGCACTCTAAAACTCACTTCCTTCACCCAAATTGGTAATACAGCTGCTAGGAAAGTGTAGATGTTGAGACAGTTAACCCAGGTCTTTTCACCCGAGACCTATTTCAGTGGGTTCTGGTCTCATATACCAACTTAGTAACAATCAAGCCTCAGTTCTAGAGTTAGAAGAGAGTAAACACAAAGGGTAAATTGGAGGCCATTGTCACAACAGAACATGTAGTTTCAGCCTGGTCCATTAGCAGTAGGGAGAAATTGGCCAGTTTTAAGAGAGTCTTGGACTTAAGTGAGGATCTATACATTAGAAAATGTATGTGGAGAGCAGACTAGAGAACTGGGAATCCAAATCAGTTTAAAAGTTGTAGATGTGGGGGTAGAGATGCAGTAAAGTGTCAAGTGCTTTCCAGGTATGCTCAAAGCCTCAGGTTTGATCTCTTATATGCAGGGGTTTATCAGTAGGGAGAACACCAGACCTGGGACTGTAACTCAGTTGGCAGAAGGATTGCTAAGCATGAACTAAGTTCTAGGTTTGATTCCCCAGCATAGCCTAAACACTGGGGTCATACTGCAGGCCTGTGATCTCAGCACTCTGGGCAAGAGGGCAGAATGATAGGACATTCTAGCTCATCCTTGGCTATACAGTGAGTTTGAGACATGTCTGGGTTACATGAAATCCTGACACAAAATAAAATAACAGAATAGATGGTAGCTGTAAGACTCCTTCAGCTGATCCAAACTAAGAAACAACCTAAGGGACAGTTAGCTAGAACCTCTGTTTAGGGATAGAATTTAAAAACAAATTTGATGCTTCTCTGAAAGGTTAGATTAATTTGACTGGAAGATGATTCAAAGAGAATGACCCAAACTCTAAGAATCCCTATTATAACAGCACAAAAGAATGAGGACACATGAAATCTACATTTAAGTACAATGCAATATGAGGCAACATCTCTGTTTATTTGTAATAAAATCTATCATATCCCCCATTAAATTGCAAAGCTAAAAACAAAACCAAAATTGATATTTCTCAGAAAGGTAAGATGAATTTGACTGGAGGATGCTTGAAATTGGATGATTCAAATACCAAATATTCACCAGCAAAATGGGCTTTGGGAAATGTGAGACATCTGATAAGCTTCTAGAAATTCTAGACAGTTTATTTTATCTTGGCAACCAAAGAAAGAGAACATTCCTCAATTCAAGGCCAACATCTCCCTAGGGTATCTGGTATGTGGGTAAAGGCAGATTGGGGATGTTCAGGGCAGCAAAGGGGTCACTGGAAGTAAAATTCCTCCACACAGGTTCTGAGAGGGAGGACTAGGTATCTTCCTGGTAAATGGGCCACAAAGAGTCATAAAGACTAAGAAAAGAAGAAGAAACAGAGAATATGAGGAATCACCCTTCTCCTCTCTAGTTGATCTGATCTTTGTTGACCTCTCATTATATATAAAGAAGCAAATCTTAATTAACATTTTTTCCAGAAGCTGCAGAGATGGCTCAGGAGATTAAAACCTCTTAGTGCACTTACAGAAGACCTGAGCTTGGTTTCCAGAGACCATATCAGGTGCCTCACAACCTTTAACTCCAACTATAGAGGATCCAATAGCCTCTTCTACTCTCCTCAGGCACCTGGACTCATATGCACATATTCATACACACACACACACACACACACACACACACACACACACACACACACACATACACATGTGCGTGGGAACCTAATTCAAAATAATAAATCTTTAATAAAAAATTTCCTAGAAAATACACCTTTTAGCTATTAATTTAGCACCTAATCCTCTTGGAGATGGGGGGAAGGGGGGAGGAGGTATGGAATGGGGAGTAGTCAAGGGGCAGAGTGGGAGAGGGATGAAGTCTGGACTGTAAAAAAGGATTAAAGAATAAAAATAAATAAATTTAAATAAAAAATCAAAAATAAGTTATCCCACATGATATTCATTTGTAGGATTCATAAAGTCTAGCAAAATATTTAGAGGTCTCAGATCTTATAGTAACATTCCAGCTCTTAATTCAGACATACAGGATTTTAACTTCTAAGTTTAGAAAACATAACAGGAATTTTCCAGTGCCTGGCAATTGTTGAGACATGACGTTCACTCAGTTTCTTTTCCTCCACAGAATTTTAGCATAAGTAGTATTTATGTACAGTATGGCTGAGAACAGAGATACTATCAGAAAAGAAAAGGGATGGCCTATCTGTAATAGACATTTTGAGCATAAAGAATCCTTCTTAAAAGGCCTGGGAGATAACCCAGTGAGTAAAGAGCTTACTACATAAGCCTAAATACCTGAATTGACACTACCAGCACCCAAGTAAAAGCCTGGTAGAGGGGCGCATGTTTGTCATTCCAGCATTGACTTGGCGCAGATGGGTGGACACTAGGCCACTTGCTGGCTAACCAGTATAACTGAAAATGGTGAGTTCTAAGTTCAACAAGAAATATTGTCTTAAAAACTAAGGTGGTGAGTGATTGAGGACTTGATGTCAACTCTGACCTTCACACACACATGGGCATCTGAAGGCTCACGTGTGCACACACACAGGAACACACATGTGCACACACACACACGGATTAAAAATATAGTTTATTGATCCATATTACTGGCCCATTCCTGAGACTTCAAACATCTCATTGACAGACACTTTTTGCAACAATTAGCGTGGATATCGCTGACTGGTTCTCTTCCCACTGACCCTTCACACTCACAACAAGCACTTGAGCTTCCCAGAGTCTTTATCATTAGTCCGAATGCATCAGGTCTCTTTCCTAGTTTGAAGGACATTGACCTATAGATGGCCAGAATTCTTTGCGTATTCCTTCCTTACTCCCACTGTAAGAGTTAGCTGCCATTTTGGCGACGTCAGAAGTGAAAGATCTAGGAAACTGTGACCCTCAAGCTTACCTGTTACTTCAATAAAAATTACTTTTAAAACAACCAATTTAAAAAAGTTTATAAAATTCTTCTTAAGCCGGAGCTTAGGTCTCATCTGTCCCTACAGATGTCTTTCAATGCTGTTAGTCATTTGCCCTGAGGTGTCAACTCTCTGTTGTAGTCAAAGAAAGTTTGAACTTGGAGTTTGTTTGGATTCTGCTGTAGTGAGTCGGTCTAATGCTGTTATGTATTCAAGTGCTAAATACTGTCTCCCAAGACCTTGTTGCTCCAAGAGGAACAAATACTCATATATACCAGCTTTTGTTATATAAACCTTGTCTCCCACCAAGTTATCTGTAATTGGTTAATAAAGGTGCCTACAGTCTGGAGCTTGGCAGAAGAGAGGTAGGTGGGGCTTAAGTTCTTGGGCTTGGGCTCTGAGGCAGGTACCACAAGAGGGGAGAAAGGGAGGAAAGGAGGCAGAAGTCGCCATGAGGTAGATGGATCATGAGCACATGGCCACGAGGGCTGACCTGTTGGAGTAGGAGCGGCCCTGGCAGAACATGGCAAGTGATAGATACCTCAGGGTTATTAACAGGGAAGTACACTAAATAGCATAGAGGGTTGATATTTGCCCAGCTCTATTGCTTTAAGGCTTATTATAAATATAGAGGTTTTATGTCTTTTATTCAGGATCTAGATGATCTAAGGTGGGGTAGAAACCCCCAAATAATCTTTACCACAACATTTTGCCATGTAAGGCTAGATAGAACGCGTTCTAGTTTCCTGCATCTCTGAGTGAAAACTGGCATGGGGTGGGGATGGGAGGGTCATTTCCACAAAACCCAACAAATATACCCGTCTTCAAGCTTCTACTGCGAGACTGCCACGTTACAACATGGTTCCTCTGTATCCCTATGTCTCCCAGGTGCATAGCAGATGATCGATAGAAGAATGCCTGGACAACAAAGGGATGCTGAGAGCAGGGATGCTCATTCCCAGGGAAGAGACTATTAAGTCCAGTACCAAGTGGTCAGCCCCTCGAATCGACTCAGATACACAAAAGCTACAGTAAACAGATGGGTAGATTTTATTTACATGATTATTCACATATAGATGGATAGATAAATAGATAATAAACATAATAAGAGAGATAAAAATAATAAAGATAGATAAGTAAAATCAAACTTTTATTGCTATCATATAAAAAAAGGGAAAAGAAATAAACAAACAAAATAACACCTGGACTTTTTTACTGTATTATGTTCCAAGTAATCTTATTTCTCTTTACTTTTCTGGTACTAGTAGTAGCATCTAGGAACTTGTTACAAATGAAAATTTGAAAATGCGTACACACACACATACATACACACACACACACACACACACACACACACACACACACACATATATGCAATGGCCAAACTACAAAGGCTTGATTAAATCTTCAAGGTGGTGGATAAATTAAATATCTCCCTTTGATTATTATAAAATTATGTACATGTATTGAAATACAGCATTGCATACAAGAAATATGTCCAGCTATTCTGTGTCAATTATTAGCAAAACAAACCCTTGAGAGACAGCAGGGTGTGGTGGGGCTTGCCTGTAATCCCAATACTTGGGAAGTGGAAGCAGGTGGATCAGGACTTCAAGACCATCCTCAGGAACATAGTGAATCAGAGGCCAGCCTGCTGTAAGAGATTGTATCAAAGATTTAAAAAATACAAAAAAAAAGAAAGGAAGGGAGGAAGGAAGGGAGGGAGGGAGGGAAGGAGGGAGGGAAGGAGGGGGGAGAGAGAGAGAAAGAGAAAGAGAAAGAGAAAGAGAAAGAGAAAGAGAAAGAGAAAGAGAAAGAAATGACCTTGAACTCCAGATTCTCTTGTCATCACCTCGCAAATTCTGAGATTTCTTGAGTACATCACATCACCTGCTTAGTTTCCCAAACTTGGAGTCAATGACCTCAATTTTCCCCATCCACTTTTAGCAGAACAAACAAACCATAGTTGGTTAAAAAGAAAGGAAAGGAAGGGGGAAAATATTCAAAACCCTGAGCCACAGGTACACAGCTGTAAAGTTAACACTGAGGATGCTAAGGCAGAAGGATTGCCATGACTGGAGATCAGTCTAGGCTACATATTGTCAACCGATTTTAAAATACAATTAGAATACTGCAACTCAGGGATATGGGCCCTGGCTGCAGATTGGAATCACCTGAGAAGTTCTCATGCTAAGCAAACAAAACTTTAGACCAATTAAACCAGAGTCTCTGGGGTTGTAGCTCTTTGTTGTTTGTAATGCCTCAAGTAATCCCGTGAGCCAACAGTCTAGTAGAGAAGCAACTCTGCAGGCTTGCCATGGTAAAGGGAACTCTGCCTTAAGAAACTTAACTGCAGTATCAATGTTTGAGGTGTAAGACATTCCCCACTCCTGCCACCCTCCACCCAGACCAATGTGTTTGTTGCTCCAAAGAAGAAAAATGATATTCTAAAAGACATGCCAGTGTCAGGCTTTTTGGCTATATAAGGTTATTAAAACAATGGTCTCCAAGAAATTGAAATTTCCTCAGAAATCTTGTGCTGGAAGGAGGAAAAGTCTCCAAGGCTGCTACAAGTAACAGGAAGAACTTGTCTTCCAGGAAGAGTTTTCACACAGTTCTGACAAATTTCAGACAATCTTGCAGAATGGAGTCGAGAAACTTATGAGGAAAGATGGGTGGACCACACGTGAACCAGGACTTCTTTGCGGTGCATGCCTCTGGTCTTCTATTTAAATCTAAGTCACATATCAGGACCTCAAAAATAGAGATGGAGGATTAAGGGACCTCTTTATTTGTTCCTCTTCATTGACTAAATCGCCTTTCTCTGCTTTTCATCATATTTGTCTGTTTAATTGGCCTACTGATGGCGTGTCACTGAGCCTAGCTTTTTAGGGCTGCCAGGATCCAGATTCTGACTCTAAAAGCTGTGGTACTGTGTGTGTCTTTTCCATATGTGCCCATAAAGGCAAAGCTGGCACAGAGCTATGGATCATCTAAGGTCCAATCTTGGGAACTTTGGGCCGTGTTGTATAACCCACCAAGGTTCAGAGGGTCTGCTCCCTATATTTTCTCATTTGGTTCTAAAGAGCAAGGAAAATGCATGCATTCTTAACAGCTTGTTAGCCTGGATTCCTGGACCCAGAGAGGCATAAAGAACACCCGACAAGTAAGAAACTGGAGGAATTTTCACTTTGAATCAGGGTTTGGCGTTTTGCCTTGCCATGTCAGCCAGTTTCGAGGACGGTGAACTAGGTCATTGGGCTAAACTTTTCAGCGCAGATCAGTGTTCCTGTCAAAGGGCAGGTGTGCAAACCACTGGCGAAGTTGACCGATGCATTAGCAAATTTTCCAGCCCCTTCCCAGACTCCATCCATCTGGTGCAAACGACAAAGCTGTGTACCCAGAAGAACAAATACAGCCCAGGGGCCAAAACTACACGGCACTCCACCTTCTCCTGGAGCATATTCTGTGCCCTAGGTTTGGTGCTTCAATACACCTGAGATCAGCAAACAATTAATGTCTGCAGGTTTGATATAAATGCATGCTGAAATCATCTAGGTTGAGGATTTTTTGAGTCCTGGGTCAAAAACTGAGATAGCTGACTTAGAGGACCTCTAAGGATTGTCTGTCGCTCCATGGAGATGAATGAAGGAGAAAGAACTAATTGTCATGGTTTGCAGATGCGTTCTCTGTGAAGGGAATACAGTGGGTAATCATCCAAAGCTCATCTGTAGAGAGTAGGGCAGAGAATAAGGTCCGGAGGCTGCGCCTGCGCAAAACCTTACAAATTGTCCAGGAGGAAGGCTGGAAGCCCCTAGCTAAGGTCAACTAAAGTTGACCACTGGAGCAGGCAGAGTTGCTCCAGGGTGTCTGAAGATGACCTATAGCACATTAGAGTACATCCCTGGATTGATATTACGGAGAAGTGCATGTAAATGAGAGTATGCAAAAAGATCATGATGTGTGATAGAAAAGTCCCCATCCATTGTACAGTGACAATGTTGACAGTGAACTTTCTTTTTGCTCTAGATGGCCTGCCTGCCCTTGGGAGTATAAACTACCTCTGCATCTGCTCCAACTGTCTGTTTCTGCTCAATTCTTTGTTTGGGAGCACAGTAACGTGGCACCCTCTTCTTGAGGCTTGCCATGCCAGCGAGCTTCGAGGCAGGTGAACTAGGTCATTGGGCTAAACTTTTCAGCGCAGATCAATATTCCTGTCAAAGAGCAGGTGTGCAAACTATGGGCGAAGTTGACCGATCCATTAGCAAACTCTCCACCCCTTCCCTGACTACATCCGTCTGGTGCAAATGAAAAAGCTGTGGGAACCCCAAAATCAGTTTATAGAAATAAAATGTGAGCTACGCATGCAGACCATAATGCATTTTAAATTTATAGTGACCACATTTTTGTCTATATGCGTATATGTGTGTAAGTGTGTGTGTTCCTGCACTTATGTGGACATGAATGTAGAGGCCAGAAGAAAATCTCAAGTATAATTTCTCATGTGCCATTCATCTTTTTTTTTTTTTTTTTGAGGCAGATCTTTCACTGGCCTCGAGCTCACCAAGCAAGCTAAGCTGGTTGGTTAGAAAGCCCCAGAGATCTGCCTATCTCTGCCTTGCCAGCATTGGGATTAAAAGCATGTGCCAGTAGACCTGACATTTTAAATATGAGTTCTAGAGATCAGAGTCAGGTCCTTGTGCTTATAAGGTAAGCATTTTCCCAACTGAAGCACTATTTTTTAAAAAAAAAGTATTTATTTTTATTTTTATGCACATTGTTTTGACTACATGGATGTCTGTGTAAGGGTGTCTGATCCTCTGGAACTGGAGTTACAGACAGTTGTGAGCTGCCATGTGGGTGCTAGAAATTGAGCTTGGGTCCTCTGTAACAGCAGCCAGTGCTCTTAACTGTTGAACCATCTCTCCAGCTCCCCAAATAAGTTGGTGAAATTAATTTTTATAATATATTTAACCCAATAGCTTTAAAAATATTTCAACATAAAATGTTGATGCCAGCATCAATGTATTCTATATTCTTTTCCTTGCTTGGAATTGTATTTTATATATGCACGTGAGCACATGTTCTTGAGCAAATACCACAGGACACATGCAGAGGGCAGAGGACAGCTTTTGGGCATTGACTCTCTCCACTACAGATTCTGGGGATCAAGTTCAAGTGGTCAGCCTTGTATGGCAAGTGTTTTCTCTGGCTGAGTCATCTCTCTGGCTCTTGTTTGATGTCATTAGAATCTGTTTTTGTTTGTTTGTTTGTTTGTTTTATTTGTTTCTTTTGTACTCTTATTACACATCTCTATTCAGATCAGTCAAATTTCAACTATTTTGTAGTCTCATGTGTCAAAATTACCATATTGTACAGTATATTCCAAAAAACTGAAGCTGTAAACCAAACCCAAATCAATCCTTCTTCTAGGCTTTAGGATAAGAAGCCATGTATAAATGGCTCATTGGAAGAAAAATACTTCCTGGGACCCCATGGGATACAGAATGGCTTGCAGCAGGAGCCTGCTGCCATCCTAGATAGGGCAGAGCTCTGGTTCCAAGCATTCAAGAAAAGAGAGCCAAACAGATATTTGAACAAGCCTCTCCATTTGATTTCAGTTTTATACCACTCTCTCAGTGCTATTATGGGAGAATAACTCTCAAGTGTTGTAGATAAATGGCCCAGCCAACAATTTATGAGGTGTCATTAATCTCAGCCTCATGGCAGGCGTGAAGGGGAAAATAGATGAGTTCTCCTCACAAACCCAATTAGAAATATGGAAGTAGCATGAGAGAGGAGAGGAGAGGAGGGGGGAGTGGACCAGAAAGGAGGGGAGGGGGAGGGAAGAGAGAAAGGGAGAGGAGAGATTCCCATGGCAAAATAAGCAGTGTTAGAAATAACAGAAGGGTGGAAGGCAAAAGCAGACCCCCACTTTTATGTGAAATAAGAGAGATCATTGAACATCAAATTTCCTGGAAAATGCAAGGGAATTAATGGAGTTAAGACTTCTCAAAGGGGGCAGCAGTATATCAGGGAGATCATCTTCCCCCCCAGTCATCTGTTGCACAGTAACAAGCATAAAATCCATTTCAGAAAAGCACAGTGCATTCGGGTCCTCTATTTTCCTCCCTGTGGTTCCTTCCTGACAAGTTAAACAAGGAAAACAAATTGAAGTTTAAGAAATTAATAAAAAAGAAAGATATGTGAGAGGTATGTGGGGGGGGCAAAGAAAATAAAGGGGAACAAGAGTGTTTCGCATGTCACTCCTTCAGAAAACAGGAAAGGGTGGCAGAGACACATACCTGACCTGGGCACTAAGCACATGGGTAAGGAGACCCCCGTCAGGTTATCCTTTGTTGGGTACATGCAGAACAACGACAGTGAGAGCTTCCAGCTGCTTTGTCCCTCAGCTCTGCTTTCCACATTTATCTAATGACAAGTTCTTAGACGGAGGCAAAAGTAGATAGATAGATGGATAGATAGATAGATAGATAGATAGATAGATAGATAGATAGATACATAGATAGATACATAGGTGGATGGATGGATGGATGGATGGATGGATGAATGGATGGGTAGGTAGGTAGATAGGTAGATAGATAGATAGATAGATAGATAGATAGATAGATAGATAGATAGATAGATAGATAGATGATAAGGCTATGGCTCAGTGGATAAAGTGACTGCTGCACAAGCAAATAGGACTTTAGTTCAGATCCCAGAACCTATGAAAAGCCAGGAGCAACAGTGGCCCACTTCTGTAACTGGGGCATCAGGACAGAAGGATGCTTGGAGCTCCTTAGATGGCCAACTTCACTGTCATCAACCAGTTGATGAGATTCAGGTTCAGTGAGAGTCCCTGTGCCAACAATGATAGAGGAAGATACCAGATATTGACCTCTGATCTCTACATCCATGTGCACTCACAAGCACACACCCATAATGCACAGGCATGTACCATGTACCAACTTTACAAAAAGATGAATAAATGTGTACAAATTAACAGTTTAGGTTACTTTTATCACTCAAGGAAATGCATACAGGAAAGCACCATTGTCCATTTCTAGCTCATAAGCACAAAGAACCTTTATTGAAAATTACCAAAGTATGAATTTGGTTAATGGTAAGCCCAGCACTTGAGAGGCTGATGCAGGAGGATCACTGTGTGTTTGAGGCCAACCTAAGTTACAGAGAGAGACCCTATGTCAAAAACAAAACAATGGAAACAAACATAGAAGAGGAAACTTATCAAAATATGAAATGACTCTGTTTTTAGTGAGGGAAACTCTGCTTTTGAAAATAAGATCTGCATGTAGTGCCTGCTGTTTCTTGGTCATCTTACTGTTTCAATCTCAATCAATCCATGACATTTCTATAAAATTTGAGAACTGGACAATTTTGACCAACACTGTCTGATTTTGCTCATCACATACCTTTTTTTTGCATACATGTCTAGGATAGAGAATGCAAAAGAAAGAAAGGAATCAAGTTGAACATATGAAAGCAACCAGCTAGCAGACATTCCTCCACTCAGAGGCTGTACCCAAGGGGCTATATTTGTTAATTTTATATTGGTACCATATAATACTATGACCAAAGGAAACTTACAGAAGCACTTTACTTGGGCTTATAGTTTCAGAGGCAGAGTCCATAATGGCAGTGGAACCTTGGCAACAGATGGCTGAAGCAAGAGCTGAGATGCTACATCATCAATCACAACCATGAAACAGAGACAGAGAAAAGTGGGCAAGGCTATGGACTCTCAAAGCCTGCCCCATAGTGAGTGATGTACTTCCTCCAGCAAAGTGTTCCACCATCTAAAGGTTCCATGGCCTCTCTAAAACAGTGCCACTGTCTAAGGAAACAGTGTTCAAATATGTGTTCCTAATTGGGGCATGTTGGGGGTGGATTCCTTACTCAAACTTCCGAAAGAACAGAACTTGTATTTCTCATATAAAAATGTGAGGGAAGGCAGTTGCTATGTCAATGATGTATAAAGGGTCATGCCTCCTGTGCCCCGGTGCCATTGAGCTTCTGACCTCTCTCCAGCTTGGGCCAGCTTCCATTGTAGGAAGTGCTTTTTCTCCTGTAATAAACTACCTTGGTTTCTACCTCTATCCATGTGTCTCTTGCTCCAGGTAATATGACCTCGAAAATCCCAGTGAACGACTCCAAATCCCAATCCATACCTGTAAATACCTTGATACCCAGCTGTATCTGTTTCTGGATATAATTGACAACACAGAGTCAGAGAAATATAGAACGCCTGACCATCTATATGGCCTGAATGCCAATAACACAGTGAAGAATCAGGGCAGGAGATATAACTCAGTTGGTAGAATACTTGCCTAGTATGCATAAAGCCCTGGGTTCTATCCCTAACACTGAGTACTTGAGAGGTGGAGGCAGACTCACCTCAGTTACATAGGGAGTTCAAGGTGAGCCTGAAATACATGAGACTTTGACCAGGAGAAGGGGTACGAGGAAGAAGAATGATGCTTTGCAATATCTCCCAAAACATGAAATAAATTATAAAAGTCTACTTTAATCTAAACAAATAAGCATACATAGTAAATGCCAAGGAATATTTCATTTTACTGATTACAAGCTAGGATACATACAGCGTAACTAAACTAGAAGAACCTAATACCTACTTATTAAATAGAAATATAAAAACATTTCCCATTTTTTAAAAATTAGACAAAGTCAAAACTATATTAGGGACCCTAGCTGTTCAAATATTTTATTGCCAACAAATTTCATAAGCAAGTTCTGTGTCCTTGGTGGAGGGAAGGGTTTCTCCTAGGGTTCACATTGGAACCCACTGGTCATCCAAATGTTCCAGCTTAATAGGAAGCAGTTGCTGCTCTGCCTTTGTCGTTGAGAGACACATTTAAATATTAGTTGAATTTGGACATGGCAGTGCACACCTGTGTGTAGGGCCTGGAAGTCAGAAGATCAAGGCCTGCCTCAGCTACATAGTGAGTTCAAGGCTAGGCTGAGCTATACAAGACAGTGTCTCAAAAATAAATAAATAAATTTATATGGCTGTGGATTTGCTTGTAGTTTTATATTTTCTTTTCCTTTTATGGTTTTCTTTTTGTTTTGTTTTAATATCTGAGATAGGCTCTCACATGACTCTGGCTAGAATTGAATTTACCATGTAGCCCAACACAACTGTGAACTCCTCATCTCCTGCACCTACCTCTCTGGTGTTGCAATTCTAGAGATGCATCACCAGGCCTGACTTTAAGTATTATCTTGAAAAAGTCAACTTCTTTTCCAAGTTTACACTCCGAGAAATGTCCTTTGTTATATTGGATGACAACATCCTATGCTCAGGTCTCCTTTCGCTGTGGCATTCCCTACCTTCCACCAACATTTGACCAGGCAGTTCAGAGGCCATAAACACCATGGGGGTTTCATATTCCTCTTAAAATTAATGTTGAAAAACAGTTTTTCTGGGATTGTGGGTCCTATGTGGCAGTTAATAGTATGTTTTCAGTATTTTGACCAGTTGTGGATCTCTGTGATAGTCTCCATCTTGGATCATTTTCTATTTGTTTGTTTGTTTGTTTGTTTGTTTGTTTATGCATTTGTTCATGTGTGTATATATGTGTGCGTGTGTGTGTGCGTGTATGTGTGTGTGATGAGTATTCATTCATATGTGTGTGTGAATGCTTGTACTGAAGTGAATTTGCCATAATGAAAATGTGGAGGTCACTCGGCCTCAGTTGTTGGTCTTCAGTCCCTGCTTTATTTGAGACAGTGTTCCCTGGTTATTCACTTCTGCATTGGCCAGGCTAACTGGCCCAAGAGCTTCCAGGGATTCTGTCTCCATCTTCCAGCTCCCGTTAGAAACACTGGGATGACAGTTAAGTAGTATTGTACTTGGCTTTATATGGGTTCTGGGGATTCAAACTTATGTCCTCACACTTGTATGGCAAGCGCTTCACCCACTGAGCTGTCCTCTCCCTAGAGTTAAATCCTTTTATGTGTGTTCTGTGTGAATCCTTCTCTGTTCTATTGTGATCCATAATGAGGCTGGAAGACCCTGCTCAGTTAACCATGTCAAGCTCTCTTCTGCACAGCAAAAGTCCCATTCAAAGACATTAGAAGCATTTGGGGGTTCAGGTAGATGAGTGAGAGAGAAGGAGTTAAAGCAACAAACTTAAGTGAGGTTTTCTTTTATACTGACTATCCCGAGCTTTGTTACATTATTAATATCTGGATGTTTTGCGCTCTCTCTCCCTTCCACCCAACCTCCCTCTCTTTCTCTCTCTCTCCTCCATCTCTCTCTCTCTCTCTCTCTCTCTCTCTCTCTCTCTCTCTCTGTATGTGTGTGTGTGTGTGTGTGTGTGTGTGTGTGTGTGTGTGTACATGTGCTTGTGTCCTATAACACATGTGTGGCAATCAGAGGAAAAGTTTGAAAAGTCAGTTTTCTCCTTTCGTATGGATTCCTGGGAAATTAAGTTAATTCAGTTTGTCAGGCTTGGCCATCTTACTATACCTTGCTACATTTACTCTATTTATTTATTTATCTAGATACTGAGTTTTATATAGCTAAGGCTCACTTAGACCTTTATGTAGTAGAAAATATCCTCAGACTCCTGCTCCTCCTGTCTGGATGAGTGTCCTGAATGGTGAGATTGCAAGTTTAATCCACAACTGGTTTTCTGGTGAGAAGAAAATGACAGAAAGGAGACCATTGGCAGATGAAAATTGGAAATTCCTCCATCTTATCAGAAATAGGAAAGCCTTTCAATTTAATATGTGAGAAGGTGCTATGTAAAGGACCTTATTAGATCAGAACTCTTATGACCCCAAGTCCTTTGAAGAAGCTCTCTAGCCCACTTTTGTTCTCAGAAGTATCTTCCTGTTTACTAATAAATTGTATTTCTAATGCTATCTATGTGACCCAGTTCTTTGTTCCAGGACACAAGAACCTAGGGATTTCAGCTTGTTCACTCTGAACTCTGATCAATGCCTAGACCAGTTTTTTTTTTTTTTAAATTTTCACTGTATAGAGCCCAGGCTGGTCTCAAACTTGCTCTGTATGATCCTCCTATCTCAGACTCTCCATAATGGGATTAGAGGCATGTGCTATCACGCCAGGCTCTTAAGATCTGATAACTTAATTTGAAAAGCAGCTTATGGACTGCATATGTCTTTGAACAATACACTCTACTAGAGAGAGAAAGTGCACATGCGTCCCTCGCCCCTCAAGTTCTTACTTTTAATCAAAGTCTTCTTTGTTCATCTCACAGAATTATACACTTCTATAATAAATAATGCTCTTCAACAGGCCACAAAGCAATTGTAAAGAAAGAGAACACAGAATACCAAGTGAGTATGGGAGAGGAGAGTTAGTAGAGGATCTGACTTCCTAGAAAAGGCCATGACTCTGAGCCATTACAACCAAAGCTGGAGGAAGGCTTCTGAAAGGAGAGCAAGGGCCTGTAGAGACGGGGCCACAGAAATCGTGTGTTTATAGGAAGTAAAGCTATGCAGAGAGCTGGGCTAGCCTGCATATCAAGCTGACTTTCAAAAATTAACTAGAATGGCTGGAAATGTCACTCACTTGACAGAGTACTTGCCTAGAATGCAAAATGCCCTGAGATCCATTCCCAATACTGCATAAGTTGGGTATGATGGCCAATGCTCATATCCTAGCACTCAGGAGGTAGAGACAGAAAGATTAGGAATTCAAGACCAGCTTTGGCTGCACGGTGATTTTTGAGACCACCCTGGGCTACTTGAGACCTGAAAACAAAGGGGATGGGGGAAGCTAGGGAGACAGCTCAGTTGATAAAGCGCTTACCACATGAGTTTAGATGTTTTAGCACTCGAGAAAAGCCAGGCATTATGGTACACACTAGGGAGGCCAAGACAGACAGATTCCTAATCTGACTAGTCAGTCATTGAATTCCAGATTAGTGAAAGACTCTGTCTTAAAATAAATGTCAATGGTTCCTGAGGAATGACACCTGAGGTTGTTCTCTGGCCTCCACAGGTATATGCACCTGTGGACATAAACACACACACACACACACACACACACACACACACACACACACACACACACACACACACGGGGGGGGGGAAGAGGGAGAAGGAGAGGAAGAGACACAGAGAGACACAGGGAGAAAGAGACAGAGAGGGGAGGCTTGTACCTCTGAACTATTTTAGAACTGGTATACGGTGATAATAAAAGGCAGACTGCTTTTTAGTTTCCTTAATGTATTTGACTGTCCAATGATCACCCACCTACGAATAAACGGAGACTCTTTCTTTAAACTGCCATCACTTGCTTGGGGCAGAAACTCCGAAGCTGGCAGAATAGAAAGAAAGTTTTTCAATGGTGAAAAAAGAAAAGAAATGAAAAGAAAAGGAAAAGAAACACCAAAGGGGCTTCACCCACCGCTGCAGGTATGGCATCTGAAACAAGATGATTAGAAGAGCAGCTGGTGTAGTTGATTGTAGGAATATCCTCAGCCTTCGCTGGTTAGTCATAACCTAGAAGCAGATACACAAATGGAAAAACTGGTCATCCCAGATCTAATCCTGACCACCTCGGGCAAGTATAGGTTAGAATTTTGTTGTTAATTGTGATGTTCCGTTGTCTACTTGTACATTCTTCCTCTTGGTTGGCTCTAGATCTCTTATTTGTATCTTTTTATTGCCTTTACCCTAAAAGATGAGTCTCTTGGTGTGATATGGTTATAAAGACAGCTGGCTGTAGCACTGAAATTTTACTGGACAGGGCATGATGGCACACATCTATAATTCCAACATCAGGAGGATGCATCTCCTGAGGCAGGAGCATCATGAGAGACTCTACCTAAAACAGGAAACAGCATGGTTCCCCACTACCAACAACATCTGCATTATGTGGAAACCAATTAGAACTGTGGGCTCCTGGACTGGGGCTTCTACCCCCTCAATCGGAACACCACTATAAACTACACACCACAGTGGTTCTCGGTCTTCCTAATGCTGCAGCCCTTTAATACAGTTCCTCATGTTGTGGTGACTCCCAACCATAAATTATTTTTATTGCTACTTCATAACTGTAATTTTGCTACTGTGAAAGGGTTATTTGACTCCAAGGGGGTCATGACCCACAGGTTGAAGAAACCCTGACCCAGGGAGTTCTTATGTACAGAATTGGTTAGTGTGACCTCTGTGTGAGGAGAAATGTTGTCCTCCCCTTCCTTTAACCTCTTCAGATGACAGCAAACGTTAACAATGGAAGCTTGGACCTTCTACTGGAGAAACTGAGCAGTCTTTAACCCTCGGTGGATTTGGAGACAAGGTTCCAGTGTGGCACTGAAAGGACACCAAGTAAAGCAAGTGATGCTACCTGCCTCTAGTCCCAGGACTTGGAAGATATATGAAGATGGATCAGGAGTCCAAGGCCATTTTCTGCTACATCATGAGTTCTAAGCCAGCCTGTGCTACATGAGAATATTATTTAAAAACAAAAAAAAACAGGAAAGGGCCAGCAAATTAAAATGTGGGGCTTATCCAAATTCTCAGAATCTTAACGGGAGAAAAGACTAAAAGTAAAGGCCTCTAAAACCCAATTTTATCTTTTCCTTTTAATG
Organism: Uromys caudimaculatus; assembly: GCA_028551405.1. NCBI lineage: Eukaryota > Metazoa > Chordata > Mammalia > Rodentia > Muridae > Uromys > Uromys caudimaculatus. Next base: position 18,775,256 of record CM052722.1, on the reverse strand, counting down.
TTGAACAGTCTAAGGACTTTCCCTTAACCTATCTAAATCTTTTAAGTTTGACTTAATAGACCAGTTTCAACAATAACAATAACAGAGTTCTCTGACTTCATAACTTGAAAATATGTCATAGGAGAAGAGATGAAGGATGAAGTGAGGTAGTAATAATGAAATATTTGTATTTGTCTTTCTATACATGTGTCCTTGCTTCATTTTCCTTGCCATGACAGATACCCTGACAGTAAGGAACTTAGAGAAGGAGGTGTTTGCTTGGTTTACAATGTCCAATTATGATCCATTATTATGGAGAAGTCAAGGAAGAAACTTGTAGCACCACATCCAAAGCAATAGGTAGAGAAGCAAATGAAACTTTGCTTACTTGCTCTCATCTAGCTATTTCTTGTTTAAGTACTGTAGGACACTCCGTTTAAGGAAGGACACTGCTCATAATCTACTGGATCTTCCTTAATCAGTTCTCAATCAAGATAATCCAACAGACCAAACTGATCTAGACAATCCGTCAGTTGAGATTGTCTTGTCAGGTCATTCCAGGTTGTGGCAAGTTGACAATATTAAAAACTAATCATGGTAACATAGATGCTTAAGTTCCTTGCTACCATGTGCAATACCCTAGGTTCTAGCCTCAATACACACACACACACACACACACACACACACACACGCACACGCACACGCACACGCACACGCACATGCACACGCACGCATACACACACACAAATGTGTCAGAATATGTATAAGGAAAAGAAAAAAGTGATAAAAGGTAAATACAATACAGTATAAAATGTATTTATTCTTTCTTTTCTGCTTCCTTAAAAGATGTAAGATATATAAGGCGGTGATTATAACAAACCTACTGCTACATCTCTGACATACATAGGCAACATATAATGAAGCAATAGTACAAAATGCAAGTAGAAAATAAAGTTATACATACAGTAATAAAATTTATGTCTAACTGTAAATAAGTATATTATCATAAGTTAAAGTACTTTTAAGTGTTGTAGTTGAACAACTGATAAAACAAAATAAAACTAATGCCAGATATCATTCAAGAATTAGAATGATAGAAGAGAAAATACTCACAACAAATAGTAAGGAAAACAAGATCCAAACACAGGTTGGTGGCAGGAGACACCCTTTATATTAACAAGTATTAATATATGATCACATTTAAGAATAGGGTGGGTATTGAGTACAACAATTAAGGTCTAGGGTACAACAGCTTTTTGTTTAAATTATAATTACTTTTTAATGAAAGTGCTTACAAATATCAGACCAGTGTCTGAATGTCCAATATCCTTCTTTTCCAATCAATTCAAAGACAAAATATGATGACGTTAGACAGTGTAAATTATAATTTTCTAAAAGTTAAGAACACAGTCACGCCTACAGCACATGAGACATTTTAAAAGTTACTGAATGTTCACAAGAGTCATCAGAATAGAAAAGCAGGCCTAAAGGGGAATGAGTCTCTACTTGTCAATTTCATATAACTTATTTAATGTTATTTCATAAGGTTTTGTGTCCTAGACGAACATAATTCATAAATTCATAAATTCTTAGTTGTTCATCTAGGGCGTGTAAGTCAAACATAAACAATACTCCTACATTAGTTTCCTTTTAAGTGAATTTGAAACTAATATTCTAGTATGGTATTGAAAATGCACCTAATTAAGTTGGAAGTGCAAGCTTCTAATCCCAGTATCTGGAAGGTGGAGGCAGAAGATCAGGAGTTCAAGGTCACTTTCTGCTAAGCGCTGAGTTACAGGTCAGCCTTGGGCTATATGAGACCGTGGTTCCAAAAAAGGGGCAATGGGGACAAAATGGCTGAGTGGGAAAAAGCTCTTACTGAGTGTAATCCATGGAACCCACAGTTAAAGGAAAGAGCTGATTTCTAAGAGCTGTTCTTTGACTGTGGCATGCTTATACGCACCTTACCTTCTACACAGAAATAATAAAGACAATATCAAAACGACAGCAAAATTCTGAACATTGTGGCTCATATTTGTAATCTCAGCACTAAGAAAGCTGAGAAAGAAGGGAAATTATCTGTGGTTTGAAGTCAGCCTGGGCTACAGAGTTTAATTCCGTGGGAAAAGGAAAAAAAATACAAGAAAGAAGAAAGGGAGTAAGAAAGAAGGAAGGAAAGAAGAAAGAGAGAGAGAGAGAGAGAGAGAGAGAGAGAGAGAGAGAGAGAGAGAGAGAGAGAGAGAGAGAGAGACCATGTTTAGTAAGACATAACTGTCAAATACCTGGTGTGTGTCGCATACTCTTAACTAAACCAAAGCTGTGGGAATCCATAGCCTATGCGTAATCCTATGATGGAGAAGCTTTGAAGTCAGTAATCAAAATGATATTGTAGATGAGGGAGGGAAGGAGAGAGGGAGGGAGGAAGGGAGAAAAATGGAAGGAAAGAGGGGCTAGGAGGGAGGGATGAGAGTTCCCTTTTGGTATTCTAAATGCCGGAAAGGTTTTGTTCACCACAATAACATATTCAGTTGTGAAACTTTTCACTCCACCACCACCGACAATCTCATCACTAATATTTCTTGCTGGTGCCTCCGTGGGCACTCTGCTGAGCTCTTTACAAACTTGAAGTCACTTTCTCCTCAGTGAAATGAAGTGAAATGAAGGCTCAGATAAATGAAGCATGCGGTCTAATGTAGAAAGACGTAGCCACAATTTGAACTGTGGTTTCAAATTCTCCTACCCTTTGTGTTTCACGAGGAGGCCTTCAGAATGCTTCCATGTTCACAATAGTGGCTTGGTGAAGTAATTAAAATCCTGACCAATACAAGTAATAAACAAGGAATTAACAAGTAATTTGGAAGGACCCTTTTTTGGACTCCTGTGTCCTATCTCCTGGCTAGGAGATTCTTCACCCAGATTCCTGTTCTCCTCCCTTATCAGGAAAGGTGCATGAAGCTGCACAGTGATGGCACCATTCCAAAAGACTATGCAGGTTAAGGGCAAGACTGGGCATGAGTCTTCATCGTTTATCACAAAATTCTGGCAGTGGAATGCACTATCCTTTGTCAAAGGAGTTCATTTTAAAATTTCACCCTATATTTCACTAAGGCAGCCAAAAGAACCTCATGTCCAACAATCATTCCAGAGATCAGTTACAGAATTATAAACTTTAAATTTTCATTTTTTTCCAGATGGGAGACCAGATAAATCCAAGTTCACAGAGCAGGTCCTTGGAAGAATGCAGAAACAAGAGCCAAATCTTTCACTTGAAATAGTTTTAACCACGGGACAGCCCCTCCCAAAGTTTTCCTCTCCTTTTACCTTTTACTCAAGTCCTTCCTTCCTCCTTCCCTTCCTTCCCCTCTCTCTTTTTCTTTCTTCCTTTCTTTCTTTCTTCCTTCCTTTCTTTCTTTCTTTCTTTCTTTCTTTCTTTCTTTCTTTCTTTCTTTCTTTCTTTCTTTCTTTCTTCCTTCCTCCCTCCCTCCCTCCCTCCCTCCCTCCCTCCCTCCCTCCCTCCCTCTCTCTCTCTTTCTTTCTTTCTTTCTTTCTTTCTCTCTTTCATTTTTTTTTTTTTTACATTTAGTGTGTGTATTCATGTGCACATGTATGTATGGAGGTCAAAGGACAGCGTGAGGGAAATGGTTCTATCTTTCTACTATGTGGGTTCCAGGGACCAAAGTCTGGTCATCAGGCTTGATGACAACTGCCTTTGCCTGCTAGGGTCATCTCAATATGTCCCTTCTTAGAGAAACAAACAAACAAAAAAACCAAAACCAAAAACAAAAAAAAAGATGCAAAATGAAGAAAAAACACTCTAGAAAAAATACCTCCAATATGTCTGTTAGCAGCAATTTTCATGATTCCAGGAATGCTTTTTATATCTCCACATGAGTGACCATGTTCATAACTGCTAACATAACTGCTAAACACCTGGTGTGTGTCACATACTCTTAACTAAAACCAAAGCTGTGGGAATCCGTAACGCAAGTGTGAGCATGTGATGGAGAAGCTTTGAAGTCAATAACGAAAATGACCATCTAGAGCAGTGGTTCTCACCCCTCCTAGTGCTGTGACCCTTGCACACAGTTCCTCATGGTGTGGTGACCCCCAACCACAAAATTATTTTCTTTGACATTTCCTAACTTTAGCTTTGCTGCTGTTAGGAACCATAATGGAAATATCTGATATGCAGGATATCTAATACACAATCCTTTTGGGAGTCATGACCTGCAGGTTGAGAAACAGCGGTCTAGATGTTTGGGCTGCAAAACTCTGCATTTGCAGATCTTTTTCAATTTATGCATCTTGGGGTTATGTTGGTGTTCTGTATGATCTGAATTGCCATTGTTGCCAAATTCAATCTTTTATTCGGGGGCGGCTTAGCAGCCTAAACAAATAATCTGATCATGTCTTTATATGTCCACAGCACCCAGGTTTTGTCCCAATAGACAGTTTAGCATATGACGCAGCCAAGAGCTATGGTGATCATGGTGCTGACCTGACCAGACTTATCCTTTATCCAATGAATCACAAGACTTGCCTTTATTTGAAAAAACTTTGACAGAAGAACATGAGCAAGGGTAAGATTGGGGGCAAAGAAAGAAGAGGATAGAGTTATGACAGCATCTGGAGCTTCTCCACCAATCAGAGCTGATAGATAGCTTTGTGGGTCATACCCATCACAGCTGGTCAACTCCACTGGGGTCATATGGAAGCAATCCTATGTGATGCATAAGTAAATGGGTGTGGTTATGCACCAATAAAGCTTTAATTGCAAGAAATGCTTGGTTACAACTTTGGGTATAATGGGCCACCTACTGAATTAGCAGAATGGACAATCCAATATGACCTGACCTTCACGTTAGCATTTAGAAATTCACACATTAAGATGTAAAATGGGATTTCTTGCCTTTTCCCACACATCACAGAAAGGGGGTCTTTTCAGAGTCAAGGTTTTGAGGGGTGGTGTTGCCATTGGTTTGCTTGTTTGTCTGTTTCATTGTTGGGCAGGGTTGCACAAGCTGAGACTCCCATATAAACCAACACCCACATTACCGAATATTTGAAAGATCATTAGCATCCATCCCCAGAAGCACAACACAGGACTGTGAGACACTGCCTGTTGCTGCGTATAATTGTCTAATTGCAGATCATTTAATTCTATAGCTAGATGGCGTTCTACCATGTAAATACACCACAGCAAATGTGCCCATTCTATTGCCATGGACACTAAATAGTTCCATACTTCATTATTGTGAATCACGCTAATATCAAGTGTCAAAGTAATGTATTTTAGCAAATATATGTACAAATACTGTTAGGTATATATCTACGAATCTATAGGCATTCCTGGGACATCTTTGATAGACATGTACAAACTTTTTACAAAGTTTAGAGAGCAGAGGCAGGGTTATCATCTTTAGCCACATACAGGTTTTGAGGCCAGCTGGGATACATAAGACCCTGTCTCAAAATGAATGGCTAGATGTAATTTAGAAGTTCAAAACACAAAGAAAAAGCTAAAAACACGCTCTAAGAATATCTGTCTTCCAAAGTAGTGTGGTCTGGCTCTGACCCTGACTGGTAGCACCAAGGGGTGCACAGGACTTTGTGTTTCCCAAGTGCAGCCTATTCATGCAGCCAGGACTGCATTCCCACTAGAGGACACTGGGTTGCTTCCTGTTTCTTCATATCTTTGCTAAGTAGAATTTTCTATCTTTCTCATTCTAGTGAGTACATAGTGTCTTGCTGTGGTTTTTATTCTTGTTTCCTGATAGCTAATGACACTGAGCTACTTTTAGTGTGTCTATTGATCAGTTAGACATCAATTTTGTGAAATGTCTCCTCAGGTCTGCTGTTTGGTTTTGTTTGTTTGTTTTTATTTTATTTTTAATCTTACTGATTGTGAAGAAATGCTCTTACCCACACCTCCCCCTCTGAATTCTAGTTGTACTGCTGTTTAAAAAGTTCCTAAAAACTTAGAATGTTCAGGAGGATGAGACAGAGAATAGCTATAAATTCAAAGGTAGCTTGGTGTACATTGTGAGATCTTGCCTCAAAACACTAACCACTCAACTTCATACTTTAAAGGAACAAAAAGCATTTATTCTATCTTACATTTTCTGTGAGTTGTGAATTGGGGAATGGTTGATCAGGTCAGTATACGTCTCACTAGATTGGAGTCAGATATCAGATGCAGCTTTACCAGGGCTGGGAGGCAGGGGAGATCCACTTTCACTATGGCTTACTAACATGAATCTTAAATTTATGCTGGCTCTTGATTCAAGGCTTAGATTCCCTCCTCGTGTGGTTCTCTTCACTGAGTAAGAGTCCACATGACATGGCAGCTAACTTCTTTAAGAGTGATCAATCTACATGACCAGGGGAGTTAAGCTAGTGCTCTTTAAATGTTAGTCAAGGAAGTCATGTTCCCTTACTTGGTTGGCTACAGACTTCAGTTCAATGTGGGAATCAGCTGATATGCATAAGCATAAGCATCATAGGGGGAGACTCTTTGGAAGCCATTTTAGAGGCCGTCCACCACAGGAGTCCTTTGACATAGCAAACCATTTTGGTTTTGAGAAGGAACAAAAGAAAGGAACAAAATCCTTTGAGATGTGCACTTTTTTCTTTTTAATGCTGAAATGTCTTCCCTTCTGTCCTGATTACATAGCCATTCTTCCAGACTTATTTCAATGTCTTTCTGTGACTTATGCTTATTTGCCTAGAGATCCAGGATGACATTGGGCCCTGCTAACTGCTATGATTTTTCAGGATCTCCAGAGGTTTCTGGTCTTCTGTGGTAGTCTATTCTCCTAAATCCTGCCTTCCACTTTTTTATTTCTCTCTTTCTATTTTGAGGAAGGATCTGATGGCGCTCAGACTGATCTTGAACTCCTCATTTAGTCAAGGATGACTTTGGGCTTCTGATTCTTCTGATTCTCCTGAATCACCTCATCCAATGCTGAGATCAAACCAAGAGTTTCCTCCATGTTAGGCAAGCACTGTGCCTACTGTGCTAGCAGCCCCTTTGAAAGTAAAATTCTAATCCTCTCTTGAAGCAAACTTGGTTGGGAGGGTGTGATAGAGTGATTCTTTATGACTCATTTACCCTTTAGATATTGAAGGGTCATGCAAGAGATGGCTTTCAGGTTGGGGTGAGGTACTGGGCACCTGCACAGATAAGGAAACGAGCAATTTCTCAGCCTGATAAGGAGACCTGACAAAGAGGCTGGGAAAGAGGAATGGCAAAAGTACTTCAGGAACAAAACTGAAGGGTGCTTAAATTTTAACTACCCACCCCACACTTAGTTATAACTATAAAGTGAGCACCGGAGAAGGAATGTACTTTGGACACTCCATACAGGCCTAGCTTATGTTCCTGGAGTCACAATAGTAATCCTGAAGATAATGGCTGGAGGTGAACGTCAGGGCCATAGGCCTTCTCAACCGTTCACGGCTATTCACTCGAATACGTTCATTGCTGAGCACTTTGCTTACAAACTTGTTTTTATCTTTTTAAAATGTTCGAATAGTGTTGAGATGGCCCCCTTTAGAGTCGCTCATGCTGAACAGAGCATGTGCTTTTCCCACTCAGCCATATCCATGGCTCCTGGTCACATAACTATTAACCCTTTGCACAACCTTTGCAGAACAAGCATCGTATCCAGATAAGGAAGGGAAACCTTGATAAAGCTACAAACCTTCCCCAAACCTACACTGTTAGTAAGAGGCAGAAAGCTGAGCTGGACGTGAAGTAAGTACATGTGTTTCCATCCTTTGTCTTTCCTCCTTCCTTCCATTCTTTCTCTTTGCCCCCCCCCCACCTCAAGACAGAGTTTCTCATGGGCCTAGAATGTGTCAACACTTTGGAAGTGGGTACAGGAGGATCAGGATTTCAAAACCATCTTGAGTAGATCAAGGCCAACCTCGGCTAAATGAAGCCCTGTCTCCAAGAAAACAAAACAAATGACCAGGTTGGCTTCATTCCCACGCCCACTCTCTCTCTCTTATTATGCTGTATATTTCTGCAAGAAGATGGAAATTGACAGCGGTGGGTGTGGTGTAAGTTGAGTCTGTTCGAGCAGAGGTTTATTGTGTTAGCACTGACCTGCCATAACCCATGTTATGCAAACAGATTCATACTGCTCTTCAAGTGAGTTGTAGACATTCAAATGTTCACAGAAAGCAGCCTGGGCGGAGGTGGCTGGTAAATGTCCCCACAAATGACCAAATGCAGTGGACAGAACTCCTAGAGAGAGAGCCGAATAGATCTGTGTCAGGGAGGGCTGTCAAACATTCCCACCTCTAGGCCTGTGAGGCAGTTTGTTCTCTGCCTGTTTTTTGTTTGTTTGTTTTGTTTTTGTTTTGCTTCTTTTTTTGTTTTGTATTTTTTTTTGTGAAAATGCTAGGTTATATTCATCTTTACGTTTTTGCATACAACAAGGTAATTTTACTTGTAACGAGATTTCTGATTGCCTGTAAACGTTTGGGTTAGAGCCCCAAGAGCTATAGTTTGCAATAAAGTGAACACCAGTTTTCAGTGCAATCACTGTATTTTGCTTTTAAAGTGAATTGGATAAAAATGTAACTCAGGCATTGACAATTTTATATGTCCAAAGCTAACAATGCGATCAAAAGCATGTGGACCTGAGTTCAATCCCTGGAACTCCCTCCTCCCTACACACACACACACACACACACACACACACACATACACACACACAAATCTGAGTTTGATGATGGTGTACACTTGTGTTTACACTGCTGGTGAGATGGGGACAAGGAGGTCTGCGGAACTCACTAGTTAGCCTAGTTGACAAGTTCTAGACCAGTGGGAAACTCTGCCTCAAAAGAAAGAAAGACAGATAGTGGAGGGAGGGGAAAGAGAGGAGAGGAGAGGAGAGGGGAGGGGAGGGGAGGGGAAGGGAGGGGAAGGGGGGGAAGGGAGGGGAAGGGAGGGGAAGGGAGGGGAAGGGAGGGGAAGGGAGGGGAAGGGAGGGGAAGGGAGGGGA
>CM052722.1:18684671-18766163 GCA_028551405.1 Uromys caudimaculatus | reverse complement strand
TTAAAAGCCACCTCTGCTCTTAGAAGAATCATTCAAGTGTGGCTGTTTTGAATTTTTGTTTACTTTTTGTTTTGTGGTGTTTGGCAGGGTTTTTTTTTCCTTTTTCCTCTTTTCTTCTTAGGATTGTTTAAATGCTAAAGCGGTCTTAACAAACAAGAAGAAAAAGAGGAGGCAGGAGAGGGAGGGCAGGGAGGAGTTATCCTAGCTGGTGCAAAGCTTCACCGAAGGGCAGAAAAATGTTTTGGCCACAGTACATGCAATTTAAAGGGCCAGCTGTTTTCACTCTGCAGAGTTAGATGGAAGAGCCAGCCAGTCCCCTAACAAGTTTCAAGCTTCAGTTTGGTATTTCAAAAATAGAACTCATTGCTGGAACATCTCTATCGTTAAGCATGTGGAGGAGTTGTTAAATAAATGTCACGGGCCAAATATGTCACATGTCCAATGCTATTATTGGGTAAAATATGAAAACCTTTGATTTATGTGTAGAAGAATTCAATTTTGTACATGCAAATAAGAACATTGCGTGTGGGGGAGAAATGTTGAAAGATTAACCCCGTGAAAGAACAATATAGCTGTAACTGAATGTAGTAGAGAACACTGGAGTACATATTTTGATTCATGCTGGCCCTGTATTACTCTCATGGTTCTGAGTCTCATTTAATTATTGAACTGTAACTCTATTTCTTGGCCTATGTGTCCGTTCTTTCCTTATCTATAAAATAAAGAGAGTAGATGATCTCATAGGGTTGCAAAGGGAGTATTCCAGGGATCAGAATGATACTAGAAGGATGTAAACACAGAATAAAAGAGTAGGCATTAAGGTATTTGTCCTATAGTCCGCTCTTATTCTGTCTTTTAGAAAAAGACAAGGGATAAACAGTATTTTCACAGTGGTCTGATGGATTATTAACCTGTGGTCCTGAGATTTGGTGTGGCTACTTTCTAGTTACTGTGACAAAATACCTGGCAAGAAACTTAAGAAGTGGGCAGCACTATCAGGCAGTGTGGCCTTGTTGGAGTAGGTGTGGCTTTGCTGGAGGAAGTGTGTCACTGTGGGGGCAGGCTTTGAAGTCTCCTGTGCTCAAATTCCACACAATGTGTAATTCCAGACTCCTGGCTGCCTTCAGATCAAGATGTAAACTCTTGACTCCTCCAGCACCATGATTGCCTGGATGCTGCAACATTTCCCCGCCATGATGATAGTGGACTAAACCTCTGAAACTGTAAGCCAGCCCCAATGAAATGTTCTCCTTAGAAGAGTTGATATGGTCATGCTGTTTCTTCACAGCAATAGATACCCTAACTAAGACACAGCCACAGAGGAAATGACAGCTGAGGTCCTCTAGTGTATGCGTGCATGTGTACACACACACACACACACACACACACACACACACACTCACAGACAACATGGGAGAAGAGACTAATTTAAGGAGAAAAGGATTATTCTAATTTATAGTTTGGGAAGATCCAGGTCATCATGGAGGAGAAAGCATGGCCTCCAAAATAGAACCACCAGGTGGGGACAAGTGTTCAAACACACGAGCTTATGGGCAATATTTAATATTCAAATCACAGCAGATCTAAAGTCAAATCTCTCAGCCTCTACTGATGACATTTTGCTCAGATGATGTTTTGTTCATAGTGGCTGTCTTGTGCAATAAAAGACTTTTCACAGATTCTGGTTTTTATCCACTGAATACTTTTAGCACCTATCCCCATCCATCAAATAATAGCAATAAAAAAAAGTCTCCAGACATTGTCAAGATCCTGGAGGGAACCAGATTGCCTCTAGGCGAAAACTATGTTTCAAGGTGACTGCAAGCACAGGTCTTGATTTTATATTTATTTTGAAAGATTTATTTACTTGTGTATATGTGTGTGTGTGTGTGTGTGTGTGTGTGTGTGCCACATGTGTGGGCACTCCTAGAGTCCAGAAAGGGATATCAGGTCCTATAGAACAGTAGTTACAGCTGCGTGTTACCAGACATGGGTGTTGGGAGCAGAAACTCTACTTTTATCCACTGAGCCACCTCTCCAGCCCAATTTTATTTAGTCTGTGCGGAGAGAGTACATGAGAGCCCACCCATGTGAAGGCCAGATGATACTATTAGCTGTCATCCTTAGAAGTGCAGGCCACTTCCTTTCTCTTTCCTGATATCTCCAACAGAATATGTTTCTACCTCCCACCCAGCCCATAGTAAGCAATGAGACTGATTAGCAAGCACCTAAGAATTGAGACTTGGATTTAGAATTGTAAAATATGCTATAAGATTTTTGTTAGACCATCATGTAAAAGCCACATCATTTTAATTTAGTTGGGATTTGATTACCAAAAAGAATTATTTTTCTTCTTTTCTCATATCAACATTGACTTAGAAAAATCTTTTCTATGTTTTGGGATCTTTTTTGTTTAATGAGCTCGACCCCGCCACATTCCATAGGGAGTAGGAGAGTTGCTAGGGCATGTTGCATGTGGTGTGGATATATAAGAGTGTTCACTGAAAGAAAAATGCAAATCCAAAAAGGAAAAAAGAGTATTAAACTGATCTGTAACCCTGCTATTTAAGGTAAACATTATTAATGATTTTTGTTGCATTGAACTTTTTGGTGTACGTGGTGTATGTGTGAGAATATACATGTGTGTGCAGGTACAATTGCCATGCGTACCTATGAGTGAGCCCTTGTGCACACACAGGCAGGAGACACCATCAGTATTCTGCTCTACAGCTCCTCACATTATTCCCTTGGGACAGGGCCTTTCACTGAACCTGGAGCTCACCAGGTTTTAGCTAGTCTGGCTAATAAGCCGTGTCTATGAATCCTCTTATTTCTGCCCTCCCTGGATTCCAGTGCGGGGCTTAGAGACCCATGTGGCCACAGCTGGCTTTTCCCCCTTTATTCTTTTTTGGAGTTGTTATTGTTTTGTATGGGAATTCCAACTCAGGTCATCAGGCTCCTAGAGTCTCACTCACTAAGTCACCAGTTCTCAACCTATGAGTTGCATGACCCTTTCACAGGGGCTGAATATCAGATACCCTGCATAGCAGATGTTTGCATTATAACTCACGATAGAATCAAAATTATACTTATGAAGTTGCAACAAAGACAATTTAATGGTTGATGAGGGTCACTACAACTGGGAAACTGTATTAAAGGGCCATGCTTAGCATTGGGAAGGTTGAGAACCACTGCACTAAGCCATCTCCCCAGCCCTCAAATGCTGGAATTATAGGCTTGTGTTACCACACCTGGTTCTTATTTACTTTTATTTTTTATTTTATTATATTATTATATTACTTAGTGTGTGCTTTTATTATAATTCTATCCATTTCTACTTTTTAAGTATTATTCCTCTCCATATAAGAAGGTTAAAATACTTTCTATCTAGAAATCAGCAGGCATACTAGGATATATGTATTAGACATGTAAGGGTCTGCTGAGAAAACCCACCTTCCAGATCCAGTGACCTCAGCACTTGTAGGTAGAAGCAGAGGATCAGGAGTTCAAGGTCATCCTCTACTATATGGGGAATTTGAGACCAACTACTTGGAAGCTTGTTTCAAAACACACCAACAAACAAACAAAACCAATCCCCAAATCAAACAATAACAACCGAACAACTACTTATGCCTGATTTATGACCTATAGATGCTTATGATTCGAGGGGATTCCAACGCTGTTTCTGGGAAAAGTCAGCTGCTAAGGTGACAGTGTCCTCTTGCAATGACTGAATCCTCCATACTGCAATGGCAAGCAGCCACAGGTAACATAGAAATAAAATGTGTATGGCTGTGTCTCAATACAGCTATTTGTAAAATCAGGTATAATGCCTAGGTTGTGACATCCTAATCAAAACATAACCCCAGGACCGGCATCTTAGTGCCAATCAACAAAAGATGCCTCTATTATGTGACTGCTGTTTACTTGATAAAAAATGAAAAGGAATAGTTCCATCCCATAAAGCTGCCATGAAAGGAGGAGGAGGAGGAAGAGGAGGAAGAGGAGGAGGTGGAGGAAGATGAAGTTGTTGTTGTTGTTGTTATTGTTATTTGGAATAAAACCCACACTCTCACGTATTTACCCACCATAAGGAACACATGCATGTGTGAGGAAATGATTCTAGGACACTAAGTCAATTAACTGAATTGTCTTAAGGCTCCGGTTCATAGCTTCACAGTTAGAACGTAGCTTAAGTATATCTGCTGTCAAAGTAGGTGTATTGGTGCTTATTGGAGAAACAACACTTCTTTTTCCTAACCTCTATTTCCCTCAGTGAACGTGAAGGAAAAGAGCATCAGGGAAGCTTGATGTACTTGAAACTCCCTGAAATGACCTAGATCATGCAGTATGCCTTGGTTACAGGGTGGCAAAGGTGACTAGAAACGAGTCTGCACTGACTCTCTTCAGAAATTCCCTAGTTTGTATTTTCCTCTGACAAAAGTCATTTACTTCTGTGCTCATTCCTGGGATTTCTGCTAGCTTCTCAGAAAATACTGGGACAGGAACAAGATGACACTATCACCTTTCAAAATGAATCGGTAAACATTTTTACAAGACTTGGTCTCTTCTGCAATGAGCAAGGTCTGAGATTGGAGGTTTCCAACACGCCTTAAAAAAAAAAAAAAAAAAAGACAATCACAGCAAAGCAAGATTGAAAAGGAAAATCAAAACTGAGACATAAATTTACCAAAGATGAACTGAAGAGACTTCAACAAGAATTTGAATGGAATTCTTGTTCAGATTTCCCAACAAAGGATGAGCTGGCACAGCAGTTTCGGTGTCAAGTGTGCGTGATTGATAACTGGTTTCAGAATAAAAAAGAGCCAGATCACCACCAGAATTGAAAGACAACATTTCTTCCATCAGAAGAATGCACAAGTGCCAACACTACATGCTTACAGGTCACCAGGATACCCAGGTACAAGCTTCCAATTGCAACCCTGGGCAAATCTCTTCTACCCAAGTGGCACCAGGTAACCTTGCTCTCTATTTTGTGCACACCAAGAAAGCTTCTGGTGAACAGTATGGCTCATGTGACTCTGTGATCCAAATCATTGGAACAAGATCAAGTGGAGTATCTGTGGAGTATCTAGGGGCCACTGCAAGTGGATCTTCTTTCAACTTCAGACCAATGAACTTTACTCTTCCCCCTGTGTCAGAGCAGTATTATGTGGGTGACCAGCCTGAGACACAGGAAAGCCAATATTCCACAGTCTCTCTTGCAGACTATGTTCCTTGTATGCAAGGGCAAAGACAGATGGATTGTAACTATTTCCCAATGTTCCCAGGACAGCAGCAGAATACCTGGGAATATCAGCAACAACTGCAGCATCCTCAGAACTGACAAGAGAGGGTCTCCTTGGCCTACTGGCTCATTGTGCACCAGAGTCATAGAGACTTAGGGCAGCAGGTGTCCTCCTTCTTTCCCTCAGAGCATCAAGATCAATTTGTCCCAAGTAATGGAGATGCAGCAGCCTCATATGTTCCTCTGCAAGCAGCAGTCAGTGTTCCACCAAATGCCTCTTTGGCTACATGGGCAGCAAGGGACTGCTGACAGCTGTACTGTTCAGGAGAGCAGCCCTATTAAAACACACTCAGTGCTGGGACCATTCCTACAAGCTGCAGGAATTTAGAAACCAGCATGGGGGCTAAGGTGGAGTCCAGGAGTCTTAAAAGCTTCTGAAAAACCCTAAGACTCAACAAAAATCCAGGGGCCCCTTGAATGGTTCTAGAAGAGGAAGGTTTTTTTGTTTGTTTGATTGATTTTTTTGTTTTGTTGTGTTTTGTTTTTTGGGTTTTTTTCTTTCTTTCTTTCTTTTTTTTTTTCCAAGACAGGGTTTCTCTGTGTAGCCCTGGCTGTCCTCGAACTCACTCTGTAGACCAGGTTGGCCTCGAACTCAGAAATCTACCTGCCTCTGCCTCCCAAGTGCTGGGATTAAAGGCATGCACCACCACTGCCCGGCAAGAGGAAGTTTTTTAAGTGTGAGTTGTGAGCTTATCCTAGTTATACACTTTTTTATTTCCCAGAACTTGCAGGCATATCAATAACTTCTGTGAACCAGATTGGTCAGTCTTCTAGGAACCCTGGCAGGTGGCATGCTGCTCCCCAAGATAAAAAAAAGGAGAGCACAGGGCCAGCTTGTCAAACCCAGCAAGAGCATCAGGTCCTCAGTAGCCAGCAGCAGCCGAAGTGGCTTTATAATCAGGATTCTTTGGTCTTCTCAGTGGCTCCACATTAGGAATCGGAGGAAGGTCTGACATCATGTTCCCCAGAGTATTGAGTTGCTGGGTCCCTTAAACTTACAACAACCTGACAGAGCCTAGCTACAAGTTTAGATGGCCACTATTGGCCTGATCAGATCTTAGATGAAGGGCAGAGTCATCCAGAGAGCCAGTGCCCATTTGGCCAAACAGGCAAATAAGAGATTTAGAAGGAGGGGCTGTTTAGCACAGTTAACCTAGAGGTTATTATTATTTTTTTGTAAATAGATTTTTAAAAAAATATACATATATTGTTTATGTTTTCTCATCCTAACTCCCTTGAGGGTTTTTTGTTGTGTTTTGTTTTGTTTTGCTTTGTTTTTTTATCTTAGGATGCTGCTTAGATTATTAGAGATTTTGTTTCTAGAGAATATAATCAACTGTTGTAACACTCTATATGACATGAAAAGGTGGAGGGGATGTTTTCAGAGTATGAGAGGCTGTGAATACCCATTGTATACGAGTGTTAAATTGTCAAAGAATGAATAAAAGATATTCTAAAAAAAAAAAAAAAAGATTTTTTACAGGACTTGACTTGTTGGTAAGTCATCTTCTCCTATAACAGGGGTGACCCATAGGATGTACTGTAGACAAGATACCTCAAGAGCAAAAACATAAAGAAAACATTGGGGTATTCACTTCCCAAGGGCAGCAGAAACTTGCCTGGGATTTTATTCTGGTAAGCCTTGTGGTATACTCTAGGAGTGAAAGCTAGAGAAGTGCTAAAGGCCTAGGCTTTGAAGATGCCTCTCCCTGCCCCGGAAGAGGTAGCCATGGAGAAGCGTACTCATAAACATGAGTCCATGGCACTATGGGGCTGCAGAACTGGCTTCGTGGTGATGAGTACTTGAAGCTCTTCCTAAGGACTCGAGTTCAATTCCCAGCACCCACATCAGGTGGCTCACATCCACTTCTAACTCCAGCACCAGGAAATTTGACACCATCTTCTAGCCTCTCTAAGCACCTGCGCACTTCTGGCATGCCTGACATAGGCACATGCACATACACATAAATAAAAATAAGAATTTTTTTTTAAACAGAACGGCGTGGGAAATCAAGGTAGTACTAGAGTCCAGAAGGTGGGAATTCGGAAAGGAGCAGAAGAAAATTCTAATTTTTTGCCTTGAATAAAAGAAACTGAATTTCTTTTCTTTTCTTTTCTTTTTAATTGGTTATCTTATTTATTTACATTTAAAAAGTGAAGCAGAAACTGAAGGAAAGGCCATCCAGAGACTGCCCCACCTGGGGATGCATCCCATCTGCTGACACCAAAAGTTTTTGCTGATGCCAAGAAGCGCTTGCTGACAGGAGCCCGGTATAGCTGTCCCCAGAGAGGCTCTGCCAGAGCTGGACCAATACAGATGCAGATGTACACAGCCAATCATTGGACTGAGCGCGGGGACCCCAATGGGGAAGTTAGGGCAAGGACTGTAGGAGCTGAAGGGTTTGCAACCTCATGGGAAGAACAACAATATCAACCAACCAGACCCCCCCCCCCCCAAAAAGCTCCCAGGGACTAAACCACCAACCAAAGAATACACAGGGGTACCCATTGGCTCCAAATGGATAAGTAGCAAAGGAATGCCTTATCTGGCATCACTGGGAGGAAAGCCCCTTGGTTCTGTGGAGGTTTGATGACCCAGGATAGGGAAACACTAGGCCATGGAGGCAGGAGTGGGTGGGCAGGTAGGGGAGTATCCTCATAGAGATGGGGGGGTATGAGAGAGATAGAGGGGTTGTGGAGGGGAAACTGGGAAGGGTGATAACATTTGAAATGTAAATAAAATGACCAATAAAAAAGAAAAAAATTTAAAAAGAAAAAAATAATTAAAAATTCTTGTTTTATGTATATGGATGTTTTGCCTACATTTATATATTTGCAATTCATAGTTGACTGGTTCCCAATGAGACCAGAAGAGGACTTTCGATCCCCTGGAACTGGAGTTACAGGTGGCTATGAGCTTCCTTGTGGGTGCTGGCCAGTGGAAACCAGGTCCTCTGGGAGAGCAGCCTGTGCAGTTATCACTGTGCCATCTCTCCAGCCCTGCTTTTTTACGTTTACTTATTTTTATGTGTCTATGTGTGCACACGCTCATGCCAAGTTGTATGTATAGAGTTCAGAGGACAACTTGAAGAAGTCAGCTATCTCTTTCTACCATGTAGAAACTGAATGCAGATCATCAGGCTTGGCAGCAAGCGAACTACCCACTGAGCTATCTTGCTGGCCGGTGAGTACTGTTTTAATTCACCAAGTCCTACGATGGTTTGGTACATGGCACTGATAACGGAAACACTATTATAAATTTGTCCAACACTCACATGAAACAGGTAAGATGAAAGCAAGACCAGAAAACCTTAAACCTACCAATAAAAAACGTTTAGGAGAAATACTAACAGTATTATTTTCTGAAGTACTTAGGACTATATTTTGATCCTTTTGTTTTGCCTGGGCTTTCAGGCAAAAAGGAATATATGATCCCTTAAAACACTCTTCTCAGACAACTTTTTCTTTTTAACATCACCTAGAGATCTCACTAACATGACATTCAACAGGTCTAGAGTGGGGTACAAGATTTTTGCCACCCTCTATCTCTTCTTTTTTAGAGTCTCATGGATTCCAGGTTAGACTCAGTTTCATTATATAACTGAGAATAGTCTTGAATGTCTAATGCTTTTGCCTCTGTCTTCTAGTTGCTAGATTATAGGTGTACACCATCATGTCTATTTATGATATTCTGGATGTCAAAACCAGGACTTCATGAATATTAGGCAATCACTCTACAAGCAAAGCTACAGCTACAGGTTTAGATTCATTCATCCATCCACACATTCATTCATCCATTCGCTCATTCATTCATTCATTCATTCATCCGTTGTTCATTCTTGCAATCACTTGCCACACTGAATTCAGGCCGCCTTAGAACTCACTATGTAGCCATACTGACCTTAAACTTAAATAAACATTTCCTGCTTCAGTTTTACAAGTGCTGGGAACATAGATGTGAAGAACCACACCTAGAAAGAAGTCTCTTGCCAGCAAACTCCCAGAGGATGTCAAAATTGTTGACCCCATAACTGTGGTCTCACTCTGGCTTCCCCTTGGCTTTCCAATCCTTGCTATCTCTCTTGAAAGATTTTTGGATTCAACACAAGAAAGCATAGTATGAAAGATAGACAAGTGGCCCCCACATCTGTACTGAGCAACATTCACCTCTCTCCAAACAAAACAACCCTAAGTCTGCCCTAATAACTCCTTAGCACCTCCATGGCAACTCCGATTTTTGTGGATAGACCCACCATGAAACTTACTTGGAGCTAAAGGCAGTGAACACCCTTAGCCTAGACTGGTCTTAGGTATACACCCTGTAAGACACATGGTGCTCAAATTAAGTTTTAGGGAAAATCTGTTCATAATTCTCTGCCCATGCATGATTTGGCATGTATGTGGTTGAAAAGACTTGTGTAGTAAGCAAAACCCATCAATCAAATTAGTAAACAACCCACACCCTGCCCTAGCAACCAAACTCTCCTCTTTCTGGATCCACAGAAGGAAGTCCTGAAAAAGTCATCAAGGCTTATAAACAATCTCACTTGAGCCTATCACTCCCTTGCAGAGTTCTACTCTGAAATTTCACTTTACTTTTGAATAAAATCCCTTACTGCTTTGCTATTTGTGTGCACTTCTTCAGTTTATTTAAACAAGAAGTCAACAACTTAGGAACACTTGATCCAGATAGAGACCACTGGTAACATGAGTAAGGTAGGTTTATTACAGAGTAATATACAGTAGTCTCAAAGGTGAGAATGGGCCTGGCCAAAGGGCTCACTGGAGAAGAAAACACTCTCGAGAAAGTTAAGAATGAACAGTTGCCAGAGGGACCATTGTGTGGACCATACTTTAGAGGGGCAAAAGGAGACAGTAACCATAGGAATCATTGTGCCAACCTATATTTTTAGGTAAGTTTTATGCTATTTCTTAAAGCCTCTAGAACAAAAAGTATTGGAGGTGGAGGAGTTTTCTAACCAGATGATTAAATTCCATTTGAGTTACCTGTTAATTGGGGGTGGCAATGGTATGCCTTTCTCCTTTATCAGAAAAACCCAGGCTAGAGATAATCTCATGGTCTTCAGGACAGTATAGAAAGTTGTGTCGCCACACAGGGTCAGTGATACATTCAGATCTCATTCTTTTGAGCAGTAGCTTAATCTTGTCATTTCAGTTACTGGTTTTACAAGCTACACATTATGAGGGAGTGTTCAATGATCTTTACATCTGTGAATAATTGACTAGTTTCCCAATAGTCCCAGGACCATACTCTGAAAAGGCATCTTTGGCAACTTTGCTGCAAACATCAAAATGGACATCATAAGGCTGTTCTTGGAAGAGTAATCTATTATAATATAAATGTACCTGCTGAAGGAAAGTAATCCACGTAGGGTCTAAGCAATTGCAGTCAAGCTCAAACTTTGCTCATGGATTGTTTTGGTGCAAAAGAAAAAATTTTAATATCCAAGGGTGTAGGTCATTTCTTTTAAGAAATCCTCTAAAGATATTATTTTGCAAATTATTCAAAGCTAATATTCCTGGTTTGAATACAGTGCCAGACAGGTTCTGTTGTCGATTAAGGAAAGATTCATATATTTTAACCATCAGAAAGATAGGACAGAGGTTAGGTTATATTAGGAAATCTAAAATACCAATTAAGACAGGTGTTGGGATGGATATGCATGCACATAGCTATGACATGGAGAAAGTGAGTGAGGAGCACATCCACTACAGTAGAGTTCGCCAGAGAAATGGCCCTAGTAGAATGCAAGTAGATATAGGGACATTAACTTGTTCATAAAACCTTTGTGTGTATTCGTGTGTGTGTGCACATGTCTTAGTTAAGATTTTATTGGTGTGAAGAGATGCCTTGATCAGGGAAACTCTTATAAAAGAAAGCACTTAATTGGGGCTGGCTTATATTCAGAGATTTAGTCCATTGTCACCATGGCGGGAAGCATGGCAGCACGCATGCAGGCATGGTGCTGGAGAGGTAGATGAGAGTTCTACATCTGGATCCAAAGGCAGAAAGAGAGAGGGAAAGAGTCACGAAGCCTGCTTGGGTTTCTGAAACCCCAAAGCCCACCTCCAGTGACTTCCTGCAGAAGGCCACAGCACCCAATAGTGCTGTTCCCTATGAGCCTATGGGGGCTACTTTCACTCAAACTACCACAGCATGTGTGTCCGTGTGTGTGTGTGTGTGTGTGTGTGTGTGTGTGTGTGTGTGCATGTGTGTGTGAGAAAGAGAGAGAGAGAGGAGGGGGGGGAGAGAGATCCATGATGTGTGTGTGAAGGTCAGAAGACAACTTTGTGGAGTCAGATTGCGTTGGTTCCAGGAGTCAAATTCAGGTCATTAGGTTTACAAGGAAAGTACTTACACATGTTGGGCTATCTTGCTGGCCAGGGAGAAAACTGGCTCAAATAGATATGGAGAATGAGGAGTCCCACAATCAGTGGTCTGCAAGCTGGAAAGTCAGGAAAGCCACTGATGAAAGTCAGTCTTGTCTACAGACTTGAGAACAAGGTATGAATAGTTAATCTCAATTGTCAGCTTAACAGAACAAACTCACCTAGGAGACAAACTTCTAGCCATGTCCTTCCGGGAGTTCCTACATTGGGTTAACTAAGATGGGAAGATCTTAACTGTGGGTTTCACCATTCCACAGGTCCCAGACTGAATAAAAGGGAGAAAGGAAGCTGAGCACCAGCATTCATCTTTCCCTGCTTCATGACTGTGAATGTAGGGTGATCAACTGCCTCACCCTCCTGCCACCATGCCTTCCCCACCTTGAAGGACTGGAACTGCAAACTCTGAATCCATATGAGCTCTTCCTTCCTCAGGTGACTTTGGTCAGAGACTTTGTCAGAGGGAAAAAAACCACAAGAAGCCTTGAGTACACTAAGAGAGTAGCTACTCTAACTCCTTCCCTAAGGCTACAGGCCTGGTAGCCAGGGTGGAGTAAGGTGTAAAGCAGGGGTTGGTGGGTAGCACCGGTCATGGTGTGACACCCAGGAGAGGAAATTTCCACTAACACAAGAATACTGATGCCTAAATTTAAGAAGGGAGCAAATTTTCTGTATGAGTGTATCTGGGCCTTTGAATTAGAAGATGTGCATCCACAATGGGCAACGACAGATCTTTACTTAGTCTACTGACACAAATATTAATTTCTTCTGTGCTGATCCTTACACACACACTCATAAGATTGTTTTACCATGTATTTGGGCACTCTTAACTAACCCAGGCTAACCTATAAAATTAAACAATGTACGTGGGAAAAGGACCATTAAGTCCTTCAGCAAATCATTCTGGACTGTTCCAACCTACAAATAAATGGATAGTCAGAGCCTCATCATACATGTACATAGAATATCTACATGATAAGTATTATCTGCTCTCTGTTAAGGGACAATTTGTACTAAACATGACTTTAAATGTTATAAAAATAAAATTTTGAATTGATACAGATATAAATATAGATAATAGATTTTTTCCATGATTAATTAATGTAACTTAGCGCTTAGTTGATTTCCATCCATTATGGTAAAGACTGAGAAATGACATTGGAACCCAGACAACTGAATGCTTTCCAATACACAGGTCTCTGATAGTGTTAGAGATGAGCTGGCCAGATTGCTTAGTGGGTAAAAACATTTGCCACACAAACATGATGACCCGGGTCTGATCTTAGGAACCTATAGTACACAGAGATAAGGGAGCCCAGAAAGATGTTTTCTGACATTCACCAGAGCACTCACACACATCTCTTTCACATACACACACGTAAATACAATTATCATCGTTATCACCATCAGCAGTGGTCATTAACTTACAAAACATAAGTGTGAGGACTACTTGTCAATTACAGACAAAACTTTCCAAACTTTGTCTGATCCTCATAGATCACTGAACTGATAAATCTTTTCTTATCATCCAAAAGAGGGGATAAGTAAAGAATGAAAAGGGGTTACTAAATGAATGAGGTAGAAGCCATAATTAGCAGAGAGGAATATAACTCTCTACAAACAGAATGGAACATACGGTCAGAAGCCAAACAGATGGTGACACACTCAAATCATAAAGTAGACTTGATACCATACTCCCTGTTGGAATTTATGCAAAATTAGCTACAAATTATAAGTATGCATTTAACTTATAATTAATTTACCATATGATGATGGTGGCTAGTCAATGGATCAGAGATAAAGATGAAGAAACCAACAATAGAAGCAAGCAGACCATGGCCAACGTTTTGTACAAATAGAATTAGATTATTAATGTTAAGAAGATTTTCTATGTCATCATTTAAAACTCATTTGTGTTCCAGAAAGCTGCAAGCAACATTCAGTAAAATGAAACGATGAGGTTTATTATCCAAAATGAGAAACTTTACATGCACAGGTAATTGGTTTAAAAAAATACCATTTATAAATTTATCTTACTTCTATAAAATAGTCTATAAAGCATAAGCTTGTCTGGGCTTTTGAATACATTCAAGTCTATCAGGGTTTCTATCACAACAGCTGAGATGTCAGTTTCCAACTATTGTGTACATTCTGAAATGTATTTTACTGTCATCTTTCATCTCAATTATTTTCCTTTCTTTTCTTATCTTTTCTTCTTAAGACAGAATCTCACAACATAGTTCAGGTTGGCCTTGAACTCTTCATGTAGCCAGGGCTGGCCTCAAACTCACAGCCCTCCTTCTTGTCTCTGCCTCCAAAATCTGGAAATTACAAGCATGTGTCACCACACCTATCCTGCAGATGTTCTCTTATAGATCCATAGCTTTTTAAAAATTAATCTTTTCATATTCTTCTTAGTAACATTTTGTGAGTCAAGATAAAAATTAGGGTTGATACACTGTATTTAATTTTAAAAGCCAGTACACTTACTGAATTTTTATTTTAATGAATATAATTTGTGAGGTTTTGCTGCGCACGTGTGTGTGTGTGCATGTGTGTCTTTGCTACTGCTGTCTCCAACTCTGCTAATAGCTGCTGTCACTGGGGCATGATTGTGGGATGATTTATTCATATTCCACTTCATATACTTTCTACTGTTTTATTATTTTGCTTTTTTATTGTTCAATAAGAATATGTCATTTTTATATCATGAAAAATACTTTTATTTTGCAAAAGATTAATGCATTAATCACATTTATTTCTTGTGGTTATTCAGTCAAACCAAAACAGAAAGAAAAGAAAAGACAACAGGAAATAAGTAAGAATATAAATGAGTATTTTATGAACATTGTCACTGAAATCTAGTGTCATAAAATAGAGTGGTTTATTTTGTTAATATTTTACTCATTGAAACCAAACTCCATTCTGAAGTGTGTATTAATTCATTAATGATTCAATGACATTTAGTTAAGTGCTAGTGACCAAAGTAGTTCTTTGAGTTACGAAACTATAACAAACTCAGATCAGTGGAGTGGGGGAGAAAGAAACACATAGACCAATGATTGCATTGCTGACTTAGGAGTGCCAAGGTATAGACCCAAAGAAAAGCTTTACTCAACACAAACGCAAAACACTAGTTCTCCTGAATTAGGGAGTGGTATGGAGTTAAGGGGGAATTTTCAAAAACCTAATATTTGAAGGGAACTGTTTCTCTCACTCTCTACTCCCTCCTGTACTAGGAATAGCAAAATGCATTGCTTTCTGCTATTATCAACCTGTATCCTGGCATCAGCTACTCCATATTTGTAAAACAGGGTTGCTCGGTCTGCACACTGCCCTGAGAAATTACATTTTACAAACAATTGTTGACCCCATTCTGAAGATGGAGGGTGATTCAGTCCTTTGGTGGTCATAAGAAGAACATCTTTCCCACACCAGCCAGATAGCAGAGATAGATGACTTATTCCCGAAAGTACAAAGGATGCCACTTTACAAATTTATCAAATTGATTTGGGACTCTAAAAACACATGTTTGAGTTCAAGTCGTATGAGGAAAACCAGGACTGAGAACTTATTAGGCAAACTAAACTGAAGAAAGAGTGCAGCTCCTCCCCTGAAATTCTAACAGTGTAACAGCAACTGGACTCCTAGACCTGTCTGTCACCTGGTGTTTATGCTAAGAGATCAACACAAAAAGAACCCCTGATTGTTCCATTAGCTCAGCTCAACCCCACAGTTGATGCAGGCTGCGTAAAGGTCTGTCTTCCTGTCCATCCATTTAGACGAGCTATCCATCCATCGACCCATTCATTTGCCTGGGACTAACCCTGCCCCTGTAGCTTCACTTGTCCCACCTCTTGCTTCTGCAGCTCAACTTGATTTTGAAGCTTGGTTCATGCTTGTGACCCAGTGGCTTGATCCTGCGGTAATACCTCAAGCAGACCTCTAGAAGGTTTATCATTTCATTCCACAGAGACTCTTCTGTAACTCTATCAGTTTCCCATTTATGCCTCAGCTATCTCTTTGAAACCTTGAATTCTGCTGTAGCCTCTTTAAGCCTCTGGAGCCCATCTGTGACTTACATCTATACATATATAAAGAGAGATATATTTGCTATGTGATCTGAGAGTTGATATTAGTAGGTAAGACTGAATTTAAGGAAAATGTATGCTTGCTTCTGCCAGCTATGAAGACAATCAATACAGCAAATTGCTGTAAAAAATATCTGATGTTACTTGTGCATTTATTGTTATTCAACAAATTCTGATATTATGGAAAGATACAAAATGCTTACTAAGTTTCTGATAGAGAGAGCTCACGACATTTTGTTTGTCTGTTTTTATGAAGTTCTTTTTCTCTTGTATTTGTTTCACTTTTAAAAAATGGTTGCGTGTTCTCAAAAACATGGCTGCCTTAAAAAACCCAAACCAGAACACCAATAGACATGCTAAGATGCAAGGGGGACCTCACCAGGCCTTACCTTTAAAGAAAGAACTAAATATAGCTAAAGAATGATAAGTAGCAGAGAAATAATCTTCCCCGAGGAGGAGGCCTCTAATTGGCTAAGCAACTCCAGTGATCAGTCTGGAAATCATGTACATGGAAGCAACACTGAGCAGACATGTGAGGAGTTGGAGAAAGAAATGGGAGTGGAGGGGAATGAGATTAGATTCTAATTAAAAGTGGGGGTGTGTTAATGCTTAAAGGTTACTTACAAGTTAGCTTAGAAAAGATTTGCTTCTCTACTGAGTTGAGTGCCGAAATAATATTAAACAGTCAAGTCCTCTCAAGTTTACCATTGCTAGCATAGACTGAAAAGCGTAACTGGTCTTTTGCTACTTTGTAGGTTCTTCTTTCTTTCACCCTTCTCTACCCCTTTTCTTCCACAAGGACTTTCCTAACCCAGATTGGCTTCAAACTCGCTATGTGGCGAAGGATGACCTTGAACTTCTCATCTTCCTGTTTCGATCTTTCAAGTGCTGGAATTACAGGGGTGTACCACTGTGTCTGGCTCATGCCATGTTGGGACTCAAACCTGGGCTTTGTGCATACTAGGCAAGCACTTTACCCACTGAGCTACATCCCAAACCCTTTCCCTTGTTTTATATGACTTATTTCTGACAAATACTGTTTTGCTGAATAAATACTGATATCACCTAGAATTTAAATTAACAGTAAATCTTTAGTTAAATATTATAGACTGAACACTCCCAATTATCTCGGATCTACCCTCAAACCTACTGAAAAGATAAAAGATGAAAACAAAAATATTAGGCTCAGGAGAAATGAAGCTAGTCAGCACGAAATACCATGATTGGTTTTATTTGTTCCTGTTTATTTCTTTTCTGCTTGAACTTGCTCTGCCTGGGTCAACACTTTGTCCTCTGAACTTTGCCCTCCTTTGGCCAGTGGAATGGGAGCAAAACACTGCACAAGACATGTCTGAGGAGACGTGTCAACTTGCATCTGTGGTTTTGAACTTTTCAACGCTTGTGTCCTTCCTCAGAATGAAAGTGCCCTAATAATGTCTATTCTTATGCCAGAGTGCCAGAAATCAAAGAAATACTAAGACAAACCCACAAAAGTCTAGTAGAACATCTCTCATGTAACTTAAGCCCAAAATGAATGCTGTCGGGTCTTGGGATGCAGCAACGTTGGTAGAGTGCTGTCTAGCATGCAGAAGGCCATGAGTTAGATCTCTGGCACCACATGAGCCTGATATTGTGGTAAACACATGCATTCTCAGCTCTGCAGGAGGAGAGTAAATTCAAGGCCTTCCTAGATGACACAGCGAGCTATCCTGGGCAACTGAATGAGACCATATTTTCAAATGGAATTAAAAGTAAAGGAGGGAGCTGGGGAATATAGCTCAGTGAGTTCTTCCCTTAGGGTGGTTGGAATGAGATGTTCCCTTTAAGACTCAGACATGTCCCAGATGGTGGCTATTTGGGTGGCTATAGGAGATATGGCCTTGAAGACAGAAGTAAGCCCTTATGGGGAGGGCTTTAAGTTTCAAAAGACTCACACCATTTTGTGTGGATTTTGCTTCCTGTTGTCCTCTTCTGGCCTCCGTGGCCATCGCATGCACATGGTACACAGACCTCCATGCAGCTAAAATACTTATACACATAAAAATAAATGATAAAACACAATTTTTAAAAGATACAATGAAAACGATTAGACAGTGTTCTAAGGGTCCTTGGTCTTCTTGCATGGTGCCTTAGACCCTTAAAGCAAGTGCTGCTGATGGACACAGTGGAGGCTCCAGTATTTCTGTGGTCCAATTTCAGTATTCACGTGGCCTCACTGCTGCCATCCCCCCATTGTTTGAAATGGTCGTGCACTGCTTACACTCAAGAGGAGAGGGTAGAGACACCACCATTGCTGCAAAGTATGCTAAAGAATTTGTAGCTATGCTTTTAAAATATAGTTATGAAAGGAGCTCCCACACAAAACTAGAGAGAAGAAATCCAGGGATGAGAGTCATAGCTATGTAAACTTTAGAAGAATAAATATTCAGCTTAATTTTATGATGATTAAAAGAGCAAACAAAACTTCTCTTTCTCCTAAAGCCATAAACAGCAGGATCTCTTTCTGTTTGATGCCTGAATCCAGTAACCTAATGTGTAAGCTGAAAGGGTTTTTATTTCATCTGGAATGTCACCTCCTCTTTCCTTTTGATACAGTTCTAATCTCTTGTGGGTGAATAATTGCTGTTCATGTCAGACTAGAAAAGCAAAGCTTTCCTAAAACAACTCTTAGGACTTTGTTAGGAAGTGTGTTTTAGGCATTCACATAAAAAAAAACCACAAAAATGTGTGTGTGTGTGTGTGTGTGTGTGTGTGTGTGTGTGTGTGTGTGTGTGTGTTGTTTCCTTTCATTATCGGCTGCTGAGAAAGTGGGATAGGTGGAGACTGGAATGCAAACACTGGAAAGTCTCCACAGTCAACTGAAAGGTTGGGAAGGAGAGGCAGGCAGAAGCTAAGCACATTTGCAGAGGGCAGCCTTCCTCAGCAAGCAGGAAGTAGAAAAGTTCACAAGTTCAGTGAAGAGGACAACCAGAGCAGACTTCTCGGGGACACATTATCGCCTTCATCGGTATAGCAGCTGCCTTCACAGTGCTCTGGGGGGAGGGGAGGTTCTAATCCCAGTGGAAGGCAGAATTCACAGAGTTTGTACCTGCTCTGTGTCTTAGAACTGGAAGGATAATGGTCCTTCCTGTGTGTTCCCAGTGGGGACAGGGGGTTTGTCTCACTGAGGTTCTCTCTTCACATTGATTTCTCAGTAAGGTCAGTGGCCATTGATATTTTGTCACTTGTCCTAAGTAAATGTAAAGTCTGTCACTACCGGGGGCTTCATGGAGGGAAGACAGTGAGCTGCAGACTTAGAATAAAACCCCAGCCAACAGCTGCAACCAACGCTGTCATTTTAAACTGAATCAGGTTTTAGTATTTCAATAACAACACAATAAAGTAGTTTAGAGGCCTGGCTATTAGGCCTGATTCCCAGGTCTTGCCCTTAATACCTGCTGGATGTTGGTGCTGCCAGTCATATGACTTGTTTGTTCCATAGTTTTCTCATCTGGAGAAACAAGAAGAAAAGGGCTGATGGTAAGGATTAAATAAGATGATAAATAGAAAATATCTAGAACTGTATTGCCAAGAAATAAATATGTGAAAAGTGTTAGCTGGACTGCCTAATAGCATAGGCACTTACAGTTACTAACTCACGGCTGAGCCAACACTATACAGTTGGAGTACCTTCTGTGAGGAGTACGTGTAATTGGCGCAGCTTCTAGGAACATGGCGCCTAAGTCAGAAAACTCTGCCCTAGTAGAATCGGGTAACACTTTCACTCTTATATGAATAAAATCAGACTTCTGCTATTTATTAACTAAGTAACTATGGATTGCTTCTATAACATAGCAGTCCAGGTGCCAAATATGATTCAACTTTCAGTTCATGGTATGAGCAAGTACTTAGCAGACAGAAGAGATAAGAACGCAGATATGAAGGTCAAAATATCTAATCCATCTCTGAAATCAAACAAATAAACCAAAATGTTGTAAACAGTAGAACGTAAACAGAAAGTTCGGTTCATACTTCTGACACATTACTAAAGTCCTACTTAAATGTTTTCAAGGGGGAGCTGGAGAGATGGCTCAGCAGGTAAGAGCACTGACTGCTCTTCCAGAGGTCCTGAGTTCAGTCCCCAGCAACCACATGGTGGCTCACAGCCATCTGTAATGGGATCCGATACCCTCTTCTGGTGTGTCTGAAGACAGTGGCAGTGTACTCACATACGTAAAATAAATAATTCTTAAAAAATGTTTTCAAGGCCTTTAAATCCATAACAAACGAGATAACAGACATCTCGTCCCTCCCTCAGTATTACCATAGCTTTCTTTGATCTGAGTCTTAAAATGAACTTGTTCCCATTATCAAGAAACCTTCACTTTCTTCTTTTCAAACCTTTACAAATGACGCTCAGTATAGCATATCATTTTTTGGCACTAGGATATCAATCATGTATTTTGGCTTTAAGAGTACTAGAGGGAAATTTAGTTAAGGACTAGTTAATAAAATGATAGATGGAGTCAGGCAGTGGTGGCACACGCCTTTAATCCCAGCACTCAGGAGGCAGAGGCAGGTGGATTTCTGAGTTCGAGGCCAGCCTGGTCTACAGAGTGAGTTCCAGGACAGCCAAGGCTACACAGAGAAACCCTGTCTTTAAAAAAAAAAAAAAAAAAAAAAGATAGATGGAGTGATCTTTGGTTCACTGCTTGTGAGACAGGGTTTGATATAGCTGCTTTTGGACTCCTTAGCCTCCTGCCTTTACCTCCAAAGTCCTGGGACTGCAGGAGTGTGCAAACAGGCTGGACTGCACAATCTTGCTAACGAAATGATTAAATGATTAAATGGCGGGGGTTGCTTTGGCATGATGACACAATGCTATCAATCTCAGCTATGTTGCAAGAAAATAGTTCTATTAAGATTCCTGTAGAGGCTTCTGGAAGGGTGAGTAACTTTTAATTGGTAAGAAAAATAAGTAATGACAGTTACCATCTTGATGGCTGTGTGTATACTCTATTATATATATTTTTTTCCTGGGCCGATTGGGAGGTGGTAGGAAATTTGGAGTATGTATCAAAGTGTCTTGAATTCTATTCTTAGTTTTGTCTTACAATGAATGTGCTGCCATAAGCACATTAAAAGCACCTGGGAGTCAACTTCCTGATGAAAAAGAGGGAATGGAATTGATGTTTTGGACTGGATGCTTGCTACAGTCATTCTAGATCAGGAATTATATTTTATTGGGATGCTTTAGGCCCCATATGGTATGTGGACCAGTATCGGCGTCTTACTTACATTGACTACTGGTCAGTAGTGAATTTGCCAAGAGTAAGCACTTAGAAGAAACCCAAGAACACAGTGATGGGCTGGAGGGGAGGGTGAGAGGCAGGGTGGAGGTCGAAGCCACGACCTGTTTTCCTGTAAGCCAAGTTGCAAAATCTGCTAATGTTGTTCTTCTAGATTTCTTCTGGTTTCTTAGATTAGATAAGCTAAGCTAAGCAGTTGGGGTGTGTGTGTGTGTGTGTGTGTGTGTGTGTGTGTGTGTGTGTGTGTGTAGATATGAAGGCTAATTTATTATACCCATACTTCCTGGTGCAACTGGCACAGGTTGGTCCTTCCTGAGTACTTTCAGAGAAAAAGAAAGTAGTTTGTGCTGATACCTTCCATGTTATTTTGCTCAGTTTTCACTGCTTCCCTTAAAGGCACACACCCCATTTTGTAAATGTGTGAAATAAAGTTCAGAGTAATTGAATCACTTTTCCAAAATGTAAACTCAAATTTTCAGGAAGAAGAAAGAAAAACAGGCAAGAAAGAAAGGAAGGAAGGAAGCAAGCAAGCAAACAAGGAAGGCAGGAAGGCAGGCAGTGGCTGTAGCTATGTTAATAGTGCTTGCCTAGCTTGCACAAATCGGCTCAAATTCCTGGATTCAATCCATAATATCTGTCTCTCTCTCTGTCTCTCTGTCTGTGTCTCTCTGTCTGTCTGTGTCTCTCTGTCTGTCTCTGTCTCTGTCTCTCTGTCTCTCTGTCTCTCTCTCTGTCTCTGTCTCTCTCTCTGTCTCTCTCTCTCTCTGTCTCTCTCTCTCTGTCTCTCTCTCTCTCTCTCTCTCTCTCTCTCTCACACACACACACACACACACACACACACACACACACAGGCAGGAGGAGGATAAACTGAGAAAATTCCTCTGCCTTGCCAGACTGCAAAACTAGCCTTATAGATAGCAAAGCAGAGCTGAAAGTCAGTTTTGATTTATTCATTTCTTATACTCCTTCAGCAAAGTCTATTGCCTTTCTTGTCCAGTTGCCAAGTATTCTGGGATAGCTAGGTTTCCCTCAAGTCCATGGTTCATTCTATTGAATGGTTGATAGGTTCCAGACTACCTCCTCTAGTTTTTCCTTGTTTTCTAGGTTTTCTAGATATTTCTTTCCATTGTATAGGTGATTCAGCCTAAGTGGAAAGCAATTTTATTGAATTTTATTGAATGGGCCTTTATCTGGGTTTGAGAGCCTAGAAGGCTCCCACGGAGTTTGTTCTCCTCCTTCTCCTCCTCCTTTGAGACAAGATTTTATGTAGCCCATGCTAACTTAAACCATCTATGTAACTGAGGATGACATTGTACTTCTGACCTTCCTGTCCCCACCGGAGATTACAGCTGTGAGCCACTATGCCTGGTTTCTGTGGTCCTGAGGCTAGGACATGGGGCAAACACTCTATTACATGAGCTCTATCCTAGCCTATTGAATCTTGCTGTGGGATAATCTAGCTAATGCCATTACAAATAGAATACCTGAGTAAAGGGGAAGGGGAACTCAGGCTGTTGGGGGGGAGGTAAGGTATCTCAGAGACGGAAATGTCCACAGACGGTTCGAGATGTGTGTGAGTGCTCCAGGCACAATTCCATGGCACTGAGAACACTGACATGGAAGCACAGAAGATGCCTACTAATTTAGAGACCCCTATCTGGAAGAGCATCTGTGTACTAAAATTAAGATAGAGCCTGGTCTGAAACAAAGACACAAACTTATGGAAGATAAGCAACGTTATAGTGCTGAATTTGGATGCACAAGGACCTCCTTACAAAGCCACTGGCATTATCTGGGAGAGTACAGACCTCCACAGAGGCAGCATGTTTCCTGCTTTCAAGGCACATGGCTGTAGGCCCTGCCACATACAGAACTGAGAGAAGGCAACTTCTGTAGATGGCTTCTTGTTCCCAATCCTTATGCTAACTAAGCCCAAGAAAAGAAGAAAACAAAACTACCTTTACCTGCAGAACTAATGCAGGCATGATTTCTTCTCAGCAGTGTGGTTATCGCAATGATTAATGAAACAAATAACAGAAAGTTAATGTCTTCTGTGTCTCTGGTTTAAAATTGACTTGCAATCCAAGCACTCTCACCAAGAGTTACTGGAAGAGACTGATTGAAAGTTGAAATGACTTATCCAAAGCCAGGGGGTAAGCCAGGGGCTTCAACTCACCTAGCTGCAACAAGTACCCACCCTATCAGCCAGACTGGAGGAATTATGTGAGAATCTTCTTCTTCCATATTCTTACACAGCCCCCTGACATTTAATATCACTGGCAAACTCCAGAGAAATTCCTTACCACCTTAAGAGTCCCACTATTGGTCCGGAAAATTAGATCCATTGCCAGAGTACTTGCCTAACATGGCCAAAGCCCTGGCAACCCCAGCACCACATAAATCAGACACAGAGACACACAACTGTAATTCTCATAATGGGTAGGAGGAGACAAGAAGACCAGAAATTCAAGATCATCCTTGCCTACTGTTGTTAAAATTTCTTCTCAGGGGAAGATTTGCACAGTGTCTGTACCTTCTCCTAAGGTCCTATTGACAAACTAAGGCTTGATTCCACCACTCTGTACTCTTGGAAGCCAATAAGTATATTGAGCTTCATCACAGAGCATGGCTAAGGGAATACTTACAAGGGTATGAGTGCTCCTTCTCCCAAAATGCTGAACTTAGAAAGCCTTTACCCAACAGGGATGAGAGATTTTCCCCATAGCCACATAGAGGGAGCCCCCTTCCAAGTCTTCCCTCACCTATATACTCTAGCCCAGCAGTTCTCAACCTGTGGGTCATGACCCCTTTGGGAGAGTCACATATCTGATGTTTACATTACAATTCATAACAGTAGCAAAATCACAGTTATGAAGTAGCAATGAAATAATTTTATGGTTTGAGGTCACCATAACCGAGGAACTGTATCAAAGGGTCACAACAAGGTTGACAACCACTGCACTAGCCCCTGCCAGGGAGTGGCTGGATATGCTAGTAAGGTTTTCCGGATCCTTCACACCCATCCACAGAAGGGTATAACCCTTTAACAAGCCTGGCAGAGATAATCTTTTTGTAAGGGGACACAGCTGAACTCCCCAAGATGACACTTACTTGGCTAAGAGGACAGTCACTCACAGCATCTACAGAGTGAGTGTGAAGCACGCCTGGAATCAGACCCTGTCTCAGAAGCAATAAATAAACAAACAAACAAACAAGTCAGTCCCACAATTAAAGCCTCAGTGTTGGGATAGAAATAGCACTCTGGGCTTTTCATCTAACGTTTACCTACTGGAATATTCTTACTTGCATTCCTGAGACTATTATCTAGAAGCCAAGCCTTCCTGCCGTACTGTAGGCCTGAAAGGTCTATACCTTCCAGGAGAACAAGGAAAAGGCTGGACATGGGAGTTTGCCAAAATTAAACATTTGATGACTTAGTCTTACTTCCAGCTGGATAGCTACTCTAGGCTGTAACTTAATTAATCTTCCTCTGGGGAGTGTGTTTGAAATACAAGGCAATAGAACAGTCTGGGAGTTGACATGTTTAATTAAGTTGAGGTTTATTTACCATCATCAGTGGTTCTTCTGCCTCCTTGTTCCCTGGACATTGTCATCCCTAAAGACTAGCCTTAACTCATTTGGATCACTTTCACTTTGTCAGCTTTAAGATTCACAGTCCAGCTAGCTCAATGTGATAGCTCCTACTTGTCACCCTGGCACTTGGGAGACATTGACAGGAGGGTTGGCAAAAGTTCGAGGTCAACATGCTCCTGCACAGCAAGTTCCAGGTCAGCCAGGGCTACGTAGTGAGTACTGACACTGCTTCTCATGACAAAAAGAGAGAACCTAGGAAGATGTCCAGTCAATAAAGTGCTTACTGCATAAAAAAATGAATTTAATCACTAAATCCAATTAAAGACCAGCAATAGGGAGGCCAAGACAGGATGATTCCTGGAGTTTATTAGCCAGCCAGTCTAGCCAAAATGATGAGCTCCAGGTTCAGTAAGAGATTCTTAAAAATAAGGTGAAGAACAATTGAGGGAAACAGACATCATTAACCTTTGGTATACACACACACACACACACACACACACACACACACACACACAGTAATCACAATAAGAAGGCTACACCTTAAAAATTTCTCTTTAACTTGAGTGTTAGCAAACTCCTTCTGTAAATGGTAAGCTTTGTGGAAATTAGTCTCTGATGATGCTATTCAACTCTGCCTCTGTGCTATAAAAGTGGCCATATATAAAAGAATAGTCACCACTGTTTCAATAAAACTTTGTAAATGCCAAATTTGAATTTTCTATAAGTTTCACATGTCACAAGATATTAGTTTTCTTTAGGTTTTTCCCAGTCATTTAACATGTAAAAAAATATATATATATTAACTCGTGGGTAAAAGAAAGCAAGCCTGACTTGCAATTGGGCCTGCATACCAGACTTTATCATGGAACTTGCTATGTCGTGCCTAGGCTGGCCTCAAATTTGTGACAATCTTCTTGTCTCTCTGCCTTTTCCCCTCTTTTGACTTTTCTTCAAATTCTAGTCTTCCAACTGTCCAAATTAGCATTAGTCATCCATCAGTTTTGTCATTGCATTTCTTTTTGTCACTTCCCCCCACCATGTGTGTGAGAGGAATTATACATCCTAGGCTGGCCTTGAACTCACGATCTTCCTGATTTAGCCTTTTGAGTGCTGAGATTATAAATATATGACACAGTGCCCAGTCAGACCTGTTTTTTTTAAGTATTGGGAGATTGAACCTAGGGCCTCTCAGATGCTGAGAAAGTATTATACCCCCTCCGCTCCCTTTATCCACGTTTTGAGGCAGGGTACCACTAAGATGCCCAAACTGGCCTTGAATGTTTTTTACTTCCTGCTTCAGCTTCCTATTTAGCTAAGATTACAGGCCTGCACCATCATTCCTGACTTTGATGTCTTTATACCTCTTGATGTACAAGAATTCTCCCAGGGACTCT
The DNA here is from genome assembly GCA_028551405.1 of Uromys caudimaculatus. Taxonomy (NCBI): domain Eukaryota; kingdom Metazoa; phylum Chordata; class Mammalia; order Rodentia; family Muridae; genus Uromys; species Uromys caudimaculatus. Next base: position 18,740,080 of record CM052722.1, on the reverse strand, counting down.
ATTCATATTTGCCTTAGTTCATATTTGTAAGCCCTTAATTCACACTTATAAGCCTTTATGTAAAACCAATGGCTGAAATCTTATTACTTACATCTTATAATATGCCCAACATGTAAACCTCCCTTCTACCCCAGGAGTTCTATATACCCAAATTAAGTCTCATAGTACAGGCTTTTCATCAAAGAACTCCTTTCAGTATCTCTACTACTTCATGCATGCGTGTGTGCGTGTGTGCGTGTGTGCGTGTGTGTGTGTGTGTGTGTGTGTGTGTGTGTGTGTGCTGTGCGTGTGTGTGTGTGTGTGTGCATGTGCATGTATGTGTGTTATAAATTGAATATCTTTCACAAAAGTTTATTGAGCTCACTGATTCAGTTAGACCTGCAGGCCAGTGACCTCCAGAAATCTGCCAGTCTCTGCCTCCCTAATGCTGAGATTTTAAATACAAACCACCTCTTCTTCTAACTTTTTATATGGTAATAGGGATCTAAGCTCAGTTCTTCTTTTTGTAGCAAGCACTTTACCAGTCGAGCCATCTCCCTGGCCCTTTTATTGTTCCTTATGTATGTTAATGCAGCCCTCGACCCCCCCTCTGCTTGTTTAGAAGCCATTTCTCCCAGAGGATGTGTTTTGACTTTTATCCTCCACTGTGCTTTATGCAAACCTAATCCCCTTGTCTTCCACAGGTGATGGTGACCTGTTAAAGGTGGAAAAAGCATCTGGAGCCTATGCCTGTGCTTCTATGCCTTGGCTTCTATGCCTGTGCTTCTATGCCTGTGCTTCTATGCCTTGGCTTCTATGCCTGTGCTTCTATGCCTGTGCTTCTTTGGCTGTGCTTCTTTGCCTATGCTTCTGTTCATCCCCCTGCTCATATCTTTTCCATACAACCATAGGACTATTGGGAAGCTCACACATAGCATGTGGAGACACCACAGGTACATCAGAGTGGCTCTCATGAAAAGCCTGCCAATAAGAAGTGTTATGGGGAAACGAAGAAATTAGAATTCTCATCTCTCCTGGTGGGAATCCTTATTTAGTTGCTTTGGATAAGAATGTCAGTCTTTTAAACAGTTAAGCACGGAATTACCAGACGACCCGGCAATTCCACTCTGAAGTACTGCTGTTTTCGTTTTATTTTTATTTTTATGTATACGAGTACTTTGCCTGCGTGTATATCTGTATACCAAATGCATGCCTGGTGTCTATGGAGGCCAGAAGAAGAATCAGATTTCCTAAGACTGGAGATATAGAGGGTTGTGAGCAGTTTTGTGGGTGCTGGGAATAGAGCCCATGTCCTCTGGGAGAGTAGCTAGTACTCTTAATCACTGAGTCCTCTCTTCAGCCCCTGAAGAGTATCTTGAAGTGAAATAATAATATTCCCACATAGAAAGTTGTATACAAATATTAACAGCAGCATGACTAATAGCAGCCAAAAAGCAGAATTGGCGTGTCTATCAGCTGACAAAATGTGCTGTATCCATACTGTATCATTAGAGCATAGTAATGCATGCTTCTTTATGAATAAACTTTGAAGCTATTCTGCTAAGTGAATGAAGACAAAAGAGACCATGAATTGTCAGCTTCACTTTATACGAAATGCTCAATAGAGGTCAAGCTATAGCGCTTGGAAAGAAATTAATGGTTGACTATGGTAGAGTAGGGTGAGGGATGAGGAGAAAACACATGGTGACTCTTAATAAACACAGGATTTCTTCTAAGGTTTGTGGAATGTTCCAAGACTGCTTCTACAATCCTGTGAAATGTCAAAAAAAAAAAAAAAGCCCATTGAAATATAGTATAAGCTTTAAATACTGGATTGTATGGAATGTAGAAAACTATTTTGAAAAAGGCTTATGCTTAGGTTACTATAATTTGGTCATGATACAAAAGATTATCTTTATTTTTAAAGTATATTATAATCTCGTCTGGCACAGGAGTCTACCATGTAATTTTTCCTGCTTATATTTTAAATTCACAAGTATCTTATAAACATTCATTGGTTGTGTTTGTGGGTTCAATTCAGAAGTCAATCTCAAATAGTTAAAATGCAGTAATTTAAACCAAATTAGAGAGAGGGGCAGCTGGTTATTGAGTGCAAGTGTGTCAAACATATGTGCAAGTTATCATACAGGTTTGGTGGTGGGATGGAGTGGAGAAGAAATCTCTCGAAGATTGATGGATTCCATTTACCACTGTGATCCCTTGGGCACTGAGAAATTGAATGTGAGCTATCCTTCTTGTCTACTACAGAGGGCCTGGAAACTGGGATATTAGGTTATGCTTATTTTGCAGTTTACATATATATAAACTGTAATGGGCTCATATAGGTTTTACATTTTGATTCATTCTTAGCTATATCAGTTGCTTTTCTCATGGCAATCTGACAAGAAGCAATTTAAAAGCAGGAAGGTTTTATTCTGGCTCACTGTCTGTAGTGATACAATCCACCAGGGGTGTGGGAGTATGAGGTGACTGGCTCAAGTCTTTCTGGATCAGGAAGCAAAAAACTCTGGTTAGAACTGGAGCCGGTCCATCCCCCATTGACCTACTTCCTTCAGTTAGATCCCACCACCAGATTCTCACAAGCTCCCCAAACAGCATTGCCTGCTGAGGACCAAATTTTCAAACACAAGAGTCTGTGAGGAGTACTTTACATGAAAACCATATTGGTGACTCTAGTGAGTGTTGAGGTGCACAGCACTGGATCGAGAATCATCTCAGTCAACTCAGTAAGCAAGTAAGAATGCTCTTGGGGCTGCTGGCTCTCTACTGTGAAAAATGTGCATAAAACATATGTACGATGTGATTAGGGAACAATCATGGAAGAGAGAATGGAATAAATGTAAGAGTCCGGAGATGGAAAGAAAGACGTGAAATGCAATCTTCTGGCACAGCCATTGCAATCATGATCCTATAACATCAGAGCGTTTTTCTCCACTGAGCCTGTGCAAAATTTGGCTTATCACTAGCCAATCATGGATTGAGGAAGGGCTCACAAGTCCCTCCCCTTTTATACTTAACTGTTGTCTGCTGGTGCGTTTTTGGTAATCAAGCAGACATTGTTTTTAGCATACTTATGTGTGGTGGTTTGAATGTGCTTGGCCCAAGGAGTGGCATTATTTAGAGGTGTGGCCTTGTTAGAGTAGGTGTGGTTTTGTTGGAAGAAGTGTGTCACTGTGGGCATGAGCTTTAAGACCCTCATCCCAGCTACCTGGAAGCCAGTCTTCTCCTACTGGCCTTCAGATGAAGATTAGAATTCTCAGTTCCTCCAGCACCATGCTGGCCTGAACACTGCCATGCTCTCACCTTGATGATAATGAACTGAATCTCTGAACCTGTAAGCCAGCCCCAATTAAATGTTGTCCTTTATAAGAGTTGCCTTGGTCATGGTGTCTGTTCACAGCAGTAAAACTCTGACTAAGAGACTATGGTTCTACTTGTCAGGCTCCAATGGTCAATTCCAAATGATGGTCACAGATGAGCTTGGTTAAACTCAGTGAGTCACAAAAAAAAAAAAGACAGAAACATGAGAAAAGGACTATAGGGAGGAGGAGGGAAAGAAACAGAAAAGGGTGGGGTTATAGTAATTAGAATATATTATATACATGTATGAAATTGTTAAACAACAAATTTATTAAAAATACAACTTAGACAATGACAATGGCAAAATTTTTCAACTTCCTCCAATTCAGCCCCAAATTCCAAACAAAATATATGCTATAAATTTCACTTGCTATCATATGCTTTATTCTAAAATCCTACATTTGTCACACAACTTCTTGAAAGATCAGTTAATAACACTGAGTGTATAACATGCATTGATGAAGTCAAGAAATTGAGTATATGGAAACCAATTAAATTCCATTTGTGCTTATCATTTTTTTCAGAAAATAACCATGATCCATCCATAACTTTTTATCCAAACAAATGTTCCTAACACATAGATTAAAATGTTTTGATTTTCTAAGGTCCCCAAAGCCTTCCTAATCCATAATACTATTTAAAGAAAATATCTATTAATGTATTAAATTATTGTGTTTTTACTTCAAGGGACTGTCATTCAAAAATCATTCCTGTTACAAGTTTCTCAATCTCACTTAATTCCCAGCCAGGAAAAAAAAATTGCAAAGTCAAAGCTAAAGGCGAAACAGACCTCTTAAAAGTCTTAGTTCCCATGGATTGTTTTATGTCCTCACATTTAGGGTTATTCCATTACTTGAGGGGCACCCACAGGCAGGGCAAGCTCTCCAAAGCTAGAATTCTTTTCCTAAAAATTAGCTATTTTGTGTGATCTAGGTTGTCCTCTCAACGTCACTTCTAGTTTTATGCAGGGCTGGAGAGCTTTCTGCATGCTAGGCAAGCACTCTAACAACTGGGCCCCAACGGTGAGTGGTTTTAGTTGGGAGACAATATCATCTACTTCCTTGGGTTGTCTTTTCATTGTATCTTCATTTAGGACACAGAAATACAACCCATAGATAAAGCAGAGACTTATAACTGGTCAATAAGCAAAAAATAAGTGGCTGATGAGTGCTCAGCGTTAAATGGGGCATCTGTATCAACCACCATCCTGAAGGCACGGGGAACTTTACAGAAGATGTAAGAGAAAGAGCATAGGGGGCAGAAGATGGGGGTGGAGGTTACGAGATGCTCTCTTCTGGATACAACAGACCATTGCCCTCATGAACTCACTGCAGCTATGACTCTCTGTACAAGACCAAGCTACCGTGATCAGACAATATTCTGTTAAGCAGTAATAATAGGATTAGGTAGGTTAGAAGAAAACAGAAAAGAAAAAATAAATAAATAAAAGGAGAGAACAAGAAGTGGAAGTGGAATCTGTTTGGGATGCTTAGGAGGAGGAGGAGGAGGAGGAAGAGGAGGAGGAAGAGGAGGAGGAGGAGGAGAGAGGTAGAGATTGATATAACCAAGATACATTGTTTATATGTACATTTTCAAAGAATAAATGACAGATTTCTAAAAAACCAAATGAATAACTAGAACTAAAAGAAAAGTGGTCTCTAAAGATTCAAGAGTTTGCATCCAACCTCCTCACGTTGACTTTGCCATAAAGACTTCATTTTTTTCTCCTACTGTAACAAATGGCTACTCAGTCATTTTTTTCATAGTTCGCATTTGTCATCTTCCACTTGGTTTGGGGTACTTGCTTCTTTTTTCAAAGCCTAACACTTTCCAATCTCTAATTTCTTCATATAAAGGATTATATTGGGCCCAGAGTGGAAATGCCAGGTCATGTCTTCATTTTAAGTTCTTTAATTTTCTGCAAAGACTTTTCTTCTATAAAGTAGCATATACATGGATATCTTAGGAGACCATTAGTATGCTGCACATGTGTGACAGAGGAGAACTTTTTGATTTGTGAGCATAATCATCATTTCCATTAAGCACGTCCCGTAGTCTGAGCATGGATAGAAAACGCCATCTACACTGTGTCAAGACTAAACAGCCTATAGTTAAGTATTAGTTCACACAATATACAGACAGGTACACTGAAGTTCTTACCAAGAATCCTATAGCTGTTAGTCAAGCCCCCTCTTCTTATGAAGTACATATTTTTATTTTTGTTTGGTACTTTGTTGTTGTTGAAACAAGGTCTCAGGTTTCTCAATCTGGCCTCAACTAGGTATGTGGTTGGGATGACCTTGAACTCCTGATTCTCTTGTCGCCATCTTCTAATTGCCAGGATTACAGGTGTCTGTCACCATCCTTGGCAAAGTTTATAGCTTTAAACACTTCCAGGAAATTCTACTTGCCCTCCCATGGTTGCTGTATCATATACTGTCTGAGACTGTTAACCTTGACCTCCCCTTTGTATGTTCCCTGTGCAGCCCGTTAGTGAGGCTCTGTGACAACCCATGGGACCTGTTGCTCATACAATGCCCAACAGGGACTCAGATAGACAAGGCATAGCATCTTATCCATCTGTCTGCCTTAGTAAAAAGTGGAGACAGTCATTTGGCATTTGTGTAGATATGGTGCCAGACCTGAACAGTCTGCCAGTTTCATTTTATAAGCGTGTGTGTGTGTGTGTGTGTGTGTGTGTGTGTGCATGCGCTCGAACACTTGCACGCACACACGCAGTGCACGTTGGGGTGGTGCTTTTGCCATGGTATGTGTGTGGAAGTCAGAATACAACTTTTGGGAGTTAGTTCTCTCCTCCAACAATTTGGGTTCTGGAGATTAAACTCAAGGCATCAAGCTTGGTGGAAAGCACCTTTACCCATCTCATTGGTCCTCAGCATCTTATTTTTTTGAGGTAGTATCTCTCACTGAGACTGAATTTCTGGTTGGCTGCTCAGTAAACCTCTGAGATCAGCTGTCTTGGCCCTCTCCCACAATTGGTTTTTTTTCAGGGTGCTGTGTAGCTGTGAATTCAGGTCCTCATGCTGGCACTTTACTCCTGAATTTACCTCCCCGGACCTTTATTTTCTTTTTGAGAGAGGGTCACATGTAATCCAGGTTGATCTGGAACTCACTATGTGGCTCAGTTGGTAGAACACTTGCCTAGCATGCAAGAAGCCCTGGAATTGATTTCTGCACCACTGAAAACTGGGCATGCTGGTTGGTATATGCAAGTAATTCCATCACTTGGAAAGTAGAGGTGAAAGATCAGAAGTTCAGAGAGAGTCAATTTTACAAGTAGCTTTGGGTTCCATCTTGAGGGAGAAAAATGACTGAAGCCCTTGAGTGGAGCCAAAAACTGCACTGTCTGTCGGGCACCACCATCCACAACAGACTGATACCTGACTTATGCCTGGGAATAGAAAGGGGGCCACTCTCTAAGATCAACATGGTGAATTGAGACTGTAGAGATATATGGATGTGTGGAAATCATATCAAAGAAACCAGGCACAAGAATTTATCAAACACTCCAGACCAACAGTGGTCTAACGCCTCCATAGGACAAGGCATATTTGACTTCACTATCTACCCATCTACCTGTTTGCTTATTTGGACCTATATTCAAACTTGCCATTTTCTGCTCTCAGACTCCAATGCAGTCTTTTATCTAGAAGCTGAGCTCTGCAGTTTCACTCTTAAACTCCAACTTCAGCAACTCCAGCAGCTGCAGCCCATCCTGGTTGGTCTCCGTGGTTATCTTAATGGTAAAGGCTCTCTGCCTAGTGGTATAAACCTTTGGTACTCTGCTGCAGCCTCTTTAACTTGTATTCATTATGTAAATCATATATATGCAGGTAGATGCGTGAGGTATGGAATGAGAATTAATAATAGTAATTAAGATCTAACCAAAAGAGCCTTGGCCTGGTTACCAAGATAGGTGAGATTATATGACAAATTGCTGACACTGAAACCATTAAACCTTGTGATTTTATTGCTATCCAATAAATTCTGACATGTGGAGAGACATACATTTTGCTCATCTTAGTTAACTTTAATTGTCAACTTGATACAGCCCAGTCATATGAAAGGAGATTCTCAACTGAGCAGTTGCCTAGATTAGAGTAGCCTGTAGGCATGTCTGCGGGGGATTGTCTTGATCGTTAACTGATTTAGGAAGGCCCAGCCCACTGTGGTCAGCACCATCCCTGGGTCAGTGGTCCTGGGATGTATAAGAAAGTGAGCTAAGCCTGATCATATAAGGAAACCGGTAATGGGTGCTCCACCATGGTTTCTGCATCAAGTTCCTGCTTACATTCTTTCCCTAATTCACCTCAATGATGGACTGTGACCAGGAATTGCAAGTAAAATAAATCCTTTCACCATCCAAGTTGCTTTTGGTCAAGATATTTGTCATAATAACAGGCTGAAACTAGAACAATGTTCATCAGCATTTGTGCATAGGGCCATCACAGAGAAACAATGGTTACAATCCAGAAAGACTTCAGCCAACAGGAAAGTGGGAAAAACAAAAGGCCAGGCATGGTGATGCATACCTGTAATTTCAGCATTAGAAGGCAGAAGGAAGAGAATCTCTTCGTGCACTCCTGAATTTCGGGCCAGTCTGGTTTACATAGTGAGTCCCAGGCTAGCCAAGGCTGCATGGTGAGACCTTGTCTCAGGATACCATTAAAAAGAAGACTGGGCATGTTAGCACATCCCAGTAATCCCGACTCTCAAAAGGTAGAGGCAGGAGGATCAGGAGTTCTATGTCATTCTTGGTCACACAGCAAGTTTGAATTCAGCTTCAGATACATGAGACCTTGTTTCAATAATTATGAGAACACACACACACACACACACACACACACACACACACACACACACACATACTGGTGGAGTAGAATTGTAATGTAGACACATAGGAAACTAAGGGAGGGTGCTAGAGGAAGAGGGAGATAAGGATATGGGAGGAAGATATGCTCAATATATAATATATACTTGTATGAAAACGGCTGAAATGAATATAGTTGGTATACTTAGCACAGCTTAAAATTAATTTCATGTGCAAAAATAATCAGTTAACTAACTACATGCTTGAAATGGGTGAATTTCATGGTATGTGAATAACATCTCAATAAACTATTTTTCTAACAGAGTTGTAAGCTTTAGATGCATGTCATTGATTGCACACACATTAGGCTTCAATAAAGCCAATTTACAAAAAGACCAAAAACCACATAAGGGCCCAGTGGCTTGGAACTCCTCTTCCGACAAGAAAGAGAGAAGAGTACAGACAGAGATGGCCACAGTCCTATCAGCTAATGAGGACCTGTGCAGGTCAAAGAGAGTGATTAGCCAGCCTTCATCCGGATGCTTTCTCCCTCCCTACAAGCATTAGCTCCCCAGCTAGTCATACATTCACCCCCACATCCTTGAGCTCACTCTGACATATCTTAATGCAGCATGTGTCCTCACTAGGCAGAATATGTACCAGGACAAACTTTCCCCTTCTGTGGCTAAACTCAGCCAGCCTTCAGCCTGTTGATATTCCTGTCACACAGAACCCAGATTGCCTTGGCAGAGAACTGGCTGAATATGTTTTTCTCTCCTCCCTTTAATCATGGGTAGCTCCATAAACAATAGGAAAGTGGGAATAAAGGCTGAGTCAGAAGGCTTGGGGCTGGGGGGCAGGCTTGAAAGATAGAGATCTGTAAGTACCTCCATAGTTATCAGCTCCTTATTTAACAACTTACCAGAGGCTATCAGACAGTATTTTGCAACAAGACAGAACCATAGCAACCAGACTACAAAGAGAAGCCCAGGCTTCTGGAAAGCACTTGGAGTCTCTGAAGAGATGTTAGCATTTTGCAGCTTCTAATTCCTTGTTTTCTGTTTCTTTTCAGTAACCACTGGAGATGCGCCATGTTTTCTTTTATGCACCCAAAAATGAGAATTTTCTGCAGGTAACAAATGGGGGACCCTCAGATTGGAATCTTTTAGCTGAGAGAAGTTTTAAATAGAATTTTTTTCACTCACACACTCTTAGGCTGGTCTGTAGCTAGCTCAACCTGCAGAGTGAGGAAGCATTAGATTCTAATCCAAGCACCTCATTAACAGGGTGTGGCATTGTTTGCCAGTAATTCTGGCACTCAGGAGATAAAGGCAGGAAGATCAAGAATTAAAGGCCAGTTTCCCTGATATAGCAAGTTCGAGGCCAGCCTGTGCTACAGGAAATCCTTTCTCAAAACAAACAAACAAAAACTGAAACAAAGCTCAAAACCACACAAAATCTTACTTAAGAACATATTTATATTCTTATTCGGTAAGGGCTGATTTTTTAAAAATATATTAGTGATAATCTCTTCACCTTTCTTAGATATTCCTCTAACTTCAGCTCAGCTTGGTCTTCTCATGTCCACAAGGCCTCCTCCAATGCCTACCTGTTTGCCTGGGCCTAGACCTGAACCCATTCTTTCCTGAGCTCAGACCCTAGCACAGCCTTTGGAAGAAAAAAAAAAAACCCAGGAAGTTGTTATTGAGTAGAGGAGCCAAAGCCTTGCTCCTGCCTACTTAAAATACTTTGTTCAAGGCCAGTTGAGGTTACATGGTGAGTTTCAAACCAGCCTGGACTACAAGGTCAAACCCTGTCTCAAAAACCAGCACAAAGAACAAAGTGAATGCCCTCCAAAAGAATTTAAGGCAGTAGTTGTACATGAATGTTCACAGTAGCAGTGTTCATAGTAGGCAAATGGAGGAAGCCTAAATGCCTATCAGGGCATGTGTGCCTAAGCAAAACATGGCACAGTCACACAATGAAAGATTACTGGACCATAAAAAGCAACGCAACACCAATCAATATTTGAGGTGATACTCTTATTTTGTCATTACACATCCCACGTGTGTATCAGAATACCACACCGTATCCCAAACAGGTATACAAGTATCATATGTCAATTTAAAAACAAATGAAAGTACCTGGGGGAGAGATAGTTCAGTTGGAAAACTGCTTGCCTTGCCAGCACGGTGATCCAATCAATCTCCAGAACTTATATTAAATAATGAAGAAAAAAGCCAAGTACAGTGGCACATACTTGTCCAGTGCTGGGAAATTAGAGACAGATGGGTCCCTGGGGCTTGTGGGTCAGCCAGTCAAACCTACTTGGTAAGTTCTAGGTTAGTGAGAGACCGTCTCATATTTCAAAAAGATGCATGACCCCCCCTGGGGAACTACATTTGAGGTTGTCCTCTGCCTGCCACCACATACATGAGTACATGTGAGTGGACATGTTGATTCACCCCTGTAACTCCAGCACTTAGCAAGTAGAGATAGGACGATCAAGAATTTAAATTTAAATTAAAATTTAAATTTAAATTAAAATTTAAAGCCATCCTTGGCTTGAGAGAGGGTGGGGAAAGGACCGGGAGACAGGAGAAAGGGAGACACACATACAGATAGAAAGAGACAGAGAAGAAGACAGCGAGAGAGAGAGAAAAGAGAAATGTGAAAAAGAACAGGTACAGGTACGGACAGGAACAGGAGTGGTAAGTAGGGGCAGTTAGAAAATTATCTTCCCCCCCAAACCTCCTGTCCAATGAGGACAAATATTGACAGCAGCGTGGTTTGTGGCAGGAGCCACTCCTTGAGTCAATCCGAATCACAAGGACAAGTTAACAAGTAAGGTAAGGAACCTAAAGGCACGATAGAGAACATAGTAGATATTTATAGGAGTTTAGAAATGGCTTAGCTTTGGAGGCTTCACACGAGGCAATATGAGATACATTATAAAGAACATGTGAGTTCACTCAGGAGTCAGGGTTTTTAGCCACTGGTTGAGTGACTATATGACTGTAAACTTGGTCAGGCCCTGTAACTTTCTGGGTCTTGATTTGCTCATCTAAGTACATCCCAGAGGGATATGGCATCCCAAATGTTTGTGGAACATTTAATACATAACGATTGAATCCCTTAAGGCAAAAAGAAGGTAACTTTGAGATGAGCCCAGTGTTTCTTAGACCAGTATCCCCTGAGACTTGTTACTAAACCCTTCTGTTTAACTGTAGAGCCTCTGGCACTTCTGGATCAGGAACTATTCTTTCTATTGCTGTGATAAAGATCGTGACCGAAAGCAAGTTCGGCAGGAAATGCTTTTACATCACAGCGCACTTCAAGGTTAAGTTAGGGCAGGAACTCAAGACAGGGACCTAGAGCTAGGAATGAAAGCAGATACCGTAGAGGAGTGCTGCTCCCTCGCCTGCTCTCTCCATCATTTGCTCACTCGGCTTGCATTCTCATAACCATTAATCAAGAAAATCCACCGCAGTCTTGCTTATAAACAAGTCTGATGAAGGCAATTTTCTCAATTGAGGTCCCTTCTTCCCAAATGACTACACTGTATCAAGTTGATAAAAAGCTAACCAATGCAGGGACAGAGGTTGTGTCCTCGAGGCCCTGTCCTCAGTGAGTGAGACTTGAAGAGGAGGACGCTAGAATAAGCAAACAGGAAGCAGCTGTGATATAAATCAACAGGTCATGACAGTCATGGGAACCATGGCTGACTCATCTTGGACAATGTCTGTTACCTAAGTTCCTGATTTAGTACTAAAGGAGCGAAAAGGGGAAGATACAGGAGGATGCAAAAGCAATTTCTGCGTAGACATGCTTTTGAAAGGCCTGAGCCTCTCTGGGAACCCCGTAGAGAATTCCAGATAAAGCTCTATTGCCAGAATGCATTTCATTCTTTTTATTCCCCTAGAATTAAGTCTAACTAATAAGAACATTTCAAATTAAAATATCATGGCATACATCTGTAAGGACTGCAATTCAATCATGAAATCCATCCCTAGATGCCATGTCATGAAGCATCTGAGTACCTAGCTGGTAGAACAGAGGGCAGGACTATTTTTGTCCCCTCTGGTTATTATTTCCTAGCCCAGTAGGATAGAGCACAAGGACAGGACTCTGTCACTGATCTCATTTAGAGTAAATCCTGACAATTATTCTGATATTTGACTCACTTTAGATTATTTGCTCAAACAAATATCAAGCTTTCGTTTGGGTTTTCGAGACAGGATGTCATCACATAGCCCTGACTGGACTGACATGCACTATGCTTTCCTAACCTGTCAGCTTGTGGTGATCCTCCTGCCTCAGCCTCCCAAAGTGCTTGAATTATATATGTGCATTCCCATGCCTAGTTGTAATATACATTTTTAATATTTTCCTAAGAGGTCACCTACCTTGTGATAACCTCTTTTTATCTAAACGTGTAAAGAACTAAATCTCCTGTGATGTTTTCTACACTACTGCTCCTTGGGGAATTCTTCCTGGCAGCTGTATTGGTTTACAAAACCTCAATCAAGAAGAATGTAAATTCATTGAGGGCTAATTCTTAAATACTACTTCTCTTAGCAGCACTTAGCAGGATGTTGAATACTGAATGCATTCATAATTGTTTTCTTATCACTATACATACACCTGAGATTTATGTTAATATTATGGAAAACACATGCATTATATAATAAATGTAAGTTTTAGAAGGAAGATATGTGTGTTTGTTTTAGCTCTCACTTGGAGATCTGGTTGACCCCAGGCTAATAAGTTAAGCTCTTTCATCCTGGACTTTTTATTTTACTTTTTGGGGTTTTGTTTGTTTGTTTGTTTGTTTGTTTGTTTGTTTGTTTTTGAGAGTCTTAAGCATTGCTGGCTATAAATTTGTTATGTATTGAAGGATGAACTTGAACTCCTGATCTTCCTGCAGGTATCTACATCATGAGTAGGGTTACAGGCTTGCACCAACATGCATGGTTGATGTTGTACTGAGGATGGAGCAAGGGCTTTGAGAAGGTAAACATTCTACCATCTGAGCCCTCGCCCTACTCACCCTGTGCTGTTTGTTTGGAACAGGTTCTCACTACGTAGCTGTGGCTGACCTGGAGCTGACTGTATAGATCAGGATAGCCTTGAACATCTGACAATCTCCCTGTTTCTGCCTCTTAAGTACTAAATTTTAAGTGTTTTTAAAATTAATCTTTTACATTAGGATAATTCCAAATCTGGCTTATTTTGCTTGGTGTTAAGATTTCCACTTCTACTCCATTTTCCTGTAAATGTCGTGACTTCATTTTTCTATATGGAAAGATATAATTGCATTGTGCATGTGCATGCATAAGCACCAGGCTTTTTTAATCGATTCATTAGACTGGATTTTTCAGCTGAGAAATATACACATCATATCCGACTTTAATATTGTGTCTTATCGCTGCAATTTGACTAATACCAACTGATAGGCAAAAGCCAGATTTCCTATACATCTGGTTTACTCTATATTACCTACTAAGCATCCCACTGCCAGTAAGGCTTTTGAAGAACTAGAAATAACAAAGAAAGAATTGACCATAGAGTTTAAGGAGGATAAAAAAATTCAACCCTCTCTGCTTTGCATCAATTCCTCATTTTCTTAGCTTAATGTAAGAGGATCATAACACTGTGGAAAGAGCTTGTGTAGCAAGCAGGAGAAACTTTGTATAAATGATAAATGCTCATGCAAGTTCAGAGGCACTGGAAATCCTGTGTCCAAGAATCAGCCAGGAAGGTAGGCTCCTAGAGGTCCATCTCTAAATGCACAAAGGAGTACTTGGAGGTGACTTGTTTTCTAGGCACTAACAGGTTCTCACAGGAATGAGGCAATGTATTCACATGTCAGAGACAAGCATCATGCTTTTCATAGGCCTCTGCAAGGTCATTATGGGACAATAGACAAGGCCACTTCCCTGCCTTCTCCTGCCAGCATGTCTCATGTGAAGGTTACCAAGGGAAACGCTCCCTAGTGAAATAGTAGTCATGTCTGCAACCCAGGAGATTTCAGTGGCAACACTATTCTGTTCAGGGACATATTCTGCCACAATTTCATCCTTGCTGTAGAAAGACAGCACGGGAGCAGGTAAAGCATTTTATAAACAAAATTGAACGAACAAGGTGTTCACTTAGAGTGTTGGGCAAAGAGCTGGCAAAGGCTGCGACTTGGATGAATGAATACAAGTTTCAAAATTTAAAGTTCCAGTTGAATGAAAGATAATTAGGTTTTACCTATGTTTAGAGAAAGTCACTTTCAAGTAATTTTTCAGGGCCCTTGAATCAAAATGTATAATATAAGCAGAATACAAGGAATATGAAAAGTGACAACATCAGTTTCAAAAGCAGTATTTTATTTTGTGTGTGTGTGTGTGTGTGTGTGTGTGTGTGTGTACACACTGGGATACATGTACCTCATGTGTGGTAGTTAAAGGACAATCTGCAGGAGTCAGGTCTTTCCTTCTGCTCCATAGGTTCTGGAGATAAACTCAAGGTTTTCATGGTTGGTGGCAAACACACCTGCTGAGCCACCTTGACACCTAAGAACAATATTTTATATAAAAATGAATGTTTTGCCAGAAATCTAGTGGTGCATGTCTTGGGATAGAAATCACAGCACACACTTGATTGGAAGGTTCAAATCCTTTGGTCTGAAGAATGGCTCTGTCACAAAGTATGTATGTCAGTGTGTGGGAAAGAGGAAAATATGAGGTGTTAAGTTGGATTTTCTAGAAGCAAACCTGGAAGCATGAGATATTTTAGGTAGGTCTCTCAATAGTCTCAATGGAGCATTTTTAGGGCTCTTTCATACTCATCGTATTTTGAGAGACAAACAGCAGGAGCTATTTGTGTATCCATTTTCTAAATACGACATGGAGGCTGAATGCTCTGACCCAAGGCTATATACGTGCAAGTACCACAGCTGTGACTAGAACCTCCTCCCTTTCTGCTAGGTAACTGTTGACCTTGGACTTGTCATTTCTCCCGTAAATGCTTTGATTGTTTTGAGCCTCCCTCAAACAAGGACCACATATACAAGCAGGGCCTCATTCAAGGAATAGGTAAATTTCTTGTGCTGTATACCAGCACTGGTGTGGGGTTTCGTCTTGTATTTCTTACTTGAAATACCCACTCTTAGCAGTAAGAGCAAACTAACGTATTTTTACAAAATGACTCATCTGTCTCTGGAAACATTCACAGTGCTTGGAATGTTTGGTTTGAATAAGTTCCTGATCTGTATGCACTAAAGCATTTTAATGCAAGACCTAACGTGATATCCCTTGCTGTGATGGATCTTGGTTTTTGCTGTACAGTCCCCCTGCATTTCAATTTAATCACAGGCAATCCTCAAGAGAGAGACGAATCTTCTGTAGCTTCCTTGGCTGGTAGTGCATTTATCAGAAGTGCTCTGTGCCTTTCATCCTATCTCCTTCATCCATTTCCCTAAGCCACAAACCACTGATAATCTAATGTTTTCCTGCACTGGGGTCTGGATATGCAGAGCCTGCTTCAAATTCTGCCATGGACGGTTCATGTATTTACTGAAGTCTCCTGCATGAGAGCATAAAAGAGGCAGATGGCAGTTGTCCCAGGCCACACAGAACACCAGGCATTGGTCTTGGGATCTTGGAGCAAAAAGAAAGAAATAAAAAACAGAAAAAAGAAAATAAGAGGGGGATGGCTGTTTACAATTATTCACACCTTTTCACATAACAATTACACTTACTATATCTAGTCTAAAAAATGATTATAAGTGTATTTAAAGGTTTGGCTACATGGACGTTCACTACTGTAGGTTCAGATTTTGCAATACAAACCATATTTTAAGGATTTGGCATGTGGTTGTACATTTGATTGCTCCCAAGTGGTTACCACTCCCAAGCCTGCAAATTTATATATTTAAGACCTATATACCACAGTGTGATGATGTTCAGAGGTGAGTCCCAGGAAGGTAACTAGGTTTGCATAAAGTCATGAGATTAGGGCCCCATAATGAGGTAAGCATCCATAGAAGTGGAAGGAACTAGAATATTCTCTGTCTCTCATCTCTCTTCTATTTTACTTTGACCCACAAAGGCAGATACAGCAAGAAAGCAGCCATCTATAAGCCAGGAGAGCATCCTCACCAGCAACCTTGATCTTGGACTTCGCAGTTGCCAGTGAATAAAAAAAACTGTGTGTGCATGTTTATACATGGCTCTCTCTATGTGTGTGAAAGCCACAATGAAGCATGGTGTATCTTCCTTTATTTCACCTTTTTTCTTTTTGAGACAGCATCTCTCACTGACCTGTAGTTTCCCAGTTCAGCTAGATGAGTTGGTTGCAAGCTCCAGGGATCCTTCTGTCTCCAGTGGAATATAGAATTTGTTGTCCAATCTCTTATGCTAGATAATCTTCCTTCAAGTTAACAGTTTCCAAAGGATATTTTACATTAAAAGATGGAATATAGTTCATATACTGCAAAGATAATATGCTGTCAATGTGAGTTCATATGTTGTTAATAAATATATCACCCTGATGGAAGGTGTTGCTTATAAAAGAGGCATTGGGACCAGATGGATCTGAGAACTCTCGTCTCTTTCTTCTCAACCTTGCTATTTAGCTTCAGCTTTAAGTTGAGCATTCAAGAGGTTGAATCAGGAGGAGCTGAAGTTCAAAAGCATTCTTAACTCTACATAGTGAACTTAAGGTCATCATTGGTTATATGAGGTCCTATCTTGACAAGGAAAGAAGGAAGAAAAGAAAGAAAGAAAGGAAGGAAGAAAGAAAGAAAAAAGAAGAAAGGAAGGAGAGAAGGAAGGAAAGAGAACGCTTTAAACTTCTCTGTATTAGTTACTTTTCTCATTACTATAGCAAAATACCTGAGAAAAACAACTTGAGGAAAAGACGGTATTTTGGCTCATAGTTCAAGAATGTCATGGTGGCCAGACTATGAAGCAGATGATCGTATTTATCAGCAGTCCGGAAATAGAGATAGTTTTTGCTCAGCTCTCCTTTTTATATAGTCCGTGTCCCCAGCCCAAATAATAGTGCTGCCCACAGTTAGCATGGCTGTTTCCACCTCGGTTAACAGACTCTAGAAAATCCCTAATACACATGCCCAAACTTGTCTCCTAGCAACCATGGATCCAGTCAAGGACAGAATCAATATTAAACATTATATGAGAGAGAGAGAGAGAGAGAGAGAGAGAAGATCTATACATGGCTCAGCAGTTAAGAGTGCCTACTACTCTTTCAGAGGACCCAAGTACATTCCTAGCGCCGACATTGAGTGTCTCACAGGTGCTTGTGATTCAAGACTCCTCAGTTTTCTGGACTCCTCTGGCCTTTCTTTCACTTTCAGGGTGAGAGCATCTGTCTACATGCAAGGCAGGTGGAAAGGGAAACGGAAGGAGGAAGGGGCTACAGATATGGCTCAGTGGATAAAATGCCTGTGGCACAAGTATAGGAACCCTAGTTTGGCTCTCCAGCACTGAAGAGACAAACATAAGCAGACCACGAGTTCACTGGCTAGCTTGTCTAGCCAATCACTGAGCCCCATGTTCAGTAAAATAACCTGTGTGAAAACACAAGGTGGAGAGTGGTAAATAAAGATGCCTTCTGTCAGCCTCTGGCCTCCACATACACACATGCATTCACATGTATGTACACACACACACACAATGAAAAGGAAGAGGAAAATGACATAGTAGCTAAGTCTCTTTTCATCAGAGAAGGAAAAAATGTTTCTTTTCAGAACTCCTATGCTTTGGCCTCATGCCCAAAACCAGGTTGCTGGCTCCTCTGAGATTCAGGAGAGTCTGGGTCACAGAGCTAGACATGTCACTCCTGCAAACAGAATGGAGGTGCTGTTAGCTTAAAAGAAGGGAGTGAATTGATGTTGTCATACAAATAACATATCTACTGTTCGCAGTCTCAATAACTAATGCCTGAGTGGTTTTCTAACAGATGTGGCATCTGCTGTCAAGTAGTCTTCCTTCCTTCCTTCGTTCCTTCCTTCGTTCCTTCGTTCCTTCCTTCCTTCCTTCCTTCCTTCCTTCCTTCCATCCTTTTTCCTTTTTAAGAGAACAGGATCTCATATAGTGGATAATGGCCTCAAACCCACTATGAAGTTGAAAGCACTTTTGAACTTCTGATCCACCTGCCCCATTCTCTGCAGTATTGTCTTAGTTAGGGTTTCTATTTCTGTGAAGACCACAGCAACTCTTAGAAAGGAAAACATTTCATTTACATGTTCAGAGGTTTAGTTCATTATCAGCATGGACGGATGCATGACAGCACCCAGGCAGACGTGGTGCTGGAGAAGGAGCTAAGAATTCTACATCTACATCTATTGCAGGTTCTATGCACATAGTATGCTAGACAGAAAAAGGCCCGTCTCTGTCTTATGTGTGTGTCACAAGCTTGCCTCTAGAGCAGTGGTTCACGACCTTCCTAATGCTGGGATCCTTTAATGCAGTTCCTAATGCTGTGGTGATCCCCAACCTCACCATAAAATTATTTTTCTTGCTACTTCATAACTAAAAATGTACTACTATTATGAATCATAATGCAAATATCTGTGTTTTCCAATGGGCTTAACCAACCCCCATGAAAGGATCGTTTGACCTTCAAAAGAGTTGCTACCCACAGGTTAAAAACCGCTTTCCAATAAGGACAAATCCTTTAAGATTTCTATTTTGAACTCTCAGAGTTTTCCTTTTGTTACTGAAGCTTTTCCTGACATAGGGCTTCTGGGGGCAATAAGTAAATATCAATGACCATAACTTTAAAAACTTAGAAACTCTCCCTTACATGGCACTCTGTGAAGAAACAAAGACAGCATGCATAATGGTTGATCTTGATTATGAACTTGGCTGGACTTAGAATCAGCATAGAAACATACCTCTGGGTATGTCTATAAGGGTGTTTTCAGAAAAGTTTGACTTGAATCATCCACCTTGAATATAAGCAGTGCCACTCTGTGGGTTGGGGAGAAAGTAAGTACCAGCATCCATCTGCCTCTGCGTCCTGACTGTAGACACAATGTGACCATTTGCCTCAAGCTCCTGTTGCCATATTGCCCCTATTTTGATGGACTGTATCCCTTTAAACTGCAAACCAAAATAAATCCTTCCTCCACGAAGAAGCTTTTGGTCTAGTATATTGTTGAAACTAGTAACCAGATAACATGTCTTCTTCATAGTCACTCTGCAGCACTGTTTAAACAGTACATCAAAGTCTGTTCCATTCTCTGGGGAAGTGCAACTTTGTTTGACTCACCACTTACCATGAATTAGAACTGGGGTTTAACAAAGGTCAGTGCTGACATGCAGTCTGAGAGGTAACAAATGATTTTTATACAGTATAGTTACAAATTATTCCTATTTGTTTAAAAATAATAATCTCCATAGAGGGAGTTTTATTGCATGTAGGACATAAAAGCTTTTAGTATCTATCTTCGCAATCATATTTCAACATTTTCCCCACTATCTCTGTGTCAGTCTCTCCTACATTCTTGTTTCTACATTACTGGATTAAATATGGCCTTTATGTATGCTCACCATATATTAGTATCAAGGTCATACTCCTAGCTTTTTGAAATCTTTCTTGTCAGTGTCTTAGTTGTTCTTGTAGAGAAAACCAACTGCAGTTTCAGGATTTTAGCAATGTGAAAGTTATAAATCGCAAAGAGGAGAACCCCACTGGGATTGTATGTGGTATTTAACTTGATCCTTGCCTTCAGCTGTTCATAAACAGTGTCTAGAATGGTGTGTTGATATTGGATTAAAGAATAGAATCAAAATAAACCAAACAATGCAGAATGAAAAAGCCCTATGCAAACAAATGAATGAGCATAGAAATTATACAGTCTTCGAAATGAAATGGCATGTGGTACTGGTGGCCACCCAGGGAGCATCTTTGTTGCTTCTAAATTCTGTATCTCTGCAGGTACTTGCTTTCTTTCTAAGCCCAGAATCTATTTTCCAGACCATGTCCGTTGGGTGGAATTTCTGCTGCAAAGGAAAACAAGCCTCATCAAGTATCATTAAAGTATTTTCTATTCATGTGTTTGTTTGCTTATTGAGATAGGCTCTCTCTATTAGTGAGCTCTAGGTTGAGGGAAAGACATGACTCAAAAAACAGATAGTAATGAAGTGGAGAGAATTTGAGGAAGACTCCTGACATCAATCTCGGTCTTCCACACACATATGAATAAATACACAGAAACAATATGCCCCATATACCACACGTACAAAATAAGATAAAATAAATACTAAAGGGGGAGGGAGATATACAGTGTGTAAAGCCTTAACATATACACAGTATACACAATAGTACAAAAAGAATCATGCCTTATATGTCCAGAGAGAAAGGGATAGCAAATCATATGCGCTGGAGGATATTCAAATTGTATTTGTCGTAAAGCAGTGGATTCACTGTGGGCTCCTTGATGTTCCGTATCACTTGGCCACTAATGTGGTGGTCTTATTTCAAAAAAGCCTGTTAGATTGCCCAGCCTCCCGTTTCTCCTCCCAGAGAACACTCAGTCAGTTCTGATGATGACTGCTGTTTCTCTTAGGATCTCAGAAATAAACTCTTTGGCAATATTAGGCAGGTGCCCATTGCTCAACAGTATTCCAAAGCATCTGCTGATGTTCATTCAATTCTTTCTTAGTCCTCAGCAATGTGTTCAAGAGCTCAGGTTAAGTTTCCTTAGTGTCCTAAAAAGTCTTGTCTGAACAATTAAAAAAAAAAATTTAAAAGAATCAAACTTGCAAATGATTCTCACCAAAATGTCATCTGTTTCTTAAGGCAAAATGTTCATTTTTCTCTGTTCATTTTCGTTCCTTCCCTTGTCTAAAAACACAGATGTTCCTTAGACCGTTGAAACTGACATAACTCTCTTAGTTATTAGTTTAGTATAGTTTTCTTGTGCGGGGGAGAGGCTAGCATGTAGCCCAGGCAGACTCAAACTCAGTGTATAGCTGAGGCTGGCCATGTATTCCTAACCCTAATGCATCCCTTCCCCACAGAATGAGATGATAGACCAGCTCCAGCAAAATGACAAACAAAAGCACAACACTCGGGATATTTGGTAGTGGTAGTGTTTGCTTTTGAAACAGCATCTCATTATGTCCCCTAACTAGTCTAACACTCGCTATGCAGACCAAGATGGCATGACATTTGCCATAACTCTCCTGCCTCTGCCTCTGAATTACTGAGATTATCAGCAAGTATGTGACACCATACCTGTCTCAAAATCCTAGTTTCAAAACTGGCTTTTGATCATATTTTTCTAAAAATGGGATAATCAATTATATATTAATAATTGACATAATTTTTGGCTACTTTCAATGTTTTAGGACTCAGTCAAGAAGTCAGTGGTCTGTGCGGGTGTTTCATCTTGTTTGTTTGACTCGTTGGTTGGGTTTGTTCTTGTTTCGCTACAGGATGACCCTGAACTTCTGCTTAACTCTTACCTGCTACACCAGATATATGTGATGCTTGGCGATGATGCTAGGGCTTCACGCATTGATAGATATGCACACTTCTAAATGAGCTACATCCCCATCCCCATTAGGGTGGGGTCAAGGACTCACTCAGTAGCCCAAGATGGCCTGGAACTCATTCTTGTAGCCCAGGCTTTTCTTGAATTAGTTCATGGCAATGCCTCTGCCTCCGAGTTGCTGGGATTATAGAGGTTTGGCCTCCTCCACCTTACACAATTAAGCTTTGATAAGCCAGTATCTAGATACATGGTTCTAGATACTTTGTTTCTGTCCTAAATATCTCAGAATATAAACTGAAAGCTGTAGACACACTGCTTAGGGAAGTTTTAATGTCCATGTACAAAAAGTCAGCCATTGATTTAGAGAGTGACTATTTCTCTTCATCTCACTCCTTGGGTCTTCCTCCTGAGCCTCCTTTCTCTGCTATCTGTGAATAATTGTGTGTGAAGACAGCACTGAATACAATGGAGCTTCCTGGAAAATGAGACTATGGTGATTTATAACAAGAGGCTTATGGGGCACTTATAGCTATGGAAGATCACACGCGGCTGGTGGAGATCTGGGCTTAGAGATTAAAAAAGAACTCTATGGAGGGAGGAAAAAGTGTGGAGAAAAATCAACCCTAGACAAAGACATTCCTCTAAGCACCTCGTGTGTACAAGAGTCTTGGGTGCCCTTGAGATAAAATTTGGCTTTTAAGAAAAGGAAATTAAGACCTAACACTTAACCAGGACTGGGAAAATCAAAGTTAAAACATCTTTCTCTGTCTTCTAGTTACCAAGAAAAGTGAGTCAACAGTCATAGTCTTTAAGTCCAGGTTAGAGAGGAAAGGGAAACAGCAGAAAACATATAATTCAACTTATCACACTTTTATTGAAGACCTACTTTTTGATGACCAGGCTAGTAGCTAAGAAATGGGGTAAGGAGAAGGAGCGGGAACATTTTCCTCATGGAACTTGCAATCTGGCTTGTGTCACTACTTGTTCTGGGTCTCAACTGTCTGGAAAGGGTGACTAGTACTTCAGTCTGGGTCAAGCCAAAAGGAATAAGGTTAGTAGTGTTCTTTGTGCCCACACCACTGCAGATTCTCTCACAAAAGAGTAGAGGTGCTGTCTCAAGCAATTTTGTTCCCAGGAGGTTTGGGGCTGTGATAACTGGAAGAGAAGAAGAATAAAGGCCATGGATGGCTGCTACTTAAAATCTCACGGCACACTACAAAGCCCCTTGCAAAGAATGATCTGGCTGAGGACTGGGAAGATGGCTAAGTGAGGAAACCAGATGCTGTGCAAGCATCAGGACCTTAATTTGGATCTCCAGCACCTACATAAAAGATAAGTATGGTCTTGAATATGTGTAACCAGCAAAGGGCTGGAGTGATGTGCAGAAGGAAGCAGATCTGAAGCCCACTGACCAACCGGAGTATCGAAAAGGACAACTCTAGTTTCAGTAGAGACTCTGTCTCAAAAAATTAGGGAGAGACCAATCGAGGAAGCCATCCTAAGGTTGACCTCTGGTCTCCCCAGGTGTACAAACAGGTATACATATGAACAGGTACTCAGACATACACCACTCACACACACCTAAATTATCTGGCCCAAGATGCGAAGATTGACAAAGATAAAGCACCTGCCATTAAGGGTTTTGCTCAAGTTCAAGAGCTGGCCAGGTTTGAATACTGTTTCTTGCATGACTTGGCACATTATATAAGTGGGGGTCACTGCTATATATAAGAAAAGTAAATGGGTTGAAGGCATGATATCTGAGGTATGGGACATGGTCTATAGAGAGAAACTCTGGGGGTTGGAAAGATGGCTCAAAGGTCAAGAGTCCTTCCTGCTCTTGCAGAGGACCTGAGTTAGTTCAGTTCTTAGTACCTATAACTGGTGAGTCACAACTAGTTGTAGCTTCAGCTCCAGCTCCAGAGGGATTCCCCCTATACACACACACACACACACACACAGAGAGAGAGAGAGAGAGAGAGAGAGAGAGAGAGAAATAAAACTACAAGTAGATCAAGAGAAATCCCACTGCCTCTCTGGTCATAGCAGTGGAAAATTACCCCAGCTATCTATGCTGTAATAAAACAGCTCTGGGAGTGCTGTGTTTGGGCAAATTTCATCAGAAGGTGTGCTCAGGGAATACCAGTGCCTCTAAAATTAGTCTAAGACAAACATCACAGGATCAGAAGAGTAAATCTAGTGAAATAAACACTACAGCACAAACTCAGCCTGAGCTAAACAGAAAGTGTATTTGCATGCTTGTGTCGCTTCTTTCCCCAAGAAATGCAACTGACTGAGAGTGAGTAGGATGCTTCTTCATGTTCTCTCTGCCATGAGGAGATATCTGAAAGTCTAAACCAAAGTGTTAGAGCACCCAGTTGCAACTGCTTACGACCAAAACCAAAAACCAAAAACCATAAAAACCAACCACCAATAATGAAAGGTCTGTATTTTAAGATAAGTTCAATCAATTTGCTCCAAAGTACCCACCACTGAAATAAGTAAAGATGTATCCATTGTGATAGTCAGCATGCCTCTTTTCACACCCTGATAGAAGGGGCAAGGAACAGGCTGATTGGTTAGTTTTGAGATAGAAGCTCTGGCATCCCAGACTGGCCTTGAACTCTCTATTTTAGCCTAGGATGACCAGATCTTCTGATAGTCCTTCCTTCCCCGCTTAAGAGTCTCAGGCTAGAGAATCAATATTCCTTGATATTTAGTTATATCAAGGAATATATAGTTATAAAGTTAACTTTATAGAGGCTGGACAGATGAATCAGCCGCTAAGAGCACTTGCTGCTCTTTCAGAGGATCAGAGATCAGTTCCCAGTACTCAAAGAGGACAGCTCACAACTGCCTATAACTCCTGTTTCAGGGGAGCTGATGCCATCTTCTGGCCTCTGATAAGGCCACCACACACACATAGGAATACCCTTATCTGTAAATAAAATAAATAACTAAAATCTGTAAAATTAAATTTCAAGTTGGGTGTGCTTATATACACTTCTGTAACCCTAAGACTTGAGAGTCTGTAAATTCAAGGCCAGATGAATCTACACAGTCCCAGACTATATAGTGAAGCCCTGTCTCAAAACCACCACAATAAAAACAGGCAGGCAAGATGGATCAGCAGGTAAAGGTGCTTGCTGTCAACAATCTGAGTTTGATCCTAGAGGGCTACGTGGTGTAAGGAGAGGACTGACTCATGTAAGCTATCCCCTAACTTACACCCCTCCACCCCCCCACCCCAAGAGAGAGAGAGAGAGAGAGAGAGAGAGAGAGAGAGAGAGAGAGAGAGAGAATGTAATTTAAAATGTTTGAATAAATTTCTGTCCAGATGTGGTGATTCATGCTTTTAATCCCAGAACTCAGGAGACAGAGACAGGTGGACCTCTGAAAGTCTGAGGCCAGCCTCTCTATTCAATGAGTTCCAGGGCAACCAGAGCCACAAAGTGAGGCTGGCTAAAAATAAAAAATAAAAAATAAATAAATAAATAAAGTCGTTGGATAGCTTGGCCTCGTGATGTTGCTTATTTGCTCACTGAGGATTCTTCTTGCCCTTTTTCTTTCTTAATTTCCCCCAGGACGCTATGCTTTTATTGTTAGGCCACCCAGGGATGCCCTTGATCCTGTTGTGTCATAAGCTTGCATTGTTGAGCGCAATACCCCCTGGCTAGGGAAGGGCCAAGGAAAGGTCAATGCAGAGGAAGCACAGATGTCAGAGATCTGAGAGACTGTGTAGAGCCTTTAGCTGGGCTACAGCTGCTGCCTCCACTTCCTTCTCTTTGACAAAGTTTTAATGACACAGTGTTCCTGTGAAAGGCACAAAGGGCACAGTCAGTTACCTAGAGAGGAGCCAACTGATGTTCCTGTCTGCCTTCAGGTATATGGACAAGGATATGGTCGTGTCTGTAAGCCTGCAGCCTTTGGTTATTTCATTTCTTAAATCCATCTCTTGAAGGAGTAGAGGACTGTGAGGAGTTCAAAAACAATGTTATATTTATGGAGTACATAGGCTGTTTTAGTGATTGCAATTCAGATGGGTTTTACTAATCTTCCCCTAAATACATTCTTGGACGGAAATAATTTATGGAGTCAGAAATTCTTCCAATTAATAGACTTATTCTGCATATGTGACCTTTCAGATCAATAGTTAGATGATAGTTTACAAACATCATAAAAGAAGCCCAAGGCCAGAGGCCATGTACCTTGTCTTAAGTTTGTGCTACTGACAAAAGATATGTCTGAATGAAGTCTTTAGAGAAAATTAATTCTGTGACTTTGGAGAAATTTCCTATAGCTAAGGCTGTGAGATCAAAGAATTTGCATGTGGTTACAGTCAAAAGGAATTAGGGCCTGATGTGACAAGAAAGGTGCTCCTGCCTACAGTCCCAGACAATCAGGGACCTGAGGCAGAGGATCTCTCATGGATTTGAAGCCAGGCTGAGCTACATAGTGAGACTCTGACACAGAAGAATAAAGAGAAAGGAGGAAAAGAAGACAGGGGGCAGGAATTGGAGGAGGAGAAGAAAGAAAGCAGAAGAGAAGGAAGGGAAGAAGGAAGAAGAGGAGGAAAAAAGGCGGAAGAGAAAGAGTGAAAAGCATATGGCTTAACAGGTTTCCGTGAAAATAATCATAATGTAGCTTTTTTTTTTAAATTGCTACTTGTATTTCCAAAGTCTTGATATGAAGATAGTCAGTCCTTGGAGACTGACTAAATAGAAGCTGAGGGTCCACTAAAGGAAATCAAACATATAGGTAAACTTAGCTACTTAAAATTGACATAGGAAGTTGATGATTTCACAGCCACAGGCTATGACAGCCCTAGGAAGTTGATACTGTGTCCTTCACTGAAGGCGAGCCTGAGAAAACATTTGTCAAACACCTAGAACGGTCCTGGACACACAGCTTTGTTTTCCTTTAAAGCCATCCCCATAAAGATAGGAAATCCGGAAGTCTGTTCTCTGTCCGGTGGCCAGCCTTAGGATTCAGGAAAATGTCCTAAGCTCAGTCCACATTACTTAAAAGCACAGATAAGCCAATTATAGCTCCTGCTTTTGTACAGCCTACAAGCAGAAAATGGATTTGACCTTTGGAATAATGAAAAAAATCAAAGCGAAAATACTAGTTTATGAGATGTGAAAACTGATTGTAATTCAAATCTCAAACAAACTTTATTTGGACCATGACCTGTGTTTCCATATTGTTTGTGGATGCTTTTGGATTCCCAGGGTATACTCAAGCAGTTGTAACAAAAATCTCTCTCTCTCTCTCTCTCTCTCTCTCTCTCTCTCTCTCTCTCTCTCATACACACACACACACACACATCCTCTAAAATAAAAAAAATTGCATACCTTTATGGATATACTTTGCCAATTTCTACTATAATATGCAAAAACTAAATTACTATAAGGATAACAGCAGGAAAACATCGAGAAGAAAGAGAAAGGCAAAAGTTCTGTTCAGAACTACTTCTTCTAGCTGGATGTCCTGACGTGTGCCTGTAATCCCAGCATAGAGATGGCTGAGGACAGCCTAGGCTACGTAGAGGGATTTTCAAAGAACAGAACTTATACCCCAGAAGTCAGCCTCCTCACATGGCCCTTGAGCCTCTGTGGCACACTCCACCTCTTTCAAGCCATTCTGGCCCCATCTGCTTAGAACACAACCCTCTCATGAAAATATTGCCATTCTCCTCGATGTTCATTCTGTAAGATCTCAAAAGTATCTTGAAAAATCTCTAAAGAGTTAGAATTAGCTCTTATTTTGCTGATTAGAGTTAGCTAGGTTATAAAAGAAATCTAAAATAGTTGAAATATTCATATAAATGTCAAACAAGTGTATATAGAGAGGAGGCACACCAGGTTTCAGAGTGAAATCACCTTTGGGATGGACATCCCCTTCCCATACACACAGACCCTTTTCATTGCTAATGAATTCCATGGAGTTACAGGAAGGGACTTTCGTGGGCCTCAGGCAGATAGCCAATCAGTTGACAGAGTAGGCCTTTGTTGAGTGGAGAGGCTCAGGAAACCAACTCAGGTTACCTGTTTTATACTGATGCTTCAACTTCAATGGCTATTGTGGTAATGAACTCCCCTGTAGCTCCACAGTGGAAACAGAGCCATACATAACCCTGGGGATTACCTATATGATACAGTGTGGGTTTTTTTTTTTTTTATTGAGATGACCTATCTTCACATTAAGGTATATCTCTGTATTTTCACTTGAAATTCTGTACTGGCAGAGAGCTAGGTGCTGGCAGGATTTTGGTATCCTGCCCCAGCTAAAGGCCAACATGTTTAAACTATATAGAAGTCTCATGTCATATTTAAGCAGTGAGTGAGATCTGCTAAAGCCCTGCAATAAGTTTTTTTTTCACACTTTTTGTTTCTGACTAGAATACTTTAGACTTGCCAGAGGTTAATTTAACCAGATATAGCCCCTTGCTATTACTAATGAGGTTTATGGACCAGCAGTATCAACACCCTTTCAGAACTTATTAAATGCGCAGAATCTTGGGCCCCAGAGATGACTCAGCGGGATAAGGTTCTTGCCACTTAGGCTGAGAACCAAGGCTCTTTCCCTGAGGCTCACATGGCGGAAGGGAAGAACTGACTCCAAGTTTGTCATATCCACTGTACACACACACACACACACACACACACACACTTTTAAAATGTAATAAATAAACAAATATACAGTATTTTGTGTTCTTTAATCCATATTTGTGGAACCAGAATTTAAAATATCTTAAAGATTTATTTAATTTTATTTAAGTGTATATATACATCTGTGTGTGTATATGCATGTACTCAAAAGCGTATGAATATACTGGATTCTCTGAAGATGGAGTAACAGTTAGTTGTGAGCCTCCTAGCAATGTAGGTGCTACGAACTGGACTTGGGTCCTATGGAAGAGAAATAAATACACTTAACTGCTAAGCCATCTATCTATCTCCAGAATTGAAATTTTAACAGGATTCTTGGGTTACCTGACTATTGCTTGTGTTTTGAGAGGCATTAATTCAAGAAAGTCTGTTAGAATTAGGCTCCTAGAAACCCAAGTACACAATTACCAGTGGTAATTCTTTGGTGTCCATGAGCAACATGTTCACCATCTTGTCTCTAAAGCAGGCCTAAATTTGCTGTTTTAGTCAATTTAAGCTGCTGTAACAAAAATGCCCCAGATCAGGCAATGTAAACAATTTGTCACAGTTCTGGAGGCTTCCAGTGTGCAGAATAATGATTTCTTATACTAACTCGTAAAGGAAGAGTGGAAAGGGGGTGGTCATCCTTTTCTAAGAGTACCAATCACGTTCAAGAGGGCTCTGCTCTCTAATGTCTCCATGAGGCTCCCATCTGCACTATCATCACATTGGAGGCTTCTATTTCAACACATGAATCTCAGAAAGGCACAAACTTCCAGAGATACGCATGCTCAAGTCCACTGCCATCACCTCTCTTGCCTTTTAGACAGTGCTCTCATTGAGACTAAGATAACTAACTCAGGTGCGATATCTCACACCTGCCATCCTTACACTTAAGAAGCAGAGGCAGGGCGATAAGGAATTCAAGGCCAGCCTTAGTCACATAGAAAGTTCAAAAGCAGCTGGGGATACTTGAGAACACATCTCAAAATAAACAAATTAAATTAAAAGCAATTTTGAAGGTGAAATTGCTTGAAAAAAGTTTCCTATGCCATGGCTTGGAGATCACATGAAGAATAATGGCTAATGTCGACAGTAACACTGTGTCTAGTCTTGCTCTGCCAATTTCTGCCAAACTTTCCTCAATGTCACTAAAATTCTTAGAGGAGAGTACTCACATCAGCCTCAGCTTAAATGAGGAAACAAAGCCACAGAGAATTCACACTCTCACAAATGGTTGAAGCTATAGCTCAGTTGATAGGCGGCTCGCCTACCATGCCCAAAGACCCAGTTTTAATCCCTAGCACTTCACAAACCAGACAAGGTAGTGTAAGTTATAGCTTCAGCACATGGGAGATGTAGTTGTCATGAGAATTGAAAGTTCAAAGTTATCCTCAGCTGTGAGGCAAGTTTGAGGCCAGCTTGGAATACATGAGGCAACATCTGAAATCAAACATTTTAAACCAAAGATCATAGATCCCAGTAAAGAAAAGTAGATTTTTTTATCCTAAAGTTATTCCCTTAAGCTAGCACCTAAAACATAGTACTGAGCATTAAAATATCATTTTCATGATGTTGAATGCTAGGCGGAGAAAGTAATAGAAATAAAATACGATATTGAGGCATGTCAACAGATGGAACCATTATCACAAATAACAGTCTCAAAAACACCCCAAACTCACAACAAAAGTATGACAAGGTAAGAAAACAAAAAAGGGAAGGAAACCAAACCAAACAAACAAAGAACAGTCTCTTATTGATTAGTGTCTCAATATCTCAGGGCACATAAGCCAGCCTATGCTGTGGAGAATGGCAGCCAACTGGTTTCTACTGGGACCTTGTTTCCCCTAGCTGAATGTCAATCATCCACTAAAACAATAGGCAACATGACTGATAGCTTTTTATCTTCTCAGATTCATTCTACTTCTTTTTAAATTTTGAGTGCTTTTATGAAAATATATTAATTATATATAATAATAGCTTTCATTATGGTATTTTTATATATGTCCATATTTTGATTATGTTCATCCCCATTATTCTCTCATCCCTTTCCCACTCCCTGTAATCTGTTTCCTATTCCTGACTAAACCCGGTTCTACTTTCACATCTCTCTTTGTGTATGTGTGTGCGTGTGTGCGTGCGAGAGAGAGAGAGAGAGAGAGAGAGAGAGAGAGAGAGAGAGACCCAAGGAGTTCCATTTGTTACTTATAGAAGCATGGGTGAGAGTTTATTTACATCATTGTATTTCTTCTAAAATAGAGTTGAGAGCTAGGGGTGAAGAGCTCAGTGGTGGAGGGGAACTTGCCTGCCAAGCAAGGGTCCTAGGTTCCATTTCCAGAACTGAAAAACAAAAATAGCTGAATTCAAAGCTAAAGGAAAGCTCAGAGCTTCACATGTCTTAATTATGTGTTTACTTCAAGAGGAAGGAGAGCGTGTCTATACACCAGGGTAAGCATACGATGGTCAGAGGACAACCTGAGGTAGCCAAAGTCTTCTCCTTCCATCATATGGATTCCAGATTGCCAGGCTTAGTGACAAACACCCTTCCCTTCTGAGGCATCTCATCAGCCTATTTCTATGTAGTCATTCCTGTTTCAGCTCCATCTACCTACTGCTGGTATTACAAGCATGAATTACATTTATTGGAAATCAAGTCTTATTTATTCATACTTATTAGTTTTAGACTTTTGTGATGGGGTCTCAAGTTAGCCTCACACTTACTATGCAGGCTAGGCTGGCCTTGAAATTCTGATTCATCTATCTCCACCTCTTGAGTGCTGATGTTTACAGTTGTTTATGCCTATACCTGCTCAAGTAGAGACTTACAGAGTCAATTATATACTTGCAATTCAGCTGCCAGGATAGAGATATGGAGGTATTTTACACATTTCCATGGGATCTAGTATGGTCCCTTTGGAAGCAGAATTCTACGGCTTTGAAGTATTTCTAAATAAATATTCTTAAACTTGGAGACCTCTTAAAAATCCCCATACTTCACAGCCTTGAGCCAAGGACCATATCTTTGTTTGCTCTGTGGCGGGAGCTGTTCTAAGTGCTTAAGATGTTAACTGGGGATGCCCCAACAGTGAAGGGTACTTGTTCTTCTTGCAGAGGACTCAGCTTTGGTTTTCCACCTAAAAACTCCATTCCAAGGTATCCAACATCATCTCCTGGCTCCTCAGACACCAAGCACATGTGTGTGTACTGCACCTGTTGGTAGGTACACACTCATGCACAAAGAATTTTAGAAAATTAAAATAAATGTTGAGTGAGATATCAGCTTTCCCAATAATTCTTTTTGGCATGTGGAATTATTATTTTTCTAAGCTATGATTTAGATTAATTAGGCTATTATTCACTGAGAAGGTGCAAAGAATTTAAGCCAATCCCTTAAGATCATGCAGATAGTAACTGGTAAATTAGATTTCTTTTGTTTTGCAACAGGGTCCCTTGTGTACCAGTCTGGCATCAAACTCATTGTGTAGCGGAGGGTCAACCTTTCCTTTTGATCCTCTGTCTCTACCTCCCGAGTACTGTAACTACAGAATTACATCTCAGTACCACCATACATGCCTCCTCTCCCTCCCTCTCCCTGGCTCCCTTTCTCCTCTTCCTCCTTTACCCTGTCTCCTCCTTCTACTCTTCTTCCTCCTTCCTTCCCATCTCCCTATTCAATACAGGCCTCAAATTTACAGTAATTCTCCTGCCTCCCAGCCCACTGCATGTTGGGGTTACCATTGGGTACAACAGTCAGTTGTGCTCAGTTTTAAATTGGATTGCAAATTGAAGCAATTCATTCCACACTATTTAGAGACACCGTGAGTAAACTGACTTCCTAGACATACTAAAAAGAGAAAAAGAAAAGAAACTTCGATTTCAATGAGATTTTAAAGATACAGACTTAAAGCAGAATGTGGTAACTGCCCTGGTAAAACACTGGTGCCTTCTTCTAAAATAGAAAAAGTAGAGCAGCCACAATTATGTAAATTCCCGGGTATTTTAGTAGTTGGGGACTATGCCTGTGAGTAAGGACAATGTGAATAAAGCCATTGAATCCAGGTTTATGGCAAATTTAAAGCATTAGTAGTAGGTCTGAGGATGTAGCTCATGTGGAAAAGTGTTTTCCCAGGTTCCTTGAAGCCCTAGGCTCAACTTCCAGCACTGCATAAAAGCCAATGTGGTGGTACAAAGCTATAGGCCTAGAACTTGAGAGACGGAAGAAGGAGGATCAAAAGTTCCACATCATCCTGGCTACATATCATGTTTGTGGTCACCCTGTCTCAAATGTCTAACAAAAATCTGTTACGATGAATGTCATAGTTATCTGTGGGTATTTTGTCCTTATACCCACAGATAACTATGACATTCATTCCTTATCAAGGAAACTTCACATTGAAATAGCAGAAAACCACAATCAAAATGCAGTCATGCAGTCCAGTTACAATAAATGCATTATAACAGAACTCCTGCATTGAAGAACATTGCAGGAAATGGGGCAGAAAGATCGTAAGAGCCAGAGGATCAGGGAGTTTGTGCAAGAGTGTGTCTCCTACTAATATTAGAAGCAACATCCAGAAAGTCTCACCAACATGACTGCCTAAGCATGAGCTGAACAACAATGATACCAAGTGGACATGCCAAACTGCATAGGGAAAAGCCCACCATGCTTTAACCCTACCCAAAGAACCAGAAGTAACTGAGTAAAGCTAGGAACAAGAGAAGAGGTCTGTCTTAGGGTTTCCATCGCAATGAAACACCAAGACCAAAAAGCAAGGTACGGAAGAAAGGTTTTATTTTTTCAGCTTATATTCCACATTGCTGTTCATCACCAAAGGAAATCAGGACAGGAACTCAATCAGAGCAGAAACCCGGAGGCAGGAGCTGATACAGAGGCTGTGGAGGAATGCTGCTTACACTTCCTCCAACAAGGCCACACCTACTCCAACAAGGCCACACCTTCTAATAGTGCCAGTCCCTGGCCAAGTGTATTCAAACCACCACTTTGTTTTCCCTAGAGAATAGCACAGCAATTGCTTGTTTAGTGCCAAGGAATAAGTCCTGAAAACATATGTACAAGTAATATTATAAATACTGAATATATAACTATATGTAAATAAGTATATGCATGCAATAACAATTAGTGAAGACAGAGTCCATGAATTTGAAGGAGAGCAGGGAGAAGTTATAGAAGGTTTTGGAGGCAAGAAAGGCAAGGGAGAACTGCTATAATGACATTATAATATCAAAAAATTTAAAAGTAAAAGAAAGCAAATATATATCCACATACATACATACATACATACATGAAGTAGAAAAAAATGGAATACAGAAACTGGACACAGTGGGTCATGTCTATAATCTCAGCATTTGAATCAGAAGGATGACTGCAAGTTCAAGGCCAATGTGGTTACAGAGTGAAATGTCATTTGAAATAACCAGGTACGTTACATAGGCATAGCATAGCAACTGCTGAGTTTAGCAACACAAAGCACTGATGGTAGTGGCTGTTTCTAATGTGTAGCCTCACACTAGAAGATCACACATACAGCCTCATTGTGAAGGCTCACCTAGTACCTGTCCCTCCTGTGTAACTTTAAGAGCCTTGCAGTATTCATTCATCTGTGGTTCTCTCACTTGCAACATTCAACATTCCTCTCTCCTTTAGCTTGTGTCTATGTGTGTATGTTGCTTTGCATCTCTGGCTGGCCAAGAACTTACTACATAGTCCAGGCTGGCCTCTATCTTGAAAGTCCTAGTTTTCCAAGTATGTGCCATCATTTCTGCCTTATCCTTGACTATTCTTAAGGACTCCTTTAATTTTAAGCAGTAGGTAGTTGATACCTATTCTTATTTTCATAAAACGGAGTTTCACAGTCTTTGTCCTGTTGATTTTTTAAATTTTACTTTTATGTGTATTAGTGCTTCGCCTGCATATATGTCTGTGCACCACATGTATGTTTGTGAACCACGTGCATGCCTGATACACAAGGACAGAGTAAGCAGAGGATCCCCTGGAGCCAGAACTACATACAGTTGTGAGCCACTGCATGCATGCTAGGAATTGAACGTGATCCTTCTGGAAGAGAAGCCAGTATTCTTAACCATTGAGCCATCTTCCTAGCCCAATTTGGGGAGGGTAATGTTTTCTTAATTCAATTCTTTTCTTTTCAGACTAGGTCTCCTGTAGGCCAGGCTGGCCTTGAATTCCCTTTGTAGCTAAAGATGAGTTCCTGATCCTCCTCCTCCTCTATTTCCCAAGTGCTACTAGGATTACAGGTAAGCACTGCCATGCTCATCTTACTGTTTATGTTTGAAGCCAAATAATTGTTTTGACGAGAGCTGTTCTGGGCACTGCAGGATGTTGGCAGCATCCTTACCCTTTTAGATGCTAAGAACAACACACAGAACATTTTTTGAAAATGCTTCCAGACATTGCCAAATAACTCTTAAGGCTCAGGGATCACTTTTATAGACCACCTCTTAAGACAGAATCTCATACTGTAGCCCTGAGTGGCCTGGACCTTGCAGTTATCCTCCTGCCTCTGCCTCCTTAGTATTGGAATTATAAGTGTGCACCACTATGTCTGGCTTCAAGGTCATTTCCTTTAGATCACAGTTAGATAGGGCTTTCTAACCTCCGCAGAGATTTTGTGTATTGAAAAAATTCATAATTGTAACTTGGAATTATGTTTTCCAGAGGTTTCTACTAATGGTTATTTTTTTGTTTTTTGTTTTGTTTTTGTT
Source organism: Uromys caudimaculatus (assembly GCA_028551405.1). Lineage (NCBI taxonomy): Eukaryota > Metazoa > Chordata > Mammalia > Rodentia > Muridae > Uromys > Uromys caudimaculatus. Next base: position 18,704,982 of record CM052722.1, on the reverse strand, counting down.
TTGTTTTGTTTTGTTTTTGTTTTTTGAGACAGGGTTTCTCTGTGTAGCCCTGGCTGTCCTGGAACTCACTCTGTAGACCAGGCTGGCCTCAAACTCAGAAATCTACCTGCCTCTGCCTCCCAATGCTGGGATTAAAGGTATGTGCCACCACTGCCCGGCTCCACTAATGTTTTTAAAGGCAAAAATGAGAAGGCCCGAGTCCCAGACAGAATTCAGGCAGTATGGCGAGCCATACATAATGTATGCAATCCACGGCCAGATAGAACAGAACCCAAGCCATGGCCTACCCTTTCCTCTGTTCTGGAAACTTAATAGCTGAGGAAAATGAGTACCTTGAAGCCAGATATAGTGGTGCACACTTATAATTCCAATACTAAGGAGGCAGAAGCAGGAGGATAACTGCAAGGTCCAGGCCACCCAGGGCTACAGCATGAGATTCTGTCTTAAAAGGTGGAGGAGGGAGACAAGGAGAAAGGAGGAAGAAGAAATCAACTTAGAAACGCGGTCATCCCTGGTATTAGTGGTTTGAGTGAGAATGGCCCTCTTTGGCTCATATGTCTGAATGCTTGGTCCCCAGTTGGTAGAACTGTTTGGGAAGGATTAAAAGGTATAGCCTTATTGAAGGAGGTGATAGTCTTTGAGGTTTGAAAAGCACATGCCATTGCAGGCGTCCCTCTCTCCCTCCCTCCCTCTCCCTCTGTACCTTGTGCTTGTGGATTAGATGTCAACTCTCAGTGTTTGCTCCAATGCCATGCCTGCCCGCCTGCCTGACTATCTGCTGCTATGTCCTCTGCCCTAATAGTCATGGACTCTAACTCACTATAACTATGAGCCCCCAAATTAAATGTCTCCTTTTATAAGTTGCCTTGGTCATGATATCTCTTCATAACAATAGAAAAGTAACTAAGACACCTGGATCTTGATGACTGCAGAATGTAGCAGTGGGAGGGAAAAGTTCTGGTTTATTGAGGGGCAATGAAATATTCAAGCAGACAAAATATATAGCATCAAAATATGGAGCTAAGTGATAATAGGAAAAACATTACCATCCTTCCTCTTAGGTTTCTGAAAGCAAACAGAAGATTACCAAATCCTCTGATGGTAAATGTTCCCCATTAGTCAATTTGCTTTTAGTTCCAAGGTAAAGAAGTTAAGCCAAAATGGTTTTAGAATCCAAGCTGCAAATGGAATGTGGATAGGCACATGAGTACACAACCTGAGCAACCACAGCGATAAGTAAATGTAACACCTTCTTTAAAGACGTTTAGACATGTTTTTTGTTAATGGCTATTATTAGTTTTTGAGGAACAGTCTCATGATACCTTTGAACTTAGAATGTAGACAGAGCTGGCCTTGAACTCCTGATCCTCCTGGCTCCATGTACTGAATGCTGCCATTACAGGCTTGTTCCAATCACATCCAACTTATATAGTGCTCTGCATTGAACCTAGGGCTTCATAAATGCAAGACAAACACCCAGCCAAATGAGTTATGTCCCCAACCCTTAGCATGACTTGGAAGACATATTCTCCTGCAAGGTTCCTCTGCCCTGGTCTAATGGAACAAAGATAAGGAAAAGGATGAGACACAAAAAGATCTTAATAAGGAAAAAGGCACTCTTTGTAAGACTGGCAATTGCATCTGCTAAAATAAGTCAGCAATAGATGGATTAACACGACAAAGGGTACAGATGTGAATTAATTATGTATGCAATTTAAAGAGAGAGTAAACGATTTATAGGAGAGAAGAATGAGACCCAAGGGTACACAAGAGGCTACAACATATTTTACCTAGAATCTGGGAACCCTGACAATCCCAGTAGTCTTTCCTATTAGAACTAGCGCTCTTTGGCATCTGTCACGGGTAGATGCCAATGAACAGAAATAGGAACTGGAGTTTTAAACTGAGCTTCATTTCAGAGAGCTGGCAAACTCTGGGAAGACAGGGGAGTAATATCCTAAGAAGTCTGTTTCCCAGGGTGGCAAGATGATTCTGTGGGTGAAGCACTGGCTTCACGAGTTTAAATTCAATCCCTGGGATCCCCTTGCTGGAAAGAGAAAATCAGCTCCAACTCTTCCAGTCTGCCCTTTGACCTCCACACATGGTGAAAGCATGACTTCTCACACATATGAATAATAATAAATATAAAAGTTTTTAAATCTGTCTTTCATCTCATCTATAGATGGTAGATTAAAAAAGAAGGGGGTAGACAAAGCTACTTATTTTGCCCCTCTGGCTCATTATAAAACATTGAGCCCCCTTTCATCCACTGTAGCCCCTGGTAGATCACACATCCAAGAGTATATGGGCAGCACAAATTGGACTTTATGTGTATAAAAACAGCAAAAAGAGAGTAGGACACAGAGATTGGTGAGTAGAGAGGGGTGTGGCTATTGGGAGGAGCTATGGAAGAGATGTGAATATGATCAAAATATATTGCGCAACATTCTTAAAGAACAAATAAAAATCACAAAAAGTATTAAAGCATCTTATCCAATTCAACCGTGCTGGGACAAGGTGGGAGCAGAGCAAAACTACTATAATATGGAAGTGAGTCCTTATACTTTTTATCATGTTTTTTTTTGTGAGGCAATTGGGGAAGGGAATACAGTTCAAGACATATAGTCTCATTCTGTAGCCCAGACCGGCCACAATGTCACAATGTGGTTAAAGCTGATTTCAAACTTGCAATTCATATCCCTCAGCCTCCTAAGTGGTCAGATGTTAGGCTTGTGTAACTGCAGTTAGCTCATTGGTAGTTTTGAAAGTAATAGAAGCTTTTCCCAGTGTATCACATACCTTTAATCACATGGGAGACTAAGACAGAAGAATTGCCACCAGTTCAAAGCTAGCCTGTATTATTTATTGATCTCAAGCCATCTTACGCAAAAGAATGAGACATTGTCTCCACAAAGGGGCTAATGGTGGCAATTAAAAAGGATAAAGTAATAGAATTAACAATTGAATGTCTCCCATTTTCCAGACAATGATCCAAGTTTTAAGTCATTTCATTTCCACATTGGTCAATGATGGAGCTTATTAAATCTAAGGATGATGACAGTATCACCAAGAGGTTAAAGAACCCCCACAAAAGCCATTGCTCAGGAAACAGCCCAAATAAGAAAAGATAACAAACACATTGCTTTAATTTCTAATAAAAATTAGTAGATTTCATTGTAGATCCCTTCCAATAGAACTAATTCATGTTCTAGAGTTTAGCAGAATCTAGTTAAAAATTTTTAAAGATTTTATTTATTTTTATTTTATGCATATGAATGTTTACCTGTATGTATATCTGTGTTCCAGTGTCTGCACTGCCCATTTAAGCAATGAGCTATATCTCTGGCACTCCCAAGAGATGAACTTTAAAGAAAACAGAATGCTTTTGCCATAGCCTGTTAAACATGTCATTATATTTTGATTGCTGGAGAGATATAACTTCATGGCCTCAAGGAACAATGAACACCTTACTGATAAGCCTCACCCTACACTGCCCTTTCCAGTACAAGTGAAGAGCAGAGGGTCCAGAATGTGCCCATGATAAGAGTGAGCAGGTCTTAAACTCAAGAAGAAATTATAGTGTGGCCAAAAAGATCATGAGGGACTTTATATCTTCTGCATCTTCTGACTTGCCACCAACCTTTAGCAAATACCCAACTGTGATGTCTTTCAAAAGAAATCTAGCCAAGCGTAGCTCTTTCGCTAGCCTGCCTTTCATTAAAACAGTCTAGAAAAAATTTCGATGTGAACAGCTGGGTGGAGGAGCTGGCCACTTCTGTGTTTGTTCCTTGTTGTGAGTGGCTATGAGAAGTTTCCTAGCATATGGAACCTCTGGGAAAATGGGTAGCTCAACAGTCCGATTCAGAGGCCTTCCAATAAAGCAGCTTAGAGTGACACCATTACGCAATTGTACGCCATGCTTCAAGGAGACATCATAAATGGCAGTAAACAATTTGGCTTCGTGAAGCAATTTTAGGTATGAACCATGCCAGGAAATAGGCTGGTTAGATATCTAGAGCTGATGGCCTTGTTCTGGTTTTTATAGAGAAAGAAGAGTGGAAAGAGAACACTAAAGGGCCATAGTGAGAAGCAGAACATTGGACCAGTGTGATGGCTCAATGGAATTAAACAGCTGGGGACCTAGGTTTGAGTCCCCAAACCCATAGTGGAAGGAGTATGGCTTGTGTGGGACTTCTTTCAGACATACACATCATATAACACACACACGCACACACACACACACAGAGAGAGAGAGAGAGAGAGAGAGAGAGAGAGAGAGAGAGAGAGAAAGAGAGTCCCTCCCCTTCCTTCCTTCTTTCTTTCTTTTTTCTTTCTTTTTTCTTTCTTTCTTTCTTTCTTTCTTTCTTTCTTTCTTTCTTTCTTTCTTTCTTTCTTTCTTTCTTTCTTTCTTTCTTGGTGGTGGTGTTTTTTAGAAACTCTTGCTTTGTCATTATGATCTGGAACTTGCTAAAGTAATTATCCATGTGCAGATACATACAGGCATTCCTGCACAAGCCCACTCATAGACTGTAATATGAGACAGATTGGAGCTACATAGCAAGACTGTTTCATCTTTGGCGTGCCAGAGACACGGCTCATTGGCTAAGTGGCTTTCTTGGGTACTGCATATACTTCGTGCATAGACATTCATGCAGGTAAACACTCATACACATAAAATAAAAATAAATAAAATGTTTAAAAATTAAAAGTAATAAAGCTTATCTCTTGGAACTACATTTTTACTTTGAATTTAACTGTATCCTGCTAAACCCATAGAACACTGATTAGTTCTACTGAGAGGGATCTGTAATGATTTCTACTAATTTTAATTAGAAAATAGAAGGAATGTGTTTGCTATCTGTCCTTATTTGGGCTATTTACTGAGCAATAGCTTTGGGTGGGGGATTTCTCAAGCCAACAATTGTAGACACAGTAAATTCACTTGTGGAAACTGTTTGACTTTGCTCTGTCATCTGTGCTTTCTTAAGTATACTTGAGTTATTCTACTACCCTTCTATTTAGCAGTCACCTATGTATGGAATGCTTCCACTTTGAGTGTCAGACATACACATTTTTCTCTTCTTCTCAATTTAGAACTTGGTTTAGAATTTAAAATTTGTTATTCAGAGTCTAAGATGGACAGAAAAAGAGAATATCAATGCTTTCTGTTGTTGATCTCTCTCTCTCTCTCTCTCTCTCTCTCTCCCCTCTGCTGTGTGTGTGTGTGTGTGTGTGTGTGTGTGTGTGTGTGTGTGTGTGTGTGTTTTCAAGACAGGATCTTCTGTATCTCAGGTTCGCCTTAGACATTTGTGACTGAAGATGACCTTGAACTTAACTCTCTTTTTCCATCTCCCAGACACTGAGATTATAAGCTTGCTTACCCAGTTCTGCCTCAAGACATTATCATTCTGGGGGCTAGGAAAATGGCTCACTGGGTAAAGTGCTTCCTGAGTAAGCATAAGGATTGAAGTTAGGACCATGATTATCCCTCAAAACTCAGACACAGTGCTATAAGAGGAGGATGGGAGGAAGAGATGGGCAGAGCCAATACTGCACTGGCCAGTCAATCTAGCCAAAACATCAAGCTCATGTTTCAGTGAAAGACTATCTCTCAAAAAAATCAATCAGTCAGTCAGTCAATCAATCAATCAATCAACAAAGTTCAAGTCATACTTGGCCTCATAATTAGCTGGAGTCCAGTCAGGGCTACAGGAGACCTTGTTTCAAAATAAAATAAAAGGAAACAAATAACAAAAATATAGCAATAATGTACTCCTATAGTCACAATGTCTTTATTAGCTGATAGGATTTTATATTAATTGTTTATTCTTTCACAGTTTCCTTATTTTTTAAAAATGAACAATGCTATTATAGATGCTGGTATGCAAGCATGTGTCTACAATAGCATTGTTTGTCATGGCCTAAAGTTTACAAAAATAAACCTAAATGTCCATCAGCAAATGAGGTAATAAGTAGATATGATATATATGCTTACAATAGAAGATCAGTCATCAAAAGGAAACAAGTACCAATATACAATATAATATGGGTAAGCTTTAGAAACATGATGCTATGTGAAAGAAGCCCATCATCATAGGTCACATATTTCATGAGTCCATTCACATGACACTTCTAGAATCCACAAATTCACAGAAACTGACAGCAGATTGGTAGTCACCAGGATCTATAAGAAGGGATTGAAGCCTAAATTCTGCTTTCTCTTTGGGTTGAGGATACTACCCCAAGAAATATAGGACCATGTCTGCCTATGTTACAATAAAACTTTATTTATGGACACTGGCATTTTACTTTAAAATTTTTTTTTTTTTTTGGTTTTTCGAGACAGGGTTTTTCTGTATAGCCCTGGCTGTCCTGGAACTCACTCTGTAGACCAGGCTGGCCTCGAACTCAGAAATCCACCTGTCTCTGCCTCCCAAGTGCTGGGATTAAAGGCGTGCGCCACCACTGTCCGGCTTGAAATAATTTTCAAATGTCATTAAATATTCATTTTCTCTTTTGTCTTTTTTTTTTAAATAAAGACTTTGAAAAATATAAAAAGTGTTATGGAAAAACTATATAAATATAGGAAGTCAGGTGGGATTTAGTGTGAGGCCACAATTTACTGGGCCCCATCCTTACTGGAAAGGAGAAAAGCAAGGGCAGCATTCTAGAGAGAAAAGGTGAAGACTTTTTTACTTCCAATGTAGAGTAGAAGATGAGGGGAGAAGGATGGACATAAAGTATCCAATTTCCCCCCATGGTTTGTCTACATAGGGATCTCTGCAAATTCCTGTTCTCTATAGACTGAGATAACAGCTCCAATAAAAAAAAAAAAAGAACTTATCAGCCCATGGCACTGTGGAATGCTTTTGAAAGTACACTCCACTCCTAAGGGTTCATATAAACAAGCCAAGCAGTTACAAAAGGGAGCAGCCGCAAAAATACTCCGAATTCATTCTTTTAAGATTTATTTCTTTTATTTTATGTGTATGAATATTTTGCCCACACATATGTCTGTGTAGCACTTGTGTGCCTGGGGCACACAGAGATCAGAAAAAGTGTGATTCTCCTGCAAGTGAAGCTACAGATTGTTAGGAACAACCTCTGTGGTAGCTGGAAACTGAACCTAAGTCCTTTGCAAGAGCAGAAAGCACTCTGAACTGCTGAGTAATCACTCTTCACTTCTGAGCTCTCTCTCCAGCCTCCTCCCCCACCATCCCCAACCTCTTTTTCATTTAGAATGTGATGTGATTTGAAGTCAACTGCAGGGGGCTTCATATGTCAGCACCCATTAAAATCATGTGCCCGAAGAGCTTCCCTACAAGGCATTCAGTGGCAAACTATGTGCCAACCTTCTTGGCGCAAGAATGTCACAGATTTGCCAACGTGAGGGAAAAGCAAAATCTGATGGATAACATTTGGCTTTAATTAATTGACTCTGATTTAATTTTTTTATTTGTTTATTTGTTTGTTTGTTTTTCGAGACAGGGTTTCTCTGGGTAGCCCTAACTGTCCTGGAACTCACTCTGTAGACCAGGCTGGCCTTGAACTCAGAAATCCGCCTGCCTCTGCCTCCAGAGTGCTGGGATTAAAGGCGTACGCCACCACTGCCTGGCTCTGATTTAATTCTTAAAACTCTTATTTATATTTTCTTTTAAACTTTTTACTTTTTTGTTTGACAGGGTCTCAAGTAGACCAGATTACAGGCTGCCCTTGAAATCGTGAGCCATCTGCCTTTAAATCTCCTGAGTGCTGGGACTATAGGTGTGTTCCTATAGACCAGGTTCCTTCTCTTGAATGCAATTGTCTTAGAGTTTTACTTATGTGAAAAGACACCATGACCAAGGCAACTCTTATAATAAGGACAACATTTAATTGGGACTGGCTTACAGGTTCAGAGTTTCAGTCCAGTATCATCAAGGCGGGAGCATGGCAGTATCCAGGTAAGCATCGTGCAAAAAGACCTGAGAGTTCTACCTCGTCATCTGAAGGCCGATAGAACACTGGCTTCTAGGCAGCTAGGAAGAAGGTCTTAAAGCTCATGCCCACAGTGATAAACTTCCTCCAACAAAGCCCCATCTCCTCCAACAAGGTCACACCTCCTAATAGTGCCACCCCCTGGGCCAAGCATATTCAAACCACCACAGCAATTAACCTAAACCTGAGTATGATGCCAGTATCCTATTGAATGGGTTAATAAAACCTTTTGATTCTCAACTTACATCCTATAAAAGTAAATGAATACATTCAAGACAAAAAAGTAAAAGATTAAAATTACTTTGATGATATATTTCTTTCAGTCTCTTAATGCATAAGTATTTTGATGCCTTAATTTTATTCACAGGCAAGAAGAAGCTACAAGAAACTAAAACTTCATTAATTTTAACACCAAATATTTACATTAATGTCTTCTATCTGGGCCTTTTTGGATTTTCATTTTGGATGAGGTTTCATGTAACCTTAAACTGGCTATGTAGCCAAGTCTGAACTTCACCTCCTCCTGACGCTCCTGCTTGGCCTCCTGAGTGATGGGACTAGATACCTGGATCACAGTGCTTAGCTTCAATTCTTTTAAAAGTGCATAATTTCTGGGTGCAATGACACCCAATTGTAATCCCAGCACTTGGGAGGGCAAGACCTGTAAATTGCAGTCCAACCTGATCTATAAATAAATAAATGCAGCTAATACGTTGGCTGACACATGCAAACATCATGGTGGCTAGTTTTAGAACATTTTCTTTCCTCCAAAGGAAATCCATACCTGTTAACAGTCCCATCCACTTAGTCCTTAGCAAACTCTAAGGTACTTTCTGGCTCTGGTTTCAGCTATTCTAGACATTTCTAGTAAAGAAAATCATACAATTTGTGGTCTTCTGTGACAGACTACTTTCACTTAGCTTAACGCTTTCAAAGTTAACTCATGTAATAATTTGAATTAGTACTTCCTTTTTAAAGTTGAATATTAATGAATCTTTCCCATTTTATTTACTGTTCACCTCTTACTAATGGGGGTTGTTTCCTCCTTGTGATGAGTAATGTTAATTGATAACCCAACAGAATTTAGAATCACTGGGAGATGGTGCTTAGGCGTGCTTGTGATCTTGAGTACAGTAATTTGCTGTGGGAAGACCCAGTTTAACTCTAGCCAGGGCTATTCCCTGGGCAAGGGATCCTGGATTATATAAACAAAGAAAGCAAGCTGGGCAGGGTGCATCCATCACTCTGCTTTCTGATTGTGAATGCAATGTGACCAGCTGCTTTATACTCCTCTCACCTTAACTTTTCCACCATGACAGACTGTACCCTTGAACTGTGGGCCAGAAAAAGCCCCTTTCCCCTACAAACCCTTTTTGGCTATGACAAATAATATCACTGTGAGTGGCCATTTGTATGGATGTTTCTGTGCAGATGCATGTTTTCCTTTCTCTTGGGTGTAACTCCCAGGAGAGGAATTGCTGAGCTGAGTTACAAGCAAACAGCTCTGGAAAGTGGCTCTACTCTTCTATATTCTTAGCAGCAGTGTGCAGAAACTAGGCACAGTGTGGTTCATGCCTCTGCTCCTAGCACTGAGGAGACTGAGATAAGACTCCCATTGAATTCCAGGCTAGCCTGGATTACGTAGTGAGATCAAGGTTATCCTGGGCTACATAATAAGACAGAAAATAAGAAAGGAAGTAAGACAAAACAATAACAAACTGTGTGTTTCAGTTGCAGTTTGTCTACACCCTCACCAACACTGGTTTTTGTGCTTTGTTTAAATGAGAATTGCTAAAAAAAAAAAAAAGAGAGAGAGAGAGAGAGAGAGAGAGAGAGAGAGAGAGAGAGAGAGAGAATTGCTGTTATGGGTGTGGTTTTTATTTGCATTTCCCTAATGACTCATTAAGTTGAACAACTTCTCTTGTGGGTATTAGCTACTTGAAAAGCTTCTTTGGAGAGATGTCTATTTAAAATCTTATTCCCTCTTAATTTCTGTGTTTTTCTGGTTTTCTTTTGAGACATGGTTTCCCTATGTAGCCCAGGCTAGCCTGGCACTTGTTATTTTCACTCAGCCTCCCAAGTACTGTATTATAGGCTTCATGTATCTTATCTATGTATATATGTATGTATGTATGTTTTTATTTATTCATTCATTCATTCATTCATTCATTCATTCATTCATTCATTCATAGTCAGGTCTCAGGAATCTCAGGCTGGCTTCAAACTCCATATCTAATCAACTACAACCAAGAACTTCTAATCCTCTTGCCTGTTCCTAAAGGCTAGGAATAAAGATATAGTACCACATTCAGTTTGATTCCGTCACAGGGATCAAACCAAGGGATTCACACATGCCAAGCAAGCACTCTGCCGACTAGGCTGTTAATCCATTCCAAACCCCTCATCACATTACATGATGACTTCTATATCTATATTTTCAGCCTCAGCTTTCCACCCCCTACGAATCTGGAAGTTTCATGAGGTGCTACATACCCAGTACCCAACAAGGGGTCTGGAATACAGTATACATCCCATCGATGCCATGACTAATTGCATTATCTGCTTTCTTACTGTGTTAATGCAGCCTTCAGAAATAACAGGAGAGTCATGCTTCAACTATAGCTTTGTCTCTTCTGAGCTCATCGAATCTCTGTACAATCAGCTTCGACTTCTGATAGCATCTCACTTGGGTGTAACAAGGACGATATTTGTATGTTCATTTAGTTTTGATGGTGCTAGTGTAAGAAATAGTAGATATGAGCCTTTTCTAATCAAATACTATAAAACTTGTGTTGTAAGACAAGGAATTCAATTTTTTTATCTTCTGTACCTTGGATGAGTTTTATGCAAAAATTTTAATCCCCCTCCCATCCGGTAAAACCTTTGTTCATATGAAAGCTCCCAGCTACATTCCAGGAATTTGGTGACCCAGAGCAGTGACCCTTTTTCCCTCAGAGCAACAGCCCTTTCCCCCTCCCTCCTTCATTTCCTCTGCACAAATTCTTTTCAGACCAGCCAATCAAATAAGACTCTGAGGTCAGACCCCAGCCAAGGAGGAAATGACACAGATACCACCTGTGTTAGAATAAAACCAAGTGCACTTCCTGTCTCTGTGTGTTCATTCCTCTGAGCACAACCTCCTGATCAAGAGTAAAGTTTGCCTTGTCCCGAAACTGTCTCTTTTTGACTGTGGAATGTATTTATAACAGTGAGGCGGGAACTCGGGGCCTCTAGCATGTTAGGCAGGCATTCTACTATCTAACTACCCCCGTTCTAAAAAGCCTCTTTCTAATTTCAGTCTCAAACGACTGGGTTGAGATGAGCTGATGAATCTTTGCTCTGTAAACTGGAAGTGTTTGATGTCCCTATGACCCTTTTACCCATACCTAATGCTGCTTGATTCTCTGACATTCTACGTTACATCAGAACCGAAGGAAAGGGAGGATGGTGATGATTGTATTCTAAAAACATATTCTTTCAGAGCAATATGGGAGGGGGTGGAGATTGAATAATCTTTGCTTGGCTTGAACTTGACAAGTCTATCCCACAGCAGTTTACAAAATAGTCCTGAAGCTTAATCAAATAAAACAATTGTGCGCAACATTTGGCTTTAAAAAAAAAAAATAGTTCCTCTGAACAGTGATCACAAAAGTTATGAAAGAATGCGTTGGGTTTTCACATTGAAAATCAGACCTCACTCCCACTGGTTCTTCTTCTTCTTGCTGGATTGCACGAGCACTTCAAGATCTATGAAACTGAATCAGCAAGATGGGTAAGCAGACCTCATGATGTGAGTTCAATTCTTAGGACCCATACAGGAGAAGGAGAGAACCGACTCAAGTTGTCCTCTACTCCCTGAAAGCACACTGTCAGGCTTCAACAACAACAGCACACACAATTAATTTATTAATGCCTTTTATAAGCCTCAATTAGGTCATCTCAAAGGAAGATCAACTTTGTAAAAATCAAGAATTCAGTGAACAAGGGGAGACATGAGTACTGGCTAAGATTATCTAGGTCCACTAGCATCCACTATTTGATTAAATGCATATATTTTATTATAATTACAATAATGTTTTGTCATATTTACTTTAGGTGCATGAGTGTTTTGCCTGCATGTATGTCTGTACAACTCGTTGTGACTTGTGCCCACAGAGGCCAATAGAAGGAGTCCAATCCCCCAGAATGTAGTTGCAGATGATTGTGAGCTATCTTGTGGGTGCTGGGAATCTAACACAGGTCCTGGGAAAGAAGAGAAAGTACTCTCAATACTGAGCTGTCCATTTTTATTTTTTATCATGGCTGTTTTAGGCCAGGTATCCCAGGTTTGTCTTGAACTCCTTATGAACACAAGGGACCTTATGTTTCAATGACAAAGATTCCTTCCAGGTTTGATAGCTAGAGATGTACTGAGACAGATTTCAGGTGAGATACCTACGACTCTTGCAGCCCACTATTTGAAGCTGGGCTAGGAGATCCAACAACAACAATAATAATTCTTTACTTTTAAATAAGTTGGAGGTGAGAGGTCTCTGAGATTAGAGGGGAGGAGTCTCTGAGTTTAGCACTTTCATGAAAGTCCTAGTTAAGATACAAGGTCATAACTCTGGAAGCTGGTCTTACTGACAACTCTTTACTTCAGGGTTGCTTCAGACTAGGATCATAGCACTTTAGGACAGTAGCTTTGTTTCTTTCCTATTGCTATGATAAAAATACCTTACCAGGAGCAACCTAAGGGAGAAAGGGATTATTAGGTCCACAATTCCAGGTTACAGTACATCATGGCAGGGAAGCCAAAGTGGTAGAAGCTTGAATCAGCTGGTCTCATCACATTCCTAACCAGAAAGGAGAGTCACAAACTCATGCTGTTCAGCTTAATGGCTCCATTTTATTCAGTCCAGGGTCCCTGCCCCAGCAACAATCCTTCCCACAGGTAAGACAGGCCTTCTTACATTGGTTAATTTATTCAAGACAATTCCTTAGAGGCATTCTGTGATACTAATTCTAAGCTACACAACCCGTCACAGGTATGATCAAAGGCCTGTCTCCCAGGTGTCAGTTTGGCAGTTAATATTGACCCTCACAAGCAGCATCTTGATTTAACATTTGAACTCCAGATCCTCCCTGGCCTTTCAAGATCTGAGATTATGCATATGACCCATCCCTCTCAATGTATTCTATTCTGGGGGTTGAACTCAGAGTCTCCTGTATGCTAGGCAAGCACTCTAGAAACTGAGCTATTGCCTTAGCTCATTTTTATATTTTCAATAGTTGAGATATCAGCATAATAATTCTTATCACTGGGTGAAGAAGGCAGACAACAAAATAGTGCATATAAAAGCATCCCATCATTATTTCAACATTAAGTAGAGCTGGGTGTGGCAGTGCGTGCTGCATGAGACCCCAGTCACAAAATGAAGCAAATAAAAATTAGAATAAAACCAATCAAATTGTGTAGAAAGAAAAAAATTCCTGAACAAATTCATACTAAGAGAGCTGGGGGTGATGGAGGATTTTAACTTACTTCCTCTTTCTTCTTTTCCTTCATTTCGTTTTGAGGCAGGGTCTCACTGTGTAGCCTAGGCTAGCCTTAAACTCACTATACAGCTCAGTCTGACCTTGAATTTCCAATAATCCTCCCACCTCAGCTCCCTGAATTAGCTACCATGGCTGATCAATTTTTTCTTAATATACATGAACTTTAAATTTTTTCTACAGAGAAAGGATATGTATGAATTGGATAATGTCTTACACAATAACGATGATATACGGACATACGGAAAGAAGATCCCGTGTTCACAGTCAGTATGGTGCCTAGGACCTAGAGCAAAGACCAACGGACTGCTTTGCCCTGCTCTGCTTGAGGGCTCTTCCCTCCTCCCCACTGGCCCTGTTCTGTCTGCTGATCTTGTGAGTCATCCTTTGCTCTGTTTCCCACCACACCCAATCCCCTGGGTGAGTTACTGCTCACTTCCTTGACTTAAAGTTGTTGTCCACAGTAGATCAGAGTTCAGACTGTAGAAATTTTACTCAGCATTCAATTACTAAGCTACTCTTTTCTCTTGTGGAATTATTATCTACTATGATAAGCCATGCAGTCCTTCCATCTCCTCCTCCATCCTATAGTACTGCAAATATACTTCTGCACTCATCTGAAAAGTCCCTCTCTATAGGATTTTATGGACTTCCCTAACTTCTACTGTAATGATAAACAGCTTAAGCCTGATCTGGTCCTGGACGAAAAAATGACCTCCTATAATGCTCTTCCTGAAAGGTCAACCATCATCAATGACCCTTCTGCCTCTCCCTTCTACCACCAACCTTTTGAGACAATAGAGGTTGTTAAAACAATGAAGTACTGAAAATAACCTAGCTGCAACCAAAGGGGATGAGGTGAGAAGCAATATTGCAAGTGTTATGAGCTTAGACTCTGGGGAAGCAGGAGAGTTAACACTCTGTAAAGTATTTGCCTTGCAAACACGAGGTCCTAAGAGTTCAGCCCTTAGAAGCCATGTTAGAAAAATGGCTAAGAATTGGAGGGGAATGTGATCAAAATACATATATGAAAATTTCAATTAATAAAAATATTGTTAAAAATTGAGTGTGGTGGTATATACCTGCAACACTGAGTGTCTTGAGGCAGCCAGACTAACCTACTTGGTGAGGTCTTGGGCCAATGAGAAACTTTGTCTCCAACAGATGGACAATGCCAAAAAGATCCCTCCAGCATGTCCCCCAAACATAATTAAAAGAACAAATTTCAGTATTGCAGGACAGCACATAAAATTATTGTCCTTTTATGTTACTGAGACAGGATCCCACTCTGTAGCTTAGGCTGGTATGAAACTCATAATTTCACCCAAGCTGATTTCAAATTCATGGGCAATCCACCTGCCTCAGTTTCCTCAGTGCTATGATTACAGGAAACTACACACAGTTTTGTTCCCATTTTTTACATAAGTAGATCATCTACATAGGTAAGTTCTCAGTTATATTGCTATTAGTAGTTTCTAGGAGATAGGTTTAAGAGCTTTTACTTATTAATAGTCCATTTCTCGTCTTATCTAGTATTTTGTGTTAATTATTAATGACTTAAATGTTTTAGAGTAAAGAAAATAATTTTCTACTTGCCTCATAGGATTCTGTAGGTTCTGGTTTCATGTCCTCTTTATAAGGGAGGCACATATGATTCAGAAACTGCTGTTTATTTGCTTGCCCTGCTTTGGGGGTGAACTATATTTAGATAGAAGTTGACTGTTTTGGTTTTACTCTTCTTACAAATTTGTTTCCTTCAGTATCTATTTTCATGTAAGCTTAAGGGGGCACAGTTCAGCTCATGCAAGCAAGAGGATACAGGTATTTTGCCTTATGGTTCATTGAGTAACAGTGTTGGGTCACCTATTATTACCTGAAGTCAAAGTGCTTGAGTAGCTTTAGAATATTTGGTAACAATACATAACCAATGGAAATATTTGTGCTGGGGATGCAGCTCTCACTTGCCTAACAAATGTGAGGCCTTGTGCTCAATCTTCAGCATCTCATAAAACTTAGCATGGTACATGTCTAGCCAAGCATCTGTAGAAGCAGGATTATCTGAAGTTCAATGTCATCTTTAGCTACACAGCAAGCTCAAAGCATCAACGAGTTTGAACACTAGCATTTTATCAATTAACATGAAGAGTCAGGTCATTCCCAGTTGGCTCCTGTTGGGAGATAAATCTTACATTGTGCTGCTTCTATTCATGTGATGCCACAGCAGTTTGTCAGATTCAGGAAGAGAGCTCCAGGTCGCCGGGCTGTCTGTTGGTACACAGTCCAATTATCTGTTGTGGAGATTTCTAGGACTGAGAGTTTGGTTTTCTTTTCTATAAAAACAATGATTGGCCAGGTAATGGTGGCACACACCTTTAATTCCAGCACTCAGGAGGCAGAGGCAGGCAGATCTCTAAGTTCAAGGCTAACCTGGTCTATAGAACGAGTTTCAGGACAGCCATGGCTACATCGAGAAACTCTGTCTCGAAGCGTGTGCGCACACACACACACACACACACACACACACACACACACACACACACACACTAACACACACAATGATTGACATTCCAGCATCATTCATTGATCTAAATAATCAGGATAAATTCTACTTTTGTCCTAAAAAATGATTATTATAAAGCTAAAAGCAGTCCATGTGTCACTAGTAAGAAAGGTCCCAATGACATCCTATAAGAACAGGACCTAGGGAAAAATATCCCAGAACCCTTTGCAACCCCACAGCTACCAGCCTACTCCTGCATGGAGAGAACCTTACTAAGGAGCAAGGTTAAGAGCAGGCTGGTACTTTTGTTGTCTTGTTGTTGTTTTGAGACAGGGTCTCATGTCACTAAGACCAGTCTTCAATTCATTATGTAGCTGAAGATGACCTTCAATCCTCCTGCCTTTCTCTTTTTGATACTAAGATTGCAGACATGTGCTACCATGCTGGGGGATTGAACCCAGGACTTTCTGTAGGCTAAGCAAGCACTCTAACAAATGAGTTACTTCTTCAGCTTTTGACTTTTGCTTTTAAGTGTACTGTAATACATGTATATTTCTCATTAGCAACTTTTCCTTCCACTATCTGAAAAAAAAATCACATGTAGGCTTGGAAGATGGTTCAATTGTTAAGAGTGCTTGCTATATAAGTATAACATCTGAGTACAACATCCTGGAACAAATGGAAAAAGCTGAGCATGGTTGGATGAGCCCGACTCCAGCCATGACCACAGCCTAGGCCCCTGTTTGGTGAAAGACCCTAATTCAATAGAATAAGGGAAGAGTGGCAAGGTAGAACACCTAACATCCACGCCTGGGCTCTACACATACATGAACATGCCCACATACCACACATACATATGCCACAAACATACATGAACACACACAAATAATAATAATAATAATAATAATAATAATAATAATAATAATAATAATTCAACAGAGATTTTTTAAGAGTGAATTTTTAAAATTTATTTTCCAGGTCTCCCCTTCGGACACCCCCTATCCCATCCCCCTCCCCCTACCTCTATGAGGGTGCTCCCCCACCCACCCACCCACTCCCGTCTTCCCTCCCTGGCATTCCCCAACACTAGGGCATTGAACACCCTCAGGTCCAAGGGCCTCTTCTCCCACTGATGGCCAACAAGGCCCTCCTCTGTCACATATGCAGCCAGTGCCATGGGTCCTTCCATGTGTATTCTTTGGTTGGTCAACAGAGGTTTTTAAAAATCACACCTAAAAGCCACTATTTTGAAATTAAAAATATATTTTATTGTTTTTAGAGGCAGTGTCTCATCTAACCAAGGAACAGAACTGATCCTCCTGCCTCCATGTCCCAAGTATTGGGATTGCAGACATGAGCCACAGTACTCACTTTTGTTTTATTTATTTTTTATTGGATATTTTATTTATTTGCATTTCAAATGTTATCCCCTTTCCCGGTCCCCCCCAACCCAGTAATCCCCCTATCCCATCCCCCTTCCCCCACTTCTATGAGGGTGCTCCCTCACCCACCCACCCACTCCTTCCTCACCACCCTTGCATTCCCCTACACTGGGGCATCTATCGAGCCTTCACAGGACCAAGGGCCTCTCCTCCCAATTATGCCAGATAAGGCCATCCTCTGCTACATATGCAGCTGGAGCCATGGGTCCCTCCATGTGTACTCTTTGGTTGGTGGTTTAGTCCCTGGCAGCTCTGGGGGTTCTAGTTGGTTGATATTGTTGTTCTTCCTATGGGGTTGCAAATCCCTTCAGCTCCTTCAGTCCTTTCTCTAACTCCTCCATTGGTGTCCCTAAGCTCAGTCCAATGGTTAGCTGCGAGCATCTGCATCTGTGTTTTGTTTTTTAACACAGGGTCTCTGTAACCCCAGAACTCACTGTATATCTAGGCTGACCTCAAATTCAGTTGACCTCTTGCTTCAACCTCCTGAAGGCTAGGATTCCAAGGATGAACCACAGTGCCTAACTTGAAAGCTACTTCTAAAAAGTGAGGATTGATGAGATGGCTCATCAGGTAAAAGAAGACCTGAGTTCAACCCATGGGACATACTTAAAGGCAGAAGGAAGAATCTCTACATGTCGTACTATGTGGTGTGCACATGCCTATGTGTGGCTAACAATTTTGATAGAATTTTTCATTCATAAAAGGGTTTAAAATACCCAACAAAAGATTAGAAATTGGGGGTTATCTTCAGTTACATAGCCAGTTTGAAATGTTTGAAGTCGGCCTGGAATATGAGACCCTGTCTCAAAATAAACCAAAAATTAGGAAAAAAAAAAAAAACCAACCTCAGATTAAGACCATAACATAGCAGGAGATGAATGAGCAAATGGGCTGAATGTTCAGTAAAAAGTCCCAGCGATCCTGCACTTTTGGTGCTTCTTTTCTTTTTGTCTAGTTGTGTGGCGGCATCACTCTGCTCTGACACCTTACCATTTTGTATTGACTTGGACGTAAGTGTTGCACCCTGAACAGTCATAGATCTGGTCACTTATTCATCTGTTAATTTCATTGTGATAGTCATACCCTGTAGCCTGAACTCACTGAGAATGACCTTGAACTTCTGATTCTCCTTCTTCTGTCTCCAGAATGCTGGGATTACACTCAGCATATACGCATGTATGTAATGTATGTATGTATTACCACGCTCAACTCTAAGGAAGGACTTTTGTTTTTGAATTTTTTCCCTTTTTTGAGAAAAGATCTTACCCTGCAGCCCAGTCTCAACTAGAATTTCTTATGTAGATCAGGCTGGCCTAGACTTTGTTACAATAATTTTTCCTCTTCCTCCTCACTATTACAGGTATGAACAGCCATACCTGGGTGCAATTGAATCTTATACTCGTTGGGATGCAAACTATATAATTTCTTCTTAATTTTTTTTATTCATTTGTGTTTGGTGTGTATGTGTGTGTATGTGCATGCATGAGAACATTAAGGTTTGCACATGACATATCCTGCATGTGGGGAATCAGTACCCTGTTTCATGGCATATTCTGGGTTAGCTGATCCACACAATTTTTGGTGATTCCACTGTCTCAGGTTTGCATCTCACCTTAGGGCTGCTGGGATCTCACACGCATGTCACCAAAACTGGCTTTTTTATTTGGACTCCTGGAATTGAATTTGCATTGCAAGCCTTGTGCAGCAAGCACTTTTACCTGATGAGACATTTTGCCAGCCCTGGACAATCTCTTTAAAATTTTTCATAAATAAGAATGCAACTTTGCAAACGTAAGGTATTCAACAGAATGGAAACAGACACACAAGACATTTCATTGGGAGCATTGTTCAGAGTTGCCCCAAATTAGAAATAACCCAAATATCCTGTCAAGAGCTGAGTGTGTCAACAAGACTTGGTACAACTGTGCGAGGGAACACTACTTAGTCACACAAAGAAACAGTTGATTTTTAAAACATCAATATGAATGGCTCTCAAAACCATTATGGAGAGGATGGGCATGTGGTTCAGATGGTAGCGTGATTGACTAGTGTGAATGGAGACCTGGGTTTGCTCTGAAACACTGTGTAAACCAGGGTGGTGATACATACTTATAATCTCAGAATCCCAGCATCTCATCAGGAGGGGATGAGGAGATCAAGTGCTTGTCACATGCTCAGTAACAGCAGTACAGAAGGAAGAGGAGGAGGAGGAAGACAAGGAGGAGGAGGAGGAGGAGGAGGAGGAAGAGGAGGAGGAGGAGGAGGAGGAGGAGGAGGAGATCAAGTAGCAAGGAATGTTGGTTGTTGATTTTTTTCCACAAAAATAACTATTTACACAGGAGGACAAAAATGTAAAAACAAACATTTAAAAACAAATGAAAAGAAAGAGGAAATTGCTAAATTACTCTATTGTGACTGACTTCTGGAACCAAGCACAAAACAGACAGGATGATCAGAAGTTCAGAGTCATCCTTAGCTACAAATGGAATTTGAGGTCAGCTTAGCCTACAAGAGACCCTGTGACACACACACACACACACACACACACACACACACACACACACAAACACACAAACACACACACATCAATACAGAGTAAAAACTGCAGAAGCCAAAAGCCACATATTATTGAATTCCATTTGTGTAATATTATTTAACAACAACAACAAAGCACTGGATATGGTGGCATTGCTTATAAAAACCAAACCATTTAGGAATTGAGAGTAAAAGTTAAAAGGTAGCCTGAACTATGTATTTTGACATATAGAAAAATGAAAAGAAAAGGGAGGGGAAGGGAAGGGAAGGGAAGGGAAGGGAAGGGAAGGGAAGGGAAGGGAAGGGAAGGGAAGGGAAGGGA
>CM052722.1:18654725-18684171 GCA_028551405.1 Uromys caudimaculatus | reverse complement strand
GGAAGGGAAGGGAGGGGAGGGGAAGGGAGGGGAGGAGGGAAGAGAGGGGAAGGGAAGGGAGGGGAGGCGAAGAGAAGGGAAGGGAAGGGAGGGGAGGGGAAGGGAGGGGAGGAGGGAAGAGAGGGGAAAGGAAGGGAAGGGAGGGGAGGGGGAGGGGAAGAGAAGGGAAGGGAGGGAAGGGAAGGGAAGGGAGGGAAAGGGAAGGGAAGCAAGGGAAAAAATATAGGGACCATAAACAAATCAGTGCTTGCCAGGATCTAGGAGTTAGTGGGAGGAGACTGACTTCAAAAGAGCCAAGTATAAGTTTATGGGATAATATAAATCGTCAATGTCTTAATTGTAGTGAAACTTACAGACTTTGTTTGGAGCTCTGACCTCATAGAAAAAGATAAAAAGATGAATTATACATCATTAAATAGATCATTAACAATAAAAATTATGATTTTTATCTACCCAAAAGGCATTTGTACTGATTTGCTCACCATTCTGAAATGAAGACTTAATTGTGTTAGTGTGACTCTAGTATAAGAACAGTTCCATAAACGATATAGTAGGGAAAGAAGCCAGTCCTCCAGGACTGGGGAGGCCTCTGAGCACAGGTTCCAGTGGCAGCTACACCAAACTTGAGAATAAAGGAACCTCAGTCTGGGCTGCAGATCAGTGGTTAAAGTGCTTGTCCAGCAAACACAGATGCCTGACTTCTATCCCTAATATCACATAAGCTGGGCTTGCTGATATGTGCCTGTAATTCCATCACTTGGGAGACAGAGGCAGTAAGATCAGAAGTTCAACATCATTACTGGCCTATTGAGTTCTAGGTCAGCCTGGGTACATGACAAAAGCACACACACACACACACACACTCACACTCACACACAAATACACACACACTCACACACATACACACACACAAATACACACACACTCACACACACACACAAATACACACACACTCACACACACGCATACACAAAGGAAAACGAAGCAAGAAAAGAAACACATAGAAGGAAATTTGACTTAAAAAAAAAACAAACCAAAAAACCTTTGCTAGACTCCATGCTCATTTCTTCAGCAACCCCACATGCTTTTTAGAGTAACAAGCAAATGAGCAGAAAATTGTGACAGTTCTAGTAATAAATGTATTGAAATAACTCATGAAAGTTGAGCTGAAGAAAAGCAATATGAGTAACTTAGGATCAATTGCCATTGCATTGTTCTCCAACTATAGAGAAAAACATGAATTTGACATCAAAGCCATTTCCAGAAAAAGCCATTCAACAAGCGCTCACATGGCAGAGGAGGGGCTGGGCTAACACAGTGGTATAGTGAGTGCTGGGCACATGTAAGACCCTGAGTTCCATGCCCAGCAAGGGCAGCACCAAAAAAGAAGAAGATCCAAGGAGCATGAATGTTATTGTTTTCATAAAAATAACTATTTACCAGCAGGACAATAGTCGAAAAATAAATGTTTAAAAACAAATAGAAAGAAAAAGAAACTGGATTACCCTATTGTTACTGACTTCCTGGGATGGAGCACCAAACTCATTTGCTGACTCAGCTAGACTATTTGGTGTCACCTGCATCTGGCCAACTCTTTCTCTGGGTGGAAAGCAAGAAACAAAGGATAGTGTGAGAATTCTAGAGACACTCAGTCAAGGGTGAGTTAAGTCTGGAGGTGCCTAGATCTGCACCTGCCCTACACCTGCCAGCATCTTACCTTTAAATCCTGTAAGAAAGGATTAGAATATGTCTCACAGTATCAAGATGCCTTCAGGGAGGGAGGAGTAAAATGTACTGCAGTGAAAAAGATCTATTTTTAAAGAGAAGAAATGGTAAGACGGAATAACCTGGACACAAAGCCAGAATTATATGGAATGAACTTTTGCGCATAGGTGACTGAGTCCACCTTATGGATAGACTAGTGTGGACATTCCTTGTTCCTTAGAGCAGTGACAACACTACTACACTCCTTAAAATGCCTTCTCCTTCTCTAGTTGCTTTCACAAAGCTGCTTGGGATTTCTAGAATTCAGTGGCACTCCAGAAGGGAGCAGCTGGCACTCAGGAATTCACGTTTGAAGGGAGCTGGCAGCTGGGAGAGCAGGAGAGGCTGCTCGCTTTGTGCCTGGGCTGTAACAGAGCTGTCCCTTGGCAAGAGATGAGGCTTCTTCAGATCCCTCTGCCTGCTCTCAGCCCACATAACCCACATACTTCTCGCTGCCCACAGCTTTCATTTCAACTGGGACCTCATCACTAAGCAAAGGTTCCTCTTCAAATATTTGCTTTCAGAGAGTCTGTCAGTGTCAGCACCGCCCCAGTACCAGGAAAGACCAGCTTAAAAGATACAGCCTAGTACAAAGTAGTGTTAAGCACGTGCTTCTTATGGGCGTGTGTCTGTTCAGTCCCCATGTCCTTCCAACATTCAATATTGCTGGTTTACTAGCCGTACACGTGGCACAGGAAAAAGCTTCTGTTTCTTTAAGCAACTGAGGACTGCAGAAGTGGCGCTATGGGCAAAGGGCTTGCCATACAAGCATGGGGACATGCATTGGGGTCCACAGAAAAAGCCAGGCTTGGTAGTGCACATCTGTAATTCCAGTGCATCTACGTAGTTGTAAGAGAAAGACACAGGAAAATTCCCTGGGAGCTCACAGGCCAGTTAATTTGGAATAGATAGTGATAAAGAGACTGTCTCAAACAAAGAAGAAGACAAGGACTGACACTCGAGGTTGCTCTCCAATATCCACATGAGCACCATGACACGTGCATACGTGCATGCAACACACATAAGTGTTTTTAAGAATGTTAAGAGTGGGGTTGAAAAAATGGCTCAGTGGTTAAGAGCACTGACTGCTCTTCCAGAGGTCCTGAGTTCAATTCCCAGCAACCTCATAGTGGCTCATAACCATCTGCAATGGGATCTGATGCCCTCTGCTGGTGTTTATGGAGACAGTGACAGTGTACTCACAAATATAAAATAAATAAACATTTTTTAAAAATGAATTGATTCCCACAAGTTTTCCTTATTAAAACAAGGTTGAGTGCACAGTTGGATCTAGGACTGGGGCTCAGTCAATGTAGCATGTGCAAATCTCTGAATTTTACCCCCAGTACCACATAAAACCAACTATAGCGGTGCAGACTGTTTTTACATAATCCCAGCACTTACTCAGTGGTGGCACAAGCTACAGAAGAAGTTCAAGATTATCCTCAGCTACTTTAGGGTACATAAGATCCAGCCTCAAGCCTAATTAAATCAGTAAACGAGAAAAAGAGAAAGACTACGCAGTCTAGTAACAGATGGATGCATGTGCGCATGCATATCTGTGCAGCACAACTCCAGGTGAGATGGATAGGAGACTCAAGAGCTTTCAACCACATGATGGCAATGCTGGATAGTCAGTCAGTGGGCACTGGTGATGGATAGAGGCAGAGAGGAGGCAGGTGCCACGTATTAGGGCAAAACAAAGGAATTTTCCATTACCGTTTTCAGGACTTGTCTGTAGCAAAGTGTTTGCCCTTCAGTGGCAATGGATCAATGGGGAACTCTAGAGGTAGCAAGGTAAATTAGTCTCCTGGGGCTGCTGTAACAAATGACCACTGGCTAATGATTTCTATGCAATGGAAGATTATTCTTTCCCAGTTCTAGGAACAAGGATTTTGAGATCAGGATCTCTGGGTCAAAATCACAGTGTGGCTTGGGCCGCGTGTCCCCAGGAAGCTCTAAGAGAACATCCACGCCTTGGTTTTTTCCAGACTCTGGTGCCCGCATTCATTAGTTTGTGGCCTCCTCTAAGTCCTGCTCCTGTCACACTGCTGTCTCTGTTATGCACATTCTGCAGCTCCCCCTTCTTCCCTTACAAAAAAATATATTTCATTTATTTGATTATTGGTTGGTTGGGTAGTTTTTTGTGACCAGGTTTCTCTGTGTAGCCCTGGCTGTTCTGGAACTCACTCTATAGACCAGGCTAGCTTCGAACTCAAAGATCCCCCTGCCTCTGCCTGGAATCTGGGATTAGAGATGTCTGCCACCACTATTTATCTTCTTCCTCCTTCTTATAAGGTGCTATGCTAAGCATTTCAGGCCCTCCTAAATATTGCAGAAAAATTTGTCTTAAGATCTTTCACTTCAGAGCTGGGGTTATAGCTCATTTGCTAGAGTGCCTTCTAGTGCAAGTGAAGGCATGGGTTGGATCCTCAGAATAAACTGGATGTGTGTTCATACATGTTGTAATCCCAGCATTCAGAATGTAGAGTTAGGCGGATCAATAGTCATTCTCTCACAATGGGGCTGGGGGTTTAATTTCATCACATGTGCAAAGACTTGTCCCCCCCCACACACACATAAAGTAACATTCACAGAGTGATACCTTAGGATATCATGTTTTAATCTATTACACAAGACCTGCCCCTGCCTTGGTCCTGATACCTATCAACAGAAGCAAACACTGACCTTTTGCTGTCAGGAAGAAAGATATAGTCAGTTAAAAGCCATGTGTGTGGTTCTGTCTGCTCTCTGATCTCCCTTCTAGTTTCACGGGCTGCTGGCTTCCTGCTTGCACAATGACTCTTTGAAGAAGCCCCAGACAGAGCTTCCTGTGAGTGGTGGCTTCAATGCATCAAATGAAAAAAGGCAGGCTTCTCACTGGGAAGGGGGCGACAGATTGGGGGCCACATCCTTCTTTGTGCTGGGGGCTATGTTGTTCATTTTAGGATATTTAGTGGCATCCTTGGTTTTGACTCAGTCAAAACTAGTATAATCGTTACCTCTCCATCCCGGGAATCTGTGGCAACTAAAACTGACTCCAAACATCCTGTCGAGAACTAATAACTCACTCATGAACCTCACTGCTTTACTGACTAATGAAGGCCCATTGTAGTTCCTAGGCACTAGGCTGTCTTGTACTCCTCTTCTTGGGGTTTCTCCACGTTTGAAAACAGAAAAGACTGTATTTAGGGGCCTCTGCTCCAGACACTTTGTTATCCATCCCATTGGGATGGCTTCTAAATTTGAACATCCTAAGGCTGGGAAACCCTAAGGGAATGGCCCAGCTAGGGGTCCCAAGCTCCTATCTGAAAGACCTTTCCGACCCTTCCGGTTCTGATCCCTTGAAGTCACTAGGAACTCAACAAGCCTCGGATCTCATGCAAAAGGACACCTCTCAGTTTTTTCCCTTAGAGGCCTAAGAATTGATGGAGGTTGATACTTTTGCTAGTTATGTCCCCAGAGGGTGGACAACCCAAGGAAATATCTCAGCAGAGTAGGGGCCTTTGCCATCCCTCCTCTCCAGATATTTTCTTAGTTCTCCTCCTTACAAGTTAGAGTGCCTTGAACAAGTTAGACTATCTCTATGCTTCAGTTTCTTTTTAAAATACTTTCTATTGTTATATATATATGTATATATATATATATATATATATATATATATGTTTCGTTACATTTTCATACATAATTATTTTGATCAAATTCACCTCCCATTTCAGATAATTTTTCTCTTCCCAGCTAGCCCTGCCTCCATCTACTTTCATGTCTTTGTTTTCTAACCTAGTGAGTCCTATTTGTTTACAGGAGCATAGGTAACAATTTGCATACAAAAGAGGTGTGGGAGTCTGTTTATAGTGCCATGCATAGCTTTCCAATGGCTATGTGTCATGGCCATCTTTCCAATGACATTTTCCAGTCATTAAAGAAAATGTCTTTCCTCCCATCAACTGCTCTCTTCATATAAGTCATTAGGGGAGGTTGGAACCCCTCCTCCTCCTGCCTCGGGTTTTCATCTGCAAAATATAGAAAAGAGTCTCTTTTCTGGGATTGTGGTGGGAATGAAGAGGGTGACACAGGATAAAGAATGGTCACTTAGAACTCTAGTGAGGTTCATCACATCTGTGGATCCCCTACAAGATTCAATCATCTTCCTCAGGCAACACTTCAAACGCGGGCTTGGTGCCTCACACCTGTCATCCCAGCATCAGAGAGGCTGAGTCAGGAGAATAGTCTAGAGTCCCCAGGCCATCCTGGGTTCTGTAGTAAATTCTAAGCTGGCTTGAACCACAGAATGAAGACCCTGTCTCAAAATGTACAAAGGGTGAGACAGATGCATTTATTTCCTTGACCTTCTGAAAAGTGATCTTCAAATCTAATATCATGGGTAAAATAGTGTAATGAATGAAGCATTCTGTGTTCTTCAACACCCACAAGTTTCATAATAGATCTGCTTCCGGTTAGAATGATATGGGCGGGACTGACTTCTGGTTTCTCTATATTTTTTCATGTAAATAGTGTAAAGTCAGAAGCTACAATTGAAGTCTGTTTTTGTTTTCTTAAGCACATTTTCTACCCAGGCTCCCTTCGATTTATAGCCACACTGTACATTCCCAGGCAGCTCCACATGCATAAAGATAAGGCTCCTCTGTAAGAAGGAGAGATTAAAAACACTTCCGGAAGTCTCGCTCTTCAAGTACTCATACCATAAGTGTAGTTGAATGAAGCAACAGTATAGCCAAATATAGACAGTACGAGCCACGAACCCTCACTCATGATTGGCTCCCACCTTTGCCCCAAAAGAAGAACACTGTGGTTCAAATGCCGCAGTCCCAGGAAGTCTTGAAATCAACTGAAGGGTTTTTCAAATTCATTCTTCATCATTTCAATTGGACCCCAGCCCAGAGCAATTGGTGGCTAGAGTGGCCTGAGTCTCAGGTCCAGGGCTGACATTTTCAACCCTCATTTGACAGGACATAATTAAAGGAGAAGCCATACTGACATTTGAGCCTCTGGAGCTTTGAATCCCAGCCGTGGATTGAATTGCAGTTTCTTTCTTGCGGCACTGCCAATTTGTACTGTTGTAAACTGAGCAGCCAGCAACCTCTGAAAAGCCAACTCCAGCTTGACTGGTTTTCAAAGGCCCATTGAAAGCTCGGAGCTTGTAAAAGGATGTGTTCGGTGAAGCTTCAGTTGGCCCCTCTAGGCCTGAGCTGATAAGATGCTTTGCAGCTTCAGTTTCCGTCAAGTGTTTTAAAACACGAGTGTTTGTTTCGGGTCTGTGTAATTGTTTGTTATCTGTCCTACAGCAGTTCTTTTACCCCTGTGAACACATCATAAGTCCTTCACACAACCAGCGCAGAAGCTCTGTAAGGCTAAAGGCTATTAACCCGGGACTCAGTTCATGAGCAACCCGAAGCCTCATTAGATTGCCATCTGTGAGAGATCTGTGCACCTAAGCCAAGGCTGTACTTCCCTTTCAACCATTTGTGCATGCCCTCCACGGCCTGGCTTCCAGGGTTTGGATAAACAGGAATTGAGCCCCAACTATCCCTGGGGAAGTGGCTAGCTATTATTATCACCAGTGGAAAAAAAAAACAATAGCTACACGCTACAGAAAACAGAGCCTGGTTGGCTTTACCTTATGGACCACACCGTCTCCAAATTCAACTAGCATGCATTTCTTTTTAACAGGAATGAAGTACAAGCATGCATGTACCTTCGCACGGAAACTTCCAATCTTACTGGGCCACCTTGTCACTGACTCTGACTTCAATATGTGTGGGTTGGAGGAACGTAGTGAAATTTTGGACCTTTTAAACTTACTTTGAATGACTTCTGTACTGATGTCACTGTAAACATCAGTGGCTGTGCCAAAGTGCTCATTTCTCTCCAGAAGGTACCATCAAGCTCACCTCTGACAAGTTTTCCCCTTAGATCTCAAAATTCCAGATACGGAGCTTTTCAGCATCATGTAAGGTCACTACATGGTCACTATCAGCCCTAAATTCCAACGATCCTTTCCTAACAAAAATAAAGCGAGCACAATATGGCCATAAATCAGTGTAGCTGATTTTGTTGATCTATCAGGCAACCCATCAACCCTGAATATTTTAATTAAAAGATGTAGGCTTGGCTGATCTTCAGAAATACAGTGAAAAAAAAAACTAGTCAGAAATATTCTAGTCAGAAATAAACTAGTCACAAAAGCTGTCTGCCTCTTAAATATCCTCCAAAAACAATTTAAGCACATGGATGACACGTTCTTACAATAAGCATAATTGTTAAGTGTCATGTTCTGGAAGAATGAGAATATCTGAGTAAACTTTCTCACAACATGAGAAAAGATAAGAGGATCTGGGTTTGCCTGGGTTTGTCAAAAGAGAAACGGGCGTTTAAGAAAACAGTAGACAAGGAGACCAAAACTATGTCTTGGGAAGCAGAGGCAGAAGAAGGATCAGAAATTGAATGTCACCCTCAGCTACATATCAAGTTTGAGGCCAGCCTTGTGTACATCGACTCTGTCTCAAATATAAAAGAAAAAGTAACAACAATTTCGCAGCCGCTGAGGGTAACGCTTATAAAGGTTGAATGCCCCTCCCCAAGGATTGAGCTTTTCTATAGTGTCCAAATCCCCTATGCTTAGGTGTTTTTACAATGAAAAAGTCCACTTAGGAAAGTAATACCCCACATGAGCATGCTGCTCCTTAATGAATTAATAATCTGAGAAGGGCAACATACTAACAGTCCAGAAGACACGATGGAGACGAGAATATCAGTCTTGCATCCATTTGGACTTTATTCACTCTTTCTTTAAAAAGAACTTTCATGATTACATATTCCATGCACCCTGCAAAAAGCCACGACTTTCACATTCAGACTAGGGAATAAAAAGCTCACCCAGGCAGACTGCGATGGAGGTGGCTGTTCTTGCATTCTAATTGAGGGACTATGTGCCTCAACCATTCTCCTGACAGATTAAGAGAATGAAGAAATCGCCAGCTGCCGGAGCACAGAGAAGGAAGGGACCAAGCGAGGGCGGCTAGTGTCTGGCTGAGACATCCTTCTGTTTTCTTGAGTTAACATAGGGGAAGAGAAAGCCTCCAGCCATTGCACGCAACTTAGAGTGCATGCAAGCAAACAGTGCAGCGTTCAAGAGAGGGGCCCTGCAGGCCCAATGAGAATGCCTATTTTGGGACTTGTGGTTGTGACCACAGTGTTCTACCTTCTGTAAACTGCTCATGTTGTGATTAGAACTTTGACACCAATAGCAACTATTTAACTAGATGCTAATTCTTTAAAAAAAAAAAAAGAAAAGAAAAGAAAAGGTGTAGGGATGTTTTGAGACATGGCCTCAGATGGATTATTGTAGCTGAGGATGACCTTCAAACCTGGATCCTCCTGTCTCCACCTCCATGTGCCAAGATTGCAGCCCTGTACCACCACCAAGTGTCTCAGGTATTTGTTCTGAATAGACAGTAGATAAAGCAGGAGAGATTGAAAGTCTTCTGATCTCATATTCCAATTATCCAAGCCAATCTTACCTTTCTGTTGGTCATCTATCTTTTCCTAGCTTAGACAATCCATCCTTGTAAGCCCTTCTGCCAAACTGCATTGCTTTAGTCCACAGAGGTGTCCCAATTTCTCCCAAAGGCTTAAATGGAGGAGCTAAACCAGATCTACAGTCTCCCCCCATCATCTTATATCTGCAGACTATTGGGAGTATCTAAAGTATTCATAAATACCCTTCCTTTCCTAGCTTGAAAATAGCAAAGAGACAAAGAAAATTACACGGTACTTTGCCAACTTTATTCTGGTCCACTTGAAACAGGAAGTTCCCAGGGCTTTCTCACAAGCAATTGATAAGCAGTACTGGTTTCAGTATAATGTTCTGGTACATGTACATTCAGAAACATTCATACAAGATGCACAGAAACATTACCAAGACTCTAGTATTCATCATATGCAACCCCTTAACATATAAACAAAAGTCACTTGCTTTCTTCTTCATATTTCCTTTACATGTAACATCTAAAGGTACCACACAAGGGATGGCAAGCTGGGTCCAGCTGAGGAAAAGCCCAGTGTAGAGCCTTACTCAATTGCTCTTAAAGAATCCCTCAGGTGGAGCTATTTTCCCTTGAGCAGGCATCCTCATGGCTCACTTAGGGAAGGGAAGGACGTTTTACACTCTTAGAGCGAAGAACAATCTCTTTTGGGAAATAGAGCTAAAAGGGAAGCCCTTTTAGCTGTCTTCTGTTATTTATCTGCTTTCAGTCCCAATCAATGTTACTTAGCACTGCTGAACAAGCATTAAGGGAGAGTTTGAGAGGGCTCTAACTTCTAAGATGCTCAGATGCTTACACACCAAGCTTTCAGACCCTACTAGTCTTGGGTGAAGCATTTCCCTCCAAGGCAGATGATGCTCGTATTTTAGGATGCACTCCTATGAGCTTTGCAAGCAGGTTACACTTCCATTATGAGCCATTAATGTGGACTGCAACCACACTGTAAGACTTCCGGGTGATGCATCTTATGCAAGAGAGGGGGCAGCCTGTGTAAAGGTTTTCATATTACCCCACTGAAAGTTGTTGTTATGTTTCAAAACTTCAGACAAAGAGTAGGCAGAGGAAATAGACCTAGCCCACAAGATCTTAAACGGAAGAGGACTTCTCTTATTCTCCTTCCACTTTCTGATTTCTTATTCTCAAGGGTATTCAGTTTAACAAATAACCTTAGAGATACATGAGAATATTGCCCAATTATAAATGTCTTATGCTGGATGTAGTAGAACATACCCTTAATCCTAGCACTTAGGAGGCAGAGGCAGGCAGACCTCCGTGAGTTTGAGGCCAGACTGGTTTACACAGTGAGTTCCAAGCCAGCCAGAGCAACACAGTGAGACCCTGTCTCAAAGAAATGACTTATGTAGGGAGCTAATACTTGATTGACAATCTATAGCCACCACTGGAGCCAGTCTTAAAAATACCATGGCTATCATCATCTTAATTTTCTTTTTTCCTCTATGATGGAAATGGAAATAAATCAACAACATATGAGCAGGGTTTTTTTTTTCAGCTCTAGGGCATCAAACCCAGGACCCAGTGTAAGTGTTGCACTAGTACTCTACTAGTGCTCCAAACCTTTACATCAACTAAATGGATAAATAAAACAGGTCTGAGATTCAATGCCATTTGCCCTTGTGTCCTATTGAAATTCAAGCCCATCAAAGCCAATCAAAGAGAAGAATGGGCAAGACAGTCTTTGGTAAAGTGCAAATAGCAAAAACATAGCCCAACTAATTGCATGCAGCTATATAGCCAAATGCTCTAGGTTGGCAATGTGGACAGGGGAATAAAATTGGTAGAGAAACAAGCAGAACTCGGCTTCCTTGGGTTCCTTCCGGGATTAATGTGGGTGCGTCCTTTCCTGCAAGGCACCTGCATGCTCTGTGACATGACTTCCGGCCAGAGACTTCCTGTAAAAGGGGGAAAAATAGATAGTATTGCTGCTTGCCCCCTGTTTTTCCCCTCTGTGGTCTAGCATTTTCTCCTGTTTTCAGCTTTCAATAGGATCTCAGACTTGCTATCCTGAGCTTTGAGGAAATCTCCTTTACATACAAATCTGCTTGGACAATTCTAAATTAACTAACACTTAGACTGATGTTATAACAGATGTAGTTCTGTCTGGCAGGAGGATAGAGTCTTCAGTATCAAACAACAACCAAACTCAATAATATAAATACCTGAGTTCCCTTATCACAGAATCATGAACAGATTTGGACACTACAGAATCATCAATTCTCTGATACAGACTTGCTGATTTCATTTATTCGGCCAAAGGCAAAAAAATAAAAAATAAAAAAGTCTTCATTCTCTGAAATGCCACTGTAGCAGCAGATTGCTGGTAAATGTCCCTCTCTGGGATTAAAGGGCAAACCCAACAGTTTCATGAGCTGTTACCTTATTTCTAAGTTGATAGAATTTACTAGAGATATTTGGCGACTTAGTGACAATCTCGACGCCAGCCTGTGCCTAACTGTTTTGGTGCTATTGTTTCTTTCCTTCTATGTGACCATAGAGGTCATAACCTAGCATCTTTGTTTTACAGATAAGGAAACAAATAATCAGTGTTACAAAGATAAGTGCTGACACCAGTTGTCCTCAAGTCCACTGATGCCCAGTTATCTCACCGATGCTCTTTGTGAAAACCACACAATCAGAGGTAGTGCTGGAGTATAGATGGCTTTGCTGGACTTGAATTTTTTATATATCACGTATTGTCCTGCATGTTTTTAGCATTCATTTCGTTCTTTTCCCTCAAACTGTAGAGCAGTGAACAAACGGGATAGTTTTTTTCAATGAGTCCACAATGACAACAGCAAAAACCACCTTTTAATGTTTTTTTTTTTCCCTCCCATGAAATTTCAATTTGGTTAGCCAAGTGATGCTGCTATCAATTTTTGTTATTACTGCAGTTTCAGGGATTTCACTAGGCACGTAATAATTTCTAGAAGGGCAGAAATGACAGTGAAACATTTAAGGAGATTGAAAAGTCTGTGTACTTATATAGGTCATGCTTACATTTATTTGATGGTTTCTATGGGGTGAAACAGAGGAAGGATGAAATACTATGAATGGAATTGATTGTGTGGTTATTGTTTGATCCTACAATAGTTTTGTTTAATTGCACCAATAGGGAGATGTGTCAAGTGGTTTTATATTTAGGGCTGGAGGTAGGATAAGGATTTCTTCATCTGCTAACACGGGGAGCTTGATAATTCTGTATTGTATGGGGCCAGGATAAACAGGATGACATTAGGAGCAGCTCTGCTTTTCCCTAGTGAGTGACAGCTCCTCCATCCCACCTCTCTGTTCAATAGTGACAGGCCAAAAGGGCTCCAGGTAAGGGTGTATGTTTCCCCTGGATTTTTGCCTCCTCTATCTTGAGTGGAGAGAGTCTCTGCACTGTATCACGTAGAGTCTCCTACAGAACATTCACGCTACATTGCGGAAACTCTCTGAAGAACAGCCCAGTCCCCACCAGCATTCCTGGTGAACGTTTGAAGGAGCTTGTGCTAATCAAGGAGAACATTCTATGTATTTGCTTCATAGCAAATGAAGAATTTTGTTTTCACTATCCAACAAAAGGGCTGCTGTTTGTTACAAAAGATAGGGATGCATGTGAGTTTTTACTTCCAAAATCTCTTCTGGTTCTGAACTGGCCAACTCTGCCCCAGAAATACAGTGGCACCCCCCATGGCTGCTAACAGAGCCCTCTGACTACATCCCTCAGTGTTATACTGAGAGGGACCTTGAATCCTGGGCCAAGCCTGTGTTGCACTCTCAGAAATTATATCAGTCAGTCTCTCTGTCTTTGTCTCTCCAGCTCTCTGTCTCAATGTATCTGTCTTGCTTTCACACAAACAGACACACGCGCCCCCACCCCCACCCCACACATACACACCATCTCCCCTTTGCTTCTTGAGCTTAGCTTTCCTCATCTAGAATCCATGTGAGTGGTGGATGCCAGGATAACGGGATGAAGAGTTGAAGTGCATTTTCTTAAACAAAGAATAGTAGCTGTCTGACACAGTGCTCCTTCCTTGTTCAAAGCTGAAGCTGGATGTGCTCGAGAACTCTCCTAGCAAAGTTCTGATGCCAGTTTTCTTGTTGTTTGCTTGTGTGGTATCAGATATTGGACCTGGTGCTTCACACATGCTAATCAGATTCTCTATCACTGAGATACAACTCCAGTCCCTCTAAATTATTATCATTACCATCATTACCATTGTCGTCGTCGTCGTTATCATCATCATCATCATCATCATCATCATCATCATCATCACTGCCATCAGGGGTCTTTTGAGACAGGGTCTCACTATGTAGTTCTGGAAAACCATAGCCTTGAATTTCGGAACAATCTTCTCTTTTTCTATCTTCCAAGTGCTGGGACTACAAGTGTGTAATGCCTGTGTTATACTGAGACCGAGTCTCACTGTTGTCCACAATGACCTCAAACTTGCAATCCTTCAGCCTCAGCCACCTACATATGGGAATGACTGGCTTGCACCACCAGGCCCATCC
This sequence comes from Uromys caudimaculatus, assembly GCA_028551405.1. Classification (NCBI taxonomy): domain Eukaryota; kingdom Metazoa; phylum Chordata; class Mammalia; order Rodentia; family Muridae; genus Uromys; species Uromys caudimaculatus. The sequence goes on along the minus strand of CM052722.1, from coordinate 18,670,324 downwards.
TACACTTAACCTCAGACATCTGGTCACACTCTGACACCCCATAACACTCAATTTCCTGAAACTTCAGACAAACTGAAACACATTTTTGGCCTTAATGACAGCTCTGAGGGAAAGATTCTGACACATCTTGTTTCTGCACTCTTTTCTTTAGCTTCAGAGTGCAGACTCTCTAACCATAGTACAGGTCCAAATGTAGAGGAAACACTGTAAAAACATATAGCCTCTTGAAAACTCATGGTGTCGTTTTCTGCTCCCAGGGCCCCTTATGCAAGTTCCCTGTGTAAGTCTGTGGCCTGGCTTTCTGAAAGCAACTTCCTGTACTTGTACAAAAATATTTCAGACAGCGATGCATTTCTAAACTCTTGTCCTTTCTTTTTCTCTGTTCCTTTTTTCCCCCCTTTCTCAGACTTTCACTCATGTTCTAGCTCCTGTTGTCTGTCTTTAAGTAATACCATTCCTTTGTTTTTTGGACCTTTCACGGTTATCATTAACACTATGCAAATTACGTTACATTCACTTATTTATTTTTATCTATTCATTCGTCTGTATGTGTGTGTGTGTGTGTGTGTGTGGTGAAGGCAGGCATCTGCCTCTAAGTACTATGGCACACAGGTGGAGGTTTGAAGACAACCATCAGGAATCGGTTCTCTCCTTCACTCATGTGGGTCTTGGGGCTCTAATTCAGGGCATCAGTCTTGGTGCTAAGCTTCTTTACTAAGCTGAGCTATTACACCAGCTCCTTGCAAAGAAAATTAATGAGTAAATGCAGCTTTAGAAAGACATTTCTTGGGCTGAGGATACAGCTCAATAAGTAGAGGGCATGAGTCCTCATAAACCCAGTGTTGTATCTCACAGCACTGAGGAGGTGGAGGCAGGAGAATCAGAAGATCAAGGTTATTCTTGACTACACAGTGAGTTCAAAGCCAGCCTTTGAATAATAACAATAATAATAATAATAATAATAATAATAATAATAATTTTAAAACCTTTTCTCAAAAGAAAGGAAAGGAAAGAAAGAAATTCCTATATTGTCCTCTCCTCTGCTCTCATGAAAGCTGCTAAGACCTAAATAAACCTAGGATAAAAAACAGAAGCAACAATTTTTTTCCCGAGACAGGGTTTCTCTGTGTGACCCTGACTGAGATCCAACTGCCTCTGCCTCCCAAGTGCTGGGACAAAAGGTGTGCACCACCACACTCAGCTGTGACATTTTTCTCAAAGGCATTTCCCCTAACAGAAAATGTTTCATGCTTTTTCCACCTTCTTTATAACTTTCTTTGTATTACTAATTTTTTGACATTAGCACACCAAGTAATGTATTTCATCATTGCATCTTTATATGTGTGTGTCAGATTAATAGTTTTCAATCCAGATTGCTTCCTGCAGGCTCCGAGCTCATGTGACTTGTAATAAAGGAGACTAGTTTTCGATTAAGCCTAAATGATCTGAGGCCTCCATGGGATATATAAACAATTGCAGAGAATAAAAAGCCATAAAGTTGCTTCTCTATTCGATTTGAGACTTCATTTTCTGTGGATATTTCCCTCGATTGATTCTGTTGGAATGTGTAATTCTTTGATATTTGATTTTGTAGGACTTAAAAAAAATTAACATCAATCAAGCTCAGAATGCAGAAACTTATTAAAATCCTTTCTTGATGGAGTTATATTCTAGTTATTAGTGAAGAAAGGAAAAAAGAGAAAATACATACAATAAGGACTATAAAATACACAGTTTATTAAGAAGGAAAGAAGTCAAGTAGAATAGAATAAAAGGAATGGTGGGCCTGGCATGGTGGCACATGCCTTGAGCCCACCAATCAGGAGGCAGAGGCAAGCTGATCTCTGTGAGTGTGAGGCCAGCCTGTTCTACAGAGGGAGTTCCAGGAGAGATGGGGCTTTTACATAGAGAAACACTGTCTCTAAGCCCCCACCCCCCAAAAAAAGCAATGGTGGTTAATGTAGACATAGGGTAGAGATAGGAAAGGGAAGATAAGCTTCTTCAAAAAAGAAATCTGAACCGAGACGTAAGAAGCAAGAGAAGCAGCCATGTAGGTATTGAAAGAAGTCTATTCCAGTCTGGGCACATGGCTCAGTGACAGAAAATTTGTTTAGCAAGTCCTAGGTCATCAGTTAGAAGATAGTGCTCTAAGTCTCATTCAAGCTAAACCAAGCTAAAGGAACAGTCAGTGCAAAGGAGAGTGAGAGATGACCGGGTGTCTGGCAGGGAAGAGGAATCTCATAGAGCCAGTGTGCCCAGGGTGCACAGTGAGGGAGTAGAGGAAGTTAGAGGCATGCTTTTTTTTCATGTATTATTTTGTGTATGCTGGAGAAGGGCACACTCACACCACTGTGTACCAGAGCAGGAATCAATTCTCTCCTTCTACCAAGTAGGTTCCCGGGATTAAATTCAGATCATTTGCCTTAATGACAGATCTCTGTACCCTGAGTTATCTCTCTAGTCCTTGAAAGGGGATTTTAACATATATCGAAGCATGGGAGCTAATAATAGAAAGGGAGACACTAAGGAAAGGAACAAAACACATCCAAGAACATGGATGTGGCTTTCTTAGAGTCTAGTTCCAGTTAATTGTCTTGACTCAACCTATATAAACATTTTAGTATATTCTGAAATTCTTATCTTCAAAGACTTTTGAGGGAATTTAAAGGACACCAGAGTGGTTCCTGAGGTATGTTGGTTAGGTTTACAAACTGGGAGGTAACACCCTAGTTTGGTAAGATAGGACCTCCTTACTGTAAACAAAAGTGTATAGTCTTATTTGTGAGGTTACCTGAAAACTGCAGATATCCAGTTAGGAAGGACATCATATAGGTTTAGACCTTAAGCACGGTTCATTGTTATGTTAACAATCGTATTTTCTAGAGAGATGGCAGTAGAGTGAATACTGCTTATCCAGTTCCTAGCAACCACCAGACAGCTCACAACCACCTGTAACTCCAGTCATAGGGGATGTAATGCCTTCTTCTGGCAGCCAAAGATGCTCACACACATGTGCATAGACCCTCACACACAGCTGTACATATTTAAAAATTAAAGGCAAACCTTTTAAAAAAAACCCTCTATCTAAAAGGAATATTGTCTCCACCTAGGCAACCTTCACAGCAGGTGTGATTGGTGCTAGAATCCTTGAGTCTCAGCTGGTGAGAGGTTTCAACCAGCCTCACGTTCTTCTATGCTTCTACACAACCTCAATTCTGCCTTGCAAATCTACCATGATGCCTGGCTAAAGTTAAGTGTTCTAAAGCGAACAATTCAGGGACTCTTACTACATTAACAATATTGTTCAATTCTATCTCTAATAAGTTCCAGAACTATTTTGATCAGCTCAAAGGGATACCCCATACCCGTCAACTGTCATTTTCTGTCTCCCTGTCTTCCAAACCCCTGAGAAGCAGCAATCTTTCTGTCTTTATGGCTTTGATTTCCAAGACATTCCATACAAATGAGGTCATACAATATGTGACCTGTTATTACTCACTTCTTTCATTTAGCCCACTATGTTGGCAGTTCATCCACATGACAGACTATATCAGCACTCATTCTTTTTGATGGTTGATCTATGGGCATACCACAATGTGTTCATCCATTTCCAAGTTAAGATTGTTCTACCATGTGGCTATTCTGAATTGAGCTGTTGTGATAATTATAGGTTGTTAAGTAGCAAAGAGAGATAACCACAATTCTATTTTATACAATACATATTGAGCTGTTTTAGAGAAAGTGAATTCATATTAAAGCCAGGTAAACATAAGCAAGAGAACAAATAATGCTTTTCCTGCCTGGCTCAATGGACTTGACACTCTGCCACATGTCACTCCTGTTTGTATGTTGAAGATATCATGTGCTCATAACAGAGCCATTTCTTTAACTCTTATATTTTATTTATTGTGTGGATGTGCACACGCACGTACACAGACCTCCAAACAGCTTACAGGGGTCAGCTCCTTCTGCCATGTAGGTTTTGGGCAGCAAAGTCATAAGGACTTACCTTGCTGGCCTAGTGTCTTTAATCCTCATTTTTTTATTCTACTGGCAGATAAAGTCAATTAACTATTACATATGTGTTCTTGGTATCTGAAGGGTGAATATTTCTCATAATTTGCATAGAGATTCCTGTGAAAGATGGACCATGATATTTGAAGAATGAAATTGAAAGCAAACACCAGTGAACTAAATAAAATGTGGTGATAGAGTATATCCTTAAAAGAGAAAATGGCCCAGAGAAGGCAATTCCCATTCACCAAAAGTTTCTCCTTGCTTTTGAATAGAGTTCCAGCCTGCTGGCCTTTCAGCCACCAATGAGCTCTGCATGATGAAAATTACTCATGTAAGGAAAAGGAGAGGTGTTGCAGGTGGCTCTGTCTCCAGACTCTGCAGGCACCTGTTCCTGTTGGAAAGGCAGAGAAGACCCTGCTGAACTCCTAATTTGGACTGAAGCTACAATTTTGCCTCTGCAGCAGAGAGAGTATTCTTCGGATTTCCTCTCTGCCATTCCTCTAAAGAAACCAGAGGCTGAAGCCAGAAAAGATCTGTGGGATGACTCTCCCTGCTGTGTCCCTCCTCCTGGCCTCTCTATCAACTCCAGGGAAGCAGAGTTGCCTTTTTGGTTTCTGGAACATGATGGGACGTGGACAAGATGACAGTAGAAGGCTGAGAGGAGAGGAAAGGAGAAAAAGAGGGTGGCACAAAACATCTGCAGAGTAAAATCAGCCTCCTCCACTCAAATATGGCATCCATATCCGTCCTCAGTATCCTCGAGGCTGGTTGGACGCAAGTCAGGTGAACTGCAGCAGGTAAGGGGTGATGTCATAGGCTGGTATGCAGTTTACAGTTATCACAGATTTATTATCCACTCCTTCTGTATATACTTTGATGAAGAAGGGCCTCTAGGAAAAAGTAGAAATAAACCAGCACTTGCTTCAGAAGTTCTTTCCCCAAGAAGAAATTCTATTCTTAGGCAGGTTGTTTGAAATTCTAGTAAAATACAGATGCTTGCAAATATTTTATAACTGTGGACACCACACACACACACACACACACACACACACACACACACACACACACACACATACGTTTGGTGAAATGGGACTTTAAGAAATTCAAATGCGTTGACTCCACTGCCATAAGAGACTTCAGTTCCCCCACCTCTTAGCCTTCACCCATGCTAGGTCCTGTGCCTCTTTTTCCTCTTCCAGAAGCTTGGTCAGTGCCACCGGCAAATCTCAGCTTTTCTATCAACTCCTCAGAGAAGGGCTTTCCCTCCCTCCCTATCTACACCCTCCCTGCTACATTAGGTGCCCATTATGAACACCCTATACTTGCTTTTCTTGGCACTTCTGTCACATTGCATCCTTTTTTATTGTTTGAGAATGTCTTATGTAGGCTAGGCTAGCCTCAAATTTACTATGTAGCTGAGGATGGCCCTGAACTCCTGATCCTCCCCCCTTTCCTTCTGAAATCACATTGTATTCTAATGCATATCTCGATTAGTGTAGTGCCTGACACGGAATGGTCAGGGGTTCAATAAATTTGAGGAGGTTATGAATAATGGGTAGGTAGATAAATGGATTAAATTTGATTATAAACAGAAAAATGCTTTATGTAGTTTATAGATGAAATCAACTAGTTTCATGGTTCTCCTAAGAACTAATATTCTTTATTCTCACTTACATATGGCTAAGATATCACCATATCCAGTAGATGCCTTGCCCACGTGACAGGTAATCAAGTATTAGGGCACGGAGATGCTATCATGGGTGCTCTTTCTAATTTTCAGCTTTGTTTAACTTGAAAATAATATGGTAATCACTTCCAAGTCAATAACATTAATTCTATATAAAACATGCACTGAATAGAAGAATACAAAATTTCAAAGTTAGACAGGGATCTGGCTATATAATCCCAACCAACAAGAAAACTAAATCTTGAAAAAGTTAGGCGACTACTTTGCCCAAGGTCACAAATCTGCTTGGACTGGACTCCAGATATTTGAGATGGTAGGTTTAGTGCTTTCTATTGTTGCCTCTTTCTTCTAAAGGGTCTATGTCACTCTGGCTGGTTTTAAACTGGATAAGTAGCCAAAGATAACCTTGAATTCTTCATCCTCTTATCTCTATATTCCAAGTGCTTGTAGCATAGGCGTATGCCACCATACCCAGCTTTAGTTTTTTTTCTTTACTAACAACAATTAGAGGCATAATAAACAAATGCTTGGAAAATAACATATGTATTTTGGAGGCCTGCTTGTGTTTATAAAATCACTTATGCCTAGACATCATGGAGTTATTCTTATTATACATATTCCATCCCAGCTTCTCAGCATGGAATCTAGTGTGGTGACTGGATTAAAAATGGAATTCTGATGTCAGATAACCTAAATTCAGAGTTTGGCTATGTGACCTATCTTCTATCTCTTAGTTACCCTGTGCTTCACTTTACTACCTGCAGCATGGATAAAACAATTCTTCCCTGAGAAGTTGGCTGTGGGAATTAAACTATTTACTAGATCTAAAGTCATTAGGAGAGTTCCTGACTCATACTAAATGCTGGTAAATGTCAGCTGAAAAGATCTTAGTTGGGGTTAGGGAAATGGTTCAATGGATAAAGCAAAGGCCCCCAAAGTAGGAGGGGCAGAGTTTAGATCACCAGTCAGCATACAAATAGCAGGTGGATGTGGCAGCCCACCCGTAATTCTAGAAATCAGGAGGCAGAGACAGGGGATCCTGGGAGCAAGCTGGATTGCAAGATGAGCCAAATTGGCAAGCTTGGGTTCAAGTGAAAGATTCTGCCTCAATGCACAAGGTGAAGACTGATCAACGAAGATGTTAACACCAACCTCAGTCGATGTGTATACTAAGCTGAAGAATCTAAAATGTAAGGAAGCCTGCTGTTTGTTTGTTTGTTTGTTTGTTTGTTTGTTTTTAAATAGTCCATAAGCCTAGACCTTTTCCTAGGGAGAAATATTACCTTTACAGTGGTTGGTCAGGTTTGATAGACTGGCAAATCTTTGCTCTGGAAAAGGATCTCCCATTGCTTCTAAAACTGTCCAGTATACAAACATCCTTGAGAAGCCAGTTGGGAAGACATATGTGGTGAACAATGGTTGCTCAAAAATATATGCATCATTCTGCTGTACCTTGTACTCCAATAAAAGCTGACTGAAAGTGTTACATCAAAGACTTGGGAATCATTTTACATCTTATACAATTGAGTCAGGGTCTCCCATTGGTCCCAGAGCTTGCCAGTTTGGCTCATCTAGCAAGACAGCTTGCTCCAGGGATTCCCCATCTCTGCCTTGTGAATTCTAGGATTACAGGTGGGCTGCCACGCCCACCTACCTTTTGTATGTATGCTGAGGACCTAAACTCTGCTCCTCCTGCTATGGTGACAATGCTTTCTTCACTGAGCTGTCTCTCCTGCCCCCAACTAAGATCCTTTAATTAATTAAAAGAGTTCTTTGGTCAAATACATTTGAGGAAATTTATGGTAAACCAAATTCTTTACCATTGAACCTAACAGAACCTTCCAGGTGCCCACGTATGTGTACCATCAGAAAAAAGGAACACAATTTGAAACTGTCAACATTCAGTGCTTCCAACCCTTCCTGCACATACCCGAGAATTATCTGGAGAGCTTGATGGTTGAGCATTTGCCATGCATGCATGAGGCTTTGAGTCTGATTCCCAACATTAAGAAGGGAAACAAAAAACAAAAACAAAAAATCCCCCAATAACAGAGCTACCTGAAGAAGTGTAGATTCACTGGGTCTACAGTGGAAAAAAGACATTATGAATATCTAACATCCAAATAAGCTTAATGTAATTTTGACAATGAGGGAACTCTTAAGCTAATGTGGATCTGGATGAATGGAGGTTGTATGCTTCAAGTATGTTCAAGTTCTTCTAAGCATCTTACAACATGGTCTGCTTGAGTCACCCTCATCGTGATTATTCTCTATAGATTATGACCATGGGCAGAAAGCTGATCTCACAGGGCAAGAAGACATTCAGAGCACATGCAAATGATTCAGCTGCACCTTACCTTGTAGTTAGTTACGTTCCTTCAAACTATGGTTCCATGGCCTTTAAACATGATAGAATCCACCACCACCACCACCCCCAGCAATGCTTTGGAAACTCCTGATTCTCAGACATAGTCCAGCACAGTAAACAAAGAATCCCCTAGGCTAGGGACTGTGTGCCACTAGGTTGTAAAAGTCCCCCAGTGATGCTAATGGAAATTTACCCTTAAACCTCTGACAGAGATCAGTGAAGGAAGTGAAAGCCATAACAGGAGTAAGTGGAGCATAAATCCCCAAGCTACACCTGCTTTCCTTTCTTCCGCATCCCTGATGCTGTCACAAAGAACCGAGAGAAGAGATATGAGCAAGCACAGGTTCATTTCCTTCTGAGCATCACCTTGGCTCATCTCTGTAGCTCATGTCTGGAAAAAGTTATTGTAATGTGTGGGAAGTACAGAAAACTCCTTAAGTAGGAATTTTGACCAGGATGAAGCAGTTACATTGTGTTTATGATCAATTAAAATGCAGCAAGATCTCAATTACTACACTGACTAAGATAATCCTGCAGTAGCATCCTGTGAAGATAATATTTCCGGGTTTGGTTCATAGCTCTCTATAATTACCAGCTGGGGCACCACAGTGAGCAAGTGACTCCAGCTCACTACACAGAGAAGAAAGTGAGAAGTTCATGGCATTTTGAGGTGTATTAGCAGAATGGAATCCATCTGAATGAGTGTACACAGCATCAAAGATAAAGTAAATCCTGATAAAGACTAGCTAATTTTTTTAGGTTGGTTCAATAGTATTTAAATGTCTGACCTATAGATCAGTAGCCATGTATGGGGATGTTTATTATCTACCTTCGATGAGACATGTTAGTTGAGATGGACCGTTCAGAAGATTATATACTAATTTAACAGAGTATGTCTATCAAATCTAATAATAAAATTTGTGCCCTTAGATTATGTGTGACGTTATTGAGCTTTTTAAATAATTCAATTTCTTAGGACATTGGTCCATGGGCTGATTTTTCATATGCCTTCCTCGTTTAATATTTTTCATAATTCACATTTATTTTATTTTATAAAAGTATTTTAAAAGATAGATTGGATATTTCACAATTGATTTTATAAAGCAAGCCTGTGAATAACTTAGTTTAACTATAAGTTCATAAATATTATGTCATGGAAATGAATGGAAAATCACTGAATCTGCCTTATGCTATACAATTAACAGACACAAATCCAGCGGCTCTAAATCATAGCTACTTGTTAACTCTCCACTTCTGTGTGAGAAATGTGGCCATGGTGTGGCTAAATCCTCTACTAGGGCTTCATGAGGTCAAAATATGGATGCCATTCGCACCTGAAGCTTGGACAAAGGATGGCAAAATTGAGTTCCTTGAAGCTATAGGACTAGGGTGCCTGATTTCTTATTGGGGTCAGCAAACACAGCTGGTGTGCAGTATGCAATTGAGGGGGTCACATCCTATCACTTTTGGCATATTTTGTTGACTGAAAATAAAAAATAAGTCCTTGCAAGTACTCCAGGAGACAGTGTGTATATACACAAACACACACATAATATATATATATATATATATATATATATATATATATATATATATATATATATGCTTAGCTTATTCTAGCAGGTGAGTCTTCCAATTTTAAGTTGCCAATCACCAGATCAACCAAACCAAGCAGCAAGAAACACACTGGCCACACTGGCCAGACATGGTGGCACATGCCTATGAATTTTAATTTACAAGAATCTTCTTTTTTAAGCCTGAATCTCTACCTAAGACTATAAAGTAAATGTCTCAGTGAGCCTATCGTTGGTGTCCGCAGCAGGATTGCTTTGTATTTGGTACAACCCTTGGTTTGGCAAAACAATAGTGGAAGACAGTGTTTACATCCAGATGTGGGGCATTAATGGCTTCAGGATCTTTTGGAACATGCTTCTTTCATAAATATCAAAAGAATAAATGTGTGAGGGAATGGTTAAGTGAGTGAAAATAGGAAACATGTTACTTCCAAGGAGAGAAAGCCATCAGCAGTAGAATATGATGGAAAATGTCCCAGACCATGGTTTTCTAACAGAAGTGGTTTGGTCACCATGGCCTTGCTATGATTTGAATGTTGGTCTCCTCCAGAGCTCATATAGAATATATGAGCCAATATAGCAGTTTAACTGGTGGGAAGTTAAGAGACAATTAAACCACATAGGTTCTGCTCTCAAAAACAGAGTTATCACAGGTCCATTTGAAAATAGAGTTTGGGCCCAGAGATGCCACAGTGGGTAAAGCCATTTGTCACCAAGCCTGATATCCTGACTCCAATCCACAGTTCACACAAGGTGGAGAGAGAAAACTACTTACACAGGTTGTCCTCTAACCGCTACGTGCTCCTCATGACACAAAAATTAATGTCTCCCACGCACAGAAAATAAATACAGAAATGGGGTAAAAAAAGAAAGAAAACGAGGAGTTTGTTTCTCCACCTCCACAATAAGGTGAAATTTTCGAAGTGGAGAGCAAACTCTCTCCAGACACCAATCTTCTGGCACCTTGAATGTCCTCGCATCCAGAACGGTAAGAAATAATTTCTTATTCTTCAAAAATGGAACAGTCTCAAGTATTCTGTTGAAGTAATACAAATAAACCTTATAAATTTCAAAACATTTTAATGAGGAGGAAAGGATATAGAGACAAGGGTAAGTGGGACTTATAGGGGAGCAAGTAGGGATCGTTCGGGGGTATTAATTTGTAACTAGATAATATTAAGGCCTTTGTGCTTTTAACAAAGTAAAAGTTAGTGCATCTATTGTGTGCCTACACTGTTTAAACATACCCTACAAATACCTCTTTCCCAACAGTGAGAAATCCATCCTTTTACTAGGCTAAGTGACCAGAAACTGTCCTACTCTTTGAAGAGTCTTTCTCTCATCTTTAATATTGCTAAATTCTTAGCTCTATCTTTTACATTCGTATAGATTTGGGGGGAAGGCGGGGTGTATTAATCCCAGGGTCCTTCCCATGCTGGGTAAGCACTTTACCACTGAGCTAGATCCTCAGCCCTTCTCATGGGAATGTTGCTTTGTTTGTTTAGTTCGTTTGGGGATTTGGGTATTTATTTGTTTGTGACAGGAGCTCTCATAGTATAGATGGTCCTATATTCAAAGATGACCTTGAACTTCTAACTCTCCTGCCTCTACCACCTTAAGGGGAAACTAGACTAGTTTATGTGGTGCTAGGGTTTAAACCCAGGACTTCATGCATGGAAGTCAAGTAGCCTACCAACTTGCTACATCTCCATCCTCCTGTGAGAAACATTGAAAAGCTAACATCCCATAGAACAACTACTGAGAGGGATTTTAGTTTCAAAGCAAGTGATAATGAAAAGGCATAGTGAGCAAAGGTGGAGCTCAGGAAGATGTCTTGGGAAGAAAATACTGGGTCAGTTCTCCAGGTGGCATTTGTGATTTAGGAATAAAATAGCAGGATGTAGCCTAAAGTTGAGAGGAGGGCAAAGAAGCGAAACACCCAAGGCTCATGTTGTCAATTCTTCAATTTGCTTGCTCTCGTTCATGGAGTCCCCAAGAAGAAATATGCTAGGACTTTAAGGCTATGAGTTTCTATTGATTGGGGCCCCAGACAGACTCAAAGAAGCCTGGATTCTATTTCCATAGAGATTTCTCCATCAGAAATAAAATTCAAATCCCAAGAATGAACCCCATGCATAATTGAAAAATTCCACTAAATTACTTTACTTTTTGAGACAGGGTCTCATGTTGCTTAGTGGACTCAAACTGAGTCTCCTGCCTCTCCTTCCCAAGTGCTGACATTACCATCCCACACCAACACACCAGTTTATGCAGTGCTGGGAATGGACCCATGGGCTTCATGTATGGTAGGCAAAACTTGACCAACTAGAGCTACGCCCTCAGTTCCTCCACTGAATTTTAAATTGTAAGGTTTTTCATAGGTATATTGACACTTGTAATGATAATATAGCATATTTGTTGCTATTGTTATTTGAGGGATGGGATCTCACTCTGGAGCCCTTGGTTAGCTGGGAACTTGCTATATAGACTGGATTGACCTCAAACACACAAGATACACCTGCCTCTGCCTCTTTAGTGTTGGGATTAAAGACATGCACCACTACTCCCAGCTCCTGATGTAATTAATATACTTTATTTGACCCAACATATCCAAAATACTACAATTTCAATGTATAATCAGCTGAATGTGACGGCTCACATCTGTAATATCAGCACTCATCAGACCCACAAGTCTAAGGCCAGCTTGATCTACAATGAGTATGAAGCCAGCCTAGAAAACAGAGGAAGACGCTGTCTGTCTGTATATGGTGGAGATATTTTATACTAATCTTTCAAAATGAACCATCAAGATCGGGAACACATTTTATATTTATAGACCATCTGGCTATGAATTTGATGCACTCAGTTGTTCACATATCACAGTCACGTGTAAGTGGTGGCTACTGGGTACAAAAGGACACCTATAAAATGTTGTTCTAATAACTACTTGGCTGGAGATAAGATGTTCAAGTTCGTTTAGTTGCTGTACATCTAAACAATGGGAAATCTAAAAATAGTCCTGACTGTTTATTTAAAAGTGACCACCAAGAAATTTACTTCAGAAAATGGCCTAGAAGGAAATTAAGTGTTATCAGAATATGAACGTACCTTTGTGTATGCTGTTATAGAATGATTTCTGCACTCCTAGCCTAGAAATGCAGTATTAATTAATGTTGCACATACAAGGACAGAAAGAGATACAGACAGAGACAGACAGACAGAGAAAGACAGACAGGCCAAGACAGACAGACAGACTGGCAGACACAGACAGAGACAGAAAAGGAGGAAAAGAAAGATAGAAAGGATGGAGAGAAAATGAAGGAGAGACTTCAGACGTGCTTCATTTCACAATCTACGACTGCATTTAGAAAACTGAAGAAGTCCCCATCACAGGGGCAGAGTGTAGTTTTAGGTGGAAAAAGTTGCCACTGTTTCTTCAGGGGAACATATAGCTTCTGGCCTCTGTTTGTTTCTTTTGGAATCTGAATTCAGGATCAGAAGTGGATCTTAATTTAGGTGGCTGTCCCCAGACAGAATATGCCTTCATTAATAGAACTGCTCTGTGCAAGCAGTCTCCTGATGGCTCATTTCTAAGATGCAGAGCTGATTCATCCTCAGGAAGTGCAGCGACAAGTTCATTTTCCCAGAAAAGGTCTTCCCTGCCTCTTTAAGATCATCTCTCTTCCTGCTCTTCTCTCCATACCACTGACCTTTTTTCAACAGCCATTAGCCTCTCAAAGTGCTTTAAAAATAACTTGAGGGCCACTGAGATGATTCGGGGGGGAAAGGTGCTTGCTTACGCACCTGATGCCCTGAGTTGGAATCCCAGGATCCGTACGGTGGAAGAAGAGAACCAACTCCTGCAAGTTGTTCTTTCACTTCCACATGCACTTTGGGCATGTGCACATATATACATACACACCCAATAAATCTAATAGAAAAAATTAAATATATGAAGTTGAGTGGCTGAGAGACGTCCCTGTGGGTAAGAGTGCTCTCTGCGTACATGTCAGGGTATGAATTCAAGGCCTCTGAACATACATCAGAAGTCGGACAAAGTTATGTATGCTTGTAACCATAAGTGCTGTGAGAATAGAGACTGGAGGCTCACTGGCACTTGCTGGCCACCAGTGTGTCTCCAGGTTCAGTGAGGGACCATATCTCAAAAGAATAAGATGGTGGGGGATAGAGCAGGACACCCAGCATGCCACACACACACACACACACACACACACACACACACACAGACACACAGACACACACACACACCCACACACACACACACACACCACACACACACAATGAGCATTGAAGTAGATGGTCAACATTGACCTCTGGCTTTTGTATGCATTCACATACAGATACATCCACCCACACATATGACACACACATACATATCACACAGAGAGAGAGAGAGACAGAGAGAGACAGAGACAGAGACAGAGACACATACAGAGAATAACACTTTAAATTTTTGTTTTCTTTTCATGTGTATGTGTGTGTGTGTACATACCCTCATGAGTTCGTGTGCACCATGTGGATGAAGGTGCCTTTGGATACCAGAGGACATCAACTTTTTTAGAATTGAAGTTACAGGCAGTTTCGAGCCATCTGATATGGGTGCTGGGAATTTAATCCAGGTCCTGTGGAAGAGCAGTAGACACTCTGAATCACAGAACTGTCACTCCAGTCCCTGACCCTTGTTTTGGACTGACAATAGGGTATCAGTACGCAAAGCACACATTCTACCACTGACCTATACACCCATACTCAGTGAAGAATTTATTGAAAACCCTCAAGTGTTTCATGCAAAAAAGAGGCTCTCTTCTACATGATAGTTCCACGCTTAGCCTTCTTCACAGTACAAAGTTTCTTTATTGCCAGACCTCTTACATCATCTGGTACCCATAAAGAAAGTGACTATGCCTCTTAAAACCAGGGGATGTAGCTCAGGGGTAGAGTGATTAGCATGCACAGGTACTGGGTTAATAAGAACCCAAATAAACTCTAGGTCTAGAATTGGTATAGCAACACTTCTACAGGCTTCTTGTGCTCAAGATAATTCGGGCCAATAGCATGGCTGCAAAGGAGACAACACTACTTCTAAAGCATGCAGGAATGGAGACAGAAGCAATTGATGGGTGTTACCTTGAAGGACTACCACACAGGGGTAAGAATACCTCTTGTTTGGAACCCTAAGAAAAGTAATAATACTTCTTTTTCCCTCTGAGATAGTCATATGTATCCCAGGCTGACCTTGAATCTCTCATTGAAGTCAAGGATGACCTTGAACTTCTGATACTCCTACCTCTACCTCCTAAGTGCTAGGATTACAGGAGGGCACTACCATACCCAGTTCATGTAGTGAAGGGGAAGGAACTAGGGCTTTGTGGGTGTGACATATGCAAGCCAACATACGAGCTTTTAATGCCAGTCCTCCTGTTACGTTTTCTTGTGCTGTACCTTTCAATTTTTCTGAATATCATCTAAATGATAATTACCATAATTTATTTTCATCAGTTGCCCTGGCTGACCTGGATCTCTAGATACAGCCCAGGTCGGCCTCAAACTCACAGTGGCCCTCCTGCCTCAGCTTCCCATGTGATGGGATTATAGACAATAAATGTGGTACATTTACACAATGGAGTACTACTCAGCTATTAAAAACAATGACTTAATGAAATTTGCAGACAAATGGATGGAACTTGAAAATATCATGCTGAGTGAGGTAACTCAGTCACAAAAGAATGAACATGGTATGTACTCACTGATAAATGGATATTAGCTGAAACATTTGGAATACCCAAGTTTCACTTTACAGTAACCGCTGGACTGAGAGTGAGGTCCCAGATGGAGGAGTTGGAGAAGGGACTGAAGGAGCTGAGGGAGTCTGCAGCCCTATGGAAGGAGCAACAGTGTCAACTGGCCTGACCCCCCCCCCCCAGGTCTTCCT
>CM052722.1:18627404-18654625 GCA_028551405.1 Uromys caudimaculatus | reverse complement strand
GCCAAGGTGGGAATATGGGAGTGGGTGGGCGGGTGGGTGGGAGGTGGAATTCCCTCATAGAGGCGGGGGAGGGGGAAGGGATAGGTGGTCTCCAAAGAGGAGACCTAGAAAGGGGGAAACATTGGAAATGTAAATAAAGTATCAAAAATAAATAAATAAAAAAACTTTTAAACTGTGAGATGTTTGTACTCATAATTTATTAAATAGTGTCAATGTGAATGTTGGGTATAAATAGATCAAGAGAAAGATGTAGGTAGAAACATGACATCTGCCATACCTCCAAGATTTTTTGTTGTTGTTGTTTTGGCTTTGTCTCTAAAAGAATAACTAGCTAAAGTAGTAGCTGATGAATAAGAGGAAAGTGTTATTTGCTGTCCATAAGAAATGAACCCTTGCCTCTTTAAGCATTCTGCTTGTTCATCATTTAGCTCAGCATGTGGCTGCTTTCTCTTACATTCAAATGAAGGCTGTAATCTACATCCTCAAGAATAAATCAATTTGCCTTTTCAGAGGCCATGGGCTTTCTTCGACCGGAGAGCTCCCTCCTATTTAATCAAGCTGGTGGTCACTCTGGGAACAGGAGGCTCCTGAAAGGTGAGATTATGAAAGTCATTTTCATCTCACCCAAAAGGTCAGGACATTTAATTACTTGCTCTGAGTCAGGCATCAAGGTCACTTACCACCTAGTTGTTCTGCAGTTCACAGAGGTTGAGATGAAATGAAGACCTTTCAGTCTAGTGACTTCTTGTCCTGGAGATACTGGACGGCTGTCCGCCTTCCATTGGACCCTCCTCCAGCCATTTCAAGTACCTACTTCTTTCCACAGGAGATGCTCCAGACTGAGCTCAAAGTGTTTTCTGCTTTGTTCCCAGATGTGGTACTTTTCTCCTGCTCCGGGAAGTTTCCCTTCATTTTAGATTATATTTTGTTTCTCCTCTACTGTCATGCTCCTCAGCATTTTGCTCTGCTACTCTGGCTTATATGCTGGCCGTGTGAGGAGGGAAAATTTTAAATCCCTGCCTTTAGGGAAACACATGGCCTTGGGTAGAGAGAGACTCCTGCAAAATGGTACAAGAAGATCCAAGAATTTCCCTGGGTCTCTGTGATGCTGCTTGAGCAAGCCACCAGGCAGAGAACAGGGCAAAGAACAGAAGCACAGAGGCCAGAAGCTGTGGGCCAGATTTCATCTGACCACACTCCCATCATAGGCTGTGTACCAGGTTAGAGAAGGATGAATAAGTCACCTCTGCAGCATAAACAACTTTTGGAAGGGAGTGGCCTCCTATGACTCCCGTCATGCCCCTGGGGTCCATGTAGAGAGGAGGCTATATATAGAAAGCCATACTCAAAGACCCTTAAGGTTCTCTGAAACCCAAGATACCATGGCTTCTTAAATCCTTCTCTCTTACAAACATAGAACAGTTTTCCAGAGACCACAGGACATATAGAAAAAGACTCAACACAGAGCAGAAAGGGGAATCTAGATATCATTTACTCAAATATTGAAAAAACTGGCAACCATACAAATAAATACAAATAACTTATAATACTGTAGTTTTCAGAAAATACATAGTTTATTACATTATTATTATTGTTGTTGTTATTATTATTTAGATAGATTCTCATGTGATCTTAGGCTGGACTTGAATTCTCTGTGTAGTAGAGATAACCTTGAACTTCTGATTCTTCTGCCTCCACATCCCAAATGCTGAAATGACAAATGTGTCCATCATGCCTGGTTTCTGTGGTGCTAGTGATTTAATCTAGTCCTTATTCAAGATAGACAAGCACTCTACCAACTGAGCTATATTCCCAGCCCTGTTTTTTTTTAAATTATTATTCTTTAAGCCAGGCATGGTGGGGCAAGCCTTTAATCTCAGCACTCCATAGGCAGAGAAATGTATATCTTTGTGAGTTCAAGGCCTGCCTGGTCTACAGATCAAGCCCAGGACAGTCCTGTCTTGAAAAACCACACACACACACACACACACACACACACACACACACATATGTGTGTGTATACATATATATATGTATATATAGATATATACATATATATCTATATATACCATATAACCGCATGGTATATATATTCTTTGAAACTTCTGACATATTGAGGGCCATAGAAATGATTCAGCAGGTAAAGGTGCCTGCCACCAAGCTTCATGATCTGAGTTTGGTCCCTGAATTCTACGGGGTTGAAGGAGAGAACTGACTCCTGCAAGTTGTCCTCTGATATCTACAAATTACACTGTGACATGTACATACACATATAAAATAAATAAATAAATAAATAAATAATAAATAACTGTTGAGAAAATTAAAAACTGTAACATATTGACATGCAACTGGTTTACTTTTCTATTTAAATACTTGAATTAGTAAATGGATCTAAATGTCTCTGGATTCATTGCTTTTACTCTAAACTTGGCTTTGGCTCCTTTAGGTGTTAAGTAAAGAAAGCCACATTGTTTCACACCTACAATCCTAGCTAGCATTCGGAAAGTAGAGATTAAAAGGTCACAGCAGGTTTGAAGCTAGACTAGCTAGGGTTATAAAGTAAGACCCTGTCTCAGAACAAACAGTTATAGATAAACAAACAAATAACAAAAAAAAAAAACAAAAACAAAGTAAGTCTCCCAAATCTAACATCCTGAAAGGGATTTGAGGCCAAAACTTGAGGTGTCACTGGAATGGATTTCCCCTTTATTCAAATCCATACTTCACCATACTAGCTCTGCAATTTTGGTCATGCATAAGCATGCCTGCACCTATTTCCCCATCCAGAAGCCTATGGAGTGACAGTAAGAATATCATTGTAAAGGCTTTAAGAGGATTCCTCGCTTTCTGAGCTGATAGTGCTCCTGCGAACATGGTGAACGTTCCTAAGACGCGCCGGACATTCTGCAAGAAATGTGGGAAGCACCAACCCCACGAGGTGACACAGTACAAGAAGGGCAAGGATTCTTTGTCTGCCCAGGGAAAGCGGCGTTATGACAGGAAACAGGTGGGCAAAGTAAGTCTATTTTCCGCAAAAAGGCTAAAACTACAAATAAGATTGTGCTGAGACTGGAGTGCGTTAAGCCCAACTGCAGATCTAAGAGGATGCTGGCTATTAAGAGATGCAAGCATTCTGAACTGAGAGGAGACAAGAAGAGAAAGGGCCAAGTGATCCAGTTCTAAGCCATTTTTGTTATGGAGACAATAAAATCTTGACATTTTTTTCTTTTTTTAAAAAAAGAGGATTCCTCAGGTAAAGGGCGTTAGGTGCTACCTGGTGCATGGTCTGTGTTGAACAAGAATCTCTCTTTGAGCCACAACTGTCCACCAGGAACCATGGTACTCTCCAGCAACACCAGGTTAATAAATTTACCATCGCAATCCTCAAAGGGCCCCACCAAGGAGCCAGTGACCCAGAGAATCTGGTCATATTTCTGTGGACTTGACTAGACAGATAGGACCCTCATCAAAGAAGCTTAATCATTTCACTTCACTGAGGGGTTGCTGCATCCTACCTTGCATGGTCCTAGAAACCTGACTGGGGCAACTCAGGAATGGTGGAGGGAAAAAAAAATGACCAAGGAAATCATAGACACACTTATAGAAAAGCTGGTAGACTGTGCTGGCTCTGATTGAGGTCAGCTGCTAAGCAACCTGGAGATGCAGTGAGGTTATTCTGTATGGCATAAGGAGGAGGAGTTAGCTGCCCTTAGTGGGAGGCCTCTGTAGAAAAGTAGTCTCAGATTGCAGTTGTTAGCATTCTGTCTAAACTCCACCCCACAGTTACCTGGCAACAGCCAGGTATGCTCCTCCCCACAGTTACCTGGCAACAGTCAGGTAGGCCAGATCCACTATAAAAGGGGCTGCTTGCCCCTCCTCTATCTCTCTTACCTCTTACTCTTGTTCTGTTATTCCTCTCTTGGGCTCCCTTGCTCTTCTCTTGTCCCTCTCTCCCCATTCCATTCCCCCTCTCTCTCCACGTGCTCATGGCCAGCCTCTCTCTATTCTTCTCTTCTCTCTCTCTCTCTCTCTCTCTCTCTCTCTCTCTCTCTCTCTCTCTCTGCCTCTACTACCCTCTTACCTCCCCTCCCCATGCCCAGAATAAACTCTATTCTGATACCATTGTGTGGCTGGTCCCTCTGAAGGAAGGGGTGCCTCAGCATGGGCCTGCTGAGACACCCCCTTCCCCCAAACCTGAACATATCTTATAGCTCTTTATCTTTTAACAAACACATCAGCAGTCACCTAGGAGGGTGAATTTGTGGTTGCTATTTTTTGCACGCACTGGTCGATCATTCCTAAATCCTGCTACTTGGATCACAGGAAGGCTTTGCCAATTCGATGACTCTGAGCTAGGGGACGCTATGCCGTTCCCATGAAGCTGAAATGTTTGGGTCCTTAACATGGCTGTGCACATGTCAGCAAGACACATGCTCTCAGAACTTCATCCACTCCTCACACATTTCACTCAGGGCTTCCCCACAGAGTATTACTGAAATAAATTCCTCCAAGAGTCCAGAATGTTCTGAACTGACATACTTGTCCAGAATGTTTACAGAGCTGAGACTTAATTTGAGAGAGCTGGCTAGGAGTCTGGTTACCAGAGACACTAGTTTTCTGACTTGCTTTAACAACTTATTTATGAAACAGCAAACATCTGCTGTGCTCTTGGCACTGTGCAAGGACAGAGGCACATTAAGATGACTAAGATACGGCCCATGCCTACAAGGAGTTCCCACAACTGAGGAGATTCAGCCTGATCTTGGTCCTACAGAGATTAAGAGGTGGAGCCACTGAATTTCTCTGGCTATTCTTTATAAGAACAGCACCATGAAACTGGAGGTTTATTCCAGGCCTACCCTCCAAGTTCTCTGCTTTAATGTTACTGATTCTCTCAATAAGCCACACTTAGCATCTGAACGTTACCATTACTTTACGGTTACTGTACTATGGTGAGCAATAATGTTCCCACTGTGTACAAGGAGAAACTAAGAACACATCGGCAAGAGTGAGTCTGGCCCACAGTGAGTGAGTCCTCACTTGGAAAATGGAAGTCACAGAGGGACAGAGCTTCAGATCTCTTTTGAGTTCATGGGAACTGGGTTTTGCAACAGGCGATGAATTTTACAAATTCCTAATTGACATTTAAGTGTGTTTTGTTTTCTGAGATAGGGTCTCATTGACTAAGTCTGGCCTCAAATCTACTTATGAAACTGAGAATAGCTTTGAACTTCCCCTCCCACTTCTACCTCCCAAGTACAGACGTGTATTACCATAGCCAGGTTACATAGTGTTAGGGACTAAACCCAGGGCTTTGTTCATGGCCACCAAGCACTCTACCAACTGAGATCTACTCTTACACAAGGTCATTTGTTTGTTTGTTTAAGATATAGTCTTGCTATGTATCCCAGGCTGGCCTTGAACTTACAGGAGCCTCCCAGGAGCTACGATCATTAGGTGTGACTGAGCACACTCAAGTGAGATTTAAGTTTTAAATTCCCTTACTTAATTATTTCTAACAACTTCCCTGCTCTTAATTTCCACCTTTTGTCCTATTGAGGCAATATGCACATAGGCAAACTAAATGAGGACAATGTTATTGCTTTAATATTTCATTTTGTCAATCGTTAACATTTACTATTATTCTTCTCTTAATATAGCCTCAAGTGTGCATTTTTAATTTTAATTACTGTATGTGTGTGAAATGTCTGTGTGTGTGAGTGCAGGTGTGCAGATGTAGAGGTCAGAGGATAACATTTCTGTCCTTCCATGGTGGGTTCCGAGGCTGCAACTCAGATGATCTGTCTTGTTCAGCAAGTGCTTTCACCCACTTAGCCATCGAGATGCCTTGAGACCTCAAATATCAAAAGGATACAATTAGGCATGGCACTATTGAATTACATTTTAGAATTTGTGTTTTACCTTTCCTACTTTCTGATGGCATTGCTAGAGTGATCTAAAATTAGGTAATATTTATAAAACTATGCCAGAGCATGGCTTTAGGTCCCGCGTCCCCCTCACTTCGTGCAGAAAAACATCTGAGCTATCACTTATCCTTGTGTAGTGAACATTGATTCTAATTGCTTGAGTATTGGATTTTCAGCTTAAATGTCTACACTAGAGGGGAAGCATTTTGCTAATGCTTTGGTAATCAGCCAAAGCTAAAAGAAATCTAGGTCAATCAAATAGAAGCTGAATGCTGATTTTTAGGCTGCTGCTTTCCCTTTGCAAACAAAATCTATAAATTCACAAAGACTCTGACTATAAATTCAGAATTGAGTTGCAACCCCCAGGACATTGACTGACTCAAATCCCTGACCCATGAAAAACCTTTTTGCCTTTCATCTGCTTCCCTGTTTAAACACTAAAATATTCTAAAGGTAAAATCTTGAAGTTGGAAATATTCAATTTCTATATCTGGTTTGTTTCTTAGTTCTCTACAGTTTTTTTTAAAAGACAAGACTGAATTCCTAATCCTCCGACCTACATCTTCCATGTGCTAGGATTACAGGCATATGCCAGCAAGGCTAGCTCAGTTTTTATGTCTTTATTTCCCCCACCTAATGTATGTGTTATCATCATGGAATGGTGAGTTCTACAAAAGCAAAATTTCCAAAATCCTACACTCTGCTTCTCAGGCCTCTGTCTGTGTCTGCATTTCCCCTTATTCTTGCGAACTGCTTCTAGTCAGCAGCTTCCTCTTCTCTGAGGCCTGACTAATCACATAATCTATGTTCTTGGAATTACTCATGAAATAAAAGCAATCAAGGTCAAAGTCTGGGGCAGTCCTAGTCTGCTTGGAGAATTTGTGAAGTGTTTAACAATAATGTGTGAAGTCTCAAGAACAGATATCGCATACGCAAAGAGATAACCAAAATAACTAGTCTGGCTATTCTAATATCAGTAAATCGTCCGTTTCATCCTGAAACTATTTATGGGTTCAAGAACATGATTCAACTTAGTTGGGTCTGATGTTTCTCAGTTCAGGCTAGCTGACCTCTTTACCCTTTCCAGGGATGACTCAACTCATCTATGGGTCAGCCTGAGGCTCAAGATAGAACCCAATAGCTTCATAAGGAAACTGCTTTCTGTCCCCTTCCCTTAAAGCACATTGAAAGATCACACTCCTTCTTAGGAAAGCACACTTTGTAACCCATACAGGAGGCAGTTTCTGAGTGGGCAAAATAAAGATGCTGAAGAATTTTCTGGGGGAACACTCAGAAGACCCTGGGTGTAAAATAAGGCCACACTGCCCACACATGGATATGTGTTCAGAGAGAATGTGATTTCCTTGACCCATACCTTCAAATTCAGATTCCAGCCAACCATGGTGGCTCATGACTGAAGCCCTACCACTTGTAAGATGGAAGCAAGAAGACTGTCATGAGCTCAAGATCAATCTAGACTAAAGAGTAAGACTGGAGGGGGGAGGGGAGAGGGAAGAGAGGAGAGGGGAGAGGGGAGAGGGGAGAGGGGAGAGGGGAGAGGGGAGGAGAAAAAGAAAAAGAAAAAGAGAAAAAAGAAAAAGAAAAAATAGGCTGAGATGTAGCCCTGTTGGTAGATGGTAGAATGCTTACCCAGCAAGCATAAAGTCATAAGTTTGCTCTCCAGCAGTTCATGTACTGGTTGTGGTGGTTATGCCTGTCCTAGGACTCTGGAAGTCAAACAGGACGATTACACTTTCAAGGTTAACGTCAGCCTCAAGTTTAGAGGCCAGCCAAGAATATGAGACCCTCTTTCCCCAGCAGAAAACCCAGTTCAGAAGACCTAGACTTCATTGGGAAATCTCAGTTCAATTTACACCCAGGGGGATTCCGACGAGGGATTTCTGAGGACAATGATGGGCAGAAATCAAATTTTAGAGAGATCAGAGAGTTCATAGGTAACACAGAGCAAACATCAAAAGCAGGCCCCCTTGGAAGGTGTAGGGAGGCCCCATTCAAATTTACAATAGGATTTGTCCAAAAGCCAGAGTAATTATCTCATGGGAATGAAAATCATCAATGACAGAATAAGAAGTATGTAAAAACGGAGCCTTGTAGTCTCTTGTAGCCTCATTTAAAAAGAAAATTCTGAGAACAAAGATAACCATCAGGTTTACTTCCGGACATGAAATAACACCACCCATATCATGCCAGACAAACCAAACTGTGTCTAGAAGAACAATTTGAGCATCAAGAAGGAGAGGCCACTTTCATTAAACTAAAAGTAGAGGTGCAGGATGACATCTCTAAGGGACAATGTGTGAGTCGCTGAGTGCATCAGGTCCTTCCTTGATATGGGGCATATTGGACTGGGGTTTTGTTTTGCCTTTTGCTTTTTTGTTTGTTATATAGAAATAGAGATACTTTATTTAGAAAGGGAAAACACTCCTAAGAGTAAGAGTAGGTCAATTGCTGGGCATGATGGCACACATCTCTAATGCCAGCACTCAAGAGGCAGATCTCTGAATTCAAGGCCAGTCTAATCTACTTAGTAAGTTCCAGGCTAGGCAGAGCTACACAGTAAGACCCTGTCTCCAAGTTGGGGGTGGGAAAGCAGCGATAAACTGTAAAAAGGCATCTACCCACTCCAAAAGCTTTGTTTTGGTTTGTTTTGGTTTTGTTGGGATTACAGACATGAGTCAGCCACCACATCCAAAGTTAGTTATAATTTTTGTTTGTTTGTTTGTTTGTTTATTTGTTTGTTTTGTTTTGTTTTATTTGATTTTTAAGACAGGGTTTCCCTGTATAACAGCCATGGCTGCACTAG
The DNA here is from genome assembly GCA_028551405.1 of Uromys caudimaculatus. Classification (NCBI taxonomy): domain Eukaryota; kingdom Metazoa; phylum Chordata; class Mammalia; order Rodentia; family Muridae; genus Uromys; species Uromys caudimaculatus. The sequence continues at coordinate 18,645,874 of CM052722.1, read as the reverse complement.
AACTCACTTTGTATACCAGGCTGACTCTGAACTCACAGAGTTCTACATGCCTCTATCACCCGAGTGCTGGGATTAGAGGTGTGAACTACCACAGCCTGGCAATAATTCTTATTCTAGAGATACTTTTTTCATTCATTCATCTGTACTTTCTTTTACTCACTCATTAGTTGTTTAGAGAGAACATCTTTGCTAATATTCAGCTTTCAAACTTGACATTTTTTTTAGTGCATTTGAGTCATCTCTTTATTGATTTAAAAAAAACAAAAACAAAACAAAACAAAACAAAACAACAACAACAAAAAAAAACAGTTCCAGGACAGCCAGGGCTACACAAAGAAACCCTATCTCGGAAAAAACAAAAACAAAAAAACAAAAAAAAAAACCCCAAGGGCTTTTTGAAGTGCTTCATAAAATGGGGCAAAGTACTAAATAGTAATGGCTTATGCCTTAACTGTAACAATAGCTTTAAAAGAGTCATAATGACATTTGTAGTTTAAAAATAAGAAAATGTAAACTGGGACAATTTGGGGATAAGCAATTCAGCAACAAATCCCAGTTTTAAAGTAGACTCCAAGTGAGCTAGTTAAGTTATTTCTAGGAATTTATGCAAGTAAACATGCCCACAGGCCAACCTGATCTAGACGATCCACCATTGGACTCTCCTCCTAGGTGGTTCTAGGATGTGTCAAGTTGACAATTAAAACTAACCATCACAAAAATGTTTATACAAGTAAGGAGGGGATCTGGAATGAATGTAACCATCAGGAGGAAACTGGTTAAAATATTGCAGATACAATAGAATACGATACCACCGTTAATTAAGGCACATGTATTAGTAATAATACACATGGATGCTCACAATATGCTGCTAGGTTTAAAAACGATAAAATGTAATGTTTATTATGGTCCTATGAAGAAAGAAAGAGTAAAAGAGCCTGTTATGGTAGCACACTCTTATAATACCAAATCTTGGGTGAGCTAAGGCAAGTGGATCACAAGTTGGAAGCCAGCCTTGGCTATACAGAAAGACCTTGTCTCAGAAGGAAAACAAAAAAACATAAACTAAAACTATACATCAGTTAGCATAAGCTTCTACTCAGACTGACCGAGGAAGAAAGAGCCAATGCCAGTGACATTTTACGAGTATACCAGAACTATTCTGAAAACATACATAATGTTAACATTGCTCTAAGAAATCATACCGAGAGTGTGTAGACCATGATCTTCTATCCTGAGCCCACATTATGTTTAGGATTAGGAAAATGCAGTGGCTGTAACAAGTAGGAAACCCTGATGTAAGTCTGTGGACTACTTAGGAAAGTCTTCTGAATGAGTAATTATTGCTCATAATTAGCATGATGTGTGGATTGTGCTGATTTTGAGCAACACTAATTTGCAAGGCATTATAATTTTGATTTTATGGGACTAAGATATAACCTCTTGATTTTTATGATGATTTACAGTCATTTAGGTAATCACCATGGTGAATGCTAATAGCTAAAGATCATGAATGTGTCTCAGTTCCTTTTGTTGACAAACTAACATGGAATCAAAGTTCAAGTGAGGACATGAATGCCAGTCCATTTGAAGTCTAAACACAATAAACTGGTGATTCAGAGATAGTTCAGTACTAAACACTGATAGAGTATATCTGACTAGTAATCATTCATTTTAAATCGTTAGATAATTTTTTGTGAATAAGCACCTCTAAAAAGATTCAATATGAGTATGCAAAAACTTTCTAGATGGACATGATGGGAACTCTCAGGAGAACTGAATATGGAAGCCAACATGTACTATAGAGCAAAGCCCTGCTTCAAACAAACAAAATGTACAATGGCTTTAATGCAGAGAAATCTCTTTTATTTTTTGGTTTTGTTTTGTTTGCATCAGGGTCTCATTATTTCAGTTTGATTTCCATATGTACCTGAAGATGATTTTGAGCTTCTGATCCCCCCAAGTGCTGGATTTACACTACCATTTCCACTTTATATGGCACTGAAGTGCAGACTCTGGGCTTTGTGCATTCTAGGCAAAAGCATGCTACACCAACTTAACTACATCTGCAGTGCTAGAAAATCTTACCGAAAACATCATTGGAGGTCTGTTGGTGACTGCCTACATCCCTGGCTGGTTGATGTATACTTCACAAAGTATGATTATACTAATGACAGCAGGTACCCCATTCCAGGTTTCAATGTTAGACGGTCCTCTCCTTGTAGTTCTGAGATTGTATGCCTTCACTGGATGTTATTATGAACAGAATTTTCCCCCTTGAGGCTATTTGTGTGATGATCTGGACACACGATCTGGTCTGTGAGGTTTACAGACCTTCATACATCACCTATATAGGAAAAAATTATCCCAGGAAAACATTTTCTTATAGAAAACTCAGAGGACACAAATTACAGAACTGCCATTAGAAATTTCTTATTCTGTAGATGTCTATTCTTGCATATCTTTCAAATTAAAAAAATCAGAAAACATAGCTTCCATATCCAATATGGTTCATAAAGAAACATTTTAGGGTGATCTGATCCTAAAGTCTCACATCCAAAAGAGATTCCCAAGAATTTTGTCTTCTTCAAGAATGTAACTGGAGTGGCTACAGAGGTTGCCTGGCTGTTATGAGCATGTCCTTGCATAGAACCTGGGCTCAGTTCTCAGCACTCATATGAATGCTCACAACCACCTGATATTCCAAGTTCAAGGGATATGATGCCTTCTTCTGGTTTCCTCAGGCACCAGGAAGGCATGTAGTACATAGACATTTAGGAAAAACACCCATATAAAAAATAAAATAAATCTATTTTTTCAAAGATCTAATTTAAATTGTGGCAGAAGACCAAACCATTCATGTCTGTAATGGCCACATGGGTCTTGACTCAACGCTCATTTTTTTTTTCAGCTATTCTGCGAATGACCTTCTCAGAATTCTGTACTGAAGGATGTAATACAGGTTGACTGTAATCCTCTCACTTGGCACAGCAGGTCCAGCTCCTGAAAAAAACTAATATTGTTGGATTTATTTGGAATACTTACCAATCCCATCAATGTCATAGTTGTGAACACAAGTGGCAAAGACAGAGAAGTCCAAGAGTGCAGCTTTGGCTTCAGAGTTTTAGTAGCTAAATGCCATCATTTAAAAACAGTTTGGGTCAGGTTGAGGAGGTATCTCAGTTGGTGGAGTATTTGCTTAGTCTGCAGGAAAATTTGAGACTGATTGCCAGTGTCACATAAAACTGGGCATGGTGATGAATTCCTGTAATCTTAGCACTTTGGAGGTGGGAACAGGAGGACCAGAAATTTAAGTCCAGCTTCCACTTAATAGATTGTTTAAGATCAGTTTAGGCTGCATGAGACTCTGTCTCAAATAACCAGAAAAAAGCCGGGGTGGCTGGGTGGACTGGAGAGATGGCTCAGTGGTTAAGAGTGTATACTGCATTTGCAAAAAGCTTGGGTTCTGGTCCCAGTACCCACATCAGGCAGTTCATATTTGCCTATAACTCAAGTTCGGGAGGATCCATGAGAACTGCATGAACTTACAGGCACACACACACATCAACATTTACATCAGCATATACATACACATAAATAAAATAAGAAAGAAATGAAGAAGTTAAGGAAGAAAAGAGTGTGGGCTATGTCTAATAATGGACAAGAGTAGGGTGTGTAAGGCAGATGGCAGCACCTAAGAAGCACTTCTTTCATTTTCTAATGGAGTAAATGAAAAGAGTGTTGATATCACAATATAAAAACCTGAAGTGAAAAATCAGGATAGACAACTACCTATCCGTTTACCAAATTGCTGTTCTACCATGCTTGTGTGTAGCCAGATACAACTTTAAAAATGTTTTGGTGTTACAAATCTTTCCTAATTTCTCCATAATGACTTACTTGGGCCAAGAAAGTCAAAATTAGGAGTGCTTAATTGAATCTTCAGTAAGAATCTCAATAGTATAACAACAACAGCAAAATAACAGCAGCAGGGAGCAGTGAGAAGAATGCAGTGGAAAGGGTCCCTTGACCCTTCAGCATCACAGTAAAGCAAGCAAAGGCATTTGGGGCTGCCTTGGCTCTGAAGAACAGCCATTTTTTGTCTTTGAAGCCCTCAGTGATATTATTGAAATACATCTTCAAAAACAGGAAACTGTGATTTTGATTCTCTGACAACTTTTCCCTTTCTTATGAACTGCCAAGCCAACCACAAGCTATTAACTTTGATTCACTTTGATAGAACAAAGGCAATCACAAAAGTATTTCCTTTTCACTTAATCTCCAGATTTTCTGCAATCATGGAGTGATGTCCCATCTGCTCATTAATGTGCCCATAAACATCCCTGACGCAAAGCCTGCACAATGACAGAAGTGAGTTTGCTTTAGTTTTAGTTTGTAGCTAGGATGGAGAGGAACATTCATCTTGATGGGAGTACAGTTGATTTACTCTGTATTGAAATAAATAGCCCTTCAAAACATCGGTAAGGATGGGTCTATTAGCAGGTCCAGGAGGCACTTCTGCTTTGTCAGAACAAGAAAACAAATGTCTAGAAACATCAAATGGAGTATCGGGAGTTGTGTTGCTTTGTTTTGTTTTCTCCAAATTTCTAGAGAGAATTGACCGAGAATTTGGTTAACTACTTGTCCTTAAAGGGCTTAAGAGTCAATAATTTTTACTTTACGGTTGCATTTATTCAATTCCCTTCCTGTCTTTAAAGGTAGCCCCAGAAAATCCAGCAAGTGAATATGGCTGTGTGCCAATAAAACTTTATTTACAAATATGGATGGCAATCCAGATTTAACCCCCGACTCCTTTGACTTTGAGAATATTATTTTAACAAACAGAAGAGGAAAACAACAACAAAACCAGTAGCATGTTCCTTCACTCTCTGTTCACTGCATTCTTTTCACCAACTTCCACTCCAGGAAGTGCTGGCCCTCTAGAAAATAAATCTCCCTTTTCTCCTCTGTTTGTTTGCCTTCTGTCGACAACAACCCACCCTCCCCATACATGGCAACTCAGAAGTAGTTTTGCAAAGACCTCTGATGACATCCTGGTTCTCAAAGCTTGGAGTGGGTATCCTACATTTAACTTCCTGATCCTCAGATATCTTCCAATGTCCTAAGCATTCTTTAACTATAAAACCCTGACCTCTTTGAGTCTATAGACTCAGCTTACCAGCTTGTCTTTCCATGCATTCCCAATATGCTACAGACTGTAGTACTGGTTCCTTTTCTTTCATTTGTATCCAGGGTTAGCTTGATCCTTTCCAGTCCTAATCTTTTGGAGACCCATTAACCATTTTCTCTCACATTCTTTCCTTGGGGTGATTTAGATAACCACAACTTCATCTTCTATGATCTCGGAGCTAAAACTCTTGACCTGTATAAGCTATATTCCCTCTTCCATGTCTATGTTCTCTCCCTGAGTCCGTCCCTTGTCATTAAATAGATACAAAGTATCCAGAGATGTCAACTGCTCTCCAGTGACAGAGAGGGGGACCATAGATGATCACCAAGACTCTCTTTAAAAACTAAAATCCTAGGCTGGACAGATGGCTCCATGTTTAAGAGCGCTTCTTCTCTCAGAGGACCTGGGTTTGATTCCAAGCACCCACATGGCAGTTCAAAGTTATTCATAACTGCAGCTCCAGGATGCATGCAGTTCACAGACATACCTGTGAGCAAAACAATAATACACGTTAAAGAAAACAAACCAATAAAAGAAGAAAAATCAACGTTCTCTCTCTCTCTCTCTCTCTCTCCCTCTCTCTCTCTCTCTCTCTCTCTCTCTCTGTGTGTGTGTGTGTGTGTGTGTGTGTGTGTGTGTGTGTGTGTGTGTGTACAGGCCTATAATACAACTAGTAAAGAAGCATAGGCAGGAATATCAGGAGTTCAAGGACAACTTGTGCTACTTGAGACCTAGAAAGAAAAGGAAGTGAAAGAGAAAGAAAGAAAGAAAGAAAGAAAGAAAGAAAGAAAGAAAGAAAGAAAGAAAGAAAGAAAGAGAAAGAAAGAACGAACTGGCAAGAAACTGCAGCACACCACCAGAAGCTTTTTTGGTGCCTTTCTCTATGGCGTCCCAACAAATGCAGCTCAACTACACAACGTAAGGCAGACCAATACATTCACGTCCTCAGTGAAGAATCCTTCATCATGTGTCCTTTCACATGCTTGCTTTAGCAGAACATCCTTTTACATGTGTCCACTTCAGCTAAATACTCCTTCACATGTCTGCCCCAGCAAAACACCATCCATTCGACTTTCCAAAGAACCCTGAAGTTTCCACCTCAGAAGGAGGGAAACAAAATAAAGTAATATTATGAACCATCAGCTCTATGTGTTATCAAAAAGTTTATCCTGTACTTTTTTTTCCCCAGATGCTGACAAAAAACAAAAAATGCTTTTTAAAATTTTTCTGAGCTAAGCGTGATGGCAGATGTCTTTAATCCTAGCACTCTGGATGCAGAGGCAGGTGGATGTATGTGAGTTTCAGGCCAGCCAGGGCTACAAAGGAAACCCCTGTCTCAAGAAAAAAATCTAACCATTAAATATTTTCTATTTGAACTCTTTTATTCTTTCTAGAAGAAAAAAAATGTAGTATTTACTCACAAGAAAAGAAATGTCAATGTGAATACGAAAACTATGTACGGGCATGCCTTAGATTTGTCTTCTACAGATCACATCCATTTGTTGCTTCTTGTTATGCTTCCTTCACTTCTTTGACCAGCCATGTTTATCAAGCAACAAGCCTTATGCCAAGAACTAGGCTGGATCCAACAACACTCTATATTAGCACCTTCCTTTTTTAACTGTGATATTTAATACTGTATTAATAGATCTGTCATTAGAGCTTTCCAAAGTTGTCATTCCCACACAGTTGCCTCAATTATGTATAACAACAAGGATATAACATGGTTCTGATATTATAAAGTAATTTATGCTTCTCCTTAGAAAGTATTTGATGGATTCCTCCTGAGCTGAGAAAAGAGGATTTGCATGCTTATATGGGACATCAGTTTCACATTGAGAGTAGAAAAGATGGACCTCAGTTTCTTAAATGAGGGGGATATTACCAATTGCATGTTAAACAACACAAACTTATCAGGGATCTGAGGTAATCTGTCCTCAAAATAAAACTAAGTTCTCAAACTATTAATTAAACATGGAATCTATAGAATGAATATAGCTTTCAAGTTTAGAATCTCTCAGTTCTCCAGAGTGTTACGAGGAACATTATTCCCTGTATATAAAACGCCCAGGGCAAAGAAAACACCCATTGAGTGTCATCTGCTGAAGTCACTTCGACCTGCAACAACAGTTGACTCACATGGACTCGGGAATACATGGGTGTGTAGCTGTTTTTGAGGTCTGAGCATATATACCATGTGTTTAGGGAAATGGAAGCAAAGGAGTTTATTTGACCAAGAAACCCTAGACCCATCTTTGTCTGTTAATATGTTTGTGGAGGTGTTAGACATCAAACCCAGTACACTGTGCATGGTTGGCAAGAACTCTTACTACTAAATCTCTTTTCCAGCCCCTAGAAAACCTAGGTAATCTGACAGTTATAATAGAGTCATGTGCCTCAATCTGAGTACTTTGGATACTTGAAGTTGAATTTCTTATCTATTTGTTTGTTTGTTTGTGTTTACATAGTGTATCATGTAGTCTTGGTTGGCTTTGGACTATGTTCTAGACAATGACCTTGAACTTCTGAGCTGCTTTCCTCTACCTTCCTCTACCTAGAATTACAGGTGTGTACTTCTAGGCCTATTTTATGCTTTGTTTGAGTCAGACCCAGGGCTTTGATCATGCTAGGTAAGCCCTCTGTCTTAGTGAGGGTTTCTATTCCTGCACAAACATCATGACCAAGAAGCAAGTTGGGGAGGAAAGGGTTTATTCAGCTTACACTTCCAATTGCTGTTCATCACCAAAGGAAGTCAGGACTGGAACTCAAGCAGATCAGGAAGCAGGAGCTGATGCAGAGGCCATGGAGGGATGTAACTTACTGGCTTGCTTGCTTCTCCTGGTTTGCTCAGCCTGCTTTCTTATAGAACCCAAGACTACCAGCCCAGGGATGACACCACCCACAAGGGGCCCTCCCCCCTTGATCACTAATTGAGAAAATGCCTTACAGCTGGATCTCATGGAGGCATTTTCTCAACTGAAACTCCTTTCTCTGTGATAACTCCAGCTTGTGTCAAGTTGACACACAAAACTAGCCAGTGCAGCATTGAAATTTGCTAAAACATTTCCTGTGGGCTATGTAGATAACCTCTAGTGAGAGAAAGAAAGAAAAACTTATAGGGCCCATGCTCACTCTGATCACGTTGGTTAGCTTGCAAAACCCATGTGAAAATGTATTTTCAAGTCTGTGCTTCCTCCCCCACAGTAGCTTCAGCCAGACTTCCTCCCTATCAGAGGCTTGAAGATTTGTATCCGGAAGGGCAAAGTTGCTTCTTCTTTCTGAGAGAGCCAAGGAATTCTCCCCCACAGAAAGGAGATCAGTTGCCTGATCTGACAATTTAGAAACTCGGACTTTGGTGTGCTGAAAACAGCGTCTTGTTTCTATTGAATAATGCCAAATCCTTTTAGGTTCATTTCTTGCTGGTTACATCAAGGAAGTCACTCTGCAATTCTCATTTGTCTCCACCTGACATCAAATCCCACTTTGATGGGGAATTGTTCCTTGGCGTGACATTCTTTCAGAGAGCGTGAGGGGGGAAAATGGAGAGGGAGAGGGAGAGGGAGAGGGAAAGAGACAGAGACAGACACACAGAGAAAAAACAACAAAAAAGAGACAGCATTGACTTCTTAGCAGAATACCTCTGTGCGTGTGTGTGTGTGTGTGTGTGTGTGTGTGTGTGTGTGTGTGTGTGTGTGTTCTGTTGCAGGCAGGGCCTGGGATAATACTTCCAGCTGAAATTCTTGATGAAGCATTAGTAAATTGTATGTACCCAGATGGGCTATAAAGCAGTAAGAGTAGCTGCACAAAGCCTTCAGCAAAATGCAGCCTTTTTTCTTAGCTGTTACATATCTAAAGCTCAAAATAGAAGGAAATCTGAGGCAAGCATGGCTTCCAGTTGCCCAAGATGTTTCATTGGCTAACCTGAGTTCCAAAAAGACTGTGGGGAAGTGGGGACTGCTGCTGTTGCTGTTTGGTGTCAGAAATTAAAAGATTTCCTGCTAGATTCTGAGAACGGGGCGGGGGGAGCGGGCTATAAAGTGCATTGCCTTGTGAAGGGGTGAGAGTGCCCCCACCCACCCACCCACCCATCAAGGGAAAAACCCTGATATTCAGCATCCTGACTAATTTCACCAGTCAGTGTAATACTTGCTTTAATATAGAATGCAGCTTTAATATAGGGAAGGCAGCATGAACAAAGGAGTATGGATGAAGGAGCTGGTCGCATTATGCCCATGTACCAGAGACAGGATGCAGAGACACAGATGAATGCTAAGGCTCAGCTCACTTCCTCTCTTGATTTAGTCTGAGATCTTAGCTGAAAGACTCAAACTGCTACCATTCAAGTGGGTTTTCCCTCATAGACACATGCCAGGGTGAGTCTCCTGGGTGATTCTAAATCCTGTTAGCTGGCAGTGAAGATGTATTCTCATGGATGCTAGGATTGAGTCTTAGCCCAAGTAGTACTTTCCAAGGTAGGGCCATGCATGTACCCGAGACAGGACTCAGTGTTGAAGTAGGAGGAGAATTGAGAAACACGGGGACCAAGACTGTCAAAGTAGCCCATACGGGGGAAGCAGGGAGACAAGTAATTTGGCATACCCCCGGAAATGGAGAAAGAACTGTGCGCACGATCATTTCTGTTCTCTGGGGCTAGGATGGTCATAGTTCTGAGCAGAGGCTTTGTATGCCCACTGGTCCTGTGCCCAGTAGAACATAAAAGGTCTGGGTTGTTTCAAATCCCTTGTACTCTTCGATATTCTAGAAGGGAGAATGGGGTTTTAAGACATTTCCTAGCAGAGGAAATGGGCCTGTGTGCTTAGCTAAAAGGATTCTGGTTGTTTATTTTTCTCTTCATGATGTAAGCACCTGAATCCTGTTGGATGCCAAAGACACTTGGTTCTATGCACTTGGACTCCAGGATTTTTCTGGAGGCCAGACAAGTGAAAGTGTGGGCACTGGGATTAGCCCTTGTGTAAAAGGAAGCAAGGCATTTAAAGAGTGTGTGCTTTGATGCCCCGGAATATGGTTTCCAGCTCTTTGTGTTTTCTAGAAGCAGTACAGTTTACATGATGGTAAATTCAGTGCTAGAGAGAAGCATGTCCTAGTTGCAGAAAGCCTGGAAGGTTACTCCTTCCAGAACATTCGGTTTAGCTCAGGACCGTGCCATGAATTTTTGTTGGGTAGGTCTTTTGCTTTGAAGGATCACTACAGAATCATATATGGTATGATGTGAGCAAATGGAGGATAACAAGAGTGAAATGCACTTGGTTCCAGGGAACGAGGGTCCAAACAATGACTGCTGAATAACTTAATCAGAATCTTTGCCTGGAATGCACAAGTACTGAATTCTAATCCTAGTGATGCATGGACTGGGTGTGGTCCCGTATCATGCTTATCATCTAAGCACCCAAAAGATTGAAGCAAGAGGAAAAGGACAGCCTCAGTTACGGAACAAGTTGGAGGCCAGCCTGGACTATCCAAGACCCATATATGTAAACACTTAAAAAGAGTGGAAAGATACTGAGTCAGGGTAGCAAGATGTAATTATAACAAATGGATTCTTTCCTCCAGCAATCTCTGTACAGACTAAGAAGCAAGAACAATTCCAAGTATTAAGGACTAAAAGAGGCCTGGTCTCTGGAACACTAAGACTGTGTTGTGCTTCAAGTGTGGCGCTTCAGCATATACAGTGTATCAACTGAAGTCACTGCAAGGGCCTGCCTCCAAAGCAAAGTCCCTCTGTGTCTTCCTGTTCTCCCACAACCCTTATCTTTCCTCTTCACAGCAGAGAAGAGAATCTGGAACTCCTCCACCTCAAAGTGGATCATAGGAATGACAGGCCCTATTTCCTAAAGCTAGCATTCAACACTTTCTTTGGAGTATCTGGCCCTAAAGAAATTCTCTGAACTACCTTGTTGCACAGTAGGTTATAATATCCTCATTCCAAAATAGAGCCTACCCTACTCCAGGGAGGAAGGGATGCTAACAGAGAGATGGAGAACTTACTGGGCTTCCCTACTTCAGGATATTTTATTAGTCATATTGTCTATTTGGAATTAAATGTAACTACAAAAATGGGCATTTTCCCCTGGATCTTCATGTCCCTATTCTGTAGTCTATCATGTCATATAAAACTTGTAACAAGAGGCTGGAGAGATGGTTCGGTGGTTAGGAGCATTGCTGTTCTTGCAGAGGATGTGGGTTCTGTTCTAAGTAACTACATGGCAGCTCACAATTGTCCATAACTCCAGTTCCAGGAGATACAATACCAGTGTCTTTCCCTAGTCAGGCACCAGGCCCAAATGTGGTGCCCATACAAACATGCAGGCAAACATTCATATGCACAAATAAAAATAAATAAATCTAATACAAGCAACTTCGAGTAAATAAATCCTTAAATGATTAAGGAAATGTTGCTTGTGACCTTTAAGCTAGTCAAGGGAAGGTCTCACCCCTTTTAGTCCCGACAACAACTCACCTCTGATGTAACACAGAGTGTAGGAAGAATCAACTGATTACTCTTGACAAACAAGCTTCCATCTCTAGATGAAATTTGAAGCTCCTGAATTGAATGGCGTTTTAACCACTAAGGAAAAAAAATCCTTAAGATTTTCCATAAGAGATTGGATGAGATGACTCAGTGGATAAAGGCATTTGATGCGAAGCCAGAAAACATGAGTTCAACCTCCAGGACGCATGTGGTAGAAGGAGATAATCAACTGCTGAAGTTGTTCTCTGACAACCCCCCACACACACACACATGCATGCACACCACATCCACACTAAATGAATAAAGTATGATATATATTTTTAATTAAAAAATAATTTCATAATGCTAGGCATGGCAGCATAAACATGTAATCCAAGTACTTGGGAGGCTGAGAAAGGATGATCCTGAGTTCGGTGTTAGCCTAGGCCACATAGCCAGACCCTGTCTCAAAGGAAAAAGAATATTCACAAAGTGCAGCCGCAATTTTGTATCAGTCTTGTTCTGAGGCAGCTTAATAAAGAAAGACTCCATATGCTAGAACCTTTTCATTGACTATTGAAAGCTAATAGCTTTCTTATCTAGAATCTCTTCTTGCTTTCAAATTCCTTCTGTTTGGAAATTGCCCCTTTTCAAGTGCACATGTTTAATACAGACATTAAAAAGAGAGTCTGCCCCTTACTCTGTCCGTTTATAACTCGAGAAATAGTTTGCAGTAACCCATCTTTGAGTTTTGAACGTCAGCTGTGATGAGTTTAAGAGCTCTTGGTTCCACCCAAGTCAGCATGTGCTAATTTTCTAAGTTACTGGGGTGGATGTCTTTTTTCTTTCGTAAATAAAAATGGGTCCCTTTTTCTGGCAGTTCTTGGGGTTGATTCGTTCTGTTCTGTGTTTCTCTTGAGGGTCCTAGTCTTTTCTTTGGCTCACCTTCTGTCGCCCTCCCTTAGTTGTAGGTCTCCTGAGGGAGACAAGTTTCCTTTGAATGTCATTAACACTTTATAATTAGCCAGGAAGCCAACAAGAACACCAAATGTCCTTTTCCCATCACTGGTGAACAGTTTTGTTTTGTGTTCTGCAGCCCAGGCAGGAACTGGTTGGGGATATGATGCCTTCCATCAGAGGAGAGTGATTGATTCCACAGAAGCTCCTGACACGCCCTGCCAGGCTCAGAACTGAACAAGCCTTTCTTTCCAGTCACGTGGTTAATGCTTTTTGTGCTGCACAGTTTATTCACTCCACAGCTTCCTCCTAAGACACAACAGGAGAGGACCAATAATGATTCTGAAAGGCAGAATGCAAGACACCCCCGGATTCACAATCTGGCAGATCCGAAAGCAAGACAGGACTTGGCTAACATACTTTCCTTCTTCATTAGGTTGTAAGGTATAATTTGCATATAGTAATTTTCACCCGAAGGCCTGGTATGTGGAATTATATTTTCTATAATCCCCAATGGAAAGATATTCTCTTTAAAGCCAGGAAGTGGAGATTGTGTGCCCCCTGGCCCCCACCCTTGTCACAGTGTCTCTGAACTTTTTGTGATCTGTACAATGTGAGCATGTAAGAGCAAGTTTGGCCTGGTGGCCCAAACTTGTAATCTCGGCTACTCTGGAGGCTGAGGTAGGAGAATTTCAAATTCAAGGCCTGCCTGGGTAATCTAATGAGACTGTATTTTAACAAAAAAGACTGGAAGATAGCTTTGTAGTTCAGTACTTTGTAGGCAAGCACAAGAACCTAGGTTCAATTCCCAATACTAGAAAAAAAAATAATGAAGAACCTTTAAAAAAAAAATGATCCTTTCTGTGATACTAATCTATAGTTTAATGTTTTAAATGACTCCACAGAGCCAGTGGAATGGGTCAGCAGCAAATCTGATTGCTTGCCACCATGTCAGATGACCTGATTTCAATTTCATGGCCCTGGTAGAAGGAGATGCAATCATACACACAGAAAGACAAAGACAGACAGAGGGAGACAGAAATAGACAGAGACAGAGAGACAGAGACAGACAGAGGGAGACAGAGAAGACAGAGACAGAGAGGGAGACAGACAGAGACAGACAGACAGAGAGACAGAAACAGACAGGGAGAGAAAGAGACCGAGACAGAGGGAAAAGAGAGACAGATAGACAGACAGAGAAACAGAGAATATGCAATAAATAAACAAGTTATTCTGAAGCAAATGTCTTCTTAAAAGACATTTAAGAACACTGTGGTGGAAGTTTCCTGTCTAAAGGAGGAAACTGTTTCTACAGCTCAAAGTTCTTTGACAGTTGCTGCTAGAAGAATCTCGAAGCATATTAGAATGAGCGGTTCACAGCCCCTGTTCCTAAGCTAAACTACGCCTCATGCCTCACTGCTTTTTGCCAGCCCTGTCTTTGATTTGGCTCAAACACTGGGAACAGGGAATCCGGCTTCTCAGCAAGTCCAGGCCTTCTTGGAGTGGGGCCAGATCACTGTGAGTAAAGACTGACAGCAAGCAAACAAGCTTCCATTCTTCTTAACAGAAACCATCTCCTTATGTTCATCCTGCAACCTGATCTCAGCTGAAAGACACTAAGAAGAAAGTGTCCACCATTCTTTGCTTATAGATTTGGGGCTCCATTTCATCAACATTGAAGGAGGTGTCTGAGCATAGTGAAGTGAATTTCTAGTTCATTCTTTCTTATTGTCTCTCCTTCCCCAAACAGAATCAATGAGTGCTTGGAGTGAATGGAGTACATAGACCTCCCTAGCAGGTCTATGGCTGGAACTGGAACAGGGCATCAGGATGAGGCACTGATCTCTAAATATTTGGAAGGTGTTATCCCAGTGTAAAATCCTGGCTTGATGTTCACAGTAGAGTGAGGAGACTTGTACTTATCCTGTGGCCCTTCTCCTCCAGGTGGGCACAAAGCCTAATAGACACAAGAAAAAGAAGGGGATTTCCAGGAGAAGGATGACCTCATTCTTTCAGTTCCGGCCATTCACGGCAGCTTTTGTTTTCCTTTAAGTCTCCTTGAAAGTGGATTTCCATGAGGCCCTTAGGAATTTGAGAAAAACGCACCAAAGACTAGTTCACTGCAATTTGTATGAGCCTGTCAGAATCCAAGCTGCACTATTAAGATGACATTAGATAGTGATCGACCCATTTCTGTTTCCAAATCTTACACAGCACATTCTAACATTCTAGCATATGTCCCTTTTGTTTTTATGGTGTTTGTTGTCTGCTTTCTCTCGTTCAAAAGCAAGAGCATGGGAGATAGGACTCATATAAAACAACAATAAATTTGTAACATTGCCACCCTTGTGTTCCCCAATCTGCCTATGTCCTTCCTCTTCTATGGTTATTGCTACATCATGTATGTCACCTATGACATTGTCACAGGTGTATATATAAAATCAAAATTCAACGTAGCATATGTTTCAAATATGTCATTTCTTGTATGTCATTGATATCTCAATAGAGCCGAAAATATATATTTAAAACAGTGTATTTTAGTGCCTCCATCAAAAACTATCACGAGAGCCTGATGATCAGTTGAACTTGTTATGTTGGGTCTCATTTTCCTTTTCTCTATAACAGCATTAGGATTTGAACGTAAGTCTTCAAGACTGCATGTGTTATATATTGGTGCTAACAAAATATTGCTATGCTTGTCATGATCACATTTTAAGGTTTGATTTCAGGAGCTGTGTTGGTTGGTGCTCCTGCTGCTGTGATAAAAATACCCAACCAAAGCAACTTAGGGAAGTTAGTTTTGTTTTAGCTCACAGCTTGAGAACACAGCCCATCATAGCCAGAAGCCCTGGCAACAGAAGCGTTAGGCAGCTAGTATCCACAGCATTGTATCCACAATCAAAAAAGGGAGCGGGATGAATGTTGGCGCTTAGCTTGCTTCTCCCTTATTTAGTTCAGGTCTTCATCCCAGAGAGACACTACCCACATTTAGAGTGGGTCTAGATGCCTCAACTAACCTAATCTGGACAATTCATCACACACATTCCAAAGGTTAGTTTCCATAGTAACTGTAACTCCCACGAAGTTATTGATCACAATTAATCATCACAGACCCCAAAGTACCATAATCATCATTGGTAGACTTTGCAGTTTGCTTCTCTTTCCCATTTTTGCTGCATTTTGTTTTGTTTAGAGGCAGGGGCTCCTGTAGTTGAGGATGACTGTAAACTTTCCCTCTTCCTTTCTCCAGCTCCTGAGTGCTAGAACCATAGGCATGGATCATCATACTCGATGTCTGTCGTTCTGCTCATGGAACCCAGGGCTTCATGCATGCTAGACAAGCATTCCACCAACTGAGCTACACACCAAGCACTTTATTTGATTTTTGATACTAGGTGTCATGTATCTCAGGCTGGCCTGGAGCGCCCTAAACAGCCAAGAAAGACTTTGGACTTCTGATCCTCCTGCTTCAGTCTTCTAAGGCAGTGGCTCTCAACCTTCCTAATGCCACAACACTTTAATACAGTTCCTCATGTTTTAGTGACCCCAAACCATAAAGTTATTTCCTTGCTACTTCATAATTTTAATTTTGCTACTGTTATGAATTGTAATGTAAATATCTGATGTATACCCCAAAGGGGTCGTGACCCGCAAATTGAGAACCACTGTTCTAAGTGCTGGAGTTTCAGGCATGCACCACTGTGCCCAGTTTATATGGAGCTGGGGGCTGAACCAAGGGTTTTGTGTATGCTAGACAAGTACTCTACCAACAAAACTACACCCCTAACCCTTGTCACTCTGCTGTTCTTTTTAGATTAATCCTTTTTCAATTTCTTCTGATCTTTTTCTCAATTCTGGTCCTGTCTTCCAGTTTCTTGGCATTTTTTTCTGTGTAGTGTTTGGGTTCCCCACCCCCAACCCCCAGAGGGTAGAGTCAACTGTGTTTGGGATGTTTTCATGTGCATTGTGGATTATTAGTTCATGTTCATTCACCCCTTGGTCCATTCATGAACTAGAATGTTAATAAACTATCACACACACACACACACACACACACACACACACACACACACACACACACACACACACATGCGTGAATGCAAATGACCATGCTTGGGCCATATTTTTATCCTCTTTTCCCTTACCCTTCTTTTCTTTATTTTCTTGGCACCTAGTCTCATCTACTCTAGCCTTAAACTTGTGAGGGTAGCCTTACATTTCTGACCCTCTTGCTTCTCCTGTCAAGTGCTGAGGATATAGGCTTGTACCATCAACCTTGGTTTTCTGTGATGCAGAGGATTGAGCCTAGGGATTTCGGCATATTACGCAGAAGTTCTGCCAACTGAGCTATACCCCATCCTTACTTTCAAAAACAAATCATCTTTACCTTGTGAGCCCAGAGACTGTTAAGGAAACCATATAATCTTTATATACTAAAGGCCTAGAAAGTGGATGTGAATTCTGACCTTGCCTTCTTTTAGATAGCAGGATTACTGATTGCTCTTGGAACACCAGTAAAATGATGCTAATACAATATCAGTCTCCATTTATGAAGGCATGACAAACCATATTTTACTAAAAAATCACAAAGGACTTGTGCTTTACCTTGAGTAATAGTTCCTTGAATCCTCCATGGTAATATGAGATCAACTCTTTGCCTTTGGGAAGATCTTGGGTTCTATTTTATTTTGACCATATTTTCTGTAACCTCCAGCTTATTTTCAATGTCTCAGTGCTTCAAATGCACCCAGGGCATTGTGCATGCTAGTCAAGTGTTTTACCACTGAACTACACTTTTATTTGAGTATAGGTTTTTAATTGCATCTGCAGTTTTGTAGGTGCTCTGGGGATGGTCTTGTTCCAGGGAGGGGATCTTGAGTTTTATACCTTCCTTGTTTCCACTTGGATATGTTACTAAGCCTATGGGATTTGGTCGGAGACAAATAGATATTCCTGATACTATCCTGCAGATAATATTCTAAATTGCTGTCTATCTAATTACTCAAAAAAATTACTGGGTCATGTTAAACAATGCATTAATTGTGTTTTATCGAAGCAATGTGGAAGTCTGGTGGTTTACATGGAAAAACCCGTTTCCATATTTAGGTCATGGATTTTTACAGCTTTCTTACAGAGAAGTAAACCTGTTTCCAAATGATGGAAAGAGTTGTATTTAAGTCAGATTTTTGTATCCCTGTAGTCACTTACTAACCATCTAAACAGTACTTCCTAGTTGGGAAAACAGCAGCCCTCACTGAATTGACTTTGTAGAAAATACAGCTTTCTACATTATTTCTGTATCAGAATACTTCCTCCTCGGCCCCTCCTTTTCATAGAATTCTCTACAATGATGATCTGTAGAAGATTACAAGATCAAGTCTTATCTGCTGTACCACTCTTTGTGCATCTTTTCATTATTTTTATTGTTTTTGAAACAGGGTCTCCTGTATCCCAGGCTGGCCTCAGGCTCACTATGTAGTATGCATACTCAAGTTATTTGGCCCATGAGATGGAATTCCAAGGCTTTAATCATGCTAAGCAAGCACTGTATCAACTGGGCTGCATCCCTAGCCCTCTCTTCATTGTGAAAAAGAAGATTCTGAAAGAAGTTAGAATGAAGTGGTGGAGGCAACTGTTTTCTGCCAACCCAGGCTCTCCTTTAAATGTGGCCAAGACAGAGGAAACCATCTTTTTCCTGGTTGCTGGCTTGTGGGAGGAATTCTTTCATGTGTCATAACTAACTGCTCGTGTTCATTGTGGGACTAACCCAGACATGGGATAGCCTTTAATTTGCCTTTAATTCTCCCTTGAAAGGGAGAAAATGAGAATGAATTGGATGTAATGTAGAAAGAGCAA
>CM052722.1:18607741-18626904 GCA_028551405.1 Uromys caudimaculatus | reverse complement strand
GATCTCCGGCGAGGGATCTTTGTCCCGGCGCTGATCAGGTGTGGGGCCCTGTGGCCGCTGTTGGTGTTTTCTCAGTGCTGAGAATTAAATCCAGTGCCTTGTGTTTACTAGGCAAGTGCTTTATACTGAACTGAACTATCAACTTCTAAAGATGCCCAATGGGAAATAGGGAAAGGGCTGGCTTTGTAACAACTAATACTTCCAAACTGGGTGGATTTTAGATTGTCTTTTGCTCAGTGACTCATAAAGACCCATAGGGCATTGTAAACCACTTCCTATCATGCAGGGTGTTCACACTTTCTCTTGTAAGAGAACCGCTGGGCCATTCTTCATCAGTGATGGGAGAGGAAATTGCTTGACACGAAGCACTCCAGACTCGTCTTTCCTCTCATATTTTGGAATTCTGAGCTTTCTGACTGGCTGCGTAGGAGCTCCAGGCAGGAAGGTCGGCATGGAGGAGCCCTCTGAGCAACCAGGAAGAATGCGGAGGAGTCTCAAAATGCTAGGGAGCTGAGTATAAACTGAAATCCCTACAAGAAAGTCACACCTACTTGGCTAAAGGAACTGATTGGAACTTTGATTGTGGAGAATTGGAATGTTGCACATCCAGAAGCAGAGGGCTATGGGCTAACCGTAGCTTCCCTAATAGCCAATCATTACCCACCTTTGTGTTTAGCCTAAAATCCATTCTTGTGACTATTAGGCAAACCATGGAATAGATTAATAGATTACTAGCTTCTATCAATTCAGTGATTAAGGACGGCACCAGATAACATCCGAGATCTACAGCGTACACTCTTTTTGAGATTATAATATAATTATTATTATATAATTATTTCTCCTTTCCATTTCCTCTCCCCAATCCTCTCATATAGCCCTCTCCTTGCTTTCTTTCACATTCATGCCTTCCCTGATCAATCTGTTCAATGTTACTTTTATGCATTTTTTTCACAGCTGATCATTTGGTATTAGGTAAGAGGTTGGTGTGTTCTTCTCTGGGGAAGACTATCTCTGCTGTTAGAATTCCTTAGCTGCCTGTAGTCCTTTGTGCAGGACTGAGACCTCATGGGCTTTCTCCTATCCACTTTGGCATGTCTGTTGTTGTCCTTGTTCAGCTCATGTTTAGGCAGTCATGCTGGTAAGACTTTATGGCTGTAGCTTCTGATAACACCAGGAGACACAATCTCAGAGCAAACTCTCTTAACTTATGCCTCTAATTATGTTTCCACTTCCTTTTTTGGAATGTTCTGTGAGCTTCGTGCTTAGGAGGTGTGTTGGAGATGTATCAGCTGGGACTGGGCTCTACAACTTTGCATTTTTATTAGTTATGGTTTTCTATAGTGGTCTCCATATGTTGTAAACAGAAGTTTCCTTGATGAAGGGTGATGACTACATTTGTCTGTGGGTATAAGGACAAATGTCTAGAATGTAGGTTAGGATTATGATGGTTTAATAAAGTGGTGATCGTAGTATTTCCTCCAAGATCCAGCACTTCTTTAGCTCAGGGCAGAGATTTCCTTACTTTGCTATAACCCGCCAACCTGATATTACCCCAAATATATTTGAAAGATTTTCTTTTGTTCTGTAACTGTAAACAAATTTCAAGAAACTTATGTTGAAACAAGGTATTTGGGGAAAGCTTAACCCATGTTCGAGTCACAATCACTCATATTTGACTCTGGAATAAGGGATCGTTCCTACTCCTCCTTCTGTGTCTCAGGTATCCTAGGTTGGTCTCAAATTTGATAAGTAGTTGTGGATGACCTGGAACTTCTGATCCTCCTGCCTCCATCTCTGAGTTCTGGGATTACAGGCACAAGACAACAAGGTTGGTTAGCTTTTATATAATGTTAGGGATCTAATTCTGGACTTCAGTGATGCTAGGCAAGAAAGCACTGTACCAAGGAAGCCACATACCCAGCCCCAAGAGTTCTCTTTTCCCTTTGAGGTGAGGGAAGTGGTGTGTTTTCCAGTGGACAACTGCTTGAGGCTCTGTCTACACAACAAAATAAATAGCTGAGAAGGCTATATATTCGATTAAGAGTCAATGACTGTGTTTACTTGACACCAAATCCTGTTTTGCCTGATTTCCTTTCCCTTCTGTTGAGCAGTTATTTGACTGAGCTGACCCCTTGTGAGAGTAGTAAAGATTTCTAGCAAATCTGCTTACAGGCATCTCCAACTCGAAGCCTAAGAATATAGCCTACCATTATAAGATTCCTTTGCCTTTTTAATCTTTTCTTCTCTCTCGTTTTTAAAAACTGTTCTAGGGTACCCAAGCATGAACTTTGTAGAGAACACCTGACGGTTGTGACGTCAAAAGGCTGAACACACCTGAAAGCAGATCCAGCAAAGGTTGACGACATTCCATGGAGCTCCAGGGCTAATGACTCCTATTTAGATCCTAGTGAGCTTTGTCCAAGTTCAAAGGTAGATTGACCTCATCAGGTTAGAATCCATGGGCAGGGGCCAGTCTCATTCCAAAGACTTTTCCATTTCAGGTAAACAAGCTGTTGTTTTCTCAGGGAGCTTCCTTTAAAATCACTCTTATCATTCTTTGGTGGCCAGAGGGCAGGGCAGAGGTGACCCTAAAGAAAGCACGGAGCATGGAATCAGACTGTATTGCCAAGATGTAGTCCAGGCCTGCTCTCAGTATCCTCTTTGGAGACAATATCCTGACTCCTCCTCAGTGCACGTGGTCTCAGTATACATTGGGTGGTGACCTAGAAGTTCTTAAGTCCTGGAACAAGAAATTGGAAAGAGACAAGTGGATGGAAGTGGAAAGCAGAGACCATTTATTTAGAAAAAAAAAAAAGAGAGAGAATACTTTCAAGAGGAAAAGTGAGTCAGAGCTGGGAGAAAATTTAGAAGGCTCAGTGGTCCCTTGTGTCTTTTAATGGTTAGCACAGTACCGCCACCACCCCTCCTATCTTGCTGTGGCATCACACAGTTTTCTTGAGCATACTCTGTTACATGTCTGCTATATATTGGCCTAGGCTAAGGGATTTCATACTTATCTGTCAACTGGTTTCTTTCACATGCTAATTTTGTGCCCTTTTGGACATCACTCCCCCACTTTACTGTCCTGTCCCATATTCCCTCCCTTGTTCATCCATCAACTCTACCTGTTCCTGGGGCCTGTCTCTTCTGGCTGGACCACCAGTCTGAGGTCTCTTACATAATCCTATTAGTGACCTGTGTTATCAAAATAAAAGCCCAACAATATAAACCAGATTGACTTGTCTTCTCCATGACCACCCAGGGGTTTCCTGCAACACAGGAAGCCACCTTTCTACTCTCAGGGCCACTGCACTTACTGCGCCTTAGTCTGGAACACTATGTACTTCTTATGGTCCCTTGTCTCTTGTCATCCTTGGCCCAGCTTTACCTTTCTCACTCTGCTGTGTGGCTTCCCCAGACCATCGAAGATAAATGAGTACCCTTTCAACTTAAGCATATCCCTGGGTTTCATTCTCTCTTTAAGCACTTAACCACAGCAGCAAGCAGGTTTTCTTCATTCCTTGGTTGACTTACTGACTGTTCTTGGTTGACTGACTTACTGTTTGGTAAAAGAGCAAGAATCTTGCCTGATTTCCTCATGTTTTATGTGTTGACTGAATAAATGTCAGCACTTTGGAGCCCACTACCTCTGTCAGACTCCCTATCCTACTCAGGTTGCCTTTTACAGGTCTTCAGTATCTAGAAACTTCCACCTCATTCCCCATGCCTCAATCTGTCACCATTTACTCCTTCCCACTGTTCCACTACGTGGGACTTGTAGACATATCTGAATAAACAATTACTACATGGTATTGTTTCTCTCTAGTTCCTCTGAGTAATTCGAGGGTGTGGACTGCCTCACTCATAACGTTGATCCATAACATATGCTCGATCCATATGCTTTATAAATACTTGTTGAATGTATAAATAAATGAATTAAAGGAACTTATTTGCACAGCTGCTGCACTAGAGGCATTTTTTCTTTTTCCCAAAGAAAGTTTGACTTATTATTCATTTTTATAAGTCAATCTCATATGTAAATGTAATTAAAACAGCACCTGTAAATGATCATAAGTGACTTTACAAAACAATAAATATCATGGAAGCAAAACATAGCATTTAGAGACAAAGTTGGACTGTCTTTATAAAGCTTCATCCTGAAGATTTTTAGGATATTTAAAAGACATGTTTTTCAACTATGCATTTTTATAATGCGTATTCTTACTACTGAATAATTTAGTGCCATCAAAGAAATGCTATATACAATGATTTTTATGCAGCTTCTCTGCACATTTTTCCAGGAAAACAATACATAGATGAGGGAAGAGACAAGTTTGTGTTCTTGAGTTTATGTCAGAGCATTTCAGCCTACTCCTAGAACAAGACAGATACATTTACAGTGATGCTGTGGGATGAATTTCATTCAACTTATTATTGCTTTATGATTATTAATTTGTTTGGTTTTTGGAAGTTTTTCCAACCAATGTGTATTAAATATAATATTATTATTCTTTTTTGAATTTTTGTTTTGAAATAGATATACATATATATCTTATCGGAAATTTGTGCATGTGAGTGCAGTGCTTGTGGTGAGCAGAAGGGGACATTGGTACCCGCAGAGCTGGAGTCACGGACAGTTGTGAGCTCCCTGATATGGGCACTGGGAACCCTGAATCCTCTATAAGAGCAGCACTGTCTCTTTACCTGGGAGCTATTTCTTCAGACCCTAAAATTATTAATGTTTTTTAATGATGAGTTCCATTCCTAGGAATAATTCTTATAGAATCCTCACAGAGCCATACATTTTATAGAAATATGTTCACTATAACATGATAAATATTCCATCATTCAAATTGCCCTTCAGATATATCTATCATCTTAATAGAGACTCCGTATCCTATTTGCTTGTAAGTATCTGATTAATGTATTTGGGTATGGTTTATTCCAAACTTTCTGTTGCTATGATTGGATACCGTGAGTATTCTTGTGAGGACCCCTTGTGAAAAATAGCTTACACAAAGAAGGGAAAATGATGACTTGTTTATCTTTTAGCAGAAAACACACAACATCAGCAGAGAAGAGACATGGCACAATTAGTGAGTTAATTAAAACTCTACTGCTCGTGGGGTGGTATCTTCAGATAACAGGAGAGGTAGCCCCAGGGCATTAAAAGCCATTCCTAATGAATAAGGGAACCATCCAAGGATTGGTTGAGAGTCACTCTAGCTGTTTATCTGTCAGAAGCTGATTCTGTAGTAATTTTTGGAGGAAAACATAGTGTCCCCCTAGCTCCAGTTTTTAAAATGCTACAGGGAGACGCACATATGGAGAAAGGAACTTCATATAAAAATGAGAAATGTAATGGGGAAAGGGGCTCTGCTTGTGATATTTGTCACCCACATCCCAACATGAAGACTTTAATGAGGTGACTAAAACAGAAGATAACATGTTGATAAGCCTCTATTTTATAAGACTTAAGCCACTCATTCAGAGAGAAAGATGAAGAATACTGGAAGATCTTTATACATGGAAACAGTCAACATGAATTTTTTGATACTTAGACCAGTTAAATAAAAATTTATGAAGTTGATACTTATGCATTGGATGGATTTGTTTTTGTCTCTTTGTGTTTTGAATTTCTTCTCCTTCTTCTCCTTCTTCACCTTCTTCTCCTTCTTCTCCTCCTCCTCTTTCTTTGACAGAAACTCTCAGTGTAGCCCAGGCCACAGCTTATGCAGCCCAGGCTACATGTCACTCTATAGCTTAGGGTGGCCTCAAACTCTCAATCCTCTTGCCTCCACCTCTTAAGTTCTGGTATTATAGGTGTGCGGCACCACACCTAGTGTGCACTCATGCATGCATGCGTTCATGCACACGTGTGTATGTGTCTCTGTGTGTGTGTTACCAAAGTCTATCTGTATCAGTTTAAAGGAAAACTAGAGGGACTAGTAGAAACAGCGTTTAAACACAAGGTCATTCTTTATTTCAGTCATAAAAAAAGAATTTAAACAGGATCTGTTTAGCAGAAAGTGTTATGCTGAACGCGTGGCTTCAAGATAGTGGGTTTCTCCTTCCTTTTCTCTATTTGTTTGGTTGTCATGGGAGTCGGTGTTTATGGGGAAATTCTGAATATATTTCCTACAAGAAGCTGTCTCTATTTCTTAGCCCAATGTTCTTCTGAATTAAAAATAGCTAGGATTTACTGAATGAGAATTAGATTCAATCCTGAAGATGTCTGTTGGAGACTGAAGAATTGTTTCAGGCATCAGAAGGAATATTTTAATTCTATTCAAATAGGGCTTATAATTTAGGAGTCTACCCGAAACTTTATAATTTTGGAAAGCATGCAAAGAATGATTTCCTGACACACCCAGTGAGGCTCAGGAGAAATGAAAATATGTGTGAAAATTGTCATCCCTGGCCCGAGACATACCAGAGTGTCAGGGTTTTTGTTGTTGTTTTTGTTTTGTTTTGTTTTTGAGAAAACTAAGCATGCTTTCTGAGTCTAGGCAATGGCAAAACAAGCAGACCCAAGCCCCTGAAGGAAGGCAGGAAGGCATATGCATAGCATGTTGGAAATGGAAGGGGCATGCCATCTGCTCCAACCTCCTCTCTAAAGTTATGGGTAGAACCATTACTTCTTTCCTGATGCAGAAATTAGGACCTGACTCAGTAGCTAGAATGGTGGGAAATAGGTATTTCTAGAAGGCCTGGCCATGTTTTTTTTCTGGGAATGTGAAGGACTACAGAATAGTATTTCACTGTTGCCTGGACTGTAATGGAGATGCAGCACTATGAATGATCTAAAAGAGAACTGTTAAATTGTACCATGAGATCACATCTGAGATGAGCCCCACCCCCACCCTAGGTTCAATCTAAACTGTAGAAGACTGAGATAATATGCAACTAAGTGAGGCAATAAGGTGAACTATGCCCTCAAGAAATGGATTTCCAAGTCTTCAACATGGACTTCATTCAGAAACGATAGAAACCCAAGTAGATGCTGTGAGACTTGCCACCATGTAGCCTCTGGCTGGGCCCTGCAAGTCATCTCAACAGGGGAGGATCCTGCCTTCTTTAGCCTTTCCACGTTTGATGCTCAAAGTTGAGCAATTGGGACTCTCCTTACTTCCCTACAAAAGGAGTTTGGTAGCTGAACTCCCTGGCAGACCACGAAGGAGGAAATATTATGTGACTTACTGACCTCCAAAGTATGCTGCAGACTCTGGAACACAGCAAACCTGAGATGAAAGGGAACAAAACAGGTTTGTTCTCTTTTTGCCTTTTTGTACTTCCCTGAATGCTGTGTTCCATCAAGAAAAAAATAGTAGACCTGTGCTTTCACTTCCAATGTGTTCAGTGGGCTGGATAATAAGGACATAGCATTGAGATAGAACAGAAGTGTGGGAGAAGAGTCCAGCCAGCAGTTCTCACAGTGATTGGCCATACTTCAGATTGTTGTGATAGCCAGTGCACACCCCCTTATAGTCTGACTACTGAATCCATGAAAAAGTCTGCACAAATTCTCAGTAGTGACAGCCTTGCAATTTGAACTTGAGAGATATCCTTGAGAATATGAATAAGATTTTTTTATGACTGAAATAAAAAAAAAATGAGCTTGGATTTAAAAGCCGTACCTACTACTCTCTCTAGTTTTGCTCTAAACTGTTACAGAGATTTTGATAACACACATACACACAAATATAAGCTAATCCCTACCCCAGAATACATAGGATCTGATAGAAAGAAATGTAACCAAACATCAGAAATTAAATGGTGACTGTGCAAAGGGTACAGAAGCACCAAGAACACAGATGTTTGCAGCAAGAAAAATGGTACCCTAATATTTGACATGACACAATGGCTATTGACCATTTTGGTTATATGATACAAGGGTGTGAAAATCTGGGAGTTGGACTATATGTTTTCTGCTTTTTCTTTTCTCTCTCTTTTAAGAAAGAATCTCCTGTAGTTTGATCTGGCCTTGATCTTGCAGTGTCCCTAAAGATGATCTTGAACTCCTGAACTTTCTGTCTCCCCTGCCAGAGCGCTATGATTAGAGATGTGTGTGTACCACCAGCTAAGGCTCAAGTCTACACTTTGTAAGTTCAAAGATGAGTAGGTTGGTTAAGCTTTGCTGTGTTTCTGCAGTAGACTTTAAATAAAAATTAAACACAATTCTAGGGAAGGAGATGAAAATTCCTGAAGACCAAGGATTCTGGCAAAGAAATCTCTGAAAGGAATCTCATAAGGATGGAGGCAGATAAAACTTGGTGGAGACAGAAGAGCCTTGGATGTCGGGTGCAAATGATACCATACACATGGGTGAGAGGGCTTCCTGGACTTCCAAGCTTTGCCTTCCATTCCTGGCTGCTTATTTTAGTTCTTACTCCTCCGTCATGACTTGACATCCATTCTATTTAATCAAACATTAATGGAACATTTTATGCCGCCAGGTGCAATTTACAAGGTTCAATTATTGCCTCTCTTAATTCTTCAAAGGACAATACAAATTATTACTGCTTTCTCTATTTATAATAAAGAAACAGAAACACAAAGCTATTAATTAACACATTGAAGGTCATACAGTCAGGAGATAGGCCGTGTGAACTTGAACATGGAGCGTGGTCAGAGAGCCTGGCCTGAAAGAATTGGTATCAGCTCAGGGCCCCAAAGCCAAATTCTCAGCACAAAGGAGACTTAGTTGTTTCAGAGGGACAGAGGGGAGGATTAGGGACAAAGATAGGAGATAGGGGGAAAGGGTTAAGGGAACAAGGGAGAATGGCTAAAGATAAATTGTAGGGGGACAGAACAAAAGACTGCCTCTGAGTAGAGAGGAGACAGACATGGCCCATAGGCAAATGGCAGTTTATAAAGCTAAAAGGGGAAACCTCCATGATTGGATGAGGTGTTTAATTTTAACTGGACATGTTAATTAGGTGAGCCAAAGGGGGCTTTTCATTGCTGTACTTTAATACTTTGATAGCTGGACCTTGGTAGTCAGCCTCAGGAGGAGAAAGTGGCCAAGTAAGTGAGTAGACCTTAGTGGCGAGCTTTGGGAATGCAATCTACTGGTTTTTAGCTTTTTTTTTTTTTTTTTTTTTTTTTTTTTATCAAGGCAGGGAGAATGAGGGAGAAGGGCAAGGCCTGCCAGAGCCATGTTTGCCATCCTCAGGCTGGCTAGAGTCCCTTCACCACCTCTGTTCATTAACCTAAAGGAATCTTTTGCTGATGCCGTCTGCATATTTTTTGAACATTGCTCCAAAGAGGTAGCCTAAAAGTGTCTTTAGTATACCTGTCAAGCCAGCCACCCCATCATTCATTCTCAAAAGGACCCAAGCGGGTTATCAAGCCTCCCATCAAACCGAAAACATTCCTTCTCAATTCCTTGGCTGACCTTCTGTGGAAATCTGTCTCAAAACACTTTTCATGGCATTTGTGACAAAGTTTTCTGACAAGAAAGACATGAACCTAATTCTTTTTTTTTTTCTTTTCAGGGATTACATTGGTTTCTCTAGCTTCTGGCTGTGGAGCCACTGCTAATACAAGTGTGCAAAGGTCTAATAGCCGAGGGGAGGTCTCTGGTCAGTGCTTAGCCCTTTAACCTATTTTAATCTCTACAAAGGCAAAAAAATCTGCATGCAAATAAAAGACGGTACTCATCATTTTCTACTCAAAGATATCCTTGCAATTAAAGAGCAAGCTTTATCATTGGCTGCAAGAGTTGAGGTCCCACATCTATTTCACTACTCAGGCAAGGTCATTAGCTGTGTAGTATGGTGAAACCAAGAGTGGCTTCCTCATTACTGCAGCTCCCTTCCCCCACTGAGCTGTTATGAAACAACCCTGAGCTTCACAACAGGAAGCACAATCCAGGGCTGGTAAATAGAGCCTTCCTTCCCTTCGTAGGTCTCAGAACTTCCTTCTCCTAGGTTCCAAATCTTTTTACAGATGTTTACTTAAGAATTGGGATTTTTCCTTCTCTTAATGCCATTTGCTTCAAGTTTTATATTCCAAGAAAGCTACAATGTCCCTGTTATTGTCAGGAAAGCCTCAGAATCCCAGGGATATAAAGCCCTTTCCTTCTCTTCCAAATATTTTGAGTTGGGCTCTATCAACACCATTTTGCTGTTGGGTTGGAATTTCCCTTTTCATTTAGCCCTGGTGCAACCTGCCTGACACAGAAGCAGCTAGCCTAGTGTTTTGTATATAAATCTCCACAAATATAATAGAACAGCTGCCTGAGATGGGCACACACAAACCAGGCAAAACAAATCAGGGAAACAGGACTCCATCTATGATTATGCATATCTAAGAAGAGGACTCAAGAGGGCTCCTGAAAAGCGACAGCTTAGAAAGATTTCATTTTGTATCCAAGAGCATGTCATTGTTTCAGAATTGTCATGAGAAGTTGTATTCATTTTTCTATTTCTGCACGAACAAATCACCACATACCAATTGGCTTAAAGCAACCCAGTTTTGTTTTGGTTGTTTCATTGAGAGAGAGAGAGAGAGAGAGAGAGAGAGAGAAGAGAGAGAGACGCCAGGGATCCAACTCAGGTCATCACACTTGTTCAACAAACACTTAACTACTAAGCCATCTTGATGGCTCATAACACGCAGTCTATCTTGTAATTCTGTAAATCAGAAGGCAGGCAAGAATCTCAGTGAGCTAAAAAGCAAACTATCCTAAGGAGTGCATTCTTTCTGCAGGCTCATGGTGAGAATCCCCTGCCTTGCCTCTTCCAGCTTCAACCTTCGAGTCTTCCACAGCCAGCAAAGTAAGGGTGATCCTTTCTAGTGCTACCAGCCTTCTGCATCTCCTTTCCATAGTCACATTTTCTGGATCTACTTTCAAGGTCTCTTTCAATGTCATTGGACGCATGCAAATTCTCTTGGATAGCTGTCCTATTCTGAGGCTATCTGCTTAACACACTGCATTCATCCATAACTTAAGTTCCAAGTCTCCAGCTGAGATGGCTAATCTTCATTGTCCATTTGATTTGGACACACCTAGGAAACATACCTATGGGCATCTATGCGAGGGCATTTTCAGATTTAACTGGAGACAATACCAACTCAGAATGTTGGCAGCACTATCCCCCAGCTCCTTGGTTTTCATCAGGAAAGTGAATATTATTCCAAACTGCAACATCTTCCACACTAAATACCTGCAGTGCTCACTAGGGTAGAGAAACTACAAAGATGCTTAAAAGCAGCAAAAAGTTAATAAGCAGCAAATGAAATTAATGATTGTTTACCTGAAGTCTGCCATAGTACATGGGTTGGTTTAGTTCTTGGTTTTGGATGTCTTTGCTGTAAAATTGGGTAGTTCAGCACTCTGCCACAAAGGGAAAGAAATATGATTTGGGTTTCTTCCTAATAATCTCAAATTGAATCCCACAATAATCCACAGCTGAACTGCTAGTTGTGTGAACTTGTCCTGGGATATATACAAACATCTATTCCCCCCCAGACATGACATAAAGACGGAACAAAGGAACAATTCCAGCCAAGTTTAGCTTGGTGAACTGATATGCTTAGTATCAGCACAGGTGACAGATTACATACAGGTTATTTACAGGTAAGTGTACAATTCACAAGTACTCGAGAAGCTGTACCACTCAAGAAAATATCTTTTTCTCCAGGTGACTTTAACTTCCTATATATCTTCAGGGAGTATGGGGAGGACTTAGGAGTCCCCTCTTCTCTACAGCAAATCTGTCTAAGACATTAGCTAGCTTGGCTCCAGTCGAGTTAGAATAAAGCACATTCCTCAGTGCAATATAGTACCTTGGACTGGTTCCTGAAAGCACATTAATGGCAAATATAATGGTGAAATTAGAATCCATTCTAGAGTTCAGAATACTGTACCAAGGTTAGTTTTGAAAAACACACAGTGAAAATGTTAAGGCAGAGCCATGGTAAAAACTGGGAGAGTGTATAGGAATTCAGCATTCTGCCTTGGCAACTTTTCTGCAGAGTAAAACTGTTTTTTTTTTTTTTTTTCTCTGCCATTCTCTGCTGCTCCTTCATCCGGGAATTAGCTCATTCCAAAAAGCCACAGAGGATCCCAAGAGGGTATCCACTTGTAATGCATCTGGAAGCAGAGACTTTGGCCAGGGCCAATGTTGGGGCCTTGGGAAATGGCTCAGTTAGTGGTGACTGTGCAAGCATGAGGTTCTGAATTGGAACCTCTAGCACTGACATAAAAAAGGGCAGGCATAACCCCCCATGGGGCATAAACCCAGCAGGGAGGGCAGGAGAGTGGGGCTTGATGGGTGTCATTCTGGCTCCAGGTTTGGTGAGGGGCCCTGTCTCATAAGATAAAACCTGACAGTCATCCTCCTTTGACTTCCAAACAGGCACGCTTAGATGTACCCATATACCACAAAAACCCTCACATACACACATACAATGGAAAAAACACCCCAAATGGCAATTTAAAACTTTCTGATGTTTTAGCTACATCTAAAGGAAAGAGCAAAGGAATGAAAAGGACCATTGGAATGAAAAATGAAAACCCCTATTTTTGTTTTAAATGTTGTTTGCCCTGATGTTATTTTCAATGGTGTTTGTCATGCAATGATCACAGGAATCTTGGGCCAGTTCCCCTGGCACTACCTAGCCCTCATCCCTGCTGAAATTGCACAAAGGTTACCACAAGCACTAGATTCACCGGAAGCTACTTCTTCATACACTACAGCAGAGGGCTGGGATTTGGCAGAGACTGGAAGACTTGCCCCTCCCCTTCCCTTCCTCAAGGCTGCAGAGCTATTATCAGGCTGGAGCTGATATTAGCCTAGGGAACTAATCTTTGTTTGCCTCTCAAGGCTTTTTTGAGTTGTGAGAAATGTTTCTAGTAACTGATTAAAGAGTTCCTCCCACCTGTTTGCTACTTCTCTGGTTCAGCTTTGAACAAAAGAAACCAGTAGAAATTTCCAGGGTGAAAAAAACAACTTTCTGAGTCATTGATAGGTGGTTTAGGACATTCCATGTATCCTTCCTGAGAGTATCAAGGAGAATACAACTGTGCCAAAGTGAACAGGTATTTTGTGAAAGGTCTTTACTGTAGAAAGAATAACTTGAAAGCCAAAGAGCTCCACAGGTCTATCTCCCAACTGATCAGACTGAATCCCCACCCTTGGTACAAAGGCTGAAATTGCAATGAAGTTCCTCATGGCTCCAGTCCCTGGTCCTGACAGCACTGGTTTTTACCTCCACAAGAGTTAGGAGAACTACAAAGCCTTCATGCATTTAGAGATAAGGTTTTAATTTTTCTCGTTATTGTTGTCGAGTTCCTCTAAGAAGAAACTAAGCTTGCTAAAAGGTGTAAGGCATCCAGGGAACCCAAGATCAGTCATAACACCATATGAGAACCTCATTTTTTCCTCCTGAGCTGTGCTCTGAATCCCCAGGATGTCCATCCACAAAGCCCCACGGCAAACAAAGCTGTTAACAGCTGAGTTGTGTCAAGCTACCAAGTGTGCAGAATGCGAAGGGCATTGGAAGGATGCTTGCAGGGAGTAGCTCCGTGGGTCTGCTTTCTGCCAACGGGTTCTCTAAACCATCCCTCGCATTCACAGCAACTCCTGCTCTTAGGATGCCTAAGGGGGCCGTGGCTATCCCTTACCCAGGAAAAGTCCTGATTTGGTACACACTATTTCCTATTTTTATTTCACAGCCAAGGGTGAAGTCTTTCATTTGCAGACATGGGCTGAGTCACCCTTGCAGCTACGATTAGCAAGCAAGAGTCTTTGTTTGCAATCTGGTAGGGAGAGAAAAGCTTTGAAAACTCTTTGTACAGTGGTAAGTAACCCTTGTCCACTTCACTTCTCACCTCCCCAAGTTTCAGACACTGGTGCCCATCCTCACTCCAGCATATTCCATGTGGTCTTCAATCTAGGAAACCAATCATTCCAGCTCAGGGCTTGGTGAAAGTAACCCCTGTCTGAGACATCTGTTTTGGCCTAGATAATTATGTGCCTAACATTGTAACTCAAGTTTAGCTTCATAACATTTTCTTTTTCTTTTTTAATGTTGAATTCTTCCACAGAAGGGGAAAAAAGCAATGGGGAAATGAAGAAAGAAAAGACAAGCTTTGACACTGGGTTTTCTTTCTTGGTTGTACTGAGAAGGGCTGAGCAGAAGCACTCTACATTCCAAGGGTAATCTATGGACCGGGAAACTAAAAACAGGCAGAATTCCCATCCCCACTCAGACATCGTGGATTAGAACCTGCATTTTAATAGGACCACCAGGTGTCTCATATTGTATATTTGTGTTGAAAATGGATGCCTTTCTTCTTGAATTAGTCACCACCCCCAAAGAGCACAGTAGGCTGAGTCAACTCCACCCAACTCTTTACATGACCAGCTGAGTGAACCCTTTCTAAAACTTAGTTACCATGATTGCCTCTAGATGTCAGGAAGAACTACTTATGGACGATTCATGACTGCAAGGGAAAGAAATGATAGTCTTCAAAATCCAGCTGCTGCAGTTCATTCCCCAGTGTGGGCATGCTCACAGAAAGAGCACTGATCTTTAGTTATGAGAGTTGGTCTTTATTTCTGGGGGACTACTAGCTAGCTGAAGTATTTTAGGCTCTGTGCATTCCTTACACTTTTGGGTACTCCATCAGTAAAATAGAAGAAGACTAGACACTGATATTTAGAACCATAGACTACAAACAAGGCATGACAGTTCACTCAGGAGGCTGAGGCAGAAAGATCAATGCCTGAGCTACATAGTAAGAACATGTCTCTAAAAAACAAAAATCAAAACCTACATAACATTTCATAACACCATGTTTTCTCTGTATCCTGTACTATTTTTATTTTCTCATGTGTATACACACACACACACACACACACACACGTCTATGTACCCTAAGTAGAACGCAAGCTCCATGGGGACGAAGACTCTGGATTTTAATCAAGGTCACACTGTGTATCTCTAAGACTTGGAATACCTTGATCTGTGACAGAGGAATCAACCTTTTCTGCCTCCAAAATTTCACCTGAGAACCATTGACTGTTTTTTAAATGGTTTCCAGAATGTTCTAAAGGCAAAAGAAAGGCCAATATTACTTTAGATTTATATTTCTTTTCTGATTCTCTAGCTGTATCCCTTTCATCTCCAGCACTTTCTTTATGAGGTCTGTCTTCCCCCGAGTGCTCTCACAAAAGTGTATATGCTGCATTTTCTTTAGCTTCCTTCATGATGACTTCCGTATTTCTAGAGGCAGAAGAGTCTCTTTCCTCATTTATTTTTCTCTGAGAAATACTCTTCAGCATGGGTCCAATATATAAACAGATTTTTTTTTCTTCTATCTCCCCCAAATCCAAGGAGAGTATGATAAGATAGTCACAATTCACAGCAGATAAGTGAGAATTACTAAAATAAAGAAAATAAAAGAAAGAAAGAAAAGGAAAGAAAAGAAAAGAAAGAGCCTGGAAGTGGTGGTGCACGCCTTTAATCCCAGCACTTGGGAGGCAGAGGCAGGTGGATTTCTGAGTTCGAGGCCAGCCTGGTCTACAGAGTGAGTTCCAGGACAGCCAGGGCTACACAGAGAAACCCTGTCTCGAAAAAAGAAGAAAAACAAACAAACAAAAAAGAAAAGAAAAGAAAGAAGAAGAAAGAAAAGCTACATACAAAAGCTGCAGACCTACAAGATGTTGACTCTTGTAGATTGTTCATTTTTATACAATGTAAAAGAAATCAGAATACTTGAGTCAAATGGTTACAACTGTGGAAATTAAGGACTGGCCAAAAAAGGGAAAATTCCAGTGTACTAGAATCATATGTTTGTTTCCCTCATCAGTCCCTCCTCCTGTCTAAGTCCTTGGCACATCTCTGGTTCTTCTCTTAACACCCCCGACCTACATTTCTGACTTCCCTGATTCCCTGATGGATTTTTGTCTTTCATTTCAAGAAATAATAAAGCCTTCTGAAAAATCATCCGGATGGTCACTTGCCTAGAATGGCATCTTCTAATCAGGGCTCACATGAATGTGACAACTGCAACCATGGAATAGGTAGGCAACATGCTCTGACTCCCTTGGCCTTGGAGGAGGCCATGTGAAGCAACAGTAGTGTACCATGTTCACTCCTGGCCCCATGCTGTCATGCATTCCAGTGCAGCAGCCCATGGAACTGCTTCTAAATGCTGTTTTACTGCTCCAACTAGCTGACTCTGAAAGTCTTTGAGTGTTGGGGATCAAAGCTAGGATCTTGCACATGCTAAGCAATCCACCCTACCACTGAGCTACACCCCCCACCCCCCAGCCCTGTTTCGGAAAGTCTTTAAGACTGGGAGCTAATCTCTGCTTCCAAGGACTCAGTAACTACATATATCCTATAAGTTAAACTGATATATGTAGATGTAGCAATGTTAGAGCTAAGAGAATTGGCCAAGGGCCTACATGCACTCACATGCTACCACCTCCCTTCCTCTCTTTCTCCCCCTCCCCCTCCCCCTCCCCCCTACTGCCCCACCTCTCTCTTTGACATAGGGTCACAGATTGTGCTCCGTGACTTTGAGCTTCTGATGTCCCTGCCTGTGTCAAGATTACAGGCATGTACCACCAGGCCTTGTGCATACCTGGCAAGCATTCTACCAACTGAGCTACAACCTCAGCCTCCCTCTCCAAGTCCCCTCCTCTCTTTCCTCCTTTTCCTTAGTTTTTCTTTTTTGGCAGCTGAGCGTTGAGCAGCGTTCTGTTTTGTTCAGAAAGAGAGTTGCCAACAAAAAGGGGGTGCCCATTGCTCATCCAACCTGGGGCTTTCTTTTTGTAGGCTTCTTCTACCCACTCACTGTTTCATATGAAAAGATGTTTAAATTCAAACCTCACGAAGTCAGAACTGAAACAAGGTGTGTTTCACTTCTCCCTATCCGTTTGTTCTTCTTTTAAAATGAGGCAGGGAGTCATGTTTGCAGCTATGTGTGCATGACAAGCACGGGAAGAGCATCTCTAGGGTGTTGGGCTGGGAGCCACAATGACACAGCTGGACTTTTCATTAGAGACCTTTTGGAAAGAGAAAAGACCAGGAGAGGCCTGGAAAGAACCTAACCCAATTATGTCATTTTACAAATGAAAAAATGGAAACCAGACAGAGTGATCGGCCCAAACTTAACAATGATTACTAGAAACCAAGGCTATCTATGCATCTTGGGTATATTTAGGCACAGTTCCAATTGTGTTCTTAAACTTGTACCTAGAACTTCCCCCAAAAGTCAGAGATCCATGAAATAAAAATCGAGGAACTAGTGAGTGGGAACCCCCTTACAACCACTGACTTTGCTTTGAGACTCTGTCTCCTGTAACTCTGCCTGGCCTTGTACTTTGTATGTAATCAAGGGTGGTCTTGAACTTCTGATCTTCCTGCCTCCATCTCTCAAGTACAAACACACCACTGTGCCTGGAGTGTACAGTACTTGCTATTGAACCTGGTACTTTGGATATGCTTGTCAAACATTCTACCAACTGAGCTGCACCCATAGCATAACTGCACTGGTTTTTGAAAAGAGCAAGTTTTAGAATGATAGAGGTCTTGGTAGTCCTTTCATGAAAAAAATCAAAACAAAAATACAACAAAACAAAACACAAAAAGCACTTGTAATTTCCCAAATGAGTCTACTAACTACACTTAAGGGGATTTGTATTCAATATCTGCCAGCCCCATGAATTGAAGCAGTCACTAAATTTTGGAGGTGAATGCCTTGAGAATTATTTACTATGGGGGGAAGGTCCGAAGGCTGACATCATTTAAACAAAGTCAATTCTAAAAAGGTAGGAAGAAATCTAATGACGTCATTAGATGAAGGTGTTGTGATAGTCAAAACAAGTTTGCACTCTCCACATGTGAGACCCAAAAAACAATGTGTGTGCTGAGAATGGATTCTTTCCAACAAGGTTAAGAATAACTTGTTAACAAGATGACTGTAAGAAGGACGATGAATCTGCTGGCTGTCTCCACCGAGCCTTCCTACCTTCCCTTTATACCCAATCAAGTAAACACTTGATTATTTGTTTTCTTCCTTATTGTGCTTTTTGTTCAGTTCTAATTAATAAAAATTAAAGTTTCTAAATTTAAAAAAAAAAGAGTGAGGGTGAAAAAACATTAGGAAAAAAACCTATTGGCAAACAATATGGAAATACAGGCATTAAAGGGGGTTAACAAGGCCATCTTCCCTCCCAACACACACCCCTCTGAGACTGGAATATTGGGTTTCTTGGAGAATAGCAGGGTTTTTCTCAGAGCACAACTGTCCTGGAAACATGATCAATCTTGAAGCCATCCTAAGCCAGTGGCTTTCGGGTTTTATCTTAAGAATTCAAAAAATGAAATTCATTAACCACAGAGGGTGAATGTTAAAGAGAAGTTTGTTATTTACTCGTATGTGGGGGAGAGAGAGAGAGAGAGAGAGAGAGAGAGAGAGAGAGAGAGGGAGATGCCATTTGAGTTAGTCATGGGAGTTGGCCATTTTGTAGATAAACAACTGCATTGCAAAAAAGAGGTGGGGCTTCACAGAAAGAGTAAGGAGGTCCATAGTACCAGAAAAAAAGAAACATAGGCTTTGTTTAGCACCTATTAGAAAGAAGCAGAAGAAAAGAAAAGGGGAAATTGGAATAAACCCAATAGAACTTTATTGTGTCTTGTAATGGCTATATGGGGGGGGGTTGGCGTTCAGGGAAGAAAAAGTATGCTATCTCCTTAAAGAGAAAATTATTCCTCCTATCTCTTTAGCATGGTTTATATCTTCCTGGGCATTGCCCCACCTTCTTGATATGTTCAACTGGATTAACTATTTTAAGTTTTTTGCTACCTTGGCATGCTAAGCCTCTAAGTCAGAGAAATAGCTTTCCCTAATGGACTTCCACAGAGCACCTATCAAGGAAGTCTACTGTAACTCTTCCAATAGCCAGTGGTCGGGCCTAATGCCTTATCCATCTAGCCAAGTGGACTTGATGTTCCCCTTTGAAGAGAAGGGACACTTCACACTCACTGGAGAAGTGAAGCTGGGCGTAGTGGCATAGACCTGTAATCCCAATACTTAGAATTCAGAGACATTCTTGGTATCATAGCAATCTTGAGGTCAGCTTGGGCTACATGGGGCTCAATATATATATATATATATATATATATATATATATATATAT
>CM052722.1:18562142-18607641 GCA_028551405.1 Uromys caudimaculatus | reverse complement strand
ATATCCTCACGTGTTTGGTCAGGTTTGAAGGGGATCAAGGCCACGTTTCACTAAAGTATAAAACAAGTTTTACTACCTACATTGTTGCTTGTAAGGTCAGTACAAGGCCATTAAAATGTCTTCGTGGATGAAGGACCTTATCATTAGGCCTCTTGGCCAGAGTTCTATCCCTGAAACCTACATGGTGGAAAGGGAAGAAGAAACAATCTCTTCAAGTTACTCTCTAACCTTCATACATGGACAACCCCCTTCCCCCACAACAAACACATAAATAAATAAGTAAATAAATATAGGGATTTTTGTTTGTTTGCTGTTGTTGGCTGGTTGGTTTTAGACTGTGCAGTATCTCTTCCCAGGCAAGGGAAAAAAAGGTTAATCAAAAGAAATAAGCAGTGAGCAATGACTTTCTGAAGGAGTGCTATGAAGACCACTTATGAAGGAGGAAAGATGGCCTAATTCCCACCATCTAAAGGAGGATGTGCAATCAGAACACAATGCAAGAAAACATTCAAATCTCTGGGTGATCTGAGCCTGGTGAGAGCCTTTCTTCCGCGTATTATTTCTTCCGTGTATCTCAGAGTTCTGTAGGCTGAGAGACTGCCTATCAAAATATATTTCTCTGGTCACAAGGTTGTGGTACATCAGTGCAAAATGTTTCCCTTTCTAATACAGCCTCTATGGTTTCATATCCCAGTGTTCCTGACCTTGTTTGCACGGGTGCTGGTCCTCCCCTCTCCTCTGTTTGAAAGAGGAGGTCTCCTTGCTCTCACTGCGTATGATGACTCCAGAGGTTTCAGTGACTCTCCTGTCTTCACTGCCCACCTTGCCATAGTTGCTTGGGGACAGCACACATACACTACCACACCTAGCTTTACATGCGTTCTCTGAACACAGCAAGCACGGTGAGCCATCTAGCTCCGTGGCCCCCTACATTTGGTCAGTTTTACAATGGAGGTTTAATTAGGAGAGCAAAGTAATGAAGCTAAAGTTTGAAGGAAGTGAGAAACATTAATGCCTACGCAGAGAGTTCTTGCCAAACACAAGGGAGAAGAAAATCGGATCTTTTCTATTGTAGTCTATAAATAATTCAGAGAATTAAAAAATACAGTTACAGCTTTTGGGCCCTTCATTTTCCAGTTTTAAAATGAGTAAACTGATACCATATTCATCCCAGGCAGCAGCAGGACAACTTAATTGAATTAATTCTCACATTATGGGAGGCTCTTTGACATATTTAGTTGTGAAGGACCATAGACATGCAAACGATTAACAGGAAGGAAGAGAGCTATAGCTGCCTGGCCACCATGGGTAAAAGGGAGATTTTTCTCAACAAGTTGCTAGATTCAAAGGACAGAAGACAGAAGAAAGGACCTCAAAATAGACAATTGTTACTGACTCTACCTTCATCCTGGTAGTATCAGAGGTAGCATGGAACCAGGGCATGTGAGAATTCAAATCTAACTTTATCCTAAACAGATGATGCATGGATTCAGAATTTCCATTGTCACCTGCAGTCACCTGAACACAAAGGGGAGTAAAAATCTCCCATAGTACTTATAATTGACTTAAATTTCAACATCTTCAAAGTTGTGAAGGGATGGATGAATGTGAGCCCTTCAAAGTTAGAAAAAAGAAGCCCCAAAGCACATGCGCTTTATTTTGGGGGACAGAATGTCACTATGTAGCTCTGGCTGTCCTGAAGCTTGCTATATAAACTGGGTTGGACTCAAACTCACAGAGGTTCACCTGTCTCTGCCTCTGGGTGCTAGGATTAAAAGTGTGGGCTGCCATGCCTGGTTCATACTTTTTTTGTGTAAGGACGGGGTCTCATGTATCCAAGGCTGTCCTCAAACTCAGTATGCAGTCAAGGATGATCTCGAACTTCTATTCCTCCTGCTCACACCTCTCCAAAGATACGATTACAGGCATATGCCATAATAACATGGGACCTAGAGCTTTGTACAGGCCAGGCCATCACTCTATCATCTGAGTTATATCCTCAGCCCATAGGTGACATATTGTCAATCATTCTAGTTTATCTTTTAAAAAGCAAATCACTTTCAGTATGAGTTCAAAAAGCCCTGCAAATGGTAGTGTGTGCATTCCTTTAAAGAACTAAAGTAAATTGATTTGAATCTGTGGCATTTGAACTGAAGTCTGGAACTCGTTGTTGGTCTGGACATGGTTGTCTTGCTCTCTGGAGTTCTTGGTTTTCATTTGCATGTATTTCTGTCTAGCTTGTCACCACCTCTGCTACTGCTGGTCAGAGTCAGGAAGAAGAATCAACCGCATGGCCCCAGAGCCCTCCTTCCGTAGTTGAGAAATGGCTGAGTCGACTCTGAAGATCGGTTCATGCTTCTAGAATAGAGCAGGCTGGCCAAGCCTGTGACCCCAGCAACCACGGTGCTGCTGCTGCTATTGATTGCCAAGTTCAGTGTTGCTTTTCTGTTTTCATTTCTTAGGCAAAGAACTCAAACACGTACATTTCTTGCCTGCTTAGATCTTTCTTAGCAAATCTTTAGGGAATGTATGGGCAGGTACTTTTGCTTTGTCTGGGATAAAATAACAACTAAATCCACCAGAACAGCATACAAGAGCAGGGAAAGTTTCACTTCCTTTCTAACCTTTATAGGGCTGAAAAGCACAATTTAAAAAAATGCTGTCTCTAGGGGAGTAGAGTCACTTCCTGGCTGCTTTTGTCAAGAGAGCCCCTGCTGTCTGACATGTCTTCAAATAGAATAAAGAAGCCAAGAAGCGCAGTTCATTACACCTTTCATGGGAACATTTAAATAATGTGGGATTTTATTTAAAATCATTTCCCCAACATTTCAGGGACTCTCATAGCCAAAAGTATGATGTAGCCTTGGCTAAAATAAACCTCTCTGTAAGGTATCCAGAGAGGTTTTAAGGACTCCACTCATGGGCAAACTCCTTAAGTGGCCCTAGCATTCAGAAATCAAAAACCAAGTAGAAAAACATGGTACATACCTATTATCCCACCACTTGGGCGATGGAATCAAGACAATCAGGAGTTCAAGGCCATGCTTGGCTATATAGTGAGTTTGAGGCCATTTTGGGTTAACCTGAGGCCAGGTCTCAAAATAACAACAACAAAAACAAAAGCAAAGAAATAGAAAACTAAATTTGCATCGGGCCCTTGAATGTGGAATATACCACAACTGGTATAAATGTTTTACATTGGTTTTTCCTTCTAAGACAAGCTGGACAGAGCCCCTGCAGTAGGTTCTTTGGACTGCCATAATGTGCAAGGCTAAGAAGGGCAAGCATATGCAGGCTTCCTCCCTGGAGAGGCTGCTTAGCACGCCACTTCCGCAGTCAAAGATTCACTTCCTAGTCATTTTCCTGACAAGAACTGGGCAACTCTTTGGTGTTCTGCCTGGAGGTTTGGCCGGCAGACATGATCTTTGGTTCAGTTTGAACCATAAGGCAAGAAATGGAGTGGATGAGCCAGTCCTTGTTGACCGTGGACATGATGGACTTCAGGAACCTTGACAAATCACCATTTTTGAATAGCCTGGCTCTACAAAATCTAGTGAATGTGTTCTCTTGAACCTGGCATGGTGGCACAAAGAAAACCATGAGCAATGAGCTAAAAGCATAAACCCACGTCAGGAATTCTTTTTTTTGTTTGTTTTTTTTTTTGTTTTGTTTTTGTTTTTCAAGACAGGGTTTCTCTGTGTAGCCCTGGCTGTCCTGGAACTCACTCTGAAGACCAGGCTGGCCTCAAACTCAGAAATCCGCCTGTCTCTGCCTCCCAAGTGCTGGGATTAAAGGCATGAGCCACCACTGCCCAGCTCAGGAATTCTTAAAGTCCTGTGCCTCCTAGGAAAAAAAAAACCCT
Source organism: Uromys caudimaculatus (assembly GCA_028551405.1). Lineage (NCBI taxonomy): Eukaryota > Metazoa > Chordata > Mammalia > Rodentia > Muridae > Uromys > Uromys caudimaculatus. The sequence goes on along the minus strand of CM052722.1, from coordinate 18,603,779 downwards.
CAGCATCTTGTTTAAGATATGAGAATCTCTATAATATTATAAGGTGACTCCAGCTTCTACTATTACCACTGAAAAGAAACAAGTGTTTTTAAATTTCTCCATTCATTTCTCCTGTGCCTCCATGGGTAGTGATTTTTATTTTTCTACAAATAACATTTTACAGAATTATTCTAATATAGAAATAATTTGGGATGCATCTGATGGCATAAATATTTTTCTCCCATAAAATAAAGTAAACAAAAAGATAAATGCTACAGGTGGAGTTGTGGAGATAGCTCAATTGGTAGAAGTATTTTCCTTAGAAACACAAGGACAAGTTCAATGCCGCCACAAACAAGGAACAAAAGACCCTGTGTAGGGTTTCATGATTGTTATCCCAGTCCTGGAGAGGTAGAAACAAATCTCTTGTACTCATTGGCCAGCCACCATAGCATACCCAGCAAGTTCCCGGAAACTGAGAGATAATATCTTACCAACAAAAGAGGTGGTTGCTGTTAATATAGCTTGGGTGGTAAAGGCACCTGCCGCCAAGGCTGACAACCTGAGTTGGATCACCAGAGCCTGCTTCCTGAAAGTTGTCCTCTGACCTCCCCACACATAGTGTGGCACGCATGTGTACATGCTCATAAACAAGCAAGCAAATAGGTAGGTAGACAGACAGACAGAAATGTTTCTTAGAAGGTGGATGATGCCTGAGGATTAATAGGTAACACTGTTTCCTGGCACACACACACACACACACACACACACACACACACACACACACACACAGCAGCAGCAGCAGCAGCAAATATTCAGGAGGTGGAGGGAGAAAAAGTATTCTTTAAAATAAAATAGTAGTCATTAAATGTAAGAAAAGTTGAGAACACACGTTATCAGTTCCCAGATTTTCTGAGCATAATTTGCAGTATATAAAATGAAACCTTACTTTTGTCCATTCCTTCTCTATTTCTGATAAATCTACTGACCTCCTTTCCATTGCCTTTCTATTTCTAATAAATCTACTGACCTCTTCGAGTTTTTAATTACCTTGGCTGTAATGCTGAGCATGAGAAAGTAAGGCATTTTTATAATTCTGTTTTATCACTGATGGTTAGAAACAAATAAATCAAACGGAGGGGGGAAAGGCAGCAGCCTAACACTGACTGAGCAGAGCACCATGCAGGAAGTACGTAGGTGAAACCAAAAATTGGGTTCAGAGATGCAAACTGCATCTGGCTGGCTGCTCTCAGTGTTGCCTTCCTGAGAACAGTTGGACTGTTTGTTCTCTCCTGCAGCAGACACAGAAATGGGCCATGCAGAGACCTCACCTGTTCTTCACAGAAGCCCTTGGTTTGACTCTTAGTGAACTAGAAAGTGACTTAATCACATGTGTGGATGGACCAAACAGAGCAATTGTACTCTTGTTCTTTTCCAGAATTAGTCAACCTACCCAGCAATTTGAACTAGTTTTTCTGAAACATAAAAGAGGTGTACGGCTATCAGTACAGCTCGGAGCAATGTATGCTCCAAGATTGATGGGCTCTGGGATAGAGCTAATAATCTCTCAATAAGGCCAGGGCCACTCTCTGATTCATTTGTACGTCTTTCACACGGACACAGTCCAGGCTTCATCAGTGTGTTTTGAATGAATGAAGGCAACCTACGGTCTGCCCATCTTTCCTTGAATAAGAAAAGAAATGCATATAAAGGAATGGCTAAACAATTAAAAATAGATACATAATGAGCCCATGTAAAACCCATCCAGTCTCTCTCTCTCTCTCTCTCTCTCTCTCTCTCTCTCTCTCTCTCTCTCTCTCCCCCCCCCCCACTGGAGAACATTTAGATGTTTGAAAGTTTTTGGATAATTCTTCCATCATACTACTTTCTATCATTATCAATAATAAGGACTTGAAATATGAAAATATTATTTACACAGATTACAAGGTACCTACCTTAGGGTCTCTTGCTTCTCACTGACATCTAAGAACTCTGAAAATTTCAAATAAAATTTAGTAAGATCTGGATGTCATTTTGGTCAGTTTGCTAAAGCTGTATGCGATAGAGAAACTCAGAATGCTGTTATCTGTTTGTGCCATTAGCTTGTTTCATTGCTCTTTCTCTCTCCCTCTCCCTCTCCCTCTCCCTCTCTCTCTCTCTCTTTCTCTCTCTCTCTCTCTCTCCTTCCCTCTCTCTCTCTCTGCCTTCTTCTCATCCAATGTCTCTGTCCTTACACATAAAGTCTTAGAATAGTTTCTTTTGGAATCACTATGACAGAACCTTCCCCCAAATCCCTTTTCAGGAATTCTGGGGACACTTAGTCACCAGAGCTCGAGTAGAGGCCCTGCTCTCAGGAATTTTCCTTCCCCAGCCTCTGCAGACACCACCCACAGTCACAACCACACCACTCCCTTGAAACAGGCTCTCTCAGCAGTCAGGCGCTCTACCCAACACCAGGCAAGGAGCCCTTCTAGGGGAATAAGATAACAATAGACAGAAGACAAATCCTGCTCTGTACCAGCATTTCTGTCAGCCCCATTGTTTTGAGAACAAGGCCAAATTGGAGCTATGCATTCTCTGCATATCGGGAAGTCTGCAGCCAGAGTTCTGGAATTGTTAAGTTCTTTCATTTTCCAAGGACATGAACAAATTTAGAGTGCTTTTTTTTCTTTTGGTGAGGAGGGAGGTTTCTTGTTTGGGTTCTTTCTTGTTTCTTCTCCCGTTCTTAGAAGAGCCACAGCAAGCCTTCACCTCAAAACTAAGTGGATATGAGCAATATTTCAGTGCAGCAACTACGGGTCCTGGATTTTATATTTCATTTCTCCACTTAATATCTCATCCAGATCTTTGCCAGGTGTTCTTACACGTCGACTTTCTCTATGGGTTTTGTATTAACAGACCTTATCTGACAGTGGGGAACAAGGGACGGGCCACTTGGGCAAACAGAATGTTTGTCGTGGTAAAACAATTTTGTGGGTAACATTAAAGGAAGAATCATTTGGCCAAAGAAATGATTTGCCTTTAAGAGGAAGATAATCAAGTAATTGAGTAACTCAATTACTCAAGGACTCCTGTCCAGACTGATGCTTACTGACGGTGCTTTCACAGACAGGATCCCATCTTGCGTTGAAGCACTACGTAGTGAATTAACTTGTTCTTAATCATCAACAGAGTGTGTAAAAGAAAAACAAAACTAAAGTTATTTGCATTCTAATTTCTCTGTTCTGGCCACTTTTTTAACACCTGGAGATGTTTTATATTATTTTTCTATCGTGCAAAAATATGCCTATATACATACAGGTGGAAATCCAATAGCTGTAACTCGTATCTATTTGCCATTTGCTACTCAGCAATGTTGTACCTTTTACAAGTATAGCCTCGTTTAAGGCGACAGAAAAAGATTACTAGAATAATGACAGAATGAGTTCATAATGCACAGTTTTGGAGGCGCTGCCAAAGTGAAGTCACTTATATTGTCAGACAGAAAACGGGAGAGCTAAGATCAACCTTAATCTCTTTTGATTCCTTATTTGCACACGGTGTAGTAGCCTAAATCCCAAAATGGTGCCTGTGATAGCTAACCTTCCTGTAACTTGAATGGAAGTGGAATCACCTAGGGGACACCCCTCTGGGTGTGCCTGGAAGGGTATGTCAGGAGAGCTTAATTGAAGAGGGCAGGGAACTACTTTTCCTTGCACTAGGGTCCTGGGCCGAATAAGAAAGAGGAAACTAGCCTAAACATCAGTACTCATCTCTCTGCTTCTTGACTATGGGTACAATGTGGACAGTCACCTTGAGCTATACTTTTTCTGCTATGATAGACCTTGCCCTCACACTGGGGGGGGGGTGGAGAAGAGAGAGAAAGAGAGAGAGAGAGAGAGAGAGAGAGAGAGAGAGAGAGAGAGAGAGAGAGAGAGAGAAATAAAAACGAATCCTTTTACCTTCAGGTTGCTTCTTGTCAGAAATGTCATCCCAGCACTGAGAAAAGTAACTAAAATTATGCCTAAAATCTCAATATCCTGGTCATGATTAGGTAATGCTTTTGTAATGATACATCTTATAGCAAGGGGGAAGAAATTCTGTGAATGTAATTAATGTCCAAAATTAGTTAACTTCAAATAATCAGATGTGGACATCCTTTAGAAAAGGGCTTAGGTTTGTTATCTAGGCATGGTGGCATATGAAATCATTACCTAGTCATGACATAATACATAATATTTCAGTGCTTGGAAGGCTGAGGCAGAAAGATCATGAGTTTGAGGCCACCATGGGCTAGTCCTTAGAAGAGGACTGACTTCAAGCTTAGTAATTATAATATAGTCTCAGATGACTTCTTAATTACAGGCATATGGGACCCTGACACAAGAATCCAGCTAAGACATTTCTAAAACCATATTGAGTAAAAACCTTGAGGTCATGTATATGCTGCCTCAAGTCACTTATCTGTGATCATGGTGATGGAATAATATATAATTTTATATAACTGAGACAAAAAGTACCTCAACCAATAGTTGATAAAGGAATATCTAGAAATGATAGTGGGGCAGCAAACCTGGTTGACATCAGTAGCTACCAGGGAAAAGCAAGCTAAGGCACAACACTGTTCTGCTCCCCGCTCTGCCAGAAGAAGTGAAATGAAAAGGTCCGACAACATGAAGGATTGGGGAGGACATAGAGCAAGCAGGCAGCGTCTTCAGCACTTACACATTCAACCATCCTGTAATACAGCGATGCCAATTCTAGGCATTAATGCAAGAGGAAAAGAAATAAAATATTTGTTGTTTTCTTGTTTGTTTGTTTGTTTGTTTGTTTGAGACGGGGTCTCACTCTGTAGTCCAGGCTGACCTAAAAAATGCCCTGGGATCCTGTTGCCTTGCCCTCTAAAGTGCTGGGATTATAGTTATAAGCTGTTATCATAGCATTTCTAAGGGGTCATTAACTGAATGATTCAGGGCCGGAGAGATGGCTCAGTGACTAAGAACACTTGCTGCCCCTGCAGAGGACCTAGGCTTTGGCTCTCAGAATTCACATTAGGTAGCTCAGAACCATCAGTAATTCCAAATTCAGGGAATCTAATGCCCTTTACCTTTGTGAGCACCAGGTACACACATGGTTCATATGCAGGCAAGACACATACATATAAAATAAAACAGATATTTTTAAATTTAAAACAAGAAAGATACAGGCTGGCAAGATGTAGTGAGTGAAGGCACTTGCCACCAAACCGTTCTATCCCTGGGATCCACAAAGCAGAAAAGGGGGAAAAATTCTTGTAAGTTGTCCTGTGGGCAAAAAGGGACCTGAAATCAGGGCCTCTCAATCTTTCTAATCCTTTAGTTGCGGTGACCCCCGCAGCCATAAAATTATTTTTGTTGCTACTTCCTAACTGTAATTTTGCTACTGTTATGAATCATGATGTAAATATTGAGAACTGCTGCCTTAAGCCTTTCTATGGGACTTCCAAAATCTGCTTATTTTGATAAAGTAGATATCAAAATCAACCTTATTGTTTCTTATTCTGACTAGAATCAAAGCTAGATGTCTGTTCCCTACCAGTCAGTCCGCAAAGGTTCAACGATCAAATACTGGCCACCCACTCTGCTTTCACAAAGCAAATCAAGCCAATCTGTAAAGGGCACACTCTGACAGTTCAGAAAACATGTTTTCAAACTTTATGTTCTGTTCTTCAAACTTTCCTGCCATGCAGAGGTTAGGCTTTTGATCATTGGGGGTTTTTTATTCTTCGGATGGTTGGTTTTGGTTTTAAATTTCTCCCCAGATTTTTCTTTCTCCCACTCAAGCAAAATACTCTGTTAGATATTGTGTCATGCAAGAAACCGAACTTATTAGGCTCCGTGTTAGTTGACTGTTGAGATTCCCACATATCTACAGGGTTCATGTTATGCGTCCGTTGTCCTGGGAATACCTTTGTGTAGTTAAGAAGGCAGCAATCATTTTTCTGGGATGAAAAAGTGAATATCTTTTCCTTTCTTTTTCTTTTTCTTGTTTTTGTTTTTTGTTGTTCTTTTTTGCTTTGTTTGTTCATTATGGAGAAGGTTTCTCTGTGTAGCCCTGGCTGTCCTGGAACTCACTCTGTAGACCAGGCTGGCTTGGAACTCAGATATCTGCCTTCCTCTGCCTCCCAGGTGCTGGAATTCATAACAGTGAATATCTAATGCTTTGCAGATCATCCGATCTCTGCTATCGCTACTCCGTTCTGCTAGTCTAACCTGAGAGCTGCCATAAGAAGCCTTAAAGGAATGTTTGTTGCTGTGTGATGATAAAACATGATTTAGAGATGAAAAAGTAGAACTTCAGGTAATTTCAACCTGCCAAGAAAAAGCACTATTTTAAAAATTTGTTTTCTAGTCAGTTTACAATGCAAATACTAGGGCTGGAGAGATGGCTCAGTGGTTAAGTGCACTGGCTCCTCTTTCAGAGGACACAGGTTCAATTCCTAGCACCTAAATGGCAGTTCTCAACCACTTGTAATGCTTGTCTTGGGATTCTATGCCTTCTTCTGGCTTCCATGGGTACCAGGCATGCACATGGTAATCAGATATACACAAAGACATAAGAACATCCATACACTTAAAAGGATGTTTCCATTTTTTGCTATTGTTTTTGAGAGAGCCTCTCACTTTGTACCTCTGGCTGGCCTGGAATTTGCAATATAAACCAGACTTGTCTTAAACTCCCAGAGATCCACCTGCTCCTGTCTCTCAGGTTCTGGGATTAAAGGCAGGTACCACCCCAGACCAATAAATACATTTTTTAAAATGTAAATAGGATTCTTACAAAAGATGTTATCTGAGTCATAAACTGTTATTTTGTCTTTGGAACAAAAGTTTTGGTGGATAAAAGAGTAGAAGCAGGAATGTAGGCATACATTAAATTAACAAAAAGTATACTTACAGCAATCCGATTAAAAACTCAGGCCACATTTTCAAAGAGAAGATCAATCCAAAGTTTTCTTGTGAAACAGGTTCTGTGTGCATTTTCATTTAATGCAATACGTCCAATCTACAATGCACTTTTTTGTTCTTACCAGTGAAGGTCTAGATGGTACCTTAACATTACTACAGAGTCCTTTCATTATTTGACTTACCAATCAGTTCTTTAAAATATCAGAACTCTTAGCTGTGATGGGTACAAATTAGCCAAGAATATTGAATTAAAGATGACTTAGGCACACTCAGATCTCTGTCAACCTAAGTTACTAATGGGAAAACTCAAATGGCTGATTTTTCTGTGTTCAAACATTGATTGGAACATATGTGTTATTCTTATTGTAGCTGACCATTGATTGCATCATTGTGATAAAAAGCAATCAAATCTAATTTTAAATGACATTAAAGATAACGTTAAACAAGCAAACAAACAAACTCTCTGACTAATGGAAACGTAAGTGGCAGCATCATTTTTAGCAACCCAGCAGTGGGCACGAAACATAGTAATTTAGTATAGTAATCATGCAAATAGCAATGTAGGATTTTGCCATTTGTAAAAGACAAACTTCAAAAAAGAAGCTGTTCATGATTGTTCTCAAACCAGATACAAAAATGTTTTTATTCTTGTGTGTTGTCCTAAGGAGCTGTCAGAGGATTAATTGGTGCTTGCCTCCACCATTTTTATGCCACTGTAGCTATCAAGGTGAAATATGTTGATGACTAATGAAGAATTAAGGGTATCCACTTGGGCGGTCTGGCAAGAATTCAGTTTAAAATAAATACGAGCTCTCTCAAGATATCTGCCACGAGGAATGTTCTTTTTAAAGCTCATTGTTTATTTAATTTAACGAAGGGGAGATAAAAACTGAGGAGTAGGGTCTGTAAAGAGAAAGTACAAATAATAAGACTGGCAAATGGAAAAAGAAAGACAGGGAAAGGACTGAGAAGCCACATTCAGTCTTCAAGATGTCTTGGCAACACTGTCATTTAAAATGGAGGAATGCTCCCCTAACTACAACACCTAAGTTTAGCCAAGACTCAGCAAGAAATCAATTAGTACTCATCCTTATGAGATAGAATAGAAAAACACAATTTTTCTATTTTTCAATGTTTTTTATTCTTCTTTATATTAAAGTGCTATCTCTGCATGTATGTATAAAGGATTTGTATATGTGTATATTGATCATATATACATACACTTGGAAGTGAAAAGTGCTAAAAATATATAAAAAGGGGCTGGGGAGATCATTCTGCTGGTAAACAGATTGATGTACAAATATGAGGACATGAGTTTGATCTGCAACATCCGCATTTTTAAAAAGCTGGACAAAAGGGTGGGTGCCTGCAATTCTAGCACGCTGGACAGGTGGACATGGGAGGATCCCTGGGAGTTGATATCTAAGCAGCCTTAACCACCAGCAAGCTCCTAATTCAATGAAAGACCTTGTTTCAGAACATAATGTGTAGATAAATTAAAGAAGATACCAGATGTCTGCCTCTGGACTCCATATGTAGCTGTATACACATCAATACTCTCTCTCTCTCTCTCTCTCTCTCTCTCTCTCTCTCTCTCTCTCTCTCTCTCTCTCTCTCTCACACACACACACACACACACACACAAGAACACATAAATAATTGAAATACAAACCCACTGTTTGTAGTAACCAATGGCTTCTGTTTTAAAGAAGTCTTATTAAGGAGTATTAATTTCATTATTACAATAAAACTCCAACCTTTTCTATTGGGATACTCAAATAAGTTTAATAACTCAATTATCTAACTGGCTAGATTTAGAAATTCTGGTCTAGAAAGGTCATGGAAAGTCCTATATTACCTATAGTCTCACATTTGCAATTAGTATAAGAAATCAGACTTCTGACTCATAATACATGCGTAGCATATGTTTTATCCTAGCACCCAAATGGCAGTTCTCAATCACTTGTAACTCCAGTCCCAGGGGATGCTATACCTTCTTTTGGACTCTGTGGGTACCAGGCATGCATGCACATGGTGAACATATATATGCAAAGGTATACATAGGTGATAACCATGACCAAGAAATAATATTTGTCACTGACAGCCACTTTTAGAACATTAGCTTCCTTGCAAATGAGACTTCAACAGTAAAAAGAGTTCATGCCCATTAAGTTTTGTACCTGTCTAATTATTGAGAGCAATTTCAAACTTACCCCCCAGAGCATCTGACATCAGTAGTTTAATTATAGCGGTTCTTTACTTTTGCTAGTCAAATGAAAGTTTTAATTATAGTCAAGTTGCTCTTCATACCAAAGGATGGCACAGCTGGCTAACCTTCAACAGGACAAGTGCTTTCAATTATTTTGCGGGACACAGTGAGTGTTTACTTGCTCACACTGATTCAAACATTCAAACATTCATTATATGTGAATGTGAAGTTTCTCTAGACAAAGGTGGAACTGAGATTATCACTACAGAATGAAACAGAATTCACAAACTGGCATCAAGCACATAATCTTGCTTTTAGCTGCATTAAGCACTAAAGAGCAGCCTGTCATGTCACATTCCTAGTGGAATACATGTCTTTACACTATGAAAAGTATGTTTGTACCATAAAAGGATATGAGGAGCATTAAATTTGGAAACCAAATCTATGCTGTATACATTTGACATGTAACTAAAGATATTGTCTTTTGTTGTTTAGTTTTCTTAAATGAATATTTACAGAATGGTTGTAAAGAATGGTTGATCATTCATTCATTCATTCATTCAGCCATCTCTTACCCAACCTTCCCCATTGTTAGCATCTTATATCAGGGTGGTGTGTGCTCCACAACTGATAGACTAACAGTAGTATATGATTATTAACAAACTTCAAGGATTTATTCCAATTTCATCACTGTTTCTGTGAGATTACTTCTGTTTTGGTTAGGGTTTTACTGCTATGAACAGATACCATGACCAAGGCAACTCTTATAAGGACAACATTTAATTGGGGCTGGCTTACAGATTCAGAGGTACAATCCATTATCATCAAGGCAGGAACATAGCAGTACCTAGGCAGGCATGGGGCAGGAGAAGCTGAGAGTTCTACATCTTCATCTGAAGGCTGCTAGCTGAATATTGGCTTCCGGGCAGCTAGCAGGAGGGTCTTATAGCCCACATCCACAGTGACACATCTACTCCAACAGGGTCACAGCTTCTAATAGTGCCACTCCTTGGGCAGAGCATATACAAACCATCACAACTTTCTATTCCAGAATTGCTAGGATGCCACATTGCATGTAGTCATCCTTTTTCTTAGTCTCCTCTGGTCTATGACAGTTCTATTCTTCTTTGCTGTTGTTGTTTGTCTTTCTGTCTTTTTCATGACCTGGTTAGTTTTCAGAATAGTGGTCAGTATTTTATAAACAACCTCTCAGTTTAGCCTTGTATAAATGGTTGTCTCCTCCTCCTCCTCCTCCTCCTCCTCCTCCTCCTCCTCCTCCTCCTCCTCCTCCTCCTCCTCCTCCTCCTCGTTATATAAGCATTCAAGTAATCTGGAGATCATCAATTTGGCTGAACTGGCTGACCAATGAGTCCCAGGTGTCTCCACCTCTCCAGCGTTGGGATTCCAGGTGTGTACCAGTGTGCCTGTTGTTTCTGGTTTTGGGGTTGTTTTGTTGTTGTTGTTGTTTTGGTTTTGGGTTTGGGTTTTTTTAACCTTCATCCTAAGAATCCAAACTTGGGGACTTATACTTTCATTCCATGCACTTTACCAGTTGAGCCATCTCCTGGTTTTTCATTCAACTGAAGAGATAGACATTTGGAAGAGATGACCAGGCTTCCCTGTCAAAACACATCAAAGGATACCTAACTTCTCCATAGTATTGGTGCCTTTCACCATTTACTTAAGGAGGTATATCCTAAGTTTCTCTAACATAAGTTTATTATTTTCCCATTCAGTTTCCATAGTTTATTCTTTGGTGGTCAGATACTAAATCCAGTCCACTGGAGTATATATATACTAAGGGAATGAGTCCTTCCATTCTAAGTAGAGAGCATTGATATACATTATTTGTCTGCCTCAGAGAGGACATTTTTCAGGGTGAGAAAGACAAGTCCTGCCTACTTGAGCATTTCTATAATAAAAAGAAAAAAAGCTTTCATATTTATGAACATTGGCTAATTTTTTACCTAGGCAATGTCATTCATTAGAATGCTAATTTTCAATAAATTGGAAAACTGTGTTAGTATTTTGTTGCTGTTTTTACATCATCTAAGACCTATATTTGGGGAGATGAAAGTTTATATTTTGTGTCAATAGAAATGTGAAGTCTTCAGAAGGAATTTAGAAGTGGCAATCAGCAGTCACCATTTTACAGTATTTTCATCATAGAAATCAAATAGGTGTGAAATCAATGCCAAGAGCATTAAAAAGGTAAAATGCAGTGAAATGATTTAGACAGTGGTGTGTTCTGAGTATCTATTACCTTCATTTTCCATATAATATATTCTTTCTTTCTTTCTTTTTTTTTAAGATAAGGTCTCACATAGCCCAGACTGGTCTCAACCCTGTATTGAAACTGAGAATGACCTTGAATTTCTGATTTTCCTGTCTCCACTTCAGTGCTGGGATAAGAGACATGCAACACAATGCCCATTTTATGTGGTGCTAGGGACTGAACCCAAGGCTTTATGTATGCTAAGCAAGCATTTGACCAACTGAGCTTCACTCCCAGAAACCATATAATGCATTTCATTATAAGCATATAACTTAAGTTTTAACAATGACGTACCTTTATTAACTAGCTCTTGCATTTGTAAATAATCCTCAGTGGTTTTTGCTACTAACATGATTATTAGAAAATATCTTGATTCACATAAAACAATTTACAGTAGCTGTGACTGGGAAATGTTTTGAAGGTTAACACTTTTCCCTTTTCCTATAGTTTATTCTACAGTGGTGGGTTTATGGTAAATAAACAAACATGAATTATTCTTATCAGGAAAACTTTAAGGTTTAAAAATTACAAACTGTCAATGGCATGAGGAATATATATATATATATATATATATATATATATATATATATATATATGCATTCATTAGAGGCTAAACAAGAGAGTAATAAAAAGTGTTACCCAGGGAAATCAAAGGATGCCAATAAAATGAGAAGTTCCTAGCACTTTCCTTTTCGAGATGTTACCAAGCAAAGTGAAGTCTGCTCACCTTGCAATGTGACAATCACTGGAACAGTTCAGTTTTACACAGAAGAAAGAATTGATCCATGAAGAGTGGATTTATTAGAGTTTATCCTGATGGGAGGGTGTCCAGGTGTTTATGGGATAAAGAAATAAAGTGCTCTGAGTTGTAAGGTATGGTAGTGAGGCTGGGGAGTGTCAAGTAATTGGTCTGCCCATGTGTAGTCGGAAGACGCATGTGTAGAAAGTGAAGCTGCTGGTGTGACCTGAGGGTGTAGTTTTCAGCCCCCTGCCTTCAAAAGGTCACTTGTCAGATGCTTGCCCTGGGAAATGAAACATTGGCATTAACTGGTTTCAGATACATGAAAAATACCCTCCAAGTTCCTGAAAAAATAACGTCAACAATTGTTACTGTAGTGACCACTCATCAGAGGTTGATGTTAGCCAAGGCAAATCTAATAGGTGTGTGCATGCGGCTTAATTACTTGACCCCTAAACTGGGTAAAGGGAAGCGTGTAACTCAAATTGACTGAAGCTGAAGCATTCACTGGACTTCCCCTATCGGAGCCAGCCACATGTAGTCTGGGTCAACATTTTTTTGAAATTAAAAATACTTTCAAAAGATAGGGACTGGAACATAACTTATAAGAAGAGCACATATCCCAAACTCAGAGCTTCACTTTTTAATCTCCAGCACTGCAAGGAAAAAAAAAAAAAAAGCAAGTGGCTATTTCTGGAACAGGGAACAGAGAAGAGGGCTTCTACGCTGTCTTGGGAAATCAATGTGCCTTGTATTTTCTACATTATTTATTATTACATATGGAGACTTGGAGAACAAGTATCATTGAAATAGTTGGCTTTTTCCTGGTTTCTATAATAAATCCCTAATCAAAATGTCTTTAAACTGAGTTATTGGTGACTCATTGCCAAGATACGTAACTGTGTTAGCACTGGCCCCAGGATGTAGATAATATAAGGCACAATTGTTATAAGCAAACAGCAGTGCTTGGGTGAAGACATTTTTTCCAGGGAGAAAATGGAATAGGGCCAGGCATCCTTGAAGTTTTCATCTCAACCTTTTTATTCACCCTCCTACCCTAGGGCTAGGAAAGTGTGCTTGACCAGGAGAACAGGTGGTGTTTGCTTAAGGCTTACTGAAATATTTGCACTTGACAGAAGCCAAGCTTGCAGTTCCGAAGGAACTTCTTGATGCTCTGAAATAAGCTTCTTCTTGTGTTTCGGCGGCAGAACTGATCTCCAGCTCTTCTAGTGCTGCTTACATTTTCTTCACAATCCAAAATCCCTTGTCTAGCAGGAACCTGAAAGGCTCTGCTTCTGCCTACCCATTCTCACTTTGGGCCCTTGCTGTAGTCATGGCATGTAAATTCTCTTCTAGATAATGGAAGCTGAGTAGTATTTGTGGTTATGGAAATAAATGTTATGGATCTACCATGAGCTGAATGTGAACGTGATTTACACATACATGTCTACATTTCGGTTTTCATAATTTTTTGTTTCATTTTTGCCTTAAGACAAGATACAGCTAACTAGGCTAAGCTAGTCTTGAACTCACTATTTTAGCCCAAGCTAGCCATAAATTTGGCAGTCAACCTCCTGCCATCCAAGAGCTCGGATTACCAATTTGTACCATGCTTCAAAGGCATGCTCTTAATCTTCTCCTAGATTGAAACACCCCAGACTGCTGGGAAGTTTCTTAAAGCAGAAGGCAAACAATTCAAAATAGGTTCAGAAAGTCTCTGAAAGAGATCAGATTCATTAGGGCACTCCTTCTCAAGAGTAAACAATAAAGGCTGCTGAGAGTCACTCTCAGATAAGCCAAAATGCACAGAAGACTCAGAGTAGACCAGTTGTCTGAGAGGGGTACCAACTGAGTCTGTTGGAAAACACACTCTCAAGCCTATTGAGCTGCCTACAAGCAATGTGCTTCCCAGCATTTGTGAGCTGTCATCCTTGCTGAGACATCTTTGGTGACAACAAAACTCATTGGTTCATCAAGTTGGATTTTGGTGGTATCTGTACTTTTGGTCTATCTTGGGGTGAGTAGGCACATTTGTAGCATCTCCCCAGAAAATGGCTTGTTGTGCAACAGATAGTTAGGGATTCAGCTTCTGGGGCCACACCACTAGATTCTCACAAGAATCTTTAGTAAATGCAAAACTATCTGGTAAGTTTTAAAAGAGGAACAGATTTGAATCTCAAATCTTCTCACGGGGTTACAAAGGGGCAAAAGACAGGCTTATAATGAAGAGATCTTGTGGCAATCACTTAAACAAGTGAGCAAATGTATTACCAGCATATAGGGCAAACTCACACCCCATGCCTTCCAGTGTGAGGTACAGAGGAGGACACATCTCGTTTACTGTGCTTCCTACCCACATTTACCTACTCGGTTATCAGAAAACACTGGTAAATCCAAACCAAGAGGACTTCTCCCAGCCATTTGTTCCACATTCTTAAAAAAAATCATCATCATCAACAATAATAACAACAACAATAACAACCCCGCACGAGTGTCTTGAAAAATAAACAGCAGCTAAGGGATTATTCCAAATGAGGAATACATTAAAACCAAAGGCAGTACATGATCCCACACTGGATCCAAGATGAGGAAGAAAAGAGCTGTGCAAGAAAACAGAAGTGGCAAAGTTGAATTATGGATTTTGTATCAGATGTTCATATCATTGTACTGGTGCTACAAGTCCTGCCTTTGACCATTGCACCCCAGTACATAAGAGAATGTCTTTATTGGGACGGAGACTACAATGCTTTAAAAAAAATTCAAGGGGAAATAAAAGGAGAGAGACAGTGTGATAAAATGTACTAAAATGTTTGTAACCAGTAATTGGTGTTGAAGGGTGTAGTGCATTCTTTTGACTACTCTTACAAATTTTCAATTATTTGTTTTTAAATTTAATTTTACTATATGTGTATGAATGTTTTGTTTGCATGTATGTGTGTGCACCAGATGTAAACAGTACCCTTAGAGGTCAGAAGAGGGGACTGAATCCTTTGGAGTGGGAGTTAGAGATGGTTGTGACTACTCAGGTGGGTACTGGGAACTAAAGTCCTGTCCTCTGCTAGAGGAGAAGTACTCTTAACCATTGAGACATCTCTCCAGCCCCTCCAATTATTTCTGAAACTTAACAAAACCAGTAACTCAAAGGCCTTCTGGAAGAAGAGAGGAACCTCAGGTTTTAAAGTCAAGACACCAGGCCACGCAAGGAAGACTTTATATTTCAAAAAGTAAATAGCTCTTTAGGGTTCCTACATTCCAGAGACAAGAGCTCAGAAGTCAAAATTATATATATATATATTCCGAAATGAAAGGACTGTCTTTCACTTTGTAGGGTCAAGTCTTGCACCAAAGCAATAACATTGGAGTCAGGGCTGTGAGAAAGAAAAGGCAGTCAGAGAAATTGATGGAAGAAGAACAGGAATTGAGGCTAACAGGTTATGGTAAGAGAGGAGAGGGACTCAGAACAGAAGGTGTATCAGTGTGGTAAAAAGCCCGCAAGAGGTCAAGCAAAGGGAGACATCACATTATGTTTATTTGAGAACTAAGAGGGTTGCTATCAAAGACCATATATTGAGCATCTATGATATACTTATTTCTTTCAGCCCACACAGAAACCCCATGCTTTGTGGCTACTTTTCCTCTCTTTAGTAGATGAAAAAAGGAAATCCCATGGAAGTAGTGATACCCCCCTCCCCCCCAAAAAAGACAAGGAATAAGCAACAAGCTCAGAGGCAGAGGTATAGGAAAGTGTTCCATTGTATCTGCTAGTGGTTGAGTGTAGCTGAAGACTGGAAAATAGGCTAGTGGAGTGGCTTCAGGACTAGGGTATGAAGGCCAGCTTTAAGAGAATGGGGGCAGAGTGGGTTCAAAGCTGATGTGAAGTGATTGATTAGGAATCTAAGCCAGATGTAGCAGAAAAGAAAATGAGGTTTTGAGCAAGGTAATGGCTGAGAAATGGGAGTCATGATGAATGTGGCTGTGACTCACACTGAGAAACATTTTACATCCCATGTCAGCATGCACAAGCACATACCCCTACTCTCTCACACATAAATAATTCACAGAAATTTGAGTCAATGATTCTTATGGCTCCTAGGAGCACAATCTGGTAACCCCTGTTCTATTTCTTTGTAGTCATTTGTTTTGTCTTGTTTTTCTTGTTATTGTTGTTTGTTTGCTTGTTTTGGTTTTATATCTTATTTTTAATGCTGATAAGAATCAACTCAATTCGATTTCCTGTGGCCAGGCCTGAAGTTTGAAAAACATGCTTTACGAGTGTGGCCTGATACACATGGAGCTGGCGTCAGGGAGGAGAGGTTAAAATGGCCGTTGGCTGTCTGGTTCAGCAGCTCCCCTTAGTTAGGCATGGGCTCCTCACACTTCTGCTTCACCTGCTCTGGTGACTTAAAGCACTAATTCATTCTCACACCCTAGTGGATCTTACCTGAACACTCCTGTGATGTAAGTCATGGCAGCAAGTCATAACTGGCCTTAGCCAAGCAAAATGTCTAAGAAATTCTAGCTGTACAATGATGGCACTGTACTTGGTAATGAGCTTCCGGGAGAAGTGGGAGAAGATGAATTCCAGCTGTCATTTGTGTATGTACTGGGGGTTATTCACAGTGGTCAGATGGATGCATTGAATCCCTTGGAGCTGGAGTTTCAAGTAGT
Organism: Uromys caudimaculatus; assembly: GCA_028551405.1. NCBI lineage: Eukaryota > Metazoa > Chordata > Mammalia > Rodentia > Muridae > Uromys > Uromys caudimaculatus. The sequence goes on along the minus strand of CM052722.1, from coordinate 18,586,983 downwards.
TATGAGTCACCCTACTTGGGTATTAGGAACCAAACTCCAGTCCTCTGAAAGAACAGCAAGTGCTCTTAGTGAGCAGCTACTTCTCCAGTCCACTGTGCACATTTTTTTTGAGACAGGGTCTCATTATGGGGTCCAGGCTGACCTTAAACTCTTCATCCTTCTGTGGGGCACATAGCTCCTAATGTCTATGTTAGATCTTTTAGACCTTGCATCCTTCCAACCTGAAGAATTAATTCACTGAAACGTGGGCTTCAGACCTAAACTGACTTCCTTTTGGATAGCCATCTCTCTACTGGAAAACTTTATGACCTGTTTCAGAGAACAACTTCTCATAGGATGAAGGATCAAAGCAGTAGCTGCCAATATGTTGGTTCTATGTGAGTTAATCTTATCTGTTTTATCTTTTTGTGTACTGGGTCTCATTATAGTACAGCTGAGCTTTGAGTTGAAAGTCTTCTTGCCTCCTCTTCCCAAAGATGTGTCCATTCTTGATATATGCATATGTTCTTACATACATATATAGAACAGATTATAGACAGCCAATGAAACATTAGAAGAATATAACACACACACACACACACACACACACACACACACACACACACACACACACGCGAGGCTTAAAGTGCTTATGTTTATATCCATGAACTCACAGAGTTCTCACATTTGAATTCAAGTTACCAACAATTGTTGAAATCACAAGTTCAGGTTAGTTATTACAAGTATTCTTTCACAAACTGGAGTTCTCACTTTTACTTTCCTTTATTTAGTTTGGTTTATATTGGAATAAGCCTGGGATCTTCACCATTTTTCTTCAGGAGTTCGTGCAACAGTCACCCTGTAACTTACCTTCACTTTTAAGGAAACCCTACTAGGAAACGTTTATTTATGAAAGGGTGCATAGAGTTATCTCCTGTATGGTACTTTTCCCATCTTTGGTGATAATTTAACCTACTATAATAGTACAATTGTCTTCTTTGACACCTGAGTTATTCATGTCTGTAGTCACTGGCAACAGAAAATCTTTGATATTCCTTTCATTCCATTCCGTGACAGTTCCTACAAATTTTTCTATATTAGCCCTTGAATGATAGAGTGGTTTGTCAATTAAAGCGTGTAATGGTTTACATGTAAAATGATCCACACAAGTTTTTCTCAAAACACTGATTCCCAGCTGACAACTCTATTTTAAGAAGTTATAGTGTCTTTAGAAAGTATAGTTGAGCTGGAGAAAGTGGTTCACTAGGAGCTGGCTTTGAAAGTTGGAGTTGGGGTCTGGATATCGTCTGATTAATCCCTTTGCTTCCTGATTCTGCCAAGATATAACAAGCAGTAGCTTCACACTCCCATCGCCAAAGACCTACCTACACTGCCATGCCTCACCCACCATGATGGACTGTCTCTCTTTCAACCATGGGCCAAAATAAAACTCTCCTTTCTTAAGTTGTTTTTAATTGACTGTTTTGTCACATAATAAGGGAAGTAAGTAATACAGTTTAACAATCCCTCAATTTCTGTCTGTCCTTCCATAGATCACATATTTAGTAAAATGGCCCTGCTCACAATACTGCTAAGCACTTCAATCACGCTGTGATGACTTGACTTACCCATTTTGATTTATAGTGAGTTGAACAGTCCTCCACCTCCAAAAAGCATACTAAATCCTTGAAACCTGTGAATGTTAAATTACTTGAAACAAGAGTTTTGCAAATGTATTTAAGGATTTGGGGATGAGATCATTCTGCATGACTGAGGTGGGCCCAAAATCCGATAGAGAGCCCTTATAAGAAATGGGAGATCGCAGAGAAAGCTATATAGATAGATACAAAGGTTGGAGCTGTGCAGTCATGACTACAGAACATCTAGATCCATGTGGAACTAAAAGATACAATGAAGCCTTTTCCCTTAGAGCCTTTGAAAGGAGTGTGACACCTCCAAGTCCTTGATGTCAAGGTTTTCTATTATTGTCATTCCTTTGTTGTTTCTTTTTAATTTGTTTTTTTTTTTTGTATTTTGGTTTTTGTTTTGTTTTTGTGTTTTTGAGGCAGGTCTTCTGTAGTCCAGGCTGCCCTTGAACTTGCTGTATAGCTGAGGCTAGCCTTGAACTTTGGAACCTCCTGTCCTTACCTCAAAGGTGCTGGAATTATGTGAGCACCACCATACCTGGTCTATGGCATGCTGGGGGATCCAAGCCAGAGCTTTGTGCACCATAGGTGAGTAGTCTCCTTCCAACCCGTTTCTGTTGTTTTGGGCTCTGGAGATTGTAATTACTGTTGTAGCAGATTCAGGAGCCTAACACATGACTGAAGACCAGCTTTTGCCTGGTCTGATAGACTGCAATCTTTAGGACCCCCCCCCCACAATGATCTAATCTTAAATATTCAAAACTATTGCTTTTCGGTTCACATCAGTCTAAAATTGGTAGCAAATGAATACAGAAAGGTGTTTAGAATTTAGAGATAGTACAAGCTCACACAGCCTTGAAGAAATCCCAATCCCAGTAAGATTTATTACCTCCTGGTGCCAGCTTACTGTAACAAGGGGATCTTAATCAGCTTTTGGGATGACAAGTATGGACAGTTTCTTCTTGCCCAACCTTCCTTATGCCTACATAGCAGAACAGAGAGCTACAAGCTGCTTCATGAGGACTCTGAATTCAACTCTGATATCTCCCATTTGCCTAAGGGTGATTTCAAACTCCTTTACCAGGTGTTGTAGCTGTTCCCAATCCGGTTCCTATTCATCTCCCAGGCCAGGATTTTACTGAACAAAAATAGGAGCAGAGGGAATAGTCGCTGAATGACCACACTTGACGTATGCTGTATGAGGATTGTTCGTTCACCAGGAGTTGGCCTCTAACATCAGCCCAGGACCAGATTGGGCATTACTTTGTGTTGCCAGCAACCAGGAAAAAGTTGAGTACACAGTAGGTGCTCAATAAATGTTTGTGAAGAAAAAAAAGGGACTCTCTCTGACCTCCAAGCAAGCTGCTCTTCTAAATGGAAACAATCCTATGGCATCTGGCATTTTACATATATATTAATCTTGTGAAATATTTTTGTTCCTAAATTGAGAAAGCACTATCAGAAAGACTGTGTAGGCAAAGCTATCAGCCACTTACAGAGCTGAATGTGGTAATGAGGAAAAGCATCATATCCTGTGGTTTGACAATAATGTGACAAGAATGGTTTCTGCTGTTTTGAATAGATTATGAACATAACTTGACCCTCTCCATTGAGACTTGAAGCTTTGGAATCCTACTAAGTAAATATGACCTATCCCTCAGCCAATCAGGTACTGTACTTATGGGTAGCTTTGAGCACTCATGATCTTGGTAAATTCCCTGAGGGTTTTTCAAACACTGAACCACTGAACCTCTCTCTCTCTCTCTCTCTCTCTCTCTCTCTCTCTCTCTCTCTCTCTCAGAAAGTCACAAAGATATATATATATATATATATATATCTTTGTCTTGTCTGGAACTTGATGTAGATAGATCATGCTGTCCTAAGATTTGTGCTAATCTTTCTGCCTCTACCTCCAGAGTTCTGCAACTATAGGCTTGTATCATCTTTCCTACTTTCCAGTGATGGTTTCTGTTGCCAACAACTTCACAGTTAAGTTTTAAAGAAGCTGTGAACAGAGGAAGGACTCAGCAATAAGAAGTATGTAAATCTCACCATAGTGTGTGTGTGTATGTGTGTGTGTGTGTGTGTGTGTGTGTGTGTGTGTGTGTGTAGAAGGTGTCCTACTCAAGTTGGCCTGTGTAGACAACAGAGATTGATATCCATATATCTTTCTCAATGCCTTCTCCACTACATTATCAAAGACAGGGTCTCTCCCTGAACCTTTCTGTTTTGTTTTGGCTAGACTGGCTGGACTTCAGGGTTTACCTCCATTTGTTTGTGTGTTTAGAGCACAAATATGAAGATCAGAGGACAATGTGCAAGAGTCTGTTCTTTCCTCCTATCATATGTGCCTTGGAGATGGAACACATGCGATCAGGCTTGGTGACGGGCACCTTTTCCTTACCCTGGTCCACATTCTCTTATTGAGCCATCTTACTAGTCTGTTATTTATTTACTTATTTAAGACAGGGTCTCATGTATCTCAGCCTGGTTTTAAACTCACTATATAGCACAGGATGACCCAGAACCTCTAATATTTCTGCCTCAACCCCTGAAACATGGAATTTAGAAATTCAAGGAGCAATGTCTTTGCGTTCTCTACTCAAAATTAAATGAAAACAGTATCTTCGAATAAATGGAGGACACAAAAGGACAGGGACTGTGACTTTTTACCCATGAGTATATGTCTGTGGCAAATAAAATATTCAACGTGGAATAGACAATCAGTAAATATCGTTAGAGTAAACTAATGATCCATCACTCTGGCTTAATGTGGAGAAGATGTTGCTGACTGTAGGTACAGATTCAAATCAGCTTAACCAAAGTCAATGGCAAGTAGTTAAAGCTCTCTAAATACATCCTTTCAGATGATATTTTAAAGGGCCAGGCATGGTGATGTTTCAAATCTCAGCTCTGGGGAGGCTGAAGCAGAGAGATCCTGGTTAGCCTGAACTAAATAGTGAGATCCTGGTCTCAGAACAAAACAAAATAAAATGCCACCGAGGAGATCATGGAGCTTACCAGCTCAGCCTGGATTAGAAAATGTGAGTAAAAATAAGAAATGACAGAGTTTCAGAGGAGATGAAATGCTTATGGCCAAGATTTAAATAGTGTTGGAGAGTATAGGAGAAACTGTGTGCCCTAGAGAAGTTGGTGAAGAGATATGTAAATAAACTAAGTGATATATCCCAATGCTCTTTGTCTGGCAATTTGAAGAAGTTAGAGTAAGCAGAAATAAATACTTAATCTTATCCAAAAAAGAAAGAAGAAAAGAAAAAGAAATTCTGTATAACTGTCCCTTTAAATGTGCATGATATTTAATGAAAGAAGCCAATATATATTGTGATATTTAAAATGACCTTAGGTTTCTTCCACTGTGAAGTAAGGCAATTTGCAAGAAACTTAGAATTTTTTAAACTAAATGTCATATTATTTTTCTCCAGCCTTCTAATAAACATGATTTCCAGGGTACTTTTCTTTTTCTTTTACATCTTTCCCTCCTCCTCCTCCTCCTCCTCCTCCTCCTCCTCCTCCTCCTCCTCCTCCTCCTCCTTCTTGGAGGGGCTGCCAATGCAGTCTTGCAGATATATTCTTATGGTGCTCTTTAAATTAAACTTGATGATTCTTTTTTTTCATAAAAAGCACACATATAATAGTGCTATCTAGAATATTAATCACATGTTCAAAAGTACTCTTAAGCGAGCACATTGCATGAAGTCTCCATCAATTAAGGAACAAAGCCCTACCTAATGTTTCCCTCACCATTCAAGACATTTAAATAGGAAAGAACACACAATGTACATCCAATGAAAGCAGCATGCACAGCTCTGTCCACACAATTGAGGGTGTACAAATGCTCGAGGAAAATATAAACTGATGAATGCAGGTTTCTTTCTTTCTACATTTGTATCTCAAGCTTGTAATTTGTCCTTTTTCATTATACACAAATAAAATATAGATGAATCCCTAAATGCTGTGTTTATTTCTGTTAGATTACAATATAAGCTGCTCACAAAGATATAATTTACAAAAAACTTCTAAAAACACAATATAAAACTGAGCAGTGGGGTGAGGCAAAGAAAGTACTTACTTTGTTTTTCTTATTTTCACACTAGGCCCATGAGGGCTGCTATGGAAAATGAAACATTTGGTGCTCTCTACATTATTGAAAATGTTTTAAATGTACATCTTGAGCTAAGGAAGACTCACGATTTTTTTAAATTTATTTTTTGGCTGTAACACAGTTTCCAAAATGCAGTATTCTTTCTAGTAAGCATGAATAGCACTCATATTTTTAGAAATAGAAAAAAAAAAAGAAACAAACCCCGTTTTGTGTCTTGAGGAATTATGCTTCTCTGGGAGAAATAAACAGCTTCTTCAATGCGTATATAGGCAACAAAACCAAGGTGTGACTAGAAGGGCTGGAAGAAGCTGAGAGGCTGTATGCATGTCAGACTGTCTGTCTGCCCACATGCCTTCGACTTCCACACTTGCTCAGTCCTTTTGCACACACCACCAAAAGTGTGTTGTTCTCCTGAAAAGTAACTTTAAAAGTCCATCCACCAGAAGACTGGAATATGAACAGCTAAAATAGTTGAAAATTTTGAAAACAGCTTCAATCCATGGGTCTTTCAGCGAGCCTCTTCTTTTCTCAGGTTCTGTTTTATTCATCTTAATTGGTTCAAAGTTTACAGAACTTCAAAACTCTGTGACTGGTTTTTATTCCATTTTATTTTAGAGACAAGGGTTTTTCTATGTCACCCAAAATGCCTTGGAATTTAGGATGATCCTCATGTCTTATTCTACCAAGTCCTGAATTACACGTATGCATCACTAGGCGCAGTATACACAAGGTCCTTTGGCCTGCTTCCTTCTGGGCAGAGGCCAGTCAAAGATGTGGTCACAAAGGTCTCTCGCTTGTACTAATGACACATTTCTTTTCTCCTTCAGGATCTCTGAAAATACTGGCAACCCTAAGTGCTCAGATAGCAGAAACATAAATTCCCCCACTGATTCTTAAACACATCCAGCCGTTCTGAAAGATTCTCTCCTCGGAAGAATCCAGAATGCTTCATCAAAGAAAAAGTTCAAAAATAATAATAGTATTAATATCCACTCCCATCACAACAACAACAAAACAGCAGCAAAGGACTCTCTTCTAACAAGTAGCGTTTCACCCAAATTCGAATATCACATGTTGTGGGCAGTTGTTTCTGACTGTGCACCCATTTCTCACACTAAGGAGCTGGCATTCAGTCATTTCTAAGTTTCTTTCATTTTTGTTATTTTGAGAAACGGTCCTTTGTACCCTAGTCTGGCCTCAAACCTCCTATGCAGCTGAGGGTAACCTTGAAAGATCCTCCTGCCTCCACCACCATGCCAGGTTTAACACAGTGCTAGGAGTCAAACCTCAGGCTTCATGAATGTCAGGCAAGCACTCTACCAATATAGCTATATCCCCAGGCCTGGATTTCTAACTCTGCCTTTTTGTCCCCACTACATTTTGTCTTGGTCTTCCTGAGACAGAAAGGCCATCTTTTCCATCATGGACCCTTCTGAACCATTCCTTTCCCTGTCCTTTTTTAAATTGAGGAACTCTGGAATTTTGTGAATTTTTTTCTAATATTTTCCATCGTGCGTTCTTTAGAAAATGTACACAGCAAAAATTTGCATGTGTCTGTTTTCTCTTTGTGGTTTGGACCTTTTCATTAAACTGCCTTGTAAGTCAGCAAAGAAATGTCAAGGCTAGAGGACTGCTACCCCCAGAACCTTTGTGCTGGCTGCTCGGTCTTCTCTCCACAGGATGAATGAGCTGTGGCCAACACATCCACACATTCTACCCCTGACAGGCAGATAAAGGCCTGTTCACCGATGGTCTCCTCGATTGTCTAAACCACAGGTCCGTGGTTTCATGTGCATTTCTCAAAGGAAGTGTTGAGCAAAGGAAATCAACTAGGTTTAGTAATGCACAACCCACCCTGCAAACTAGTATTTTCACAAGCTAGTTTTTAGAAGCAAAGTTCCTCCCGTGGGCATTTGCTTTGTATGTTTTAGCCTTGCTGAGATACTGGGTGAGCTAGTGATCTTAAATATTGCTGTATTTGGCTTAATAGATCTGCAACCTTCATAAAGAATGAAGCCATCCATCAGGGAGCTTCAAGTATCTTCATTTTACTGTTAAAAATTGATAGCTCATTTTTCCTTTCTTTCTACATGTTGTGGCTTGGCCAGAACAAGGGCTTTGCTTGTACCCGCCAATTAAATATGCAGCTCGGATGACTGAAGATTAGGGAGGACTCAAGCTCTTTGGTCAGCCGATGGTTATCTGGCCCAGATTTCACCTGTCCTGCATTTGTCCTCTAAGCCCAAGCATTCCTGATTAGGATTTCACCAAGTTCAAATCATTTAATGGTAAACATGTTTACTTTTATAATTCTAAATTCCTTCCTAAAGCAAATACTAAAATGTGATCTTTATTTTTTACCTTTCAGGATTGCCCTAAATTCCACTCGTTCAATACCAGATAGTTGGTCAGCCAAGTTTATTTTGATACCCAATGCTAATGTGCCAAACCACCACCTTTTGTTTTGAGTTAATATGCAATAAATTCAGTATTGGCTTACCGAAACTCATAAAAGGTTCTAACTCCATTTAAGTTCCTCAGACTAGCCATCCCCTACCCCCACCTTCATTCCACAGCCCTCTTCTTCCAACAGTGGCGGCTGTACCAATTTCAAATATTTTCATTAAATCTTTCATGTAACCCATTAGGAACTCACAGTCAGCATAAGATGAGCTCTCAATCATTTGCTATAGACAAGGTATTTCACATACCTGGACTAACCCAGAGCTGTGATGTCAAGGCAGTTTATGTTTGTCACTTCTATGTCCCAGTGACCAAGAGGCAGGCAGTTTTGCAAAGGTTTTATCGCCCATTTAACTACTCCTTCCAGACACCAAACAGACACGCCAGCCAGGTTTTAAAACTTTATTTGCATATTAAAAAAATTGTGCATTCCAATAATTAAAATTGTTTGAACAAAAAAAAATGGCACTCTGATTAAATTGCATTTTACATCCTGCAGGACATCTTGAATTTTATTCTCTATTTCACTATCTCCCACCCAGCTTTTTCCTTCACCAACATGCAAGTTCTTTTCCCTCTATGCCAGCCAGACCCAGCAGATGGGTGGGAGAGGCAGGGGAGGCCTTCCTGGTCAGTAGTTCTGAATCTTTGATGTAAAAGGGGCAGCACAGTCATTTAAACTTGATCCAACCTCTTTGCATCTTACAAAGTTAAACAGCTAAAAGAAGTAAATTAAGAAGGCAATGCTTGTGGAATGTACAGTGCATATTGGCGGCGCTCGACCCATTACGATTCGCCAGCTTGCTTTTCTTGTTCAATTGCTGTGAAGAAAAAAAAAAAAGATGGAGGCTTAGATCACTCTATAAGTGACACGATTTTCATTTAAAAATCTTGTTCCATATTATAAAAATTCTAGAAAGATACATAGCAGCTACGCCGAGCAAGACAAACTAAACAGTACAGTTACCCAATAAATGTATTTGCATAATATGGAATACGAAATATTCCATTATTAAATCACTAAAGCCCTGCGCTTGTTGGCTGCAAAACAGTTTTTAATTAACCTTTGCACGCCATATTCATCATCATCAAACTGTCGACTCCTCCCCCGCAGGCCCCCCCCATCCTCCCTGCTGCCCCTCCCTTCCTCCTCCCGCTTCAGCTCCCGCTCCGCTCCCGCCCAGCCTGTTCTGAAAATGGGTGGGGGCGAACAGCTTACTTTCTTTTGAAGGCAGAGGATTTTTCTCTTGTGTTTCTGTCTTCTTCAATTTCGACTTATCGAATTTCTCGATCTCAGCCATATCGGGTTTGTCAGACATGGTTGCTGGAAGGAGCTGCAGGTACAAAAGCCAAGACCAAAGCTAAGAAAGAGCCACCCACCCTTGCTTCTCCCGGTTCCGAAAGAACTCCCACCCCCACCCCCGGCCCGAAACCCCAAAGCCTAAAATCCTACTGCCTCCCGGTACTTTTCTTGTCAGTTCCTCTCTAAAGACCTTCCTCTTTCTATAGGAAAAAAAAATCTTCCCCCTTAATATTCCCAAAGTGAAGAATCAAAGAGCGAAGGTGGAAATACTCAAAGGTGAGTATTTCCGTATAATAAAATTCATCATCGCGGATGTTAACATTGCACTGTTGAAAAATTAAAATCAGAATAGAACGAAGCCACTTCCAGTTTAAGAGGGAAAAGTCTAGTAAAATCTCTTGAAATAGAGCCAAGGTCGCAAAAGGCATCTACGTTTTCTAGAAGGGCTTGCTCCCCCAAAGATGCCAGGCGGTCCAGCTTTCTCCTCCTCACAAAGGCGGGGGAGCTGACGCCGCCAGCTGCCGACCACCGCCCTACTCGCTTCCTCGCCTCTCTCTAGCCCAACAATGCAGCCTCGGCTCACAAAGCTGCCTCCCCACTTCTCGAAAACGCCTCTTGATCTGCATGCAGGGGCCATTTGACCGCCTTTGCATACATTCATCTGCAAGGGCTTCCCAATTTTCACGCTAAAGGCCGGGAAGGTTAAACCCGCCATAGATAACAGCCCTCGAAGCCATCAGGCGTTTAAGGGGAATACAGAGCGTTAGAACAAAGGATCTTTCTATTTATGATTAATTACAGCCGGCTAAGCGAGGGAAAATACTTCGGAGAGAGGGTCGAGGAGAAAAAAAAACAATTCTCTTCTAAGGTGCGCAGCAGAATGCCCGATTTTCTGGAGTTTTCTTTTTCTTAATCAAGTTCCCCTTCCCGTTACTCAGCATCTGGAAGAGTTTAGCATCCCCCCAGTTCCCTGAAACAACCTTGCCTGGAAGTACCCCCTCGAACTTGGCTTTAAGGATGAGGAGGATGAGGGGCAAGCGCCTCGCGGGGCAGGCAGGGAAGGACAGAAGGTAGGGGCCCTGGGGCTCACCCGAGCGAGCTGCGTGAACAAGGAGAGTCCGAACTGCTCTGAAGCCGCTGCGGATTGTCGGGAGGGGCGCGGTGAGCGCAGCTTTATGCGCGCTCCTATGCAAATGAGGTGATGTCACTCGCAGTCCCGCTTAACTCCTTCGCGCCGCGTCTCCGGAAGGGCGTTTGGAGACCTGTCGGACCCTCCCAACCCCCACATCCCTATCCACCAGGGCCTTTGAACCACATCGATGGCGGAACTAGAAAAGGAACAAATTCCTTCAAAATGCTTTCTCCGCCATGTGACGTCTATTTTATTATCATGAACTTTTGCAACAGCCGCCCAAACCTGCTCTTAAGGTTTAATGCGTGATAACTAAGGGCCTGAGGGGCACCTAAGGGGACAGGCGTTCTTTACTTAGAAACCGGCTTTGTCTGCAGCCAACGCCCCCGATATAGGGTGCGGTGTCCCTCACTCAAGGGCTGCTGGGGTCTGATTCCTATGACTCAGCTTTTAGACCAGTGGACCGCATTTGCCCCACCCGGCCCTCTTTGTCTCCCTCGCTTGTCTTCCCCCTTGATTTGAGAGGGCGATAAAGGATCCTTGAGTGGATTTCTAAAAGAAAAGTTTTAGCATTGTAGCATCTATATTGTTTGCTATAATTTTCGTGAGCAATCGAGTCTAGTAACTAACATTAGCTAGGTGTAAGGTAATTGGGAGCTTTATAGAGGACTCAGCCTGCCTCTTAAAAATTAAGTCGAATTCAACTTCTGCTACTGACTGACAATAAGGAAGTTAATTTTCCTTTTCTTATTTTCATCAATTAAAAGCGATTGAGCCAAGGATTCCCGAAGATCATAAGTCCCTTAGCTCTACTATCTGAGGATTGAAACTGAAGCGCGAACTAGGTTTTGAAGGGAAGGTTCTCTGCAACACATGCGGACAATTCAGGTAGAGAGGTGCCGGTTTCAAAATGGCACCTGAGTCAGTGAGTAACAGGGACCCACTTGCTACTAAAAAGGAATTACAGGTACCAAACTTGAGCCTGCAAGTGGCAGGTGATAGGAGGAAGCTACGTAGGATATAAACAGGCCTCGTTGGGATTATTTCTGAGACATAGAGGACTATAAAACATTTCTTCTCCTTTTCTGTGCCCTGGAGGGATGTTTCCAGAAAGCCTTTGCTAAGCATTTTTATGACAGACTTTGCCTCTCTGGTAATGAGTCAAGTGTTATTAGGGACCCTAAACTGCCACTGCTGGAGCAGCCTGGACTTCCCCATTTCTTAGTCTACTTCCCTTTTACTTGGGAGGAAGGAGATGGGGGCAGGCAGGAGCAGGTGACCCATGTGGTTCCCCAGTTAATGCTCTACTTGGGAGACTGCCTTTCTGCCCTTTGAATGGGGCCCTGGACCTGTTTGAGCATGCATTAGATGTCACCTCTCTGGTAACACATCCCCTCTCTCCCCATGTTCACTGCATTGTTGAAACACAGAAGAGATCTTGCAGGGTGCGTTCCTGACCTCTTCTGCTTGGTAGCTGCAGTTACACTGACACCATTTCGGTGGGTCATTGGATTCCAATGTCCCCTTCACTCAGCTGTCCCTGTCTACGAGTCTTCTTATGACAAAGGAATGCCATAGCCTTGACCCTGGTCGCCTGTTTGCCTTAGGAAAGATTAGCCCTTACAGAAGTTATGCGGCCAGAGGAGATTGAAGAGTGGAATCTGTAAACATCTAGAATTTTCTACTTTCGTAACAGAGTAGCAGGCAGATTCTTTTAGCCTGCTGACTGAAAAAGAACAGGCGGGTTGTAAGAGAGGAAGCAACTTGCCCTGGGAACTGAGTCTTCTGGATATGGGCTTGCCCACCCTACAGAAAAATAGAAAAGAAAGGGTAATTCAGATCAAATGAAATGCAAATAAAAGGGATTGTCTTAAAAGTGTAGGGCTCCTCGTGGAGCCTGTTCTTTTCTGACTCTTATCTGTAAAGTGGACAAGTGATAAGTAGCTGTAGAAGTCGTGGGAAGATCAAGTCCTTGGGACCAAACTTTACAATGCTGAGCACTGGGTACTGTTCTTTAGAGAGTAGAAAAGAAAAGAATAAATGTTTTCATGTTTACTATTAGCAAAAACCTCAAGTAATTTGACATTGCATCTCTTATAAAGGGAAATGTATGTATTTCTATATAATTAATACATGAATATTATTTCTCTAATAAATTATCAGTGAAAATTAGATATTTTGTGGGGTTTTTAGCAAATAAAAAGAACTCACTTGGCAGAGCACTTGCCTAGAGTGCACCAAGCCCTAGGTTCAATCTCTAGTGTGACATAAAACAGGTATGGTACGACATGCCTGAAAGGCCAGCACTCAGGATGTAGAGGCAAGAGGATCAGGAATTCAAGGTCATCCAGAGTGAGTTTGGGCTAGCCTCGGTAATAAACCAGTATGTTCCTTGACACCTAGAACATAGTATTTGCTCAATTAACGATGATCACACTGCTTCAGTTGATTCTCAGTACTTGAAGTCAGTTCCTTAACAGATGACTCCAATAACAGGTTTATATCTCAGACAGTTGAATCTACTTAGCATTAATATTCCAGATGTCAGGGATAATTGCTGCTTCAGGGAAGGAAGCATTTATAAGTAGATTAGCATATACTGGGCACAATAACCACTGAGGTGGGAGTTTTCAATTCCAATTAAAGGGACAAAGACAAAGATGTGAAGAGGCAAAAAAAAAAAAATGCTTTCAGAGGCCCTGGTCCCTTCAGCTGCATGGCGGATTCTGTTCTGGGAGCATTCCAGTGAAAGACAAGCAAAAAGCCCACCTTACAACTGCCTTGCCTCTCTCAGCTCATAGGCCATGGCACCCTCTGAGAAACATGCCAGCAAGGTGGCCCCTCCCCGTTGAAGCTCATGCCCCACAGAACCAGGAAGTGGCGTGAGCAGGCAATTTGTTTTCTTTTACTTTCCAGTGTGGGCCTGGGCCAAAATTGTGTGTATTTCCAATGATGGAGCAACAGTCCATAGAAGTCTGAGCTCAGGAAAATGAGTCCTATGATCTTGAACTTTTTCGTTGTGGCCAGAGTACTAATCAGAAGGAAGAAGAGAAGGAGCCTGGGAACTGGAACTGTGGCAGGGCTCTCACCTCTTTGCTTGTTCAAACCCCACTCTTTTTGTCTGAGTTCAGGGTCTCCTACCATTTGCCCCACCTGCCTGCAGCCAACACTCCCCTGGGGTTCCTCCAATTGTCACCTTTCCTTCAAACTCTCCCTTACAATTGACTCTGCCCCCTTGTACCCGGGAGAAGCTAAATCCCTTGAACAGCCTGGAGTCTTTTGGTAACAGACCTGAAAAGGACAAAGGAGGGAAGAGATCTTCAAAATCTAGTCATAGCTAGATTGTGTACCTCCCTGAAGTCTTTGCATATAGAGTAGGATTCAATCCTCATCCGACGCACTGGGTACTGACTTCCTCAGTTTACTACAAAAGAAACTGAGGCTCATAAAATGTAAGCAAACATCCTGTCATAAGTCTATGTCCTGCCACTAAGTTCGCTGAAAGAGACCTTTCTCCAGCATTCTCTAGTATTCTCACCCATGGCAGCTCCACGTTGTGGCTCCAGTAAGATGGAACAAAAGGGCTCCCCCTGCCAGTGTGAGAAAAATGAGTGGAGGAAAACCGACAAGCACAGACAAAACCAAGAGCTCCCCCCCCCGCCCCGCCCCGTGCATGTGCAGCATTGCTAATTGCTCTGTCCTCTTCATTGATCTGAAGGAATTCCTGCAGCTTGAGTTTGCCTCTACAACATCCCCTCCAAGTGGTTACTCAGCCTCCAAATAGTTCCAAAATGCAGAATCTTTAAGTCTTGCAGAGGGTAGTGAGTCGTAATTTTGGTTTGGCAAGGGACTTGCATAGGAGGAAAGACAGTGGCAGGAAATGTTGAAAGGAAGGTAGGTAACAGGCTGAAGAATAATACTGCCTGTGAGCACAGCCATCATAAGAGCAGTGGTAAGAGCCAGCATTTTCTGACTGTCGGCCTTATCCTGAAAGCTCTCCCTGCAGTATCCCAGAAGATCTGCTAAGGAGGCCTGTTGTTTCCCTCACTTTTTGATGAGGGAGTTGTAGAGAAATTAAGTAACCTACTAGGCCAAGATCATATAGCAAACCCAGTGATGCAGTTAGGACTCAGAGCAGTTACCTTACAAATGGCCTTATTTAAATGCTAGGTTTGTCTAGCATCCTCAGGTCTTCAGACTGGCTTTGTAGATAAGCTAGAAATAAAGACCTATAGAAATATCCTATGTCTATAAATCCTCCAACTTAATGTGTTTAAGGCTTTTGTATAGGGCTCAGGAGTAGCTCATCCTTAGGGCATATACGTAGCATGCGCAAAGCCCTGGGTTTAGTCCTCAGTACCCCAAAACAAATAACAAATAACACACTTCAAAATATAGATATCGGTTGGAGAGGTGGCCCAGTAGTTAAGAGCACTGGCTGCTTTTCCAGAAGACCGGAGTTTGATTCCCAGTACCCACATGGTGACTCACAATTGTAACTCCAGTCCCCGGGGATCTGACACCCTCTTCTGACTTCTGGATTCTCTGGGTAACAGACACATATGTGATTCTCAGACCTACTTGAAATGGAAATAATTAAATAATTGAATTATAGATACTGTAAGCTAACAGTACTGTCATATGCTTGAGATTCCAGCCATTGGGACTGGAGGCAAGAAGATTAATTGCACATTAAAGGTCATGCTCAGCTATGGGTGTGAAAACTTAGTTTTACCTAGTTGATGTTGTTGTTTTATTTTTTCCCTCAGGGTGCTGTGATTCCAACTCTGTGCCTTCCACGTGCTAGGCAGCACTCTATCACTAAGCTTCATCTTCACTCTTGTCAAAATCAAATTTTCTGTGAAATATATATCCCAGGGCTGATGCACTCAGCCCTGTGCTTTCCTTGCAAGCAGGAGGACCTGAGTTCAATTCCCAACTTCCACATGAAAAGCCAGTGTGGTGGTGCTCACTTGTAAATCCCAGCATTGGGGAGTTGGAGGCAGGCAGATCACTGGGGTGCACTAGCCAACCAGCTTACCCTACGTTACAAGTTCCAGACTGGTGACAGACCCTGCTCAAAAAAAAATCAATAACAACAACCAAAATGAAAATGGAGGTAGATAATGCCTAAAGAATGACAGCACACACTTAAACAGAGATGGGGGAGGGGGAGAGGGGTAAAGGGAGAGAGGGAGAGAAATATAATTTCCATATTACTAGCAAAAGGTAGCACTCTGGCTTTATGATGAGAAAACCAAGTTCAAGCAGGAGACAGCTGCTTCATTTTTGAGAAGAATGCTGATCAAAGCATTAGCCTGTTTGCGGCTGGGTTTCTAGGTGTGTGGCCTGGGTGTTGGACTGGACCCTGCACTCAGAAAAGCCTAATGCGCAGTAGTATACAGTGCACCTTCATGATCTCACACAGAAGCTCCACACGTTCCTTCTTCACAGACTTCCCTATATTATGAAGCCAATCCTACCCTTTCAGATTATAGATTCCTGTGTGTCCCCAGGACCACTGCCTTGTCCTCCTGCATCTAGGATTAGTCCTGTGTTCATCTCCTTTTTCTTTCTGCCTCTAGTGACCTGGCCACAGTCCCCCATGCTGCCCAGCTGCAGAAACATCCTCGTGTTGGTTCACAGCCACAAGTGGTGGCGATTTGGGAAAAGATTATTTAGGAAAGTAGAAAACACATTTGAAAGCACAAGAACAAGAGTGGGCTTCTTAAATTAAACACAATGAAGTCCAAGCACACATTGACGTGGCTGTCAGAACTTTAAAGGTTATATAGTGTTTGTGTCCTTACTCACTTCCGGCCTATGTGGGAGGAGTGTGTGTGTGTGTGTGTGTGTGTGTGTGTGTGTGTGTGTGTCAGGGTGAGTATGGGACTGAGGCACTTCAGTAAAGCTGGTGGCACTGGTTCATCATCCTTCTCACCTTTTTATTTTTCTTTCAAGTTGAGGTCCAGCTTTTCTAACCTGGGCCTGAGTCACATTTGTGCATAGTATACAGCATGTGTGCATGAACACGTACACTCATATGCAAAAATATATGTATACATACACACAGAGAAACACACACACGCGCGCGCACACACACACACACACACACACACACACACACGCCCCTCACACCAGGAAATGCTGGTCTTTTAATGTCTATGAGAAAGGAACTTCTCTACGTGACCTCCAGTGGTTTGGGAGGAGGTTCTTGGGTTGTCTCATCCTGCTTTGCAGTTCAAATTGCCAGTTTTGGAAGGTTTTTGGGCTCCTCACCTTCCACCCATTCTGTGCTATCGTAACAACCAAGCTATGTGCGCAGAATGCCTCAGCCTCTCCCCTCTATTCAAAGGTTCAATTTAGCCTCATTACGCTTGAAGCTGATGACCTAGAGCCATTACCTGTCCCTAGGGTTTGTGTAGCGCACAGATACAAGCTCTCTTCCTTTCGGCTGTGTTAGCTTTTCCTGTCTAAGGGTGACCTGCAGCTCTCAGCTTACGTGTTTTGCAGACATTGCCATATATGGCTAGTGAGAGAGCAAGCCTTTCCTAGCTTCTGTACACCTATCGCTGAGTCTCTCTGATACCTGTACTTACTTCCCATGGGAGGTATCCTACCCTACAGTAGTTCATTGTGGCATTTGTCTTTGCATCTAAAGTAGAAATTATAAATATGAGCCCTACTAATTGTATAGGATAGTACAGGAGACAGCCACTTGAGTTACTTACCGGAATGTGCAATTTAGAGCCAGGTCCACATGATCTGAATTGGTAAAGATGATATGAACAATTGAAATCAACAGACACATTAATTCCTGAATTTCACCTCAGCTAATAGATTCAACTAAAGATTAACCTTAGTTTTCAAATGTTAAGCACTGAATTACCATACAATGCCAGGCAAGGTGGCATATGTCTATAATCCCAATACTCAGGAGGTAAAGATAGCAGGGTCTCATGTTTGAAGTCAGTCTTGATTACGTACTGATTTCAAGGGACCAGTGTGGGCTATGTAGTGAGACTCTGTCTCAAATAAATGAAGTGCTGGTGATATAGCTCATTCTAATAGCGAGGCCTGGGGTTCAATTTCCAGTGTTACCCAAAAGGATACAGTATTGAACCATACTACAACATAGATGAACCTTGAAAATATTATACAATGTGGAAAAAAGTTAGTTACAAAGACCACATATTGTATGATTCTATTTTTATTAAGCATCCAATCTTGACAAATCCAGAAGCAATAAGTATATCAGTAGTTCTCAGGAGCTAAGAGTTGACAGAAATGGGACATGACCTTGTAATGTATTTAAAGCTTACTGTGGGAACAATAAAAATGATTTAAAACTAGGTAGATGTCATGTTTGTCCAACACAACAAATGTACTTAATGACAGCTGTCTACTTCAAAATGGCTCATTTTTACATAATGTAGATACAAAAATGTTATGTACAAAAAAAATGCTACATCCAGTTTTCCAAAGCAACCACCACCACCACAACAACAAAGAGTATAAAAAAGGAGGCAACTCAGAGAAGACCTTCCGGGTATAGTTTTCTCTGGCTTCCACTTCCAGAGAGAGAGAAACAACCATTGGGGACTGAGCTGGGTAAAGATCGATATGTGCTCCCTACTGGGTCCTGGATGTAAGTCTGCTGGGTGAAAGAGATTGAAACTTTGTAGTGAGGGGGAATTGAAAAAAAAACACACACCGAATTATCACTCTTGTGCCCAAAAATGCTAAAACCACCAGGAAAGGGAGATAGGTCATGAAAATCGGTGAGATGTACTTTTTGTCAAGATAGAACTTCGGCATTTTTCTTTTTATTACATATATTGTGGGTGTGTGTGGATGCGAACACACCAGTGCATCGTGCATGTGTGGAGGTCAGAGGGCCACCTGCAAGGTTAATTCTCTCCTTCCATTACTTGAGTCCCAGGGATCAAATTCAGGTCACCAAGCTTGGTGGCAAGTGCCCTTACCCACTGAGCCACCCTTGCTTCTTGGCTTCATTGCCTTTGGTTTCTGCAACTTTACTGGTTTGGCTTCCTTTGATAATTAGGCCTGGTTTGTTATTTGTTTATAACACAAACCATGCTTAGAATTACCAGACTATGTAAAAAAAAAAATTGGAATAATTTCAAACTTAGAAAAAAGCTTCAAAGATAATTAATGACTGCATATTCTTTGCCTAGTACATCCAAGTTTTAATATTCTACTGCTTTCCTTTGCCAGGCATTTTATGTACCTACTTACCTGTGTATTGTTTTTAAAACCATTTGTGAATAAGTTGTGAATATGAAATCTTTTACCCCCCCCCCACCCGTAGATGCACATTGACTAACAATAAAGGCATTCCACAGTATAGACACCGGTACAATTATGTGTGCCAGGAAATTATCTGTGCTACAATACTGTGATCTAATCTACAGACATATTCAAGTTTTGTCTGATAATGTCCCTCTAACAGTTTCTGTCTCGTCCAGATTCCAATTCGGGATCATGCCACATTTAATTGCTGTATCCTGTTGATATGTTTTAATATAGGACTTCCTTGGGCTCTCTTGGTGTTCCATGACACTAATATTTTTGACAATAGGACAGCTGTTGCGTGGAATTTCTTTTGATTTATGTTTAATAGATGTTTCCTCATGATTAAATTTGTGTGTTTTTGTTGGGGGCAGGAATACCACAGGCATGAGGAATGCTGTGACCTTCTTGTTGCCTGCTATCAGGAGTAGAGTGACTTTGGTTTATTTAGTTAATGAGAATGTTAAAAAATAACATTGATCACTTCAAGAAGGTGTTATCCACCAAATGTGTTCACAGAAAGCTATAATAGTTTGAGAATGTTTTTTTGGTTTTTTATAAAGATGTATCTCTTTTTTATTTTATGAATGTGGGTGTTTTGCCTGCATATATGTATGTGTATTCCATGGGTGCCTGGTACCAAAGGAGGTCAGAAAAGGGTGTCAGATCACCTGGGACTGGATTTAAGGATAAATTTGAGCCACCATGTAGGTGCTGAGAACTGACCCTGGGTCCTCTGCAAAAGCAACAAATACTCTGAACACCACTGGTCCATTGCTCCAGCCCCAAGACTTTTAATTTCTCGATTTCCTGCATGGTGCTTAGGAATTGTGGGAGGATTCATTATAATCTCCATGGTGGTGAAATAGTCTCCCACCACGTGTCAATACTAGTGAGATTGCGCGCACGCGCGCGCTCGCGCGCGCGCACACACACACACACACACACACACACACACACACCACACCACACCACACCACACCCCGGGATAGCACCTTACTAGGAACCCTGCTAGAATCTGGCATCCCAGGATTCTCCAAAAGGGAAAATCTTCGAAGGTGAAATGTGTCAAAAAGCACTCTGAAAATACTTATTTACGAATTACACCCATAATAAGTACTCTAATGAGGTTTTTTTCCCCTAAAGAAATTCTAGAATAATGGGGCTGTTGAGGACTTCTTTAAAAGAGACTAAAAGCTGGACTAACAACTTGTTTGCTAGGCACAAAATGGTCTCGTTTATCTTAAAAGTAGACCACAAGATCTGCAGATATACTCACTCTACTCGGTGGTAGAGCGCTTCCCAGCATAGCATGTCACAAGGCCCTAGGTTCATTCCATTTACTGCAGCAATACAAAGGAGGAAAGGGAGGAGACTGGAGATGCTCTTTGTTTTTCTTTTGCTCCCACCTGCACTGTTGACACATTCAAGGGGTCTTCCAGTAACCTGGCATCTAACCTGTGTTCCCCAACATTGACTTTAGCTGGAGAGATTCAACTTGAAATTTCCCTTCTACTCTGCTACGGAAAGTGGGCTCAGTATTTTGGTTAGTTCTAGAAGAACGAGAACCAATTTGGAAAACAGGTGAGAGCCAGGGCTTTTGAAATGTCCTGGTGACTACTGGGGGTGGGTGGTGGGTAGAGACAGGAAGTTTCCTGGACAGCCAGTCTAGCCAGTAAGGAAGCTCCAGGTTCAGAGAGAGACTGCTTGTAGGAATAAAGTAGAGCGCAATTGAGGAAGTAACCCAACCATCAGCCTCTAGTTTCCATATATGTAGGGGTTCCCATGATGATGATGCTTACACACACACACACACACACACACACTCATACACTGAGTGCTCACACAAACACTGACACAGAAGGCACACATGGATACAGGTGTGTGTGTGTGTGTGTGTGTGTGTGTGTGTGTGTGTGTGTGTGTTGAGCACATGTACCACATATGAAGGCCGTCAGTTCTCCACTTCCACCATGTGGACAGGTCTTGGGGTTCCAAACTCAAACAGTCAGGGCTCGCTGAGCACAGCTCACCAGTCCTCTACAAGAGAATTTCAAGAACTACTAACAGTTTGATCCTGGGAAAGGAGTGGAGATTCCACTTTCAAGCCTTACTACTTGTACCGGAAACACATAGTATTACTTTTATATTGATATAAAATATTATTTTTATGTTTTATCTTCACCTTTCATACATTTAAAAAATAGTATTTATTTTTCTTGATCAAGAAACTTTCCACGAGGCCCAGCCAAGGGCATTTCGGTAGGCCTGTAAAAGTAACAGAATGTGACTCTGGTGTTTGGGGTTTAGGAAGAAAACACCTTTGGAAGGAAGTGAAAGACACCGCCCAGAGGCCCAACTCAAAGAGGGGGACTTCCTGCTTATTTGTAAGTAAAGGAACTTGTGCTCTTAAAGGGCAGGCAGACAGTTCTTGTGATACTTGTGGCTCTGAACAGTCCTAAAGTAAATGAACCCTTGGGTCACTGTGCATCAGGTTGTTCTAGAATGTACCTTTGACACCCACTGTTCAGATATCTAGACCCCATTAAGACCATCCTATTTCAGCAGCTACTCCTTGGATAACTTCCTGTAAAATGGAGCAGATTTTGGTGAACTGCTTTCTATTTTCATTGAGGTGGGGAAGCTGTGTGTGTATGTGTCCGAACACTCTGTGAGGGTTTTCTTGACTTAGAAGCACAGGTGGCCAGGCTGCACCATTATACAAGAGCACATTCATCCAAGTGCTTGGTTTTGTTACTTTTGCATTAGTTTGTTTCTGTGAACTCATTCCTGTCCCATGCCCCAGAAAGTCATGGAAGGATGTCACTAGGCAGCCAGCATCTCGCCTTTGAGCAAGGAAGTGAGGCACATGGTAAGTGATTTGTAAGAGGACAAAAAGTGAGGCCAGAAATAGGTTCCAGGCTCAGCAAAAGGCTTCTGTGCTGGTGCCCCTGCAGGCAAGAGGCTGAGGTTTCCTTGGTTTCCTCATCTCTCAGCCAGCCCTCTCAGCTAGCCGTTTCTGTAGACTTCTTCTAGGCCTCCGACAAGTGAGCGCCAATGGGCGCTGAAGAAGGGTGCTGTAAGGAAGGGATACATGGAGGGGTAGGGGTGGGGGGAGACTGGAAAAAAAGTGAGACCCCAGGGCAGAGGTACCGTCTCCTCTCCCAACCTCTGACCCATACTTCCGGGTTCTTTCTGCTTCCCTGCCTTGTACTGTTAGGCAACATGGAAGATGAACAGAAGGCCATGAGTTTCAGCATGATGCCTTGCTGAGCTGCTGAGTGGATTCATGTAGCAAAGCATTCCCAAGAGCCCACCACGTGCTGGCAGTGTGCTAACAGGGCAACCGGCTTCCTTTTCTTATGATCTCCTGTAGTCAATTTGGTGGAGATGTAATAACATAAAACAGAATACACTCCATTTTGTGTGTTTTCAATGAGCATTGAGAACCATGGAGCAGTCCTCACAGCCAACACTTTGGAAAGTCTTCTGTGGTGATAACTGCTCCTAGTTGTTGCCATTTGTGTCGATTTGTTTTGCCCCTCCGGGTGGGCTGGGTCTCCTCCATGGTAGGCCAAGTCTTAACACTGGTTTGTGTCTTTAGGGGATAGCAACATCCGCCCACAATCAATGATGCTTTTTGAAAACAAAGCACCTAACAGGTGCCTGCAGGACCTGAGCCCTGAATTATGAAGAGCAGACTCGTTAATTTAGAGAGTTTCTTTTCAACATAGATATAGGCATGGGGCTGCTGCTCCCTTTGAGTGGCCTCAGGTTCCCCCTATTCTGCCAGAGATCCTGTTTGATAGTCCCAGAGGCATCATGGAAAGCCTATGAGCTCTTCTTTCTAGGCTTCTAGGGCAGTCATGAGGTTTGGACCCAACCTGGCATTTATGGTATATTCCATCCACCTTGGAAAAAAATATATATTCATGATAGTAATGCGATAGTTTTATATGAGATACTGCTGAATGTAACTGTCATTCGTGGTCA
This sequence comes from Uromys caudimaculatus, assembly GCA_028551405.1. Taxonomy (NCBI): domain Eukaryota; kingdom Metazoa; phylum Chordata; class Mammalia; order Rodentia; family Muridae; genus Uromys; species Uromys caudimaculatus. The sequence goes on along the minus strand of CM052722.1, from coordinate 18,564,031 downwards.
TTGTAGTAAACCCGGAGAATGGGATAATGACTGATATTTATAGTCTGCTCGCTGTATGCTAGAGGCTAATCAAAAAATCTCGTCTTACCTTCAGAAGCAAATGGCATGATGATTGACATTATCCATGCTTTATGAAGGAAGTTTTGCTACCTACATGTCCTAAATCATGGGCATGCTGGTAAATAGGGGCTGGGACGTGAACCCTGGCAGCTGTGTTCGTGATGCTCTTCAACCCTGTCTCCTATGTAGTTTGAGAGACATCTTGGAGCTGTTTGCAAAGTTTATTTTCTCTCTGATTTTGTTTTTCTTAATTGCACTGGTTGTTTGTATCAGCATTTTTCATTGTTATTGTTACTGTGTGACATAATTCTATGCATGGAACAGAAGCAGAGAGCTGAGCATGCCTCTGAAAATCAAAAGGGAATATTTGGGGGAGCAGGGGAAACAAACTGAGAAATGGCTGAGTTTATGGCCACTAACACCCGCTCTTCTAAGGAACTTCAGTTGGTGTCGTGTGCAATGTGTGTGTGCATGTCTTTTGTTTTGGTTTTGTTTGGGGGGGGTTGTTTTATTTTGTTTTGTTTGTTCATTTGTATGTTTTTTGTTTGTTTTCTTCCCAAAGATGTTTTACTTCCTGGAGATTGGGACTCCCATTGCTGTGTGAAAGACATAGCCTGTATGTCATGGGTAATCCCCCTAGAAAGGCTTAATGTCCTACCAGACAAAAATGCAAGCCAGCAGTACGAATGATAAATATCCTTTCCTCCCTGATCCCCTATATCCAGAGAGAAGCCAGTCATTTTCCTGCCTCTACTCTGCTAGCTTCCTACATTGACCCCTGGGAGGCTTTTTAACAACTGACTCCAAGGGGCCTTTCCTTTAACCAGCTCTGCTCCACACTGCCCCCTAGGGCTACATCCATGACCTGTGCCTAGGTCACTCCCTGCTTCTGAACTTGCCAGCAAGCACTTCTTGCCCCCAGAAGCAAGACAAAGAAGAACTTCTGGTACCACTGGTTGCAGCCAGTCGTATCTGCCAGCACTTCTACTTCCTCCAAGTAAGCAGCACTTCATCCTTGGGGGGTTAGAGTTCCTTCTTCCCAATTCCTCCACCTACTTCCATTTCCGCATTGTTCTTTAGCCCAGGGATGCATAACCCTACTCTCAACTCCCCAAATGTTTCCCAAGCAGCTATATGTCATGGGTATTAATGTAGAAGTCTGGAGTCAGACTTCTAGGGTACATGTGCTCACTCTGCTCGGGAATGGTTTCCTAAGTGTGCCTCATAGTGGCTTAGAGTTCAAGCTTCGGTTCTAGGTTTGGTATAATAGTAAGCTGACACTCTCTTGATATTCTTTTTTTAAAAAGCGGATACTATGTATTCATTTAATATTTTTCAGGAAATTCAAGGTATGTAAACATTCATAAACTAAATCCATGTATCATACCATATAAGAAATAAGCTCCAGCAGCTAACAACAAGGAAGAGGAGGCAGAAAGAATGTAAGAGCCGGAGGGCAGGGAGGAGCAATGTGAGACACTTCCCTCTGGGAGTGACCCGGAGTGCATTCCTGAGCTCACAGCAGCTGTGCTTACCTCAGCATGTGACCTTCACAAGGCCAGGCCAACAAAATCCTGTCCTAGATAGGGTAGATGATCTCTAGGCCCTACTTCTTACGGAGAATTATTGCTTCTTACTTCTTACTGAGGAGTATTGCTGAGGGAGGGAGATTCACTCATATTTAGGATGTGGCCACAAGGAGGTTTCCCATACTCTAGTGGTTGCCCCAGACCCATACATATGGGCAACACTAACTGGACTTGGAAAGTTATTTTTAAAAAATAGAGCCGGGCAGTGGTGGCGCATGCCTTTTTTTTTTTTTTTTTTTT